>OX104127.1:147161133-147806133 GCA_944470555.2 Heterobilharzia americana | reverse complement strand
TGCTTCTATGGGTATGCCTGCCTTCACTGAATAAAAGTTAACGTGGATTTTTGTAATCAACTTTCAATCAGATCTCTCTTAATAAGTTTATTAAAAGCTACATTGTTCCCAAAGTTTGAGTGTTTACATTGGCATATATTCAGTACACTTTTACAAGCGTATTAGCAACAACTATAATCAGTAAAAGAGTATATATACTCTGGGATACCTAACCTGTTTGCTCGGGAGTGCATGTATCGTACTTTGTTGGGCGACGCGAAAGTATGCAATGCATGCAAGGTATGATTAAGACTATATGCCTACTGTCTCCCCCGAGCAAGGTCGAATCAGCCGACGGGCTTGCCTATATCTGTGGTGTGTTGCAGGTCAATGATGACGTCCATTCTAGTAACCGCACTAGTGGTCGCTATCGAATGTTTGGGGCGATGAAGCTTATATCATCCCTCTTGACTGGGCAATGGGTATATTGGAAACAGTCACCGATAGACCCTTGAACCAAGTCGATTGTCTGTTACAATCATTCGGGTTGTGATGCCTTGGGTGCCACCTCACTAACCTAGGAGAGAAGGGCGTTGGTATTGGTCGAGCGATGAGTGTGAGATGCGGTCGACTTTAGCGGGATAACCCAAGTTGGGAACTCAATCCCGTCCCAACTAAGAAGACACGGGTGGATAACCGGGACATTAAGGTCTTCACCGTTAGCCGGAGTGCATGGTTCGTTATGTACACCATTTTCATGCATATATGCCTAATTGGAAGCCGGCTCATTGGCAGATAACGTTCAGATGACATTAAATGGCTAACGTTTGTGAAATCGGAACAGTAAAAGAGTATAATATACAGAAATTTGGTTTTACAGACACCATACGCTATTAAATGATGACCATGCATTGTTTATACCATCTCGCGACCCAATCATAATTCAGCTAACATTCCACGTCATTGGAGGTGGTGATTCGTTTGCACAACTTTGATCAGTTTGATGGGAATATCCATGAATTCCACACACTAGTACCTCCATTACTTTACTCAGTATTTTTATGCTGCCATCCTTAGAAATTGGTAGTGGACAGTCAGTTCTCACTGCTTTGCTTCGTTTCAGATTTCAAGCAGTCTTCTCAACTTTGAGGAGACTTGAGGGACCAACGTCAACATTCCACTCAGGTTGGATCTGGATACTATGTAATTAAAGCGTCCCCATAGATCAGCTGAACTGCTGTTCAGCGTTCCGCCCAATGTTTGAATCACCTATCGTGACAGGTCATCATGTACTCGCCTTTTTCAGTAATGGTTTCCCTAACCATCATCTTCTTGTCAGTATTCTTAATAACCCCGAACAGTTGTCTGGTATTGCCTACTGCTTTATCCACCCAGGACTACACGCAACCATTGTGAAAACTAGTAACCAATTTGTGTCTAAGCTGCTTTTCTTCCTTACTGTAGAGCGAGCCGGCTGGAATGGATCTAACTACATTAAACAATTCTAATGAGGCTGCATAAATCCAAAAACTTTTGCTAATCTGAGGATATAATGAGTTACTAACTGTGCTTACCACTGTTTCTACAACCTACGGAATACCACACTAGGCTCTATAAAAAAGAGAATTGCTATCACGTTCAGGTAAGTACCTAATCACCTCCTTTCTAAATACACACTTGACGTTCTCATCTTTCAGTCGAGTACATAGATGCTTCACTACGATCTGTTTCCTGCATTCAGTAAGGCATAAACCTACCCGTACTAAAGTGTGATCAAAGTTCAAGTAAGTAGGCGAGAAAGAACGAAAATCTTCTCCAACGATGTTTTACAGTAATATGATATACTTGTGTCCACCGGTGGTTTGATGTCAGCGGACACCATAATCACTTGTACCACAACTTGTGATGTACTTCTTAGTGTATGAAATATATAAACAATGAAGATTCAGTAAATTCAGACGTTGAGATTCATGAACGGTAGATAGTTGGCGTCAAATAAAGCTATAGTAAGCAACCTCAATTGTCAGTATACCAAAGAAATTATTCACGTTTCCTTGTTCACAAAAGTATGTTATTTGCTCACTAACAGTAATTAGACATCATCCTTCTATAATGATCTCCGTCAGATATATAGTGTTTATGGAATGAAACTGTTATATATCTTCGTCGCCAACGGTTATGTATTCCGAAGGAATATAATACGCATGCTCAGCTGACAGGTAACTTAGTTCCCAAGATCCACTGACTGCAACTCCGGGACGAATAGAGGAAGAAGACCGAAGCTGGATGATGAGAGAGTTTATTACTCCGAACATATCGACCAATTAATTCAAAAGCACGTGACTATCCACACACACACACACACACACACACACACACACATGAATTATGACCTTGTCTTCAATCACAGACATTGACATAGTAAGAATAAGGATTAACCAATGAGCGAATTACATTACAATCGGGGCAGAAAATAAACTAAACTACTAGTCATGCTGTGAAAATGGTGTGGAAATGGCAAGTTAAAAATGTTCAGATGAATAAGAATGTTTTATGCAAAACTGCGGCCTCACAACAGAAATCTTTTCGAATTAATTACTAGATTATATTAATTTTCCCTCATTGACATTCAGGCTGTATAAACGGTGGCAACGTGAGTTCGATTCATGTCCAACTATGGTACCAGATAAAAACTGATCTTTAAACAAAATTTTTACTTCTGCTGTAAACAAATAATTGGAGCAGTAAAATATACATCGACTGCCAAACAATAAGAAAATTGCAATGGTTTTTTACTGAAGAACAATCAATTTCATAGTTTCTTGTTCTAAGGGACTGACCGAATTGGATCGATAATTTAGTAATGTAATCACTAGATTAAGATGGTTGAAGACATTCGGTCAAAAATCCTGCTGGACCTAGTTCTCATGTTTTTTGGCACTCGTCAAAACGGTGTGTCTGTCTACAAACTCGTAAGAGCTGATGTCCCCTCACAGACTGGAACCCGTGTTACTCAATATTGTAGTCAGAGACGTTACCACTGAACTATTCAGACAGTTATTAACCTCCTGTGGGACTGCATTAGACACATAGACTGGTCAATGGAAGGAATACCAACAAACACGAAGACTACGTTCAGGGTTTACGTTTACCAAAGTCCACCTCTACTGTAGTGTCTTAATTCAGTGCGCATATTATTAAATGATCAATAGAATGCGGTCAGCAGTTACGAACATATATAACATGAAATTAGTTACTCTCCAATCACCAATTAGTGTACCTAAAACAGTCATGTGGACGTCGATCGCTGCCCAAATAAATCGCTGTTAAGGGTCTCTGACAGTAGCACTGAGTGATGCCTGGTGGAATCTCCCAGGAGACATCAGAACATGTGAGGCTACAGATGCACCTTACTGACTAGACCTAGTAGAGTTTCCTGCCAACCGTTTTCAACTAAGCAACTGCACGTCAACTAAACAACTTTCTCAATGACAGTGAGAAACAGGGCGATAAAGTTCCCAAAGAATCGTAAGATAATGTCCCACCATAATCCAACCAATATTTCATAACTCAGTGCTTCAATGAAATCCCACCTTCTACTTACAAATTAAAAAAAACTAAGTTGGTAAAAAATAATACAATTTACGAAAGATATGAATCATACTCACTTCATGAATAGCCCTACAAATACGACGAGAGAAAGTTTGATCCTGTAACATACGATCAGACATTTTCTCGAACTCTGTAGCCAGTGACTGTAAACTGGCATAAAATCCAGTTGGTCCAGTAGTACTAGTTTGCATGGATTGTCCAAGTAATGCAGCTGAGGTAGCAATACGGTTTGGATGTGTTAATCGGCTATGATCAACACCTACACCGTGTACAGGTACTCCTTGTTGAATAGATAATGGTGTAGCTGTAATGTCTGGACTATGAGTATCAGAAGCATTTAGATTGGTACCAGCAGGTGAAAATTGAGTTGTTGGTCGAGAATGAACATTCTGCTGCTGACCATCTAATGCACCCGTGGGACTGGAAGCACCAAATGGTTGGGATAGCAATGAGTTCAAATTAGTAGTAGGAACTGAAATGAAGTAAAAATGAACAAAAAAACCATATCATAGTAATTAACTTGACTGATAAGTACTTCTTCAAAGAGAGACAATTCAAGGAATTTGAAATAATTCAACAATGCATAAATCTACACAGATGTCTAAGTAATAAGTCGTGTGAACAAAGAAACATCTCTTGAACGCTACTACTGATCACTGATAAATACAACTAAACATGATACTTTAAACACTATACTAAGTATTCAAATGTCATAAACAAGCTGGTTGGTTGAATTTCATTAATGGATTATGAGGAACTTCACTTCTGATAACAAATACATATGGAGATAAACAGACAAATACACGTAAAAGCAAGCACAGACTATCGGTTCAAGTTGTCACACTTCACAGGATCAGACAAGGCAGGCAGAAGTGTGTTTTACAAAAATAGTAATAATAAGGCAGACGAATGTGTATAAGAGATGGAATACTTAAAGCATAAAGGTAAACAAAATGTTAGGAACTTCAAGTAAATAAATCTGTATAGTTACAATCGATTTGCAATCATATCACCAAGTCCTCCTAATCGCTGATTCCTATTATCTTCAGGACTCCAGCCAAATTGTCTACCCCCCCCCCGTACAGCTCAGACCAGCAGTCAGAGACTTCGTGAACTGATCCCAAATTTTGGTATGGCCACCCGAAGCTTTCTTCCAACCCAATCCTACTTCGGTTAACATTGAGCATCGAGGTACCTGGCGAGTTGGTATGCGCACATGGGTCCTAGCCACCCCGTTCCGTGAAAACTCACAACCTAATCGACTGAATTGTCTTCCTTTTCTGGTCTTTCATGTTTAACCCCGCCATTGCTCGCACGGTGATTCTATAATACGCAAGCAACACTAAGATGACAGGTATGGTCAAAAAACTATAACTCCTTCATACCTAGTTTCACAGGTCATGTCTGACAGCTCGATAGCAGAAACAAGCGGACCGTAGCGGAGTAAGCTCATCATTTAATAGAGGTGACATTATTTGGCGAATGCCGAATGAGCCATTCGTATTCCAGCTTACATTTCGCTAGAATCTAACCCATTTGGGCTGGTGCAAGTGTCAAGTGGTCAAAATAATCCACCAATATCACTCCCTATCCTCAAACTTGAACTGGGAGCAGATCAGTCCTGAAGCATCATCTCACACTTGATATGTGCAATAAAACGCATGTCAAAATACTTAGACTTCTGCTCAAGGTGTTCACAAAATTCTGCATTTCGTCAGAGTCTTCGCCTAAGATGATAATGTAATCTGCTCACTTCAAGCAAGCCAGATATCTTCTTGACCGTAAATGGGTTAGTGTGAAGGAGAAGGCACCTATAGTTATATTCATTAGCAAATCTATAACAAAGTTACACAGGAATCGTGACGGCAGACACTCCCGAAGGAAAATACTGATTGTCATTACTTCAGGTGATAAATTCCCATAAACCCTTACGCATTTGTTTGAGTTCGAGCTGGGAGACCCGATCAGCATTATTTACTTCCTCGGAACTTCCTTTGAAGTCAGATACTGCCACAGCACCTTTAGATACAAACAGTCAAATGCCACTTTTAGGTCAAGAGATATGGTACTTATCAGGCACTTGTTTTAGAAGACGAGAAATGGCTTAGATCGTTAGGAATGTTCACATGGTGAAAGATTGGTGAAGTTGCAAGGGGCTTAATATTGGTACTATGAACTGAAGATAATGATGGCGATAAAGGTGAGGGAGTTGGGCTATGGTTACTTAAGTTTCGCAAGCCGCTAGTGTTTTAAGGCCGCAGTTTTGCATAAAACATTCTTATTCATCTGAACATTTTTAACTTGCCATTTCCACACCATTTTCACAGCATGACTAGTAGTTTAGTTTATTTTCTGCCCCGATTGTAATGTAATTCGCTCATTGGTTAATCCTTATTCTTACTATGTCAATGTCTGTGATTGAAGACAAGGTCATAATTCATGTGTGTGTGTGTGTGTGTGTGTGTGGATAGTCACGTGCTTTTGAATTAATTGGTCGATATGTTCGGAGTAATAAACTCTCTCATCATCCAGCTTCGGTCTTCTTCCTCTATTCGTCCCGGAGTTGCAGTCAGTGGATCTTGGGAACTAAGTTACCTGTCAGCTGAGCATGCGTATTATATTCCTTTGAAATACATAACAGCTAGAAGCATGATGGTAGTTGGTAATTACTGATTGACCACATCATGGAATCGAATCGAAATGCACTCAACAAATTCGTGCACAACTATTGTGCGAGGGCTAGTGACAATAGCTGGCTGCCGAAACCTCGGTAGGAGTAGTGGGGTTGGAACCCATGAACAGCTGACTGAAAGTCATCTCCTTAAGCTGTATCTCCACAACACCATGAGAGGTAAACTGATTGAGGTAGCCTACAGTTCAAAGAGATTGATGCAAGATTGGAGTACAGACTTTTTAGTGATTGAATGACTGATGCCTTTTGGGTACCAACAAAGTGAATAGTTAATTTTTCACCGGATATGGAGAAACGAAATTGTTTAGCATTGGAGATTTCGAAGCACAAGAACCTATTACAACAATGGTAGGGAGTCAACACCGCTGCTTTTCATCAGGAAATTTGAATGTTGAATTTCGCCAGCAATCCCATGGATAGAGGTAAAGTCATCTGATAAATCCGTAGTAAAGAAGGAGCATACATCTAACCATTCAGTACAAATCACTACCATATACAACTATGAAAAGCTGAAGTAGACCACACAGAACTCAGGAAAGCAGCTGATAGTGCAAAGATGGAAACTACATACAATTCCTTTGAATGGGAAGTTTTTGATGTGAAATGAATTTATTTAACAACTCCATTGCTTAAAGCTGACGTTATCTAGTGTCACAGCTTCAAAATAATGAATGTTTTCTCCCCTTCATATAGCGGGGCAATCAACTTCAGTACTGTAGAACAATCTGAATCAATCGTTAATTATTATCGTTCGTTGTCACTCCTTTGCATCGTAAGAGGACAGGAGGAGATGGACCATCAAAAATGATTAAGCAACACTATACAGCCACATGAAACGGAAGAGAGAAGAAAAACAGCATCAGTAATGGGTTATTCAAGAGACAGTATCACAGGTACATATACACGCAAACATTCACTGTTCTCGTCTCATTTTTGTATAGTAAAAGAAACAAGAAAACTGCATGATAGCTACTTGTTTCGAATCGGAGCGATGTCTTCTATCGTCTCTTCACTGAGTTGTATCATCTGTCTTACCCCAACACAACTATCCTTTACATCATCACGGCGTCACTTCATACACTAGCTACATCTTTGTCTTTCTTCTCAACCAGTCCTCAGGCAAGAAAATAGTGTTCGGTGCGGAAGCCGCTGTGACAACATGCGTAATACACATATGACACACCGTATTACATTTCACCTATCCATATCAATGATGCAATCTCCAAGGGTCAGTATTGACGGATGAAGAAGAACATAGAAACAACATCCACTGTACACAAGAACGATTTGTCAATAGGATTAGCCAAACAGATCAGATTAACATGAAAATCCAGTACCAACAATCAAATGAATAAGGTTATTTACTTACATTTCATTTCGACAAAATTATATCTGTCATCAATAGTCAAGTGTGTACAACCACCATCATAACGAATAGATGAATATAATCCATTCTCCGAAAATCAGTTATACTAACTACCTGCTTAAATCTAAGTACGTTAAGAGGAAGTGAAACCCTTGACGCATTACAACTAGTACACAGTTCCACGAACTACTACAAATGTCAATAATATTGCTTTAAATAAATTGAACAGTAAGAAGCTATTAAAGTTAAACGGATTAACTGTTTAGCTATATATATATATATATATATATATATATATATATATATATATATATATATATATATATATATATATATATATAATGATTGTGAGGTTATTCTTACCTTGGAAACGATTTGGCGATTGTTGATTCATAACACCACCTCCACGTCTCTGTTGACTTGACATTATACCAGGATGGAATTGAGAGGATTGTTGATTCAATTGATGACGTATGTGTTGTTGTTGTTGTCCTGATGGGGGTTGTTGTTGTTGTTGAAGTTCCTGTTTCTGTGATTGAGAATGACTAGATGTTGTTGTGTTCACAGATGATGATGCATTCTGAGAATTTGCAGCATTCACTTTAGCTTGACGTTGAAGATATTCTTCTACTAAATGCATTGGATTTCTTTCAATTTCATGTAATAATTTTTCAATTAATGGAAGTTGAGCAAATGAAAGAACATTTAAATTTGCTTCTGGATGTTCTAATATATCCTTTAATTAATATATTTACGAACACAACCAGCAGCTTCAGGTCGTTTAGAGGCTAACTGAATAGCATGTTTAACAGTTGATAAATAACGATTAGCAATATCCGTTAATCCATTGATAATTTGAGCTTGAACTTCAGTAGATTTCACTTCTCCAACCTTTTTATTATTATCTGATATTTCAGGTGTTTTATTGTCTTTATCAAATGACTGTTGTACCTCAGCTATATTGATCAAAATCAAAGCAAACCAAACCAAAGAAAGACATAGTATATTGGTAATTAAAAAAAACAATAACTAATGCTAAGCTAAGTATTCTCTGTAGGAACAGTGTAATGTAAACCAGTCAGTCAGTTAGGATCAAGATCTGGCTTGACACTATGCTATAATGGTTGAATTTACTTATCACTGGAGAGTATTAGAGGTACCTTCTAAGAACACTGAGCGTCAACTCTCATATATTAGAATCTTTAAGCAATGTAGAAAAGAGTGACTAGTTACAGTACTAGTTGGATGGTAGGTCAATGACCAGTTTGTTTATAACTTTGTTGCCTTAGAAATTTCTTATGAAATACAGTAGCCTACTTTTTCCTCTTGAACTTTGATAAACTTCAATTGCACTTTCTAATATTACATTTGTTTGGTGAGCAATCAATGACTGGATTGGTGGTGGCTGGCAGAGAAATCCAAAGCATGCATTTCATCCTTTTGAGGATTCAGCAACTGAATACATCTGCATCGTAATGAGAGGTGAAATCCCCATTGAGATAAATTTAGTTCACTGTAATAATCAATAATGAAGTTGTTATAGTGTGCAATAAAACAGCCAACATCGTCATGAGAAGTCTTAAATCCATGTAGCCTTTCACAACTAATCGTGTTGCTTCATCGAAGTTTCGAGAAAAAACACACGAACCAAAGTGTAAATAGCAAATTGATTGAGTGGACAAAATCAATAGGATGTACTATTGGTAATTTACTTCGTTATGGCCAGCAGAGGAGTCCAGGACGCAAGTTTCGTCCTATTTTGGACTCGTTAGCTGGACGTACCTGCACCCCAGTGCGGAGTGTTGTTCCCACTGAGACTCGAACTTCGTACCCATCGCTTCAAATGCCAAAGAGTTATCTACCAGACCACTGAGGCGCGACAGCCGCCTCTTGTACAACGGGTATTAGTTATTATCATTATCTGTCGATATACTTGCGATTCTCCGTTACTTTACTGGATTGAATTGTTCGACCTCTGTTGGTATATGGACTCCTATGCGGATATCTCGATACTGCTTGAATATTTATGGTAATTCACTTGGTTGTAGCTAGTAGGACATGCGTGGGAGCCCATATACAAACAGAGGTAGAACAATTCGATCCAGTATAACAATGGAGAATTAAAAAGTATATCGATAAATAGTTGAAAGGATATACCATTCTTAAAATGCCTACAGACAGTCAAAGCCATTGCCAATATATATATATATATATATATATATATATATATATATATATATAAACCGTTAAATTTAGTACATATTTTGGTGCTGCAATACACTTTTGCAATACCGCTTTTTCTATTTACGGAGGAACTCAGCGACCATCAAGAGTGGGATCTGAAGGTTACTGTTCAAGTGTTCACTCATATGCATATTTAATTAGGATATAACAAAAGTACAAAGATCAACAGATAACAGTTGATTCCTGTTACACAAAAAGGTAAGTATCTTGACTCAATAGCGAAGTGGATAACGCTTACAACGTTTGAAGTAATGGGTCCTGGGTTTAAGACCCAATGAATATGCATACTCATGCAGTAGTCAATGAGCCATATCTATTGTGTGAAGGCTAGTGATACCTATCTGGCTGGCCGGCTGCCCTAAACCAATAAACCACAGGCCCAATGGAGACGCAGCCGCAGACCGAAAATAAGAAGGAACACGTGCGCTGTCTCTAGTGTTAGACATTACATCTCCAGACAATATCGAGATATCTGTATACGGGCACCTACAAGCCAACACAAAAAAATATTGGTCAATCCAATCCAACAGGAAAGTAAAAGTACAACAAACATCTACAGTTTAGTTTGATCACAAATGGTGATATTAACTAAGCTATCCAAACCTGAGTAGTTCGAGTCCAGGATTCACTGTTTAACAGTCAAATGAATCATAGCCGCATAACAAGTGATAATGTAGTAGGCGTTGCTGATAAGAATGGATATAAGTAGTATATGTTGAGAGAGTAGCAGAAATCATAGGGAATTACCAGTAATGGGTAAGGGTACCGTGAAGAGAAACACAAGACAGGCAGACAGACAGACACAAGACAAGACAAGTGCATGAAGAGTAAATCAAGAAAGAAGCAGAAGAGGAAATGAAGCACACTTTGCAAATGACGGTTTAGTGCAAGGTGTACCAATATTTAACTACTACTGTCCCAGTTGTTGACAATAAACATCCCTTCCTTCGTACCTATCTTCATGTTTCTTTCAATAAGACTTGTAAAGTACAACAAATTATCAGTAGCAAAGTAACCACTCTACAAAATGATTTATTGATACCTGAACTAGACTAATCTGAGTCAAATAGAAAACTACTAGTATAAATAAATAACTAAGAATAAAAACAGTATTACCTTGTGTATAACCTTTCACTTTTGATATTCCAGATGTATTGTTGCTATTTGGTTGTATACTAGATCTTGGTTGATATTGTTGATTAACTGATGCTATAGGTCGTGGTTGGATTTGATTATTTGGAAGAATTCCAATCTTAGATGATTGAGATACAGCTGGACGAATAATTTTTGTTTGTGTACCAGGTGGACCTGGTAGCACCGTTAGAATAGGCTTTGAAACAGTTGTTGTCCCAGTAAACGGTATTGTTGTTGATGAAGTATCAGAAATACCTTGTAGTGATTGTTGCCCAGTATTAACAATATGAGATGAATCACTATTTGTACCTGTTGGATTAATAACTGTAAGGCAACCAGAGCTAGATGTTCGAATGAGTAGAGCATTTGGACTAGATGTTGTCACTGTACATTAACAATAATTAAACAAGGTAGAAACAGAAATAGTTTTTTTAAAATAATGCAAAATAAGGTAAGCACATAGCTTTATACTAAGAAGAAAAGCACCACTTTATTCATCCAACATTCCGACCAAAAGAAACTTAAGGTCAAAGCGTGGTAAAAAAACAAACTCTTCCTCAACTTACAACTGGACAACACTCAAGGTCGGTAGTATTCGTGTAACATTCGAATATGTTTCACTTCTTTATGAAGTTAGTGATGAGGATGTTACGAAGTCTGAAGATGAAACGTCCACGACAGAAATATCAAAGCTCAGAGAACATCAAACCACCATCATATTCATCCTGAGCTGCAAATCTTTTCCATCATTGATCATACTGCAAAACATTGATTGGAATAGTATTGAAATACTCACCTGGAGAGAGGTAATATCTTAATAGTCACACAAAGGTGATGAGGTAACTGCGTAATGTAGTCTATTTGGTGGCTAGAAGTGGAATTTAGAATGCGCATTTCGTCCCACTTGGGACTCGTCAGCTGGAGTTTGAAGCGACGGGCACTAAATTCGAGTCTCAGTGGGGACACTATCATCCAATAGGGAATTCAGTTGAAAAATCCCAAATAGATAGAAACGCATGCCCTGGATCCAACTGCTAGTCACTAAGAAGGAAAAAACTTGCTATTCACCGACCAGAAAACCTAACTAAAGGTGTTCTTTATTAGTTTATTGTGAAGCTCTCAAATTCACAGGAAAACGGAAACATATTTGCCCGAAGAATTTGATTTTCAATAGCTGAATAATGTTCATCTCAGCTCTTAATTCAATAAAATGGATTACCTACATATAAAATATACAAACTATAGGTCAGTAGAAAGCATATTCTATTTATTATGAAAGGCGAGAATTGATACATAATGAGTGACACTCTGATGGTTGTTAAACTGAATGCGGCAAATCATTCAAATAATTTGCGATAAACAGCCTTACAAATACATACATGCAACCATTTACTACTCTTGTTCCACTTTTCCGTAGTAGAAGAAACAAGAAAACCCCAGCATGATAGCCACTCATTCCGACTTTGAGATATTTCTGCTACCGTCTCTCAAGCCATGATTTCTCGTACTCTATTCAACCATTCTTCATTCTGGGGCACTAGATCATACAATGAACACCTCTGCGCATCTTTCAACTAGTCCATAGCACAGGAAAAGAAAGAAGTGTAGTGGTCATTTGGACGACATTTGTGGTACGTTCTGAAGCCAGTATTTCACAATGGCTACACTCAAAAAATAACTGTCTCTATCAAAGACAAACACACGCTGCCTCACCTTAGAATTGCTTACATAGTATCCCATTAAAATGAGAACAGTCCTACGGAAATAACTGTGATTGAATACGCAGAGTGATTAGACATTCAGCTCGGTAGGGCCGAATTCCGCAGGTGTTAAGCAGAACTGCCCGTACTAACGCCATGTATACACAACTTTCTACAGTAAGATTAATGTCAGAATAATCCAAGAAGCGAGCGGAATTGGGGCACGCCGCTCTGGTCTTCGATATAAGATTGAAAATCCCATCAGTCATACCACCAACACGTACAAACTTCGCGACACCCTCCAATGACTCATTACTGAGGATGGGTTTAGGCACAGCCTTCTGTAAATCTTGTAGAAGCACTGTATACAGTGCAAAGAAAATATCATACTTACGGATCGAGATCGCTGACTGACTGGGTGAGATTTGAGTAGTCTGTATGCTGTCGCAGAGTAAAAAGATATTGTCTGTATACTCTAGGTAGAAAAGTTTTTCATCTGATAACAAGTCTACGGCACCACCCAGCATTACCTTCAGAGCTGTCTCGAGGGTGTCATCGATGACAAAATCAAAGAGGAATGATGAATTCGGACAACTCTGCTGAACTCACTATTGGTTTGGAATAAAGAACATAGATAGCTCTACCCAAGGTGTAGAAGCATAGGGCTTTCAAGATGTTAACAAACTCTTCAGGGCGATCCCTTCCCAGTTGACAATTCCAGAGTACAGACTACATCAACGAATCAAAACCAGTCCCAATATCCAATAATACGATCATAAGTCTGTAATAAACTCAACAATGTTCGAGCACATGACGGAGTATGAGGACGTGATTAATGTGTCCAAGACATGAACAAAACACGGTCTGCTACTTAGGGATCAGTTTCCCACGTTTCGCACAACTCGCAAAGAATGATACCAACACACACCGATATTCCGATGATTATCACATACATCACGTAGATACTTTTTAGGATGAATACAATAGTGGCCTTATTTCAGAGTGATCAAACACCTTGAGGTCATCAAACATTCCTAAACAATGTAGCCAGTTGTTCAACGTCAGTTCCACCTCCATCCTTGAAAAGACAGGTAAATGCAGACAAACACAAACAAAACTAACGTAGAACGTCATACATAACTGCAACGGTCGAAGTTGACACACTTCACAGTAGTATGCAAAGAACAAGAGGATAGGAAAAACTTATATCAAAGTAGACAAAGTTGTGTGTGAGAATAAACAATTTGAAGATAAAGGTTAGTCAAAACATTCAAGCTTTAGAAGATGTCAATGAGTAAATACGTCTGCGTCATTGTGACCGATTTTCGTTGTATTTCAGCAATAGTCTCCAACCGCTAATTCCAATAATCTCCAGGACCTCAGCTAGGTAGTCTTCATCACCCTGAACGGTTCAGATCAGATGTCAGAAACTTCATGAAATGATACCATTTCGTGGTCTGGTCACCTTGGTCCCTCTTACAACCTAATCTAACTTTGCATAACGATTTAGGTGGTGGCTTCACATGCGCAGCACATGTCCAAGCTATCTCAGTCGATAAACGTTCACAACATTATTGACTGAACTTCCTGTCCTGCCTAGTACCCTTCGCTTAACCCCAACATTGTTCACATGGGGTTTCCACCACATACAAGCAATGCCACAAGGACATCTGTGATCAAAAATTTGTCACTTCTTCACATCTACTTTTAACTATTAGGCAAATGCCACATTCAGGTCAAGAAATATGGCTAGGATTACGCACCAGTAACAGTGCTTGAGCACCAAGATCTCATGAGTGGTGAAGATCTGCTTGATACATTCCTGGTCCAATGTCAAACCCTCCTCTCTTCTTCCTGTTTTCCAGATTCATTTGGGTATCTGATCACTACAAAACCTATAATCTCAGACACTAGTTTAGGCAAACTGACTGTCCTTGTGATTTCTATTTTCTTGAAGACTTGGACAACTAGCAGGTGATACCCATCAGTAGCGGTCATTTCTGATTCCCACACGAAAGCTGACGCTCGTCAATCCAACCAGTGGTCCTTGAACATTGCCCTTAAATACCTTCGGCACTAGCCTTATCTAGTCTCACCGCCCTATCTTGTTTCATATCACTCAGTTTTCTCATCTACCACGAGAGTCAAAGGGTTTATCGCAATATTCCATTCACGATCCTCCTGAATAACAGCTGGAGAGTGGTTGAACTGTTCCTTGAAGTGTCACGTCTGAGTGAATCGCAGAATCATTCTTGTCCTGTATTATTTCGCTGATAACCGTTTTTGGTCCCATTTCCCTGACCAGTCTAAATAACTGGCCACTGCTACCTATCGCCGTGGTCTTTTGCATCTCCTTAGCCTTTGCAGCTCATTACTGTTAGTTTACATTTGAGCTGCATCCAATATCCATTTTGTTCGGAGCTCGTGTGACTGCAATCACCAACATCCCTTTTCCAATCACTTTCTGAGTCAGCTACGGTGTTTAGTGTTTGTTTCACTGCAGATAGTGCCAGAATTCTTTTAGATAAGCGATGTTGTTCACTTTTACACGCATGCTCAGACCAGTGTATGAATGCTGTCCTAACACGTGACACAGGAAGAGCAGCATCACCACACAGACCCTCCCTAGCAATAGCCAATATTGACATGGCCTACCTATGTTCAGGCCGGTGGACGCCAGCTCACGCAGTGTATCTCTTTATGTCCAAAGTTCACGCCAGTCAGAAATGGATGGTTATCTGAACACAGTTGTAACAGTCGATCGCCGTTACGCCTTCGTTTGATTGCGATGCTGAAAGTACCAGCTAAGTGTCTTGCCGCCTAGCTCAGCCTACCCACTGGCACATTGAAATCACCTGCAACGACAATCCCATCTGAACGTTTAGCTCTCAGTAAGAGGATAAACAGTCTTCAGTAGGACTCATCCTTCAATTCAATCCAATCGTCGTCAGCTGGTGAGTAAGTAAAGATTACAAGCAGACGGTTGATAGTCTCACTACTCTTTTTAACCCTCCCTGTCCCATTCAGTCGAACAGAGCACAATTGACTGTCAACTGCGATCTAGTGCAGCAGTGCACTTTCTGTCTTAGTATCTAATGCTATACACTCACGAGACCGTGAGAACTAGCCACTGAAACTCCAAAAACTCGAAGGTTGAATTCACCTTAGTAACTGGGTGGGGTTAAGTAAACAACTGTACTTAGGTGGTGTATGCGTATCTGACAGACACAACATATGTCCATGACCCCAGATGCCAGTTTTGACCAGTGAAAGTGAGTGTCTGATTCGACTAAATGTGTTGACATTGAAAGCTCCATTATATAACTTCAAGTGTGACTTTCATGAATCACCGACGTTGATTCGTGAACTCGAATCCTTTTCAAGAGCTGCACAACTGAAAAGAACTAACGATGAAGTTGAATTATTGAGAAAGGTGTGAAGAAGATTAGAAACCAAAGATGTGGAATGCTGATAATGAGGAAACTTGAAAGCTAACAGAGTTGTGTAGGTCAGATGACACTTTCAGCATCGTGGGAGGTAACTTATTCTTGAGCTAGATGAAAAAGAAATCTAGTTAAAGATGATGCAAAACCACATATTTTAAGAGATATTTACTTTAAACTAGCCACACATGACCTTTTTGGAGCCAAGATTTAAGTTTGTTTGCTCTGAATCCAACTAGAAAACATATACCACCGGGCACTGGAAGATTACAGAGTAGGGGTTGTTTTTTTTTTGTAACTGACCTTTTCCAATACATTTTTTTATGAGGAAGGCAACATTAGCACGAAATGCTGATCATTTGAAAGAAACACCTTGCTGTTGTCGCAGTCTTATCCTGCCAGCAGTATGCTTTCCCCCACAGACTCCCACTATAATGTTAATGTTCACACTATAACTGAGAGTGCTTTTAGGCTTACCACTGTCTATCTATCAACCCTTTCTCTAAGGTAGGACGTCAAAAAACAAATGTTGCTACAAGCATAGCTCGTTGAGTTTGACATATATGACTGTATAACAACACTTGTTTTTCTAAAAGGAAACTAAGTTAAAAGTTGTATTTTGAATTGATGGAAAAGATAGGCAGCTGAAGATGGTGGTTGGATGTTCCCTGACCTCTGATATTTTATTGTGGATGCTACATTACCAGGCTTGGTGAAATTTTCAGAGCTAATTTCTTTATGAAGTTAGAAACAGGTGATGAAACGTCCACCGACAAAGTATCAAAGTTCAGAGAACATTAAACCATCAGTATGTTTCACCAATTAGACTGCTAAACTTTTGGCTATTACACACTAAATATAAAACAGTCAATGTAACTAACTATCAGTGCGATAGGCAACCGGTATGTACAGGCGGTGGTGGTAGTGGTAATAGTGATTAAAACATTAATATAAGTGTAAAACTTGAGCACTGTGGCGAAATTTAATTCCATATTAGATTTGTTGCTTTAATTTATAATCCTGTACCTAAGATATGGTGGCGATATGTGGATGACACATTCACCACTCTCTTGAAGTCGGAACATATCGACAATTTCCTCACACATATAAACTCAGTAGTAGATGAAATTCAATTGAATTACAAGCTAGAAAATGAACAAAGAGAATCACGTATGTTGGATTCCAGATGAAAACGAAGGAGAGACGATGATCTGGATACTACCGTATACAGAAAACCGACACAGATATTTAGACTTCAAGTCATCTCATCCAATGTCAGTTAAGGCAGGTTTAGTCAAATGTCTAAATCATACAGCTAGAAAATTGACTAGTCGGTGCAAGGAACTGAAGCACATAAAAGCATTGATAGTTAATTATACTTTGCAGTTTGTTAAAAAATTTTCACAAACACATAAGAAACAAAATAGTAACAATAACACGAGTACAATAACGGCAACACAAGTAGAAAGGAGTCCACAGCCTCCATTGTGTAACCCTACAAGGAAGACATATCAGAAACATTACGTAGGATCCTCAACAAAGCTGGAATTAGGGTGACATTTAAACCTACAAAATGACTCAGATATAAGCTTTGTCAATTGGCTTAAGGATCTGATAGAACCAATTAGGTGAAATAATCTATTCTACCAAATTTCATGTGATGAATGTGAGTCAGGTCAAGCACGTAGGTGAAACTAGCCGATTGGGACCAGTTAGAATAGGCGAACATAGGAATTCAACTAAATATAGAATGACGGACCCCAGTAAGATCAATAATCTAGAAAGTAACTCGGCTATTGCAATGCATGAGTTAACAACACACAACCACACAATAGGGTGGATGGGATAAAACCACTGTACTTAATGATGGGGAGAGAGAGATTGCTTATTGAATCTTCGTTCATCGAATAAACACGCAATACAAGTAATAGAACTGACGCAACACGTATACCAGAGATATGGGATAGAAACAAAGAATAAAATGTGACATAACTATAGAAATCAGTAGTCGAAAGTAGTGTGATTACACATTGATACGATTATGAGTAGTAATAATTTATGCTCGACACCTACTCAAGTAGATAATACTGTAACAATGTGTGCTGTATATCAAATAAACAAATCTAATATGGAATAATTAAAACAACTTTCGAAATCAGGTACAAAACGCCTACTGAAATAAAATGTCATTATGTCAATTAAGAATCGTGTAAATCTTGCATACATTAATTAATACGATGACACAAAATAAATCTGTGCACATCAAAGGAGTTGGCATTGGTAACAAGTTTCACCATATGAAGAGGCGAAATCTTTTTCATTAGTCAAAGAAAAAAATTATGAAAAAACCACTTTTAACACCAGAATACAGAGTGCAAAATGAATTAAATGCATAGATAACACTTGATATCTCTGTAACAGGGTGGTCTAAACAATAAACAGTTGCTTGAACCGTCGCTATACTGGGTCGACCTTTGTTAGCCGATGCAGATGCTTCGGTACTGTTTGGTGGCTAGCAGGGGAAATCCACAACGCGCGTTTCGTCCTATTTGAAACTCGACAACTGGATGGGCCAGCACCGCAGAGAGTGACGTTTTTTCCAGTGTCCATTGCTTTCAACACCAAAGCATTGTCAACTAGGTCACGAGAGTCGCCTATTGTCCAATGGGTATTAAGTCGAGAAATTCCACCTAGTATAACAACGGTAAATTACAAGTATCGATCATCAACAACAGACACCCTTGGCTCTCATATCCCAGTGGATAACGCTCTGGGGTTTGAAGCGATTGGTACTAGGTTCGAGTCTCAGTGGGAAAAACATCACTCACTGCGACCCACGTACCTCCAATTGATGAGTCCCAAATAAGAAACGCCCATCGTGGATTCAACTGGTAGTCGCCAACCAGAACCACTCAACTATCCATTGTTCTGAATTGAACTATTGAAAAATATGGAATAAACACAAAGAAGAGACTTGATGAATCAGCCTGTTTGAGTAAACCTACTTACTTGACAATCAGCTTTTTTCTTAACTCATTGGAAAGAATCAATTTATGACATAATTAACCTTTCTCTTCTAAAAGATATGCGCATACAATTAAAGCTTATTGATAACTTGAATCACTTACTACTGAGGGATTCAACAGTTAATATTTAGCAATAACACATAGACATAGACGGCAGAGTAAGAATATAAGCAGAGTATACCGATAGTTGAACGAAAACAGCGTTCACAGCAGGAGAAACAAAATGACATTTAGCTAAATACAGCTAATCAATTGCTAATATTCTGTTGTAGTATTTGCAGTAAAATCCCTTTTAAAAACTCCAAAGGCTCACAGATATGAATGTAAAACTGAGTACAAAGCTTTTAGTGATAAAAAAATGTGGTGGTTAGTTCTCTTGCTCTTTACATCTTCAATAAAATACTCTATATATAAACGCTATGAGAGAAATGAATCATATTTCAAACAAATTTTAAAAAAAAAAAACAACAAAATTAGTGTTAACAACACTTGATTAATTCAACCGATGTATTATTGTGAAGAAAACAAGGATTAGTTTATTGCGCTAAGGGCATAATACACCTACCACGAATACGTCGTCCAGATAAACGGTCTATATTGATAAAGGCAAATATTTTTGACAAAAACAAACAGGAAATAATACAATAGTCGAAATAACTTTTGATATATATATATATATGTATATATATATATATATATATATATATATATATATATCCACAGCGGGCGTTTCATCCTATTCGAAACTCAACAACTGGATGCCCCAGCACCGCAGAAACTGATACTGTCCCCAGTGTCCACTGCTTTAAACACTAAGGCATTGTCAACTAAGCTAAGAGAGCCGCCTGTTGTCCAACGGGCATTAAGGTCGAGAAATTCCACCCAGTATAACAACAGTAAATTATATATATATATATATATATATATATATATATATATATATATATATATATATATATATATATTCTCTCTATTAGCACCGCAAATTAGTTGGTGAAATATGAGAACATGATTACAAACCTTGTATAAACATGATCACGCTTAATACAACATATATTTCATAAATTTGTCTTGTAATGCAGTTAAAACTGTGTAAAGGTATAGGTGTTTGAGAAAAAGACAAGTCCTGTTTACTAATGCTGCATTGCAGTTACATATTCATTCATAAAAATCGACAAAGAGAACAACTTCTAATAAAGTCTTAAGATGCTAAAGAAAATCAGTACAGGACGTCATACCTCATAGAATCATACACTGACTGACTGAAAAAATCAACGAAGAACTTCGCACACAACTGCATCGGTTTTAACTTTCCACATTTTACAGTAGTATACAAAGAACAGATTGATAGAAAAAGAGTGAGGTCGAAGAAGATGAAGTAGTGTAAAAGAATAAGCAATCTGATGATAATGATTAGTGCAAACAGATAAGCTTTAGAAGATATCAAGAAGTGAATATATCTGCACCACTGTGACCGGTTTTCTCACCACCACCGAAATGCAAACTGTTGCTCCGGAATTCGTCTTCAACGGTGCCCCACTGAAGCTAACAATAGAGTGAGTGCAGTGATTGAGTGTGTCGACCACTTCACTTACCTGGGAAGTGGGATCAGCCCTACCCTGGTGACTCAGTGGCCGATGAAATCTCTCCACGAATACAAAAAGCTCGGCTGGCTTTTGCCATCTCACGCCACCTGTGGCGCCCCGTGATATCCGATTGCCTATTAAGGGTCGCATGTACTCCACACCACAGTTCTACTCTATGACTGTGAAACATCGCCATTGAAGGTGGAAGACATGAGAAGGCATCAGGTGTTTGACCACCGTTGACTTCGTAGTATAGGCCGTATTTCGTGGTGTCACCTCGTGAGTGAGCAACGCACAAGTCAGGTGTAGAGTTTTAGGGAGAAGAGGTAAATCTGTTGACACGGTTGTGAACCTTCATCGACTGAGATGGTTAAGACATGTGTTATGTATGCCTAGTCGCCATCTGCCTCGTCACACAATCTTGGTCGAAGTAGTAGTCTCAGACTGGAAAAAGGCTCGAGGTGGCCAGACTAAAACATGCCATCAATGTATGGAGTCTTTGACTGTTGGTTTGAGTGATGTAGGCAGGCGGTGTAGACTAGCCGGTTGGGGTTGGCGGGAGAAGAGAAACCAGTGGTTGTTGGAGACTCTAGGTGAAGATATGGCTCAGAACTGATGTCAGTGGCGCAGATGTATCTCCACACACATTATTCTCATCTTAACGATGCTATACCGAATCTCACCAGTTTCTCACTTTTCCTTTCTCTCTTTTGGTACTTTATATTTCTTTTGACTGAATTTTTTCTTCTCCGTTTTTCGCTCCACTGCCTTTCTACTTGATGTAGTGATATGAGGTGTGACAACTCGGACTGTTATGCGGTAATTCCTGCTCCTATGTTGATGGATGATGATGATGATTTTCAATCGTGTCACCAACAGTCCTCAACTACTGGCATCTATCGTCTCGAAGACCACAGCCAGGTAGTCTACTTCTTACCACATGACTCTAATAGTAAGAGACTTCATTGACTCGTGCCACGTTTTCGTCTGACCACCCTGAACCACCTTCCAAACTAGTCCAACTTCCACCAGCATAACACGTCAACGTAGGCGGTGATTCGATATGCGCAGTACATCTCAAAACATTTCAGTCAGTGAACGTTCACAACTTCATCATTCAACTTGATTGTTTTGTCTAGTACCTTTCATCTCACCTCAACATTACCCGCACTGTGATTACACCAAACGCTGTCTCAATGGCGTCTAACACGACAGGACGGATTACGATACAGCGCAGCATACCCATCCTTTGATGGCCAGTCGGATATCTTGTCAGTCAGCACCAAAAATGACGCGAGCTTAGAAGTGCCAAACGGGTCTTCTGTATCCGACCTGAGATTTTATCAACAAACAGTCCGTCCGAGCTGATGCAACTCTTCAAGTAAGTGAAGTGGTCAACACATTCCACTACTGCAATCTCTGTCACTAAGCTGGCAGTACTTGCACCAAACCAGTTCTGAAGCATCATTTTACATTTGACAGATACGAGCGAAACGCATGCCAAGCATACTCAGATTTCTGCTCAGCATGTTTAGAAGACCCTGCATTTTGTCAGCATCTTCACTTAGCAGGACAATATTGTCTGCATACTCCAAATCAACATCATGACCTTCAGGGAGTAGGTCATTCCCTTAGAAGTCAGATGTACATAGGGTTATGCTCAGTATACGTCTATAACGACGTTAAATAAGAATGGCGACAGTGGACATCCCTGCAGAAACACTAGTTGTCGTCAATTCACATGATAACCCTCCATAAACCCTTATATGGCTGCATGAGTTCGAGTACAGAGCTTTGATTAGCCTTATATATCTGCTCGTTACTCTCTGCACAACCAGACACTGATACAACACAGCACGGTCACCTGGGTCAAATAGTGTCCCCGGGTCAAGAAATATGACAAGTGTCCGTCACTGGCTGGTAAGGTAAGCCTGTTCCAGAACCTGTCCGAGGGTAAAAATATGATCGATGTATTCTCGACCAACTCCGAAACCTGCCTGGTTTTATCGAGTTTGTTGTTCTCGAGCTCCAGTGAGACACCGGATAACTATGGATCCTACGACCTTGAACACAATATTGGTCAAAGTAGTTCCCCCATGGTTGTCACGAGAAGATTTCTCCCCCTTCTTATATGCTAAGATGATCAGTGAAGTACGTAAATCTGACGGCATCACCCCCTAATTCCCATACACTGCCTAGCACCTCCACCACTCTAATCAGACATTTTCCACCTCTATCCTTGAAAACTTCAGGTGGAAAACTGTCAGGTTCTGCTGCTTTCCATCGTTTCAGGTTCGATACGGCTTACTCAACTCCAAGATTTGAAGGACTGACATTCAGGCTGGATGCTAGGCAACTGAAGCAGTGCTGATGGGCAGTTGAACTGTGCTTCAGAGTGTTCTACTCAACTTTCAAGCCCCCTATCCTGGGAGGTTATCAGCATCGCATCCTTTCTGGTTCTGGTTTCACTCACCACCATCTTCTTCTTGCCGATATCCTTAATCAGCCTAAATAATTGCCGAGTGTTGACCAACACTGATGCCTTCTCCATCTTTCTCGCTTTCGCCACTAACCCTACTCGTGATTGACGCGAAGACTCTTGGTCAACTTGCGTTTAAGTTGTTTTCGCTCTTCGTCGTGGTTAGAGCTGGCTGGAATCAGCCTTCTCGCATCAATCAGTTCGGATAATGGCATTTGGAATCCAATGAAATATGCTCACCTTCGGGTGTAGGTTATAAATTGTCTTCATCGATGTTTCTACAGCAGACTTAAGGTTTGCTCAGGATGAGCATTGATGTCACGGTCAGATAAATGCTTAGCTAACCCGTCCCTTAATGAGTACTTCGCGTTCTCATCTTCCAATCGAGTACACATCGGCCTTACTGCTTCCTGTTTCCTGCTACCAGTAAAGCGAGCCCACATTAGCGCGTGATCGGAGTCCAAAATGGTGCTCCAGAAAGAGCAGCAATCCTCTGCTGATCCTCTTCAATAACGACCTACAGCAATGAGATCTATTTGTGTCCATCGTTGGTTTGATGTCGGCATGCGCCATATGAAACAATGTCTTTCCTTATGCTTAAAGTTAGTGCCGGCCAGAAACAGGCGGCTGTCGGAACAAAATCACAATAGACCATCACCGTTGTCGGTTCGTTGGCATGGGATTCCGTAGATACCTACAAGAAACCTTTCCGATGGTCTCAGCTTCTCTACTCGAGTGTTAAAGTCACCTACCGTTATGACTACATCTGATCTTTTTGCCTTCTGTAGCAAAATTGACAGCTTGTGATAGAGTTCATTCTTTGCATCATTGAAACTACAGGCTGTGGGTGCGTAGGGGGAGATTATGAATAGGTATCGCCTAGTTTCACGATCCTTCCTAGTTCTTACAGATCATTCAGTTGAACACCACACAGACGGCTGATGACCGGTATCCAGTCGAGGGGCACATTTACTACTCTACAAATCAATGATATGCCTACACCAACGAGTCCACGAAAGCTAGCCATTAGGTCTCCGGATGCTCGTAAGGTGAATTTTCAAGATTCACAACGCTGGCCAGGTCAGGTCAAATTAGTAACCACACTCACGTCTCAGATACACACCGTATATCTATGACTCAAGATTCTAGAGTTCTGGCGGACGATGCTTGCTGTTCAATTCCCCATAGAGTTCAAACGTCTTAGGAGACCAGGAATGAGGTTATGATGGCTTTGTTCCATGGTAAATGTTGAAGAGTAAGAGGTTGGGTAGGGCGTAAGAGGCTCGATAATGGTATCAAGAGGTGAAGGTAAGGGAGCAGACAGAGTTGAAGGGAATAGGTTATGTTCGATTAGGTCTTGTGTACTACTGGAAGCGTGGGAACAGTTGACACCTTCCGGCTGTTTACATCATGGAAGGTTAGTCCTTCTTGAGGTATCTGGAAAACAAAAGATAGTGTGTGACCCTAAATCCCATGGGGGCCGATCACATATGGCCTTTTGGCAATTTTGAGATTATAAGGTTTTGCTCTTGAGTCCGACTATGAATTCCTGTTGCAGGCATCGGGATGCCGTGATGGGGGTAGGGGTGTTGTTTTAGAGGCCAACCTTCGCTAACCCCCCTTTCCGTTGGGAAGGTAGCATTAGCGTGGCATCGCTGGTCATCGAAGGGAAACACCCTACTGCTGTCACACCTTATCCAGCTAGCAGTAGTACGAATTCGCTCTTAGAGCCCCATCATAGTGCAGTAATTTAACCTAAAACGGCAACTGCTTTTCATCTTACCACTATCCAGCAGACCTTCCTGGCATGGTAGGACCTCGAGCGAACAAGTGTTCCACTAGCATAGCTCATTGAGTCACTGTGATATGCAAGCATGATCACCACGTCAAGGCAATAGCAGCATTGCACGTCGAGGTAGGCGGTGCCTCGAAAAGCGACATGAGAATGGTGCAACCCAGTCAGAAAATATAAATGACATGCATCGACAATTCACATAGACAACCGAGGTTACAAGTCCTTTTCAAGAACAAAAGTATTTCAACAACAACAACAACAGTAAAAATACTATAATGACGAAAATCAACTCGATAATTCAAACATACCGTAAACGTTATCTTGCTGACAACCTGGTTTAAGGGAGCCAGATGGTCCCGTAGCCTGTGCACTGAAATGGATCAAATTAAACAACAACAATCATGGAATTCACATAATAATCGTCAAATTAGGATAAATTTATAACTATTTGTAATCACAAGCCACAAGTAAATGTAAATATAAAGTAAAATTAAATTCTGTCCAAAAAGAGGTATTTTCTCCACAAACAGTTTAACTGTTTTCATCTGACAATGAATCTAGCCCATTACCCGGATGAAACACGATGAAAAGACTCTTTTCCACCTAATCTGTAGATGTAAGCAAACGGTAACCAATCAACCTAGTTAATTAATACCACTGATTACGTATTAAATGATACCCTATCAGTGTTACATTAAATAGACTAATCTAACATGGAAACAAACTCTACTGCACTGCCCAAATTCGATACTTACTTAATTACTGCCTGACGTGAAAGAGACTGATCAACAGATGACACAGAAGTTATTTGTGACATAGATTGTGACTGAGGTTGTTGGAATATAAGGACTGATGGTTGCTGGCCAGATCCTGTGGTACACTGAATAATTTGACCTGACTGAGTGACTGTAACACCTGACGGCAAAATAACCTACAATTATAAGAAAATGGGCATGGAAACAGGTTATATATATATATATATATATATATATATATATATATATATATATATATATATATATATATATATATATATATATATATATATATATATATATATATATACAATATCAAAGTTGGCAAAGTTGTATGAGCGAACAAAGAATTTGAGGACCAAGGTGAGAACGAATACTCAAGCCTTGGAAACTCTGTGCCCTTTTTGGTCTATTTTCAGTCATGTCACCAAAGGTCCTCAATCACTGATTCCTATGGCTTCACGGAGTCCAACCGGGTAGTTTACTCCTTACTACATGCTTCAGACCAATAGTCAGAGACTTGGTGAACTGGTGCTATGTCTCGGTGTGGTCACCCCGAGTCCTCTCCAAACAAAATCCAACTTCCCCAAGCATTGCACGTCGAGGTAGGTGGTGGATCGTCATGCGCGGTACATGTCTAGGCCATTTCAGTCGATGAACGTTCAGAACCTCATCAATCAACTTGGCTAGTACCCTTCGTCTGACCTCAACATTGCTTACACAGTGATTCCACCAAACACAAGCGATACTATGGAGACACCTGTGATCAAATCCATATCTCCCAGCTGTATAACAGGACGAAACGGGCTGCAGTGTAACGTGTACACATGGGAAAAGAAGAGCTACCTGCGCATAGCCTACATTAATGTTCAAAGATGACATAACTTTATATTCTATTCTGTGCTAAAATCAGACACATTCAGCAAAACATTTAACTTTCCATTAAGTATTGCTTAGTTGTACAGAAACCTACTGTTAAACTACTTCTAATTGTATAATGAAGCAAAGTGACATTTTAAATGTACATTCATTTGAAGACATTTAATTCTTCTCAATTACTTTTAAAGGATAAATCACTGAAATAGTTTCGTGAACTTGCTCTCCAGCGAAACGATTAAATATCAGTTTGTCAGGACTTACACGATTGGCCATCGTTGAGATTGGAACACAATGTGTTGATTGTGATCCAATAATAGTACCATCTTGTTGAATGATACCCTTCTGAGAATATGACTGATATTGCTGTTGGACAGGATGTGAACTGATAGTGTATCTGGGGCGATTGATTGGACTATGATTTTGTTGCATACTTTGTGACATAACTTGGAGGATTTGAGGATGTGATTGAACTGAAGTGGGCCCAGAACGTGGTAGAGAAATGATCTGGGTATTCATTAGTTGTTGTTGCCCATTTATTTGAAAATTACTTCCAACAGATTGCATTTGAATATTGGAATCATTTGGAGGAACATGAATATTGGCTGATCCACTGGATCCACCAGCACCTAGAATTTCGAAAAAATGTTTCACTAATTGTTAGGTGTTACATATTTCTATAGACGTTAAACTGAAGTGTTGCGGTACAGTATAATCACACAGTAATCTGTTTGTTAGGTGTATCGCACAATGAAACAGCATAGCTTACAAGACGACCTTTTGAAAACAGTTTAGCGCCTATATTTATATCATCGCTACAGTCTTTGATATGATCATGGACAATAAATTATCTACTAATTGGTCCTATTTTACTGTATTCCCCTGGTTCTGTTGCCGAAGTTAAATCCAGCTGAACACTGCTAACTGCTTTCTACCGTTTAAAACTAAATAAAATGTAATACAATGTTCGAAACCTAGGTCCAGGGCGTCCTGCCGATTGCCTCCATCCAACTAAAACCTATCAAATGTTCGGTTATATATAACCCTGTGATTACAACGAGAATATAAGAAAAAAGCTAATATTTAAAAAAGGTGATGCCCAACATCGGTTAGTTTAAACTGACGAGGGAATCTGGATTATACTGTCTAGAATCATGCTTAAGTCATTTAAACCAGTTGTACGAATGTCTACTGGGTGTAACGATCAGTTTTTGACAAATCTAAGGATTATATTACCTTCTACACATACCTTATGTTTACCTAGATTAAAGGATGATGCTCATCAGGACGGTGAATGTATGAAAAGGAGTCTAGATTAGCTATAGAAAGCTTTGACAGTTTTGATTAAAAGTTGAACTCATTTTACAACTTGTAAGATAAGGTAATGAGTAGCTAAATGTGAGATTTGCCAATGGAAAACACGTATAACACTGTCTTTCTTAATAATACATTTGCGTCTATAATGCTCATTTTCTTGTAAGGTCAATTTCTCATTCAATAGTTTACACAACTGACTTTACACATCTGTTCATTATTTCAAACTGGCCACACGGATTACAGTCTAAGACATTGGATAGTATCATTAGACTTCACAAGATAAGTACGATCTAAAACCTGCTGAATGAATTTGAAGATGCTACTGAATTTTTCTCATAAACATTGTGTAACACACCCTACTGTTATAGGTTATTGAATAAATACGATTAAGTTCAGGACATCAGTCAACTACAATGTTTACGCCCAGACCTGGACATCATCTAGAAACCCTCTGAGTTCGATGGAGCAACCTAATCGGGACTATAGAGAGCGGAATCTTTATGAAATGAGGCAGAGCGATTTATTACGACAATTTTCCATTAAGTAGTTACAAATGTATTGAAACCGATTACATTGGGCACTTGTTAGATTAGATGAAAAACAAAAACTCTGGTTTCGTAAAGACTACACGAATACGAACCACACAGCTGCCGACTTTAACTTAAACGACGAAAGGAAGTGGGTGGGAGCCTAAGAGTATCTAAGCTACATGTCTCAACAAAAACATGCTATGGTACTCAGTAGCATCTAAGTGGTACCCATCAATAAACTACTGAACTTTCTTACTATCTCCTTGATCCCTTAAAGCATACGTGCGCTGATTATTTCACACTAAAGGATTATTAGGAAACATAATAAATCTATAGACTTGAAGCCGAAAATCTTTGCAACTTATCAAATCAAGCAAGTAAATAGGTTTAAATCTTCTGAAAGTAAATAATACCACTTACCTGAGTTGATAACCTTAGATAAGAGATTAAGATACGTTTTCTAAAACAGAATGAAGATTATTAAACTTAGGATAATTACTTTAACACCATGTGACTTTTCAAGCATGAGATTTTCAATTTCTTCAGGAGACTTTGGGAGTTTGCGTGCTGAAGTTACTTCGCGCCTAAAAGCAAACAGAATAAAAGCAGTTCTCAGTAAAAGCACTACTTAGTGGCAGAAAACTGCAAACTATATCGAATCAGTTTTGTAAGATATATCTGTACTTGATGCATTGTTTGATGAATAGGTCATTAATGCACTATGATCGAACCAACGCCGAACGACAGCTTTCACACTACAGTTAATTATGACTTTCCTACGTAATTATTGAGCGAAACAGTACGATGAGATGCCAAGGGAAGTATAACAACTACCTTGCTGTTAGAATGCAACCTAATATAATATTTTAATTACACCCACTCACCCACGTGTAAACGTCAGTCATACATCCATTGAGAATTTCTCATTGAGATTATCTAAAAATGTTAGGATCATTTGCTTTTCAAGTTGTTTATCAAGCTTTCGAATATATATGCGCTGCCTGGCTACGATTACATTTGTACATATGAAACTGCATCGCATAATCAAATATTTTAACTATCGACCAAACTATGGTATTAGTGATCATGTTACCTCTAGACTGCAACTCAGCAAGACGGCATCCCAGCAATCGTATATGAAGAACCTCTAAATACTTACTAATCCAATGGAAAAGTTGGTGACAACATGTAGAAAAGTTAACATTTAGATAGATCACATTCAGGTTTTACTGATTTCACAAGACCTGCAAGGAAATCATACACACCTAATTCCCTAAAGAGAATGTATGCGAGAACTAATACTTGGAAAGATATGCTATTGCAGATTTATAATTAGGAATTTGAAGTTTGATCTGATGTAAGCGTGATAAATATTCACTGGGGACACTTTTTAGTAGTGCATATACACACGTATCAAGATTTTAAAACCAAGAAACCATTTTAAAAACACGGTCTTAAAGAGTTTAGTCTAAATGACAGTAAAACAAGGTAAATATCAGGAACTTACAGTTGTTCTAATACCTTCTGCCTCAGCTGTGGTGTAATTGCATCTGTGGACATAGTTGTGAGACAAATAGGTGCTTGAAGATATTATATTTTCCCGTGAAACCAGAGTAGGAAAACATAAAATACGTTCTCAGTCGGTATACTGGAAAACTAACCGCTGTGAGGTGATTTCCCTCAATACACGTCTAATAGAAGCATTTTTCGAACTAGTGAATTTCGTGTTGAATTAATACTGGTTACAAAGAGTGTTTTCTCCACTGTTTACAACTCCTTGAGGATTCTAAATAAAGAACAACAGATGGTAAACAATTAGCGTTGGCATATCTCTAACTTGAATTTACAAAAGAATTAATACTACAGACTCGATACTTTCAGTAATTTTATCCGTCCCAAAAGTCAATCTTTAGATAAAAGACATGGAACATTGGACCTGTGAGATAGGTCACAAAATATTTAAGATTATGTCAAATTCGTCTAAAGAAGACATTTGAAATGCATATAATGATCATGCACACGTTAATACAGTAAATATTGAGTACCACTTATTAAGGCCCGATTGGCTTTTGCCAATTTGCGCCACCTATGGTGCCGCCGTGATATTCGTTTGTCTATTAAGGGTCGCGTGTACTGCACAGCAGTCCGCTCTGTTCTACTGTATGGCTGTGAAACATGGCCATTGAAAGTGGAAGATATAAAAAGGCTTCAGGTGTTTGATCACCGTTGCCTTCGTGGTATAGCACGTATTCCGTGGTGTCACTACATGAGTAATGCAGAAGTCAGGAGTAGAGTTTTAGAGAGAAGAGGTAAGTCGGTTGACGAGGTTGTGAACCTTCATCGACTGAGATGGTTGGGACACGTACTACGTATGCCTAGTCACCGATTGTCTCGTCACACAATGTTGGCTGAGGTGGGTCCAGGCTGGAAAAAGGCCCGAGGTGGCCAGACTAAAACATGGCACTAATGCATGAAGTCTGTGACTGTTGGTTTGAGACATGTGGGGTGATGCAGACTAGTTGGTTGAGGTCCTCGGGACAAGAGGAACCAGTGGTTGGAGACCGACTGTAGGTGATAAGGCTCATAACCGATGTCAGTGGCACAGATGTATCCCCACACATAATATTCTCATCTTAACAACGCTACACCGAATCTCATCATTTTCTCATTCTTCCTTTCTCTCTTTAGCATTTTATATTTCTTTTGACTGAATTCTCTCTTCTTCATCTTCTACTTCACTGCCGTTTTACTTGATGTACTGATATGAGGCACGACAACTCGTACCGTTACGCAGTGGTGCCTTGTCCTATGCTGATGGATGATGATGATGACCACTTATTAAGTGATAGTGAATGTAGACCTCGATACCCAGTCCTTACTGCGTTGGGCAGCATTCGACCTCAGATAATCGGTAAGCGGATAAATGACTTGAACTAGTTAAAAAAAACCCCATAAATGCACTTCAAATCACGAGAAATAGGAATTTAAAACGAAGAGCACTTCAGTTTCAGTTTTCAGGCTGAAGGATAGTAGGCCGAATAGCCTGTATTTATCCTGGCATTGTTCACTGAAGGAACATCTACCAAAAGTTCTGGTAATGTCCCAGTCGTGTTCTCGGCATAGTTGCTTATTATTATCCTTTAAAATGGGGCACACAGCGTCTTCACACACATTATGTAATCAACCCTCGGATAGAGACACGTTAAATCTCTATGGGCAGTACGTGGATAGTGTTAGCCAAGATCAGTAACAGCCCTGTGTAGAAACCGTCAAAACCCTGAGACTTACCACGTTTCCGATCATTTGGCGATCTAAATACTGCTGCAGTATTCACCGAAATGGGAACTATTTGCGGGACCTCAACCTTGGCTTTCCTTGACATTTGTGTGTTACTATCTACAGAAAAGATCTGACTGAAGTAATTCGATAGGCTTTCAGCTTTTTCCATGTCCTATTCTGCTAAGACATCTAGGTTTTTACTGGAAAGTAGAGTGGGCGTTCTGTTATACCCTGTGATCCTAGGCCTAGTATGTGAATAAAGTCATTCAGGACGGGTAAGTCATACACTAACTACACTCCACAGTTTAGGGATGTCTTAGAATGCTTTCTAATATTGTGGTATTCTAATTTAAACATGACACAAACCATTCCTATGAATAGATTCCAGTAGTGCTTCCTTCTCTTCAACAACCCTTAGATCCCATTACCTATCCAACGGTGTTGGTTCATTTGTTGTTTCTTTTCGACCACACGGCCCCAAAAATACAAAAGTTCAAAATAATAATGCACAAAAAGCTGCGTGTGACAGGCCTCAAGCAGATGTCCGATGGGTTGTGCGGTCGCGCAAATCTCTTTCAGGTATCTTAAGAAGAAATAACCTTTCATGGTGTGAGCAGCCGGGAAGTGTCAACTGCTCTCACAACTCGATCAGAACTCAAGTTTCCTCACACTGCTATCCACGTGCCCCATCATTACCTTCTAATCTTCATCCACGTCTCTCGACTAACGATACTACATCATCTTCAATTTCTCGTAGCTCTGTAGCCTTCGACAACGATCTGAGTTCACAGAACGGCATCCCTGGTCTCCTTAAACCACGCTCCAAACTACATATTGGAGCCTTCAATGTCCGCACCCTCCGTCAAATTGGTCAACAGGCTTTATTGGTCAAAACTAGCAACTCGGGTCACGGATGTGTTCTGTGTTTGTGAGACCGCATACAGGACCCAAGTGCGGTTATTCACCTAACCTCTTCCGGCCAATCTGGTGAATCCGCAAAACTCACCCTTCGAGTTTCTAGAGATTCGATGGCTAGCTCTCGCGGTCTTGTGGGTGCAGGCATAGCATTAAGCACAAGGGCAGAAAGCTCACTACTCGATTAGATTTCAGTTGATGGTCGTCTCTGCGCCGATCAGGTGAACGGCAGTGAGAACTAATAGGAATAGTGAAACTCGTCGTTGTCTCTTTGTAATCTCTGCTAACGTACCCACTGACTGCAGTTCGGATGAAGTGAAGGACGAGTTCTATCGGAAACTGTCTAGCCTCCTCTCGAAAGCCAAACGTTCGGACGTGGTGGTTGTTGTAGGTGATTTCAATGCATAGGTGGGTAGACTGAGTCACAAAGACACTCAGGTGGCACTTTTGGAATCCCGGCTGAACGAACGGATAACAGTGGTTGCCTACTACAACTGTGCTCAGATAACCGCTTTTTTTTAGCTAGCACAAATTTCAGACATAAAGGAAGGTACTGTCTGACGCGGCGTTCACCGCGCTCAACTCAGCGATGGACACAGGCAGACAGACCATATTGCTATCAATCATCGTTGGAGAGGGTCGGTGAGACTGCCACTCCTGAAGTACGTGTTTGGATAGCGACCACGCGTTGGTCCGAGCGCGTATATGCCTGCGTCTCAATGCACGTAGTAAAAAATTGGCAACCACCTCGACAACGAAAATACCAAGGCCATGTTTAGGGAGAAATTGACTAGGCAGTTATCGGGACAGAACACTTTCATCAAGAAGAAGCTTGGTGCCATCTCTAGTCTGCTGTAAAAGCAGCGCTGAAGACCGTAGCTGACTCCGAAAAAGTGGTTAGAAAGAGCCAGTGGATATCAGCAGCTTCTTCCGAACTAATGGATGCACGTGAACCTATCCCTGCAGGCTCCGAGTACAATGAAGAGCGAGCAAAACTTCAAAGTAGATTGAGAAAAAGTCTACGCAACGACCACCAACAGTGGTGGGCAGCGAGGGCTAAGGAGATGGAAATGGCAGCAACGATTGGTAACAGTAGACAGTTATTTAGACTTATTAAGGAAACTGGGGGGAAAAGATCAACAACAGTTAGTGAGGCTATGGCAGAGAAGGACGGATCTGCGATTCACTCGCAGAGGAGACAACTGGAACGATGGGTAGGACACTTCAAGGAGCAGTTGAAATGGCCTCCAGCCACCGTTGCGTTGCCCGCTATCCAGTCGGATACAGAAAGGAACATTAAGATAGGCCCCCAAATACTAGCAGAAGTCGAGAAAGCGGTAAGTAACCTGAAACGAGGAAGGGTGGCAGGACCAGATAGACTACCTGCTGAGGTATACAAGAATGGTGGCAAGGTGCTCTTAGGTTAACGGAAGTGTTAGCTAGTATATGGGAATCAAATACGATCCCCTCTGACTGGTCTAAGTTACTCATTATCCCAGTCTTCAAGAAAGGCGAGTCCTCTTGTCATGACCACAGAGGAATCAGCCTGTCCAAGATCTTTGGTTCTCTAACTCTTTGACGCCTGAGTGGAGCACGAAAACAGAAAGCCTGAGAAAACCAGGATGTTTTAGACCCAGCCGCGGGTGTATCGACCAAATATTCACACTGTGGCAGGTCTTGGAACATAGACAAGCTTACCGACGCTCGACAATAGCTGAATTCCTCGACCAGAAGGCGGCATTCGACTCCGTTGATTCGAGGAATCTTATTGCAATGTCTCACTGAAAGGCGTGCCTAGTAAGTACATCACCTTATGGAAGGCTCTCTACTCGAACACTTGTGGGTGTGTTAGAGCCTATGGTGAGATGTCCAGGGAGCTACGTTCATTGAGTGGTGTCCATCAAGGGTGCCCACTGTCTCCATTCTTATTCAATTTTATCATAGATATTCTTATGGAGGTTTCCCTCTTGTCACCTAATTACACAGACGTTGACTTAATCACAGAATAATTTCCGTTAGATAAAATAGATGAAATCGTCCTGTGAGGTGAAGATACTGACAAGATGCAGTCTTCTGGACAATTTGAGAATGTTTAGGATGCGTTTCTCACCACCGAAATGCGAACTGTTGCTCCGGAATTCGTCTTCAACGGTGCCCCACTGAGGCTAACAATAGAGTGAGTGCAGTGATTGAGTGTGTCGACCACTTCACTTACCTGGGAAGTGGGATCAGCCCTACCCTGGTGACTCAGTGGCCGATGAAATCTCTCCACGAATACAAAAAGCTCGGCTGGCTTTTGCCATCTCACGCCACCTGTGGCGCCCCGTGATATCCGATTGCCTATTAAGGGTCGCATGTACTCCACACCACAGTTCTACTCTATGACTGTGAAACATCGCCATTGAAGGTGGAAGACATGAGAAGGCATCAGGTGTTTGACCACCGTTGACTTCGTAGTATAGGCCGTATTTCGTGGTGTCACCTCGTGAGTGAGCAACGCACAAGTCAGGTGTAGAGTTTTAGGGAGAAGAGGTAAATCTGTTGACACGGTTGTGAACCTTCATCGACTGAGATGGTTAAGACATGTGTTATGTATGCCTAGTCGCCATCTGCCTCGTCACACAATCTTGGTCGAAGTAGTAGTCTCAGACTGGAAAAAGGCTCGAGGTGGCCAGACTAAAACATGCCATCAATGTATGGAGTCTTTGACTGTTGGTTTGAGTGATGTAGGCAGGCGGTGTAGACTAGCCGGTTGGGATTGGCGGGAGAAGAGAAACCAGTGGTTGTTGGAGACTCTAGGTGACGATATGGCTCAGAACTGATGTCAGTGGCGCAGATGTATCTCCACACACATTATTCTCATCTTAACGATGCTATACCGAATCTCACCAGTTTCTCACTTTTCCTTTCTCTCTTTTGGTACTTTATATTTCTTTTGACTGAATTTTTTCTTCTCCGTTTTTCGCTCCACTGCCTTTCTACTTGATGTAGTGATATGAGGTGTGGCAACTCGGACTGCTACGCAGTAATGCCTGGTCTTATGTTGAATTGGATGGATGACTGACGAAGGAATGAAAGCAGATATGACACTGGAACGATACCTTAGATTCCTTCCAAGCCTTCTCAACAGTCCAGTCTGTATTGAAAGACTAGTTGACCCAAGCTGCCATGTGCCTAACTGCCGTCACGTCTGAACACTTATTATTTGTTTTGGAGGCGATTGATTCATTAGGGACGTGGGTTCTGAACCTAAAATTGAGATACATGGTCACCATTCCCCAGCTGCGGGAGGTACTGGAGATCACTTGAATCATACTAGTGGACGAAAGCTACATCTAACAGTGAAGGATCATCTTTTGGATCAAAGCCCGTACCACAGAAAATTCGAAGGTAGCCAGAGGCAGCTCAATAACGAGTTACATGCATGTATATATATGAGCTCTTTCCAACCAACATAGAAACCAGTTAAACCTCCTACTACTAGGCACTTCTTGCTGACATTTCACTTACGTAGTCACTTAGTCATCCGCATGTCAATTAGGACTGAGATGCATGACTCCGATAGCAACGGTACCTGGCCTCGACTGAAGATGGCCACATAATTTACACTAGCGTGTGCTTCTGACAAAAACGAACGTACTCTGATACCTACCAAAATACATAGTGCTATGCCACTGTCCTTATGACTAGTGACTACGCAGGTAAATCCAAGTATAAGTGGTGTAAGGTCCACGCCCCACTGTTACCATTTTTCCGTCATTTCTAACACGTCACTCTTTAGACTGACTAAATCCCCCAATCCAGACAGCTTATTCTTGAGGTTTAAGGAGTTGGGGTAAAATACTTTTATCCTACCCGAGCATTCATCTAACTTATGAACAGCATTTTCGGCAACATATTATCTGTCAAGACCTTACCACCCGAAAACTCAAATTTCCCAGGCATTTTTTTTATTTCTCTAAGCGTGCCTCCAGTTTGGCCACAACAGCCTTCTCCCTATCCAATCCTCGAGTGGCCAATCAAGAGATTATCGTACGTTCTTATTATTAACCTTAAGTGAATTCCTCGGGACAATTCCAGGCGTTTCTAGAGCACCCAGCCTAACCTTCTCATTTGTTGGAAATTTCTGTTATTTATTCAGACAACAGCAGAATTACTGCGCAGGAAATCAATATTGATAAATTCTGTAAGTCTCAGTTATGCTGATTATAATTGCACACCTATTTGCTTGAGATTTGCTTAGGATCAGGAAAACTTTATTTCCATAAGTATTCAGAAGAAATGACTTACATCTGACAGCTTTAGTACGCTAATTAAAAGAAATGTTGGATGTAAGAAGTGAAACGAGTGCCAGTCGCGATCCTAACGTCAAACTCCGCGCAGGCGAGATAAAGCGTTAACTGTCGTTGTTCTAATTGGCCCTCGAAAAAGCCATGGCGCTAGTTTCTAATCTTTCTCAACATCAATAACCTGCAGTATGAATTCTCAGGCTATAAAGATTCATCTGTGTAATAGTTGTCATTCGTAAAGTAGCGTCAAAATGTCCATAGATCAAATGTTGTATCAGTAAATCTTGTGGTTGAATTCAGGCAACTTGTGAGGAATGGTAACTTACGAACATGGCAGGAGCGTGATCATTCATCAAACGATTCCAAGATTTGAATCGCTAAATCAGGGAAGTTACCAAATGCTGAAGAAAACTAACAGTTTGTAAAGTATTTGTTATTTTCTTATAAAAAGAGACTTAAAAAACGACATTGACCCAGCACGCAAGCACCAGTATGCTGTTTTTCGTTACCATATCGGTCGGCGGAGGAAGTCAGGAAACAGCGAAAATCACAGTCAGTGCTTTAACGAAAACCACTGCATATATACATTACAGATCTAAGTTCTTGGGTTACCTGTGTACCTTCTGAATTAAAGTGGATTTTGGGGGTTGGTTGGAGCGCATAGACGAAGTGAGTTACTGCTCTGAAACACTTCGGTAAGCCAAAGTTTATAATGCTTATCAGTGTTAAAAAAGTTTATCTATACTTGCTGCTAACTCTGAATCGGAGAATATCCGATAATATTTTGTTGCACCCGCTTTGTAGTGACACTTTGTAGGTGAATACATAGGTCACTCTGACAAAAAATGTAATTTACAATTAGACTCCTTTACTCCATGAGAGTCTGTCTTTTCAACTGAAGCGCAAGAGGCCAAGTAACCATTTCATTTCTTGGTGTAACGGTCTTTGGAATCAGCCTCCTTTCTCTACCCTATAAATTAACTTTTGGTATTTGTAGCGCGTGAAGAGCCACTTGATAGACCTTGGCTTCAAGTAAAACATTCAGAGTCTAGCGTTCCATCTTTCTCCGACTTAATGGGTTGTTGAGTCGTTGGAAGGCTGCCTCCCCACAGTTTTATTAACTATCATGACTCTAAAATGGTGGTTCTCATCTCAGCTGCTAGAGTTATGGAAAAGTTCAAACACCATCACCCGAGATCCCACAGTATCCTGCCAATGTCTGATGTGGTCTGTTGGAATGTTGAAAAGTCAATGTATTTGGACTCTCCTAGGCATCACGTGCACGACATTAAATTAGTTGGGCCGGCCATTAGACGTATTCCACAGGGGAATACCTCTGAGTTACACACCTTAAGTGTAGATTCGTTAAGGGGAGAAGGAGAACAAGCCCTATGTGAGGGGACTCACCAAGGTTGTTCCAAGTAACAGTGGAGAAAGGGATGAATTCCTGAGTGACGCATCCAAATTGCACTATTTGGGCGTCGACAATCAGTAGAGCGGACTTCTTAAGGATCAGACAGTAGGAGGGGGAGCATTCAAGTGACTAAATGTTTGGCACTCAAAGGGAGAAAATAACTCAAGGAGTGTGGGTTTTCAGTTCTTGAAGGCTACTGTTTTCGCGGCCTGTAGGATCGCCTGAATGGTACCTTAATCCTCCTTGAACACCCTCGGCACTGATGCCAGCAGCATCAAGTGTTAACTGCTAGAGACAGAAACCTAAGTTCCTGAGCTGGGTCCCATTTTAGTGACCACTGTTGAAACCCGGATCACCAGGGATTCATTAGTTAACCCCTGTATTTACAGATATGCGAACAATGTTGTATTTGGTTGGGTTTCATAAGGTTCTGCACCAATATACAGAACATTAGACCAGTCATACCGAATTCCTCAGTCTGTGATCGCAAGGAAATGGAGCTTAAAAACAGCACATAACTAGATGACAATGATGATTACTATCTCAGTGATGACAGGAATAATGGGGACATCTCGATACTGCACGAATTTAGGCGGTCAGTGTGGGTCAATATTTAGAACAATAAAAGTTGCCTTACGGTAAGGTATGACGTGCGTAGGCACTCGAATTCCAAGCGAATAAATGTGTTAGAAGGGTGAAGACTGAATTTGTCTTCGTAATAATTTACCAGGTTTCCTCCAGCCAAGGTAGAGATATGAGCCGTGCAAAGTTTTTCTGTAAGCGAAAACAAGTTGTTTTCTCCGGACTCCTTTGCCTCAGCTGTATGTGATACGCCAGTACAAGTCCACTCAGAATGATTTTCTTCAATGCGATAGATGATTTTTGACTCTAGTCCCGTCCACGGCATGACCAGTATTGTTCAAGTGTGACAGAGTTGAACTTTGTATTGACTTCCCTATCCTTTTCCTAGCCATGATGACAGGTGCTCAGTGATTAGTAAACACACATGGAAGTGGTGGAATCGCGTAGCTTGTCTTTTCCCTTAGCGTCGATTATCGGCGGACTAGATAGTCATTAGCAAAGGCTGGCAGCTTAGCAAGTTTTTCCGATGGCTGTAGACAGCTTCTACAGTAGAACTTCACTACATGTGCTCCCTTTGAATCAGAGCTTCATGGGTTGTGATTTCTCTTGGGCAGCTGTTTGTTCATATTTCTCACTCACTTCCTCTCTGTGTCTCTTGATAAAACTATGGCGGTAACCCGTTTCTACAAGCATATTATGGATGTATTCCAATATCTTCTGAACCAAATAGTCGGAGCAGATCCTTCTAGCCCTATTCTTAATACACTTAACTAAGCTTTCTTTCTGCCAAACGCGCACGAAGCCATGGAAATGCATATTCCGACCCACAGATATGGTCCTTCCTTACAACCATCTGCTGAGTACCATGTCACCTTTACTAGTCGACTGGATGTCGGAAGAAGTGCACTCTATCTTCCCCTTTCTCTTTCAAAAATGGAAGTAGGAGTAGGATAAGTCTCTGAATTATCTTAACAGCCTGCTTCCGCCGAGGTTTCGTTGATGAAAGATCAAATTGTCATCGATATAAAGTTAATGTATGTCGAAATCGTCGAGGACATCTTTCAGCAGCCTTTTCTCCAGTCCAGTAAACAAAATCGGCTAATATTGAGCCTGATAGTGAGCCCACAGCAATGCCATCAATCTCTCTGCTATACATATATATATATATATATATATATATATATATATATATATATATATATAATTAAAAGGGAAGTGCGCATTCATATTGCATGGCAGAAGTAATTGTTTGAGACTGACTTTCGGAAGTCCAACATTAATCCGTGTTTCTGGTATCCGCCGATAAATGAATTCTACTATTTCGACAAGTGGTACACCGGTGAGTGAAGAAAAAATTTTGAGAGGTATAACACGTTTCCTGAAATGCGAAGGCATACCACTTCACATTCTAAAGTACCTCCTTGTATGATCTGTCAATTAAGAAGGACATGTAGGCACCACCTATGAAGTGGCCAGCTGCAAGGCGAAGCCAAGGCAGGTATTTGCGCTGTTGGGGCAACAGACCACAGCACAGCTTACCCTACAAATAACTTTATACTGAATCGTATAAAAAAACTGGATGGAGTCGAGGTTTATCTAGTGGTCGAGGGCCGGAAAGCTTTACACATAAACGGGACGGCGCTTACAGTTTCGGCCTTGGGTAGCTGCTTCGAAAATGACCTGCTTCTGCCAACTCTAGAATATCCCTGGTTTAAAGCACGAACTGAGCAACATATCAAGAAGCAGAAAACGAATCAACACCATTGGACGTTGTCTTAATTTAGTGATGAGAGGATATACCACATCTATAATGGTTTTCGACGACGGTAAATAGCCAACACGTTTTATCAGTTTTCGGTTCTCCCGACACTAGAAATTATTTAAGACGCCATTTCAGTCAGAACGAATGTATATCCTGCAGATATTTTGGGTATAAGGTATCGAACAGTCAGTTACTAGTCAACTACTGATTTGGGCTTATCTATCCAGAATGTCTGAGACAGGTCTAAAACTACATTCGAAGATATAGAGGATACCCTGACGTTGTCCCCTAGACTTGATAAGAATGCTGGAAAACTAATTTGGTGAAGTAGGCGTTTGTGGAACTATCTTCTAGACACTGGATGAGATTCACTGGGACCAAGCGCATAAACGAATGAGCTTATTCATGGAAGTCTCATCAAGCTCCACATTTATCCTCTAATCATCATCCTTTAGTGCATCAGTAATTCGGAATCCTGAGAAATAAAGTATTACATAATTTTGACTCTAAATGTAGCACTATGCCTACATAACTATCAAAATATTACACATTATGCAGGCCATTCAACCCTATTATTATTATTGTTACCATCTTTATTATTTGCCCCTTGGGTTCCTAGTCGAACATAAGGCTTCAGTAGCACGTCTCCATCCCACTCTGTTCTCTGCAGTCTTTTGAACCTAACTCCACCGCTGCCCACAAGCTTTCACTTCTTCCTCACATGATCTCTTCCATGTCACCCTCAGCTGGGACGCCCAACTCCTCGTTTCGCCATTGGATTCCACTCGAGTGCCTGGCGAGTGATGTCTCCGAATGGTTTTCTCAGTGTATGACCAGTCCAATCCATCTCCACTTCCTTCCAGTGTATATTTGTTGGGTGATAGGTTTTTGGTTGGTCCTTTGCCAGACCAGAGTTCCTTGTTGCTTATTCTTTCTGACCATCTGATCTGATCTTCAGTATCGAGCGTAGGCAGTTCTTGATGAATCTCTGTAGTTTGTTAGAAATGCTTTTCGTAACGCGCCAAGTTTCTGAACCATATAGAAGCACTGACTTGACATTGGTGTGGAAAATCCGGATCTTGTTCTATGTGCTCAGTGCAGTAGATCTCCTCACTGGTTTCAGATTGATGAAGATCTGTCTTGCTTTTCCGATCCTGGCTTCGACGTCCTCATTTGTGCCACTTGTGGTTGAAACGATGCTGCCTAGGTAGATAGGTGAAAGAGACTACTTTCTTTAGGTTTCTCTCGTTGATGGTGATTGGTGCCTCTTGTTGTTGTTGGTTGGGTATCTTCATCACTTCTGTCTTCTCTACGTTCACTTGAAGTTCTGTCTTCGCTGCCTTGCCTCTTCTGTCAACTTGTTGGTTATTGCCTGTAGATCTTCGAGCTTGTGTGACATTAGACATAAATCATCATCTTTGGCGAAATCCAAATATTCTAAGGCCTTTCCATAGAACCAGTGTATCCCCGTCTTCTCGCTTCCCGCGGTTTGCTGCATGATCCAGTCTACACCAATCAGGAAGATCATCGGTGATAGTGGGCGGCAGCCTTATCTTACTCCTGTCTTCACTTCAAAGGCATCACTGAGCTTTCCAGTGGCAATCATTTGGCACGTGGGGTCTTCATGTCGCTGTTGAATGGGGTTGACAAAGGTTTCCGTCACTAAAACCGCAGTATTGAAGCAGCTGCCAAATTACTTGTCGGTCGACGCTGTCGAAGGCCTTTTCAAAGTCGATGTAGTTAAAGTAGGGAGTTGCCAATCTGCCATTCCATACTGTATTCTATGATGATGAGAAGCGCTGCAGTTCGGTCAGCACATGATTTGTACTTCCTGAATCCAGCCTGTCCCGGTGGCAATTATGAATCCAATGCATCATTTCGTCTCTCCAAGACGATGCGGCATAATATTCTGCTTGGGGTGGACAGTAACATGAGTCCTCTCCAGCCCTTGAAGAGACGTAAATCTGCCTTCTTTAGGTGTTTGACAAGGTAGCCCTTCTTTTAATCTGCAGGTACCTTTCTTTCCTTTCAAACGTTTTGTACTAGTGGTGTGGGGATGTCCACCGTTCTCTATGCGTCTGTTTTTAATGCTTCCGGAAGAGTTCCATCTGGTCTTGCTGCTTTCCCGGCTTTCAGTAGCTTTACGGAAGGGCTTTCAGGACTTCTGCTTTTATTGGAGGGCTTGTGTTCACTGATAGTTCTGTGACTTGGCTGCTGGAGGTATTCGTGAACGCGTTTCAGGTGGCAGTGGTGGTGGTGGTCGATTCCAGAGTTTTTTGAAGTGTTTAGCCCACCGTTTCCTCTGTTTCTCCTCTTCGGTAACCAGGTTACCCTCGCTGTCTCTCATCGGTTTCATCTGCCTTGATCTCTTCCTTGCCAGATAGCAGCAAGCCGGTTATTTGATATAATCTTGTCAGGTCTCCATCTCCTCCACCCGCAGCCTGTTCACCTTCACTTGCCAATGTATCGCAGATGTATCTTTTGCCTTTCCGCGCACTTTCCTTTACTTCTTTGTCCAGCGTAGCTTTTTATAGATCGCACTCGGTTCCTCTTCTCTGTGTTCATTCCTTCACTGGCTTATCTTCTGCTTCACCGCCTTCCTCTCCCTCCTCTATCAGCTTCCATGTGTTCGTCAAGATACACTCCTTATCTTGTTTTTTCTTCCTTCGCAACATGGTCATGCGGGTTTCTCTCCGCCTAGCTTTCAGAGAGCTCCACCGTTCCCTCACGCACGATTCCTCAGGGATGTTGCTCGACGTCTCCCATTTTGTCTTCATGGCTAGCGAAAAGTCGTCCGTTGTAGTTTCGTCCTTCAGTTGCTGTTCTGGATGTTGAACTTGAACTGTGGTCTACCGCCAACTTCCTTGGAGACTTTCAAGTCTGAAGGTGGGTTCCTTACACTAGATGGTGAGTGGCATGGACCTATGTCTGCTCCCCTTCTTCATCTCATATCGTCTCCAGTAGGCTGACTGCATCTCCGCCTTCTTCACATTGAGATGAAGTCGGTCTGATTTTTAGTGTAGTGTGTCCTGGTGTCTGGTGAAATCCATGGGGCTCGCTTTGTAAATATCCTTGTGTTTGCACACACTACCTCGCCTCCAATCACCAAATCGTTGAATGTGCAGAATTCTACAGACAGTTCTCCATTCTCTTTCATCATTTCACCGAGTGCCTCTCGACCCATGGTTAGTTCTCTTTCTGGGTTGTCTGCTCCCAGCTTGACATTCATTTCACCCCACAGGCTGGAGTTTTGATGCCACCAATTGGAGTCTTGTCTGGTGCTGATTGCAGTTGTCTCTAGAATTCCTCCTTCTCCTCTTGATCTGCGTTATTTGTAGGTGCATAGCGTAGCGTGGCAATGTATGATTGTAACTTTCTTTCCTTTAGCTTTGAATCTTGCTGTCATGATCCTGATCCTGCAGGAGGAGATTGTTTCCCACTTCATGACAGCCTTCCATGCTGCTGAGGATGTCATGATAGCCACTTCAAATCTCAGTGTGCTGGTTGTTGTTGCTTGGGTGACAATATTGGAGTAGATTATTGACTCCTCTCCAGTTGACGATTTGGAGAGTCCACTTCCAGTCCATCTGTTTCCACAGATTCCTAGCACTTCTGCACCATAACCTCTCATCTCTTTTACAATCTGAGCAGCCTTTCTAGGTTCACACATGGTGTGGACATTTCATGTCCCAATGCTTACTTTCACTTTCATCGAGAAAAGACATATCGGCCATTCGGCTTCCCGAAGGCTTTCACCGACCGGCGTCATTTCGCCTCTCCGATTCCAGGAAGGAATAAGTTTGTTTTTATTTTTTATATTTTGTTTGTGCTTAGAAGTTTGTTAAGCGATTGGATTGGTTTTCTGGGGTAGGGCTGCTAACCCTATGCCCAACCTTCCCTCTTTGTCTGGGCTTAGGACCGGCCAGTAACTGCAGAACTAGTTGACCCAACATATATAAGTGTTTTTAGGTGTGAAATATTGTGTTTCGAGGTATAGTCTGATTAGTCTTTGACGGAGCTAATTATTGATCCAAATTATCATTTTTCTGTGTCACCATGGATGAGACGTACCTGAGACTGTTCGCTGCATGGTTCCGAGTTTTTTCGGTTCTGATCACATGTTCTTGAATTTGTATGTGACTAACATCTTGTACACGACCAGGAAAACAGACCCAAGATACTGTCATCAGGCAGTCACAGGAGGATAAAAACAACACGTGGGGTCCACTCTCTGAAAGTAACAGAGGCACAATAAGGCTTAATGAAGTCTAGCCCACCAAACGGCGAGCGCCCCAAGGAATACCTTGGTGATGTCTTCTTCGTGGATCCCGGCAGGTACGTGCCTAAGAGTCGTACTAGTACTGCCTCACTGATGTGCACAGTGAGCATAATGAGCGCAGTAAAGTCTCGACTGCTCTAATGGGAATAATATATTTACAGCTTCAAGTCGAGAAAGCTCTCGATTGTCCGCCTTTCGCTAACGGGCACTGACCCTGAACCATCCGCTTATCTCTGAAATATGTCCTTCTCAGGGACTCACTTAAATTTCCAAAAACAGATCTCCTCTTTCGAGTGCGCTGCCACAACACCAGTTTGAACCTGGCCCCTACTGCACGACAGAAGGTAAATAGTGTGGACCACATCACCATTGTCCCTGTGGAGATGTGTTAGTGGTGAACTTCAGAGAACAATGACCAGTCACCCTTTTTCCTGCAATATTTTAGCAAATTGTCGAGAAAGCCCAATCCTTCGATGGTCTTGTTTGCCGGCAAATTAAAAGTCTGGACAGTCATGTGCAGCTATGCTTATATCCACATGCTCTAATCGGAGTGAATTGAACTGGCGGGTTGATCCATACCTTGGTGTTTCGAAATTAACTCTTACAAAATTTCAGTAGTGCACACTGGTTATGGTGATAGTCTTCAGCATTCTGTTGGCGATACACAGCCACGTAAATTCTGAGAACTAAAAATTTCGATGTCATCAGAAGTCATCATTTGGAAGCCTCCATGCGCTGCAACTCCACTGCAACACTGTATTATGTTCACACACAGGACTTCCTTAAGGTGCGATTAGAAGTCGCTCGGGATTCTGTTCCACTTACGCACGATTTCGCTCGGCAGACAGGCTAACAGACAGTCGATCAATATCTGGGGAAGGATCTCGGCATAATTCACTGCAGCCCAGTTGATACAGCGTAGGGTGTGAAACCCAGTGGTCACTGGTACGAATCCGGCCGCGGTCCAAATTTCCACTTCGCCTTCGGTCACTACCCGTTACAATTCAGTCTGCCGAAATGGTGGCTACCGTATTGGTGCCCGATGTTTCCAATTTACTATACGAGGGACGAATAGACCGCCAGAATTTTTCCCGATGTCTTATTGCATGAAGAGAGGTGATATCATACCGGCATTCCGTACCCTTTACAAATACTTTGATACTGAAAAACGTTACCTTTTCTCTCATGCCAGGATTAATTTTCTGCGGCGTCACCATGAGGAGGTATGAAGATCAGTATCCAGTCAACCTAGTGTCAACCTGCATTCCCCCTACAGAGCTGTCGACGGTCGGGATTTCCTTCTTCAGTAAGTTGTATCAAAGCCTTTGGTTGGCGCATCCAGGGGTTAAACTAGATATTCACAGGGATATCTGCATTGAGAGTTAGTGGGATAATCTACCCATCGTCTTCACTACTGGACGCTAAAGGCTGAAGCGTTGAAGCTATTGATCTTGGCGGCGTACAGCTTCAAATTACGAAATGTGTTATACTCACAGATGACAATACAACGAAAAAGATAATTTTACAACAATGTGCCACAATCCCATTTGGTTATGTTGACCTATGATTGGCTAATTCCTCTACTAAGGTTCATGGACATTAAAAGGAACGTAACTTCGAAGAAAAAAAGAAGTAGGGAATTCAACTGACCTAAGTATCCGGAAACACCCAACGCTAATTGCCCAGATGTGGCAGAAGTTAGGTTTTGTAGAATTCTAGTGTTTAGGTCTTGAGGTCAAATTATTTCAAAACAGTGAAAGAAAATCTTTGGGATCTTCGGGAAAGAGATTATTACTGGCCACCATTACCCTGTTTCCTGGAAACGGATCAAAACGATGTGCTTGCCGGAGGCAACTAGTCTTAGGTGACGGGAATATCTATTATAATTTCAAAAGATGAGAATGCTAACATGCCGCTTAAACACTTGATGGTGGAGACAATATTGTACTACATAGTAAAAATTCGTTTAGCATCTTGAAGTACTTTTTGCAGGGTTAAAAAAGTCTATCCAGGCTCCCAGAGGGGTTGGTATATGGATACCCGACCAAAGCACTCAGAAAGCGGAAATTTATACTGAGTGCCGGATGGAGTGCTGGGGCTTATAGAAATTGCAACCAGCTTGTCAGGAATGGGCCGAAATACCCCCCACCTTGTCTGCTCAGGCGCTTGCAGGTACTATTTTTACGTTGATTACCATATGTTTACCGGGTTTGCACTGTAGAAATGTGCCGTCCAGGTTAACTGACTGGGTGGTTTTTCCTTCTATACCTATTGTCAAAGGTGTTTACCCGTACTGCAGTCTTCTACGATTGGTGTATGGGGTTGGGATGGTGTAGTAGTTTCTTATTCGTGTTAGGTAGGCAGTAAGCAATGGAAGCTCTCCTATCCAATATCCAAACTTAAACTTTTGGCCTCCAACCAAAAGGACGGCGGACGTTTCTTTGGGTTATGCATTCATGTTGCTGGAAACCATCCCCCGTCTGAAATGCGCGCACTTTTTCCGGCATCTGGAAAGCTGAAAGGGCAAACGGAACCACATTATTATCCGGCTCTCTTCTGATTGTCCTGCTATCAAGGACGATAACAACACTTGGAGAACAGTCATTCCGTACCACCTAAACTCGGCCAGATATCAATCGCTGTACTGAAATCATCCAGGAAAACAGCCGCCTCATGTTTTTCAGTGTAACGCATTGACGGCTTAGGGATCTTGGCTGCACAGAAATTAGAAAGCATCTTTATTCGTGTTCTTACGTCCCCTAGGTTTCAGGGACAAGCCTTACTGTGGTTGTCTGGATAAAGCTGAAGGTTCTTGTGCTCGTATGGAAAGGATTATTGGTGACTGGGTGCAATATGCCCATATCCTTTTTAAACTAACTTGACAGGTCGACAGTTTCAGGGCTCCCGTGTTTGGGTCCTAAGGCTGTGACGTTTTTTGACTTAGACCTGAAGGTGACCGCAGAAGTCGCTTGAGCCTTCGACGGCTAAGCGTTGGCGCTGTAGCCGTCCAAGGGCTAGTTCCTTGGTAGTCTGTGGATTGAGCAAGTGATGAAACCGAGGAACTGCTGGTAGGTCTCGAGGTCTTGATTCAAATTCTTTCTCTCCGGTGTACTAACTATGTAGATGTTGTTGCCTAAAAGAGCGAAAGGGAGGAAGTTTTCATGTGTGGTGGAAAAGCCTAGGAAGTGTCCATATACAGTGACGGTAGGTATCAGAGAAATTCAAGCGTAATGAAAAATCAGACCGTATAGTATACACGCCATGATGGTTCAGTCATCTCAGGGACTGTCTGCACGAGTCAGCGGCGAGGCACCCTTTCCGGCATATTTATCCAGTGGTAAATAAAGTTTGCTTTTTGTCATTCAAGCACCATGTGGCCCTTCACCAGGGCCAGACAGCAGTGAAGCACCCGGGGTTAAGGTGGATTGTGAAAGCACTTCTCTACCACTGAGTTGCATGCCAGGCCGCTGGCTTGACACGTTAGCTGTCTTTCCAGTACCTACCGGTTCCTCGTCAATAACAGTCATTCATATGTATGCATCTCGAATAACAAATCATTCGAACACATGCCAATTTTACGGGTAATATCTAGACAAACCATAAAATTGACGCCTCCTACTGGTTAATTGCCTCTGTGACGAAGTAGGATGGACACCGAAAGGTGTTTTGAAGACCTTTTCTGGATTTGCTGTACCACAACCTACCCTGCCAAGACAGTATTTTCGCATCTCCTTGGACTATGGGATTCGATTCTTCGTGGATGACCCCTACTCAGACCAAACCTACTTTTTAGCTACATCAGTCAGTCCGCTGCGCTACCAGCTCAGGAAGTCGTTTGGGAAGACAGCCTTGTTATTCCTGATAAGCTAGTGTAGGTCGCCACCTAAGGTATATCTGGGACAACTAGCCAGCCCTAGTTTATTGGCTCAGAACTCAAGTCGCAAGGTAGCAGCGCGTTGAGGTTATTCTCCATAAGTTTGTGGCCCACTCTGCTGTTGTGGAGGAAAGTACCTAGTACGTCAACTGACAGCTGCTCCTTATGTATCGTGAAGAAAGTTATCGCTCTATGGTCACTTCGACGTAGTGTAGGCCGGGCACAAGCGTCTTCTACGGCGTCACTTAACCACAAGCTCTACATACGCATTGCTCGCCCACTTGATCCCCGTTGGTAGAAGTTTCAACATCCTGGGTTAGTTACACCACTAACTAAGTGCACCCGGATCTGTAACTGGACGCTCACTACTATGCCCACCCCTTATCCCTATGAAGAGCGAAGCTTAGTTAAAGTCTCTCATGTTCATTTCATTGTCATGAGATGTGGCAGTGACAAATCATTTCATTTTGACCGTCCACTTATTAGGCCCGATAGTATTTGTCGGTAGCGTACAATGGACCATTCGCAAGTACTAGGGGCATTTGGGTGTAATAACTCTGAGGTTCTAGTAGTTGTGTTAACTCAACTTTAACCCATCTACAGCCTTCAGACGTGGATCCCTGAGTAAGACCACTCCGCCTTCTTTCCAGGCTCGTGTGTTTACCCCGTGGAATCATATTAGCCATTCACCACTCACATCAGGGGCAAGCCAGATTTCCGCTAAGAAAACAACTTCAAAGCTAGGTATGCGAAGTGAAACCTCTGCGATCCCAATTCCCTTATTGTTCCCTGGAGTTGCCAAGTAAACAAGTCAATACTTTCTGAATGGTGATACGAGTTGTCGATCACATGGCATGCACTGGAGATGCCTCTGTTACTTTCCAACTCATTTTTCCTATCACTAGATGCTTTGGTAAATGTTGCTGCAGTGTCCGTGGAGCTAAGCTCACTGTGCTGCTTCCTTGTCATGGTCACAGACGTCGTCATCCGCGGTGGCTGTCTCTACTCCGCGCACCCAGCAGACTCAAGTTCGCTACTGTAACACTGGCTGATAACGTCCATTCCGTTCTTCATTTCAAACCCAACTGTAACAGCACCAACGAGTGCTGTATGCCAGTCGACTGGAAGGGCTGGCAATCTAAGGGTAGGAATGGGATGAGAGGATCGTGACCCTCCAGCCCCAAAGCACTACGGCTCGGTGGGTTATTCAGCGGTTATAACGACCATCTCCACCACTCAGCAGCATGGAAATGGTGTTGACTGCATGTGAACTAGCCTTTGTGGCCTTTCATCCCCCATGAATAAGCATAACGGAGTTCCCGGTTCAATAATCAATTTTACTATCCCCTTCTTTTTAGCCACTGTGCTTTTCGTATGCTCCTGAAGCACCTCACGCTTACCACATTAAGACTGCGCCACACGAAAGAGATATCTTGGGCTACTTTGAGAGGGTCCAGGTATAATCTAAGTGGCGGTCACCTACTTTGGTGTTCCACAGTATCAAATGATAGACTGATGACACAACTATGGTTCGAAAGTATTCCCCGCACCAAATGCTGTTATATTCTTTCCGCCCCTCCTCCCCAGGGTCAGTTCGTACGAGGGCAACGAGCAAGATAGCGGATTATGTACTCGCTCTGGAGCCTCGTCCGTCCTTTGTTAGGCTCCGCTTTCACCTGTTGCTGTGGCAAAGGTCGTTAATTAAAACATGACGAAGATACAGATTTGCGCGGTCCATATGCTGAAACCTAAGTAAGCTAAATTCAGGTGACCCGAACCTCAAACAAGAAATATGCATGCAGTATGTGGCCAAACTACACAATAATTGTTCCTTAGAATAAAACATATTGAATCTGGCGAGAAGCCTTAAACTTTGCAGTTTCTGTGGCTTGTGATGCAAGAACATTCAGTAGTGAAGCAGAGTGAAGCAGGCTGCGTAGTTCACCCAAGCGGATACATTGATTCAAATTAACCAAAACGGGTATAAAAAACTCTTCGACATTCTCCATCGATTCCAAAGATATGCTGGGGCGATGACTTGTATCTGGGTGACCGACTGCCTCAACACAATCGGCACAGCTTGGCGGGGAAGATTTGGTTCCGACCGCGGATAGCGACTACTGTAGGTTTACCCGACAATTTGCTTTTTCTCTAGTGGCGATTCCACAGAAATTCTGGTGCGAAATAAGTCGGCCGAATTCGGATTTTTCTCATTGATGACCCTTTTAAACTAGGCAGTAGGGCCTAGCCTCATCGTACCAGTGCATTGCGAAATCATTCGTGTTGCTGCGAATACGCTGACAGCTATCTCCACATTTTTATGTGCATCCTCGTTGGGGAGGACTATGGATTTCCCTCAGCAAAGTGGCTGTCAGGTGCCTTGAACTACCGGCGGAAATAAGTTACGACTAACTCCAAATCTGTCGAAGATGTCGTTGAGTAACCCCTATGGTTTAAGGTGGTAATATACACCGAAGCTTTGAAAGCATTGGATAAGCTGCTCATCGCTCACACTGGAATTCGTTCCATCGCCTTACCACAGCCCTACAGTGATATTAACTACCCTGCCTTAGATTAGGCGACTCGAAGCAATGCTGCTAAATGCCCACAATTTTGCATGGCTTGTGCCTCCTGTTCTGTCTACGACCTTAAAACAACCTACGTAGCTGTTTTCAAAACGTTAATTGTTTTTCTTCCCTCTGCTCTCAATGCCAAACTCTCATTGTTTGTTAACTATTTTTGCCTACATGTTGATTTAGGGCCTCCTGAGGTCATTTGGAGATGCATACACTCAGCATCACTGTCAACTGTATTGACTGCTATTGAGACAATGAAAGCACCCTGTCAGCGGTTTGCGTTTTCTTCTCGTCTTCGCGCGTCATTGATATTGTCGTTATGGTGATTGGTGTTCTGATTTGCGTTGGTGTCGACTAGTTTATGTGTTAGGTTCGTGTTGTTTGTGGTCTGCTAAGCTTGTATTGCTTGTAGGCTGTTACGTCATGCTACCGGTCATAGCAAAAATCATCAGGAGCATTTTGTAAATTCTTATTAACTTTTTATCACAGACTGGAAAAATTTCGATTAATTGTGCTGTTGATATTATGAACTCTGAATCAACTCTTTTGGATCTGTGGCAATCAACGTGTGGATTCGGCTCAGTCCTTTTTTGCGTTAAATCCACCGAGTGGCATGTAACGAAGATATGAATTTCCAGAGTCTCAAAACTCAAAGCGGAACCGACCAAATCCAATACGGTTGGTAGACAAAAACGAATGTATATTCAAACGGTGAGTAAACCCAGAGAAAATTGTTCCTTACAACAAAATATGTGCCGAAAACTGAGTTGCGAACCTTCACTTTTGACGGCCAATGCAGTTTCTACCCAGAACGAAATACCTTGGTAATACTTATCGAAACAATAGGTTAAATATGGCCATACAAGCAAATCGAATAAGGTCAAACAAGTGAGTGGCCAATGTTTTTGAATACACTGCAAGAACAAAATCAGCACACACTCAACACTTTTCCCGACGGCGCGATTTTTATCGACGGCGTTCAAGGTTCCGTAATCCCCATAAGGCTAGAATGTTTTTTGGTTACATCAACACTTTCTGATCCAGCCCAATCGGAATGCTGTTTCAGTTGGCTCCTCGCAACTTGCCTGCCCTATGACCTGGGTTTGGATTCTTACTTGTTTCTGGAATGTGCGGATTGGTGAGATATCACAAGCGACATCTGGGAGAATGGAAGTACGGGGATATAGAGATGTTCCCAACAGGAAGTTCACTTACATCACGAGCACGCAAAACTTCGGTGGGTAAAAATTGTTGGGGCAGGTAAATTGTATGGCAGCTTTTGCATCTGTGGAAACGGAGAGTTCATAACAGGTCTACCCGAAACATAAGTTGCTCACTAGAAGACGAACAGTGAATTGCTTGTGGGTCCAAAAATAAGGGGTTTGTTGTGATTTCCGATCCTTGATTTAAATACAAGTAGATATTTGACCAAAATATAATGATATGTTACGCTATAAGATAGATTTAGCAAGAAGAGCGGTGGAAGTGTTATCTACCACATCAGTGAGCCTTCAACCCCAGGGAGCCCAAAAATGCACGTGTCTTACTTTCTTCTTTTGCCAAGACGATGAGCTGTCTCTGGGTGGTGTGGTGTTTAGTGAGACTGGCTGCTGACCTCATCAAATGGCTTACTGCAGTGATCTTGACTGTTTAAAATAGCTGCAGTGACAGATCCTGAGCAATCGTCTTGCTAGTCAAAGTGCTACGTGACCGCTGAAAGCTTTTGGAAGTTTTGCGGTTGAGAGATGGCACTGAGGGTGACCATTTGGAATACGGACTGATTTTTCACTTATTAGTCTACTCGCGTCTCTGTGCCAATTTTGCTTTGAGGAAGAGAGTAACAGTATTTGGTTCGCATGAACTGCTAAAAAAAGATGTCGTAGATAGGTGCTTCTACATGGAATATTGCTTAGCGTGCCTCAAAGGAGCTATTCTGTTGTAGAAGCTGGCATCCGATAACCGCGCAACCCCAGCCGATTCTGAAGGATAGCAAATTTTGAGTGATATTGGTTTAAACGATAAAAATATTGCATAAGGGATTTGCGGGTCGATTTGCTATCTGGTGAACTTATGCTACCTCTATTCTGAAATATAAATATTGGTATTCTGAGGTTTAGCCAAGATAAGAGCGGAAAGCCAGCTATCCATAGTGGTGTGCTATTCTCACTGCCATCGCTGGATCCCCTGTGTCTTCTACTTTTCCCGCCAAGTGTGCATTCTAGAGGATGTGCGGAAGAAACTCTCTTTGGGACAATCCAAATGATGAAGAATTAACCATTGAACAGTTAGGTGGTGTCTTACGCCTTCCACCAGTCGCCCCGGTGTCGTGCAAACGTCCCCTCACAAGAATCAATGACCACTTATTTAACGGCTCTCATCTACTGCCAGGCACTCCTTAAGTTGGATATGGAACCCCCATCTACAACAGTCTGCTCTTGGGGGAAGTTTTAATCTTCAATGATTAATCAGGGAAGTCAAGGGCCTTGTCAATGCGGTAATGAAACTAAAATGTGGACATAATTACTACGAAGCTTTACAGTGCCAATAACGAACTCTCAAGCCCGGAAAACATCAGAAGATAACTCTAAGATCTGCAACCCAATGTTCGCTTCTACAGTAGTTCAAGGTGTTGTAACATGAACTTTTGGCATTTGCGACATTACACAATATTTTCCATCCTCTTGCCTCCGCATTCAGGATGAATTAGCGAACACTTACCACCACGGCCAAACTCTGCTGGGTCAGCAGAAAGACTACAGTCGTGACCAATAAGATAGAATGTTCCGGTGTCCAAATAGCATTGATAGGCTGTAACGCTGAAGATATTTTGTCGTGAAGTTAAAACTTAGTTCTCGTCTGATAACCGGACGGAGGTTTTGGATGGTGCCGAAAAAACGAACTACCCCGTGTGTCATATTGCCTTCTGGACAAATGCTAAGATAGTGATATGCTGTTCTCAGGGCCAGTTAGTGAGATGTGCCTGCTTTGTGGCAAATGCTATCCGGTTTTCGCGGACCAACCAAAGTAAATCGCCTGAAGGTAGGTATTGACTTTCCTTGGTTCAGCCGATATTGCACTGGTAGATTTCACGGAAACGGATGCTCCCCAGGATAAGTAGTAGGGAGGCCCAAGATTCCGGCAACACCTAGACTGCGCACAGCCCGGTAAAAAAATGAAACCCCTTTTTGCCAGGGTGTCCTACAGTTGAAAGCCCTCTTTTTGAATACGTCTGAGTTTTCACAAATTGCTGATAACTGCTGCACGGCTGGCAAATATACTAAAATCATGAGCACCATCCATAGTCCGTGAGACGCTTGCTTAAACACTGGACCTTTGGGATGGATATGCTGATTTTTCAGGTACATTACCAATTTCATGAGGACAGATTAAGGACAAAGACAGTGAGACCTTACAGAATCCAGAGCACGAGTAGGTAAGCTTGTTTATGGACATTTCGGATGGAGTCACTGGAGTTAATGGATCCTTATAAATATTAAAATCATCTTGAGGAACATGACATCCAACCATACTTCTCAGTGGCCTCATGTTTACTAATTTCGTAGTATAACATCCTTGTGCATTGTTGGTAGCCTGAACTCACTGCAAGGGCTAGAAAGGATAAAAATTCGACTTTGGATCGGCAAACTAGGAGCAATAACTCAGTAGGCCAAAGACAACTTTATTAAGTGTCGGAGAAGAAATACACTTCTAGCCTAACAAATGATAGTTTAAATGCGCCGTTTAATAACAGCGAACGCTTGAGGTGACTTGTAGTACACGGACAACACGGATGCATTCAAAGGGGATCACGGATGCGTTATCACGAAGTATGCACTTCAGTAGTATTCTGGTGAGGAGATGAAACGGTGATCACCTTAGACAAACACTCGATCGTCATTCAGTTTTCATCTCAGGAAGCTGTGAATTCAGTACCTTCAAGGCGGAGGGAAATAGACCTGCTGCTATCGAAACACAATATTGGTCCAATGTCTCTTATCGGGTATCCACCACGTGTTGTGTCTTTTATCCGTTTAAGGGTGTCTTTCTGAAAGTGGCCACTGTCCTGGCTGTTCAGGTGGCCACTAATCTCCCGCATTTAAAACGCTTAGTTTCTCATCCTGTGCTGGACATGTTGGTCCTGCCCACGCTTGTCTCCTTGGCTGATATCACCCACTTATTCTACCCTTGTAAAATGAGTGCAGACTTCATAATTGCGCCTTGACCTGCTTATAAGTTGTATGAAGGGATTCATGCCTTTAAGCATGAATGTATCTGGAAAGTCTTTAGATAAGTGGGCAATAAAAATAAGACATTGGTTTCCTCTGGCTTACTCAGGTATTAGAGCCGCAAATGTTGGAACGATTCGTAATATTGCAATCCAACTGTTCATTTTATCCTTTTTAGTGATTTGCCAGTCGTCCGGGTGCTTCGGAGATAATTTTCAGAGGAAGTAAAAGTGACGTCATTGGTTCTCATGCCCGGATGAGAGTGGGTTTTTGAGCGTCTCAGGAAACAATCTATAGATGATTGTTGAGGAGACACCCTTGTTGCCGTAGCTTACGACAAGGTTTGATTGGAACTGTCAAGTGAGAATTGAGCTCGATGAGTCAAGGAGATAGTGCTGAAACAATGAAGACACCTATCGGTTGAACTAGCTACATTTTAAGCAAAGGTCTGTTTCAATCGACAGAACCCAATATAAGAAAGTTCGATGTCCAAACTCCCGGTGGGTTGCAGCTCATAGAAAGATAAGTAAAGCTACAAAAAAATGAGACGGAGCTCATCCCTATCGTTTGAGTTTGGAAACTACTCCAATTTCTGAACGGTCATAGTGGCGACGAAAATCTGGAAAGACGGTAAAATCCGAGAGATCAGCTTACCTACTGACCTTAAGGTAAATATATTCATGATAATGCTGTAAAACAGATTTCTCTAGCACTTCGTCGAGTAGTGAATATACCTCCTTGATAATGCTGCATACCTTAAAGTGAACAGTTTGGGGGACCCACTTCTGTTGCTCTGCAGTCCTTCGAGTGTTTACTGCTGTGCACTAAAATATCTAGTTCTGGTGGAGTAAATCCGTACTGCTATGAGCGGTACCGTCTGAACAGATATTCACATGGACTACATGATTGTGTGGCAACCTATAGGTTGCGAAAATCGTCACCATTGGTTCTTTCGGTCTCCAAAGCTATAGGCATGGGAATTTACGCGAAAATAGTTGCTTATCTGGCGTAACGTGGCACTACGAAGAAAAGTCAAACGTGCCCGTTTTTCGCATTGTAGAAAAGCGGTTCAGTTTCGAATGGCTCGGTAGTCATCCATAATTAATTATTTAAAGAACGGACCATGGCTGAAACTACCCTTCAGTAGGGGGAAACAGGTTTACTGCCTTCACGATAACTAACTACAACAAACAGAAATAAAAAATGTTCACTGGGCTAAAACTTCATGATTGCCTGAGTCCAGGATTTACTCACTACAAAAGTGACCAGGAAAGTCCAACACTTACCAACCACAAGGCCGTCACAACCAGTGTAAATGGTGGACAAGGTGTCCTGGAAGTCTACTTGGCGCACTCAAACAAGTTTATTGCTTCTAGATTCCGGAGTTAGAAAAGGAGAGATATTTGGCCGTCAGTCGTAATATTCGTCAAGACTATAAATCTCCGATGTGGAATGGTACTAACATGGATGAATTATACAATTCCGAAATCATCAATGAAGTACAACAGGTAAACAAGTTGTGCATGCATTCCCTCCTAAAAATTTTCATCATTATCTCAACCAAAAAGTACTGACCGTTACAATAGAAGTATCAGCTTCGAGCGTTACTTTTCTCCGAGTAATACCTGCAATGTTTACATACAAACCTGCTTTTTGTTAACGCGAAGACAATGCTTCCACTTGTTCAACTTGTAAATTTTCTGCATACTTGTTCTGCTGGGATGTTTCATAGTACGAACATGCAGCACTTATATCTTCTAGTGACGATGGGTGGGGAGTGAGACCACCTTCCATGGAGGCGTGTAATTTATAAAGAAACTTATTTTTACCTGTAAAAATGGTTTGTGTCTGTATATTCGGGAATAAATATTGTTATTGTGTCGACCGCTCGTAATGGAATTTTGAACGACCTTGGTGTCCCAAAGGTGAGAAAACTTATGATGGAAGACGATCTCAACTTAAACACTCTGTATACGCTGAAAAGTGATATTTTCTTGTTCATTTCAAAGCTTACGGAACCCGCTGATATTTTTAAAAGGATTTAATGACCTCCATTCTGTACCGTTCAGGACCCATAAAATCTTGTGGACTTTCCAACATATAATGTGGTGTTGCCTGTAAACTGGTTCCTCCTATGCTGAATTATGAATGCGAGAATGAAATATTTATTTGTTTATTATTCATATTTGATAGAAAATGCATTCGACGAACTGGTTCTAGAAACCGACGTCGAGAGAGCATTTCTTGGTGTGAGGTGTTAAACTGCTTCATCATACATTAGTTGGGTTCCAACTGTAAATGAATTTCCAAAAATGTAGTTGGGAGTAGTACACGTGCAAGTTTGTGAACCTAATCTGTCGGTCCACACTCGGGAACATGGGACAATGGTTTGATGCTAGCCTCATGACAGCTTGCCTAGTCAAGTATCTAGGCCCCACAGTTCTTAGAGGTGACTTATTAGTCAACACCGTCAACTGTTCACACTTGCCGGAGCGTCATTCCGCCTCGAAGGTTTTGACAACTAAGTAACCCGTAGAACTGAGAAATGTGAACGCTGTGACCAACCCAAACTCTGGGGCAACATTAACACCGGATTCATGGACAAACTCGAATACCCACAAATGTGAGACCAAGGAAAAATACGATAGCGTAGTCAGATGGGACAGTATAATTGCAATGTCGTGCCAAAATACTGGTGCGTTCCAACAGACTGGCTAGAGGGCTGATTACGAGCAGCTCAATGTAACACGACAGCGTGCCGAATGGCGAGGATGCTTGACCGGATACCCTCAGCCTAATGAGTCCAGCTAAGTTGTGAAGGTCAGCATTAATATTCAATTTCGTCAAACCCTAGGCATTGATATAAAAACGCAAACCGTAGGAGGATTTTTGCATTCCCAGTAAACAAAAACTTTTGCATTAAAAAATGGTTGGCACATTTTATTTCGTACCACTTAGTTGAATCGGAACCCAGCGATTCGACCTGATCATGTGTTTTGTTGCGCCAGTGGCTGTTATATCTGTGAATTACCGGGCGCATCGTCAAGAATTTCTGTAATTGAGCCATCCGCCGGTCGGCTAAAGTGAGCTGAAACGTCACTTATGATGGGGTTGCCTTCGGAATAAGCTGGTTTCAAACGTTTGATACTAACAGTATCTCCACGTCAGTTTTGCTCGAATATACAGAATTTCTCGTGCCGCTTAATCACTTTGAATGGTCCATCGTAGGGTAGTTCAAGTGCCTGATGAACGGCGTCATGGTAAATGAACACCTGATATCTTTTGTAAAACAGGGTGAAAGAAAGCACTGGTCGTTTGAGGTCTGGCAGGAGTAAGCCTAACCAAAAGCATTGCGTTCGTAAGCCTGGCCACTTAAAATGTCCTGCCAAAAACACGCCTGAAGGTTGAAAGGGAGATAAACCACTTGGTAGGCGAGGAGTAGTCCCATAGACGAGTTCTGCAGAGGTGCATCCAACATCAGCTCTCAATGCGTTACGAATACCTAGTAGGACTAGAGGCAGAGCCTCGGTCCACCGAGGTATGTCTGCAGCTGAAAGGGAAGCTTTCAGCCGTCGATGAAAACCTTCTACCGTGCCATTTGCCTGTGGGCTGTAGGCCGTCGTTCGGAACCCAGTACAACCTAAAAGTACAGTTAAAGCGCGAAATAATCCACACTCGAACTGGTGCCCACGGTCGGTTGTTGCGTAAGACGGACATCCAAAGTTCGCGATCCACGTTTCTACCAAAGCATGAGCGACAACTCCGGCAGTAATGTCCTTGATAGGTGCTTCTTCTGGCCATCACGCAAAACGATCCGCTCAGGTTAAAAAACAAATGCATTCATCAGACTCTGGTAGAAATCCTGAAATATCTATATGGACGTGGCAGAAACGCACGTCTGGGGCTAGAAAGGAGCCTAAAGGGCTTTTCACGTGTCGCGTGACCTTACTCCTCTGACAAGCTAAGTATTTGTCTATCCCCCGCTAGCAGAAACGTTGTGAGACAAGTCTGATGGTGGGCCGCACACCTGGATGGGACAGTTTGTGCAACGTATTGAAGACGCTGCGTCAACATCCCTTAGGAGCTGTTAGGCGTTGTTGACCAGCAAAGACATCTCGCAGAATTGTGTTCTTATCTGATCCTACTGGACACAGGTGTAGCTTGAGATTTTTGGCCAACAACTTATGGTGTCGCCCAAAGTCTGCTTTTGGGAACCGAGCTAGTTCAACGTGATCAGCGCCTTCGATACGGTTTATCAAAGCTATTCGAGATATTGCGTCGGCTACGGAGTTATTTGCCCCAGAAACGTGGCGGATGTCTGGAGTGAACAGGAAAATGTAGTCCCGTTGTCGGGACCAGCGTGGGGGGTATTTGTCAGATGTCGAGCTAAGAGACAAGGATAACAGTTTCGAGTTTGTAAGAATAACGAAGTCATGGCCTTCAGCCGAATGTCAAAAATGGTGCACCCAACAGTACACAGTCAGGAGGTCCCTAACAAATCTACTGTATCCTGTTTCCGCTTCCTGCGGAGGCTTCGAGAAAAAGGCTGAAGGTTGCCACTAGCTGTCAGTCAACTGTTATAAATAATAAACAAATATTTTATTCTCATATTAGTAATTTAACATGAGAGAAGCCAGTTCATAGGCATCGTCACACTGATATATGCTGGAAAATTTACAAGATTTTACGGGATCTAAATGGTACGGGAGGGAGGTCATTAAATCAGATAAAAACATCAGAAGATTACACAAGTCATGAAACGAACAAGAAAATACAACTTTCCAGCGTATACAGAGCGTTAAAGTTTGAATCGTTTTCAGCCGTACTTTCTTTTTTGACCATTAGTGGCACCAAGGTAGCGCGAAATTCTAAGTTTCCGTTACAAGCAGTCGACTTGTTTGGTTAGTCTTCGCGATGCCCCTTTACGCTACATAAACGTCTACTTTACCATAAATTCTTATGCTTATAACCTCAGGTACCAGAAGAACCCACACTGACGATCTTGAGAGCCTGTAAGTTACCACATAATCACGTAATCCAAGTGAATATCAATTCAGTCGTTATCATTCACAGCAATATAGATTTATACCATCAGAATTAGATATTGTCGTGCAAAGGAATAAACATCTGAAAAATCTGCTAACCAATGGCACTGAGTTTTCCATACTGTTCACTTTAAGGTATGCAGCACTGTCAAGGACGTATATTCACCGCTGGATGAAGTACTAGAGAGGTCTGTTTCAAAGCATTATTGTGAATATGTTCACTTTAAAGTTGGCAGGTGAGTTAATCTCCTGGATTTTACTGTCGTGAGGTACTGGGTGACAGTCCAGTGTTGTTTTGGGGTTAGGCCTTCGCTAATCACCGGATGGACGTCAGTCGTTTCTATCCTTTTTGGGAACCATATGCAATGGTTATGCCCAAGGACCACTTGAAGGTTAGATAATGCCCAGTTCGAGCATGTGGTCGAATCCACCCTTCTCCCTGTTCGGCGTATCAGGGGCCAGACGGCGTGCTTTGGATGCCACAGGTGGACCTATGTTGTGACATGATGCCTAAGATAGTTAGATGTGCGCGGAAGAGCATGCTAAGGTTGTTTTAACTCTGGATATTTCTCCAACATTGCCTCATAGGACGCGTCGCCCAACTGTTTAGTTCTAACGATTGCTGAACTCGGACCTACGTAGGTGGTGCCGCCAACGAATGACTTCCTTTTTGTTGTCTGTCAGTCATCGACGACGAGCATCTACCAGTAGATAATAACGGTTCAGCAAATCTATGCCGATGATGGACATAGAAACATCAGCTAGGAAGAAGATCCAGTGAGTAGGTTTACATAAACCTAAGTTAGGGTAGGCATGCCGTCTCCCGAGTGTTGCTATCGCTTTGCCGATGGGCGCCTGAAGATTGGACGATGGGTCATGATGACGGCCCTTTGTTGGTGCATGAAGAACGCTAACTTATGCACCGGTGCCGACGAGGTAGCGAACTTTCGTTTTTATGTTGGTGCCTTAAAGCAAACAGCTGTTTCCGCCAGCTACGGCTGCCGTGAACACATGCCGGCGTGACAGTTTACCGAGTTTGTGTCCATGTTGAAACTACATGGCTTCCGGCATTCTCTGGCTTTGTCCCTGCAGGTGTTGCGGAACCAGAACCATTTAGATTTTTTCACCCTGTTAGGTTTAGTTTTTGTGTAACCGCATGAGTTACCGCGATGGGCTGAGATGCGTTCCTGTGATTCGCTACTTAACCTATGGCTTCGAGTCCGTAGTAGCTGTTTAACAGAGTTTCACAGCTTGGTCACTTCTGAACCCTGGCTCTTTGGTTTGTCGCAGACCGAATATAAGTCGGAGACGGGTCTGCTAGAGACCTTCAGTATTTATCTGCTCAGGCTGCCAGGTCATCGAGTGGAACTGACCGAAGTGTCACTAACACGGTTTGCACTCATTGTGGTGGTTTCAAGAGAAACAATTCTCGAAATAGGCCATTATCGAACGTCCGTGTGCTCATAACTTCTCCCATGTGAGCGAGGACTTTGGTGGCTGAGTTGCTACCTAGCTCGATGTTACGAATCAATTCATCTAGTCGCTGGCAATCTATGGGAACACTTTTCTTTAGTAGTAAAGCTTTGAGAAGTGCGTAGGGATCACGTACTTCAGGACCAAACATACACGCTCCAGGCTGCCCGCTTAATTCCCGCGGTAGTGAACGTATGACAGCAAGAAAACGATACATAAGTGAACAAATGGAACAGGCTCGCCAGTCTGGGAATCGTCTTGGTGAGAACTGGACAGACGTGGAGGCCAATCACTAATTATTTGAACCTGCTATGTACCCATGAGTACGAGACCAATGAAAAATACAATGGCGTAGTCAGATTTATTATTATATTATATTATTAGTCCCTTGGGTTCTTAATGGAACATAGGGCCTCAGTAGCACGTCTCCAGTGAACTCTGTTCTGTGAAATCTTTCGAACCCGGCTCCACGACAGCTCACAAGCTCTCATTTCCTCCTTGCACGATCTCCTCCATGTCACCCTCGGACGTCCAACTCGTCGCTTCCCACGGGGACTCCACTCGAGGGCCTGACGCGTGATGTCCCCAGTCTGCTTTCTCGGCGTATGCCTAATCCATCTCCACCTCCTTCTAAATATTTGTTGAGTGATAGGTTCTTGGTTGGTTCGTTCCCAGAACTCCTTGTTGCTTATTATTTCGGACCATCTAATCTTCAGTAGCGAGCGTAAGCAGTTGTTGATGAATGTCTATAGTTTATTGGAAATGCCTTTCGTGACGCGCCAAGTCTCTGAGCCATACAGAAGCACTGACTTGACTGATGTTGGTGTTGAAAATCCGGATCTTGTTCCACATGCTGAGTGCAGAAGATCTCCACACTGGTTTCAGGTTAGTGAACGCCTGTCTTTCTTTTCCGATTCTGACTGGTTTTGACATCCTCATCTGTGCCACCTGTAGTTGAAACAGTGCTTCCCAGATAGGTGAAGGAGGCTGCTTGCTTTAGGCTTCTCCCGCTGATGGTGACTAAACTTTGTTGTTGTTGTAGTTGGAGTTGTTGGTGTGGTATCTTCATCACCTCCGTCTTCTCTATATTCACTTGAAGTCCCATATTCGCTGCCTCTTCTGCCAACTTGTTAGTTTCCGCCTGTAGATCTTCAAGGTTGTATGACATCAGGCACAAGTCATCACCGGCGAAATCCAAGTCTTCTAGGTTCTTTTCCACAGTTCAGTGTATCCCCCTCTTCTCGCTGCCCACTGTTTGCTGCATGATCCAGTCGACCACAACACAATCAGGAATATCATGGGGGATAGTAGGCAACCTTGTTTCACTCCTGTCTTCACTTCACCCCAAAGGCATCACTGAGCTTCCCATTGTGAATTACTTGGCTGGCATGTGGCATCTTCATATAGTTATTGAATGAGGCGGACAAAGGTTTGCGGTACTCCGTAGTAATGAAGCGGTTTCCAAATTACCTCTCGGTCGACGCTGTCAAAGGCCTTCTCAAAGTCGATGAAGTTGAGCTAAAATTCCGGTTGGCTGCCATTCTATACTCTGTTCTATGATGATGCGAAGCGTTGCAATTTGGTCAGCACATGATTTTTGCTTTCTGAAGCCTGCCTGTTTCAGCGTAGTCAGATGGAATAGTATAATTGCAGTGTCGTGCCAAAATACTGGTGCGTTCCAACAGACTGGCTAGAGGGCCGATTACGAGCAGCTCAATGTAACACGACAGCGTGCCGAATGGCGAGGATGCTTGACCGGATACCCTCAGCTTAATGAGTCCAGCTAAGTTGTGAAGGTCAGCATTAATATTCAATTTCGTCAAACCCTATGCAACTGATTCTGGAGAAGCATGTGACACTGCACAGAAATAGAGGTCTAGGGAAAGCTAAAAGCGATTAACTACTGAAAATTATAAACGGGTGTAGTTGGCGAAGTCATTGTGTAGTGTTTGTCAGAAAGTAAATTTTTGTTAACTCATGTGTCAAGCTATTTTCGTGTTCAAATATCCCGAAAGTACTTCTGCAATTTTATGCCACATTAGCGCGTGACAAATGAGAATTCTGAAGGCTGTTAGGTATGAGGTTTACACGCTACAAGGAGGGTTCACTGTGCATGAACATCCTTAAGATTATTTTCTACAAACGTTAATGATAAGTAGCATCTCATCTCAGAGTGAACTGCAACTGTTGGTACTTTGTCGTTAGAGCTGAAATATATGTGAAGGCACAAAATAAGAACCCGTTGGGTGACAAACAAGGTACGGAGTGACTGCTGATATTTGAGGGTCAAGAAGAAGGTGAAAAAGAAAAATCATCGGAAAACCAAAGGCGCGAAAGGGACTTAAAAATCAAAGTGAGACGTACGCATGGAGGGTAGTGGAACCACACATGCAGAGTAACTGGCTGATGATGCCAGGGCCTTAAACTTTTACAGCAGTGAAAAAGGGAATTTTTAATCGTAGAACCAAGTAACTTTAAGAGGTGGGAGCCCATAGAATCTGCTGTTGGACACGCCAATTCCAGTTGTATGGAATAAGGAGGGGTAGCCCGGGTTCCAATAGTGATATTTCACTGGGCTAGTCTCAGTGGCAATGTCAAGGCTAGCTGTAAAATGAAAAATCGCTCTATTTCCTTAGAACGGATGGACTGCTCCAAGGGCCTTAACTCTCGGAACTTTGGGGAGGATAGTAGAAAATTGCTCCCCATGTCGCAAATGAAATGAGCAGAAACAGTCAAAAGCCTAACACAGGATGGTCGTGAGCCTATACCTGAACATTTCAAGTAGTTTGTGTTAGCTCACTAAGTAGGCTTTTGACAATTAGCAACCGATAGTTGACAAGCAATCAGTAAGATGACCTGCTCCAAGCAGCAGTTAGCGTCAGGTTGGGTAGATGTGAGATCCTCATATATAATTTGCAGAGGAAGCCACGTAGCAACAAAACGCTCCATGGTCTCAAAAAAATTATTAAGTGGGTGTTTTATTCTCAAATTAGGAGGCCAACATGAGAGAAGCCAGTTCACGGGCATCATCAAATCGACAATGGTGGAGAAATCTCCATTAGTTGAGTTGTCCTGAATGACAAAGAAAATATGGCGTCAACGTTCACCACCATATCAAGTGTCTGTAGGTTATGAAAAGAGCAGAAAAACATCACTTCACAGTACATTCAGACTGCTTATGAGTTTCGGTAGTTTCCGCCCACCATTCTTTTTTGCAATAAAGTGGTACCGAAGTCGTACAATATTCGACGTTTGCGTTACGTGCGGCAGAGATGCTTAACTTGGCGGTATAGTTTTGTGTATCGTCAGATAAACGTTTATTTTAACATCAGTTCACATGTTTACAATATGGCTGGCCAACAAGAACCCACTTCACTGATTTCACGTAACAGCGAGTGTTGGCATGACCATATAATCCACGTGAATATATAGGTCCACTCAATCCCCACTTGTATTGTTACCTTACACAACAGTGCACATGTAAGCCATCGGAAACAGGTGTTGCGGTACAAAGAAGCAAACAGTTGAAGGTCTACCATCCAATGGTAATGGAGTTTTGCGCATAGAGTTCACACTGGAGCATGCAGCATTATCAAAGAGGTATGTTGACTGCTAATTGTCTTCTGCCAGACGAAGTCAAATGAGATAAAGTGCTGGAAAAGTTAGTTGCTTAGGTTTGTTCGCGAATACTTCTCACTTTCAGTCACCGGGTGAGTTTTTTTCTTAGATTCGGATGTTTGTCCAGATTTTCGCTGCTACTATGACCATCCAGAAGCCTTAGACCAGTTATTGTAGTCGAGTTTGCGTATGGGGTAGCATCCAGGATGTCGGTAACCAAGTGAGTCTGCCGTGGAACGTTTTCAAAAACTGGAAATCAGTAGGGGTAAGCCAGTTAAACAATTCTTTCAATAATTTCTGGTGTCACGTGCAAAGTGATACACTCTGTAGGTTGACATCTTTGGTCAGAATTGTTCTCAATATTTTTCTTCAAGCTTGAGCTAAAAAGAGAGGTAAAGAGGAAAAGCACGAGCAGAAACCGAAGAGTGATGTGTCACACAAGACAAAATTGGGAAGAGAGAAGTTCCTATCTTCTTAGAGTCAGTCAAGCAATATGTACACTTTATGCACATAAAAGTATCCCATATGATTTCGTTACGCAAAGTTTGTACAAGTTTTCAGGTATGCCGTGTTTCATTTGTAGACATGGGGGGCAAACTGACCCTACATCAAGGTGATTTGTACTTTTCTAATGTTTACTTTACTGGTTACACAACATAAGCCAGTGGGATAATAATAATAATAATTTATTCCTGGATTCACAGGTTCATATCATTTTTACAGACATGGTTATAACACTGTGGTGGAAAATCTCCGGTAATATTTTCCTTTACAAAACATTTTTTATCATCTCTTCATTCCAGGTAATGGAAATCTTCAGTCTGAAGAAAAAAGAAAACTTCACACCACATACAAACGGTGCACTTTAATCTAAATTTGAAATTTTTGTTGTTTTTTTAAGTTTTCTGGCAGAAATGATAGTCGTGTCTAATGAATATGTAAATCCATCACTCAAAAAGAGGGGGAAGTGACTCAGCAACTTTTTGCCCAAGGAAAGTAATGCTGGCTAAATTATTCAAATGCTCTAGTTTGAAGGGTCATACGTGCTGAGCAAAGTACCACGGCAGATTCGACGCGTTTATCAAAGGACATGCATCTCCGGGTTCATTGAAACGTCAAGATATACCGTATAGGCAATAATAAATGATGCCGATAACAGTATATCACCTATCTGAAGAAACGGTCTACTTTTGTTTCGTCATGCTGAATTGGACATATGTCCACCGTAGCCGCCATGTTTTTCTGCCTTGTGCTCAATAGCTCGGTGGGCGTTTGTCACATTCCTTTAAGTTTCAAGGTAGAGTCAAAGAATCCGTTTCTGTAGATAAAGTTAATAATAATAATATATATGTTCCATACAACATACGTTACATGAATACAAACCAGTTTACAAGTTTGATTATTTTGGTAATGAGAAATGACTAGTATGTACAATGTTAAGCTGTACATTGGGTACCGTTATTCATGGCATATAAGAGGTGTTTTCAAGCAGGCTCCGTTCGAAATTAGGAATTATTCGGTTATTGTTTGAATCTCCCAATATTCATGAAGGTGAGGCGGGGAGTACAGTCATGACCTTGGGGTGTGTGCGTTAGTTATAAGGTTTTGATGGCCTGGCGCACACTGGCAAATGCGACTTCTGGGATTCCATTTGAATGCAGGACTGGTTAGGCAAACCTGAAAAATGAATAACAAAAGCGAGCAGCAGGCGAAATTCGAAACAGGTGCACAAAAATATTCAGGAGTAGATCAACCGTGATACACCTGGGTGAGTTCTTTTTACTGACTACAGAACTAACTTGGAGAAGTATCCAAAACCAGCTGTTTAGACATAAGCTTAGGTGGAAGAAGATGAGGGTGCGCACGACAGTATTCTTCTGCATTTTTGTATGCTGTCTACAGCTGCGATGGAAGAAACGGCCCCAGCCAATGAAATGGTGGATTATTAAATGTCAAAGGGATTCTTGGAAGTATCTTCGTGTGATGTCATAAGGATGTGCATGACAGGTAGCACGATTGCACAGAAATTGCTTAAGGATGGATGCAGTGATATTCAAGAAAAGTACCGATGAAATATCGTGATTCCAATCTAACTGCAGGTTTCCAAGATTCTGTTTACAGTAAGGATAAAGAAAACAGAGAGCAGGGTACCAAGGCACAAGGAAGTTAATTTTATGTAAACTTTAACACATGTACATGGATTCATGCCCACCATTAAGTGTACGGTCCTAGGTTCCATGTTTCTATTCTTATTAAAAAAAAATATGCTGTTCACTGTGTTTTGGAAATGCTATTTTCGAGGGGCTACATCTAAGGATGTCCCCAGCGGTGGTGGTAATAAGTGGGAGGTATAGATGAACAACTTAACTATATGAGTAGATAAATTTTATTCTCACATTGGTAATTAACATGACAGAAGCCAGTTTACAACATCATCACATTGATATATGTCAAAAAATCTACAAGATTTTATGGGCCCCCAATAGTACAGACGGGAGGTCGTTTAACTCCACCAAAAACATCAGATCGCGGTTACGAGACAAATAAAATACCGCTTTAAGCATATGCAGTGCGTCAAAGTGAAGATACTAATGGATAATATAATGGATTTAACATGACAGATACCATTCACAAGCACCGCCAAAATGATGATTCTGAAAGTTTACGGAATAATGCCGGAAACTATATAACTCACACAGCAAGTCATTGATATGCGTAAACTTGTTAAAACTTGCCGAACATCAACAGACGGGCATGGATTTCCGTCTGTCATTACACAGGTAGGCCCTACTATCAACGACAAAAGCGCCCGATTTTCGAAGTTTGCGTTATAACTAGACGGCGTTGGTAGTTCATTTGCATAGTTTCTTATTTAGTAATATAAACATCCATTCACTAGAAAGTTCCTCAGTTTTTAGCTTTACTAACCACTAAGGGCCTATTCATACGATCTGGGATATCAGTAAGCATCCACAGTTATATAACGAAGGTGAGTGTCTAAACCCATGCATTTTCAGTTCACCATGCGGTTTAAAGGTAGTTCACATTACTTCCACTGGGAGTACTTCTAGTAGTAGATGAAGGTAGACGTTGAGACGGTTAATGGTCCAAATGGCAGCAGTTGTGCTTAGACTCCAGGCATCGTTCATATTGGGGTAAGCAGAATCATTCGGGAAGTGTATTTGGTACACGGTACTTTTACTTGAAAAGATCACTTGGTATAGAATACTATAGAACATGTAGTGTGGAATTACTGCAGGTAAGTCACAATCCGAGCCAGTAGGTATATTGGTCTCTCGTTCGATCATTTTTTCAGAATATTTGTGCCACTATGGCTGTTGGAATACTTTAGACGGTTCGTCGCAGGAAGAATCCTGACCAGCTGATGAGTTGATTGTGAATATGTTCCAGAAACCGCGGAAGATTGGGAGCAGTCCAGTAATTCATGGAGCCAAACAGCAGGTATTATTTCCACTTAGTAGATACGCCCAGATGGAAATTCAGCATTGAATCTTGTCATCGAGCTGTTGCTGTGAATTAAAAAAGAAAGAGGAAGCACGAGCAAATGTGGGAAAGGGAATTATCGCTCAGACCAGCTTGGAAAAGAGAGAAGTTCCTATACTTTTAGACCTATCCGAACCTTATGTACATCTTCATGTGTGTTTGTGTGATTAACCACATAGTTTTTTCATTGTAAGATTCTTAAAACATTCCTACACGAGTGTGTTGTAGTAGCTTTGAGAGGGAACCAGTGTACATAAGTTCATTATGGTGAAGAGGGGAACCAGTGCTCACACCCTTGTCAGCAACCGTCAACCCATAAGTGTAGGAGGAACACGAGGGCTGTAATAGCTCTGTTTCACACCTTTGGAGGTCCAAGTACATCCCCGTTAGCCCAGGATGCATAGGTGGTGGCTAATTGAGCAATAGACTTGTCGTTTATTGGCAGCCTATTAAGTGAAGAGCGGAAAAATGTCAACGAGCTTGCCTTACGAGTTTCCTCTGGAAGCCCATTCCAAATGTGTGAGAATTTATTGAGGAAGAAATGATCTCGCAACCTCGTCGTACAGCACTCAGTTTCAACCAATACTTTGTGGTTGCGCATATCGTACGTAGGCGTCACAATTAGTTTGATCTGTGGACCATGAGAGTGCAAGTGCTGATGAAGTAAGTTACAATAGAATATAAGGTTCAGTTTAAGTCTCCTCTTCCGGAGTGGTCCTAACACCAGCATGTCACATCTGGACGTGTGGTCTAGATTACAGCCAGTTCCTAATAGTCTAAAAGTGAAGTAACGTCGTACCACTTCAACTTTCAGTTTATCGCTTCTACGGAGGCCACTGAGAACAAACGGGCGGTAAGGCAAAAAGCACTTGGTGTTGGTGGTAGCCTTACTTTACACGTTTAGTGGTCCCAGTATGTTCTCTTCAGCCCAAAACGTACAGGACAGCGACTAGAAGAGAGATAGACTCATCATCTTTCAGAATATTAAGATAAAAACGAGAGAAAAGTATTGAACCTGCAGTACGTATCTATATGAGTATTAAATAAATGTTCCAAGTTGTTATTCATCGTGAACTGACATCAGTTGGAGAAACAAAGGAAACCTGGGGGCACTGGACAGCTGTTTTGTCCTAGTATGGGTCTCTCCAGCAGTGCGCACCCACGACCCCTCTGGGGATGTAACGGGTGACCTTCAGGCTCCGTGGTCAGCAAATCACCATTGAGCCAGCGGGTCAGAAGCCAGTGGTTCATATTTCCAACTTCTGTTGGATCACGATATAGCACATTAGTAATCTAACATGAGAGAAGCCAGTTTACGGGCATCATCACAGTGGTATATATCAAAAAGTCGACAAGATTTTGCTGATCCTGATTAATACAATGAGGAGGTCGTTAAACTTTTAAAACATCAGTAGATCGTGGTTATGAGACGAAGAAGAAAATTCAACTTTACAGCAGAGCGTCAAAGTGCGGATTTTGCGAAAACGTTAGTTGAGCGATATTACAGAATAATCTGAATACCATTTCTGATAAAGTCAGACGTCAGGGGGTCGTAAACCGATCAACTCTGCGTCAAAATACCAGTGCCCATCTTTGATGTCAGGGCTTATCAGATACGTCCCCAAGTATCGCTTGTAACCATTCGCTTCCGAAGAACTTCGAGTGGAAGCATGAGGCCCAAGAGCTTAAGGTTGGCTAACTTATGTCTACAGGTGTCGAACCACTAGCCAGCGCGTTCATCAATCCAGGTGCCCAAAAAAGAGGCAACTTGGTTACAGTTTGCCATGGGACTGAGCATTCATGTTGGTTGTAGGCCGACTACTCTTAAGGTTGGTAGAGGGGATAAATGACCACAGAATCTTCTTGACTAGGTTACGAAGCGGAACAGTCATTGACTATCTCACTGTGAACGGTACATTAAGTAATTATTTTCACTCCGGAACCTATCGGTTCATTAGTTCATGTATCAAATCCCTCGTGCGGGAGTCGTTTGTGTAGCCGCAGTTTTTCTGTTGTAGGCTGAAAATACTGTGGATAAAATCACTTTCAAGTTTAGGCCATTCACTACTACCCAACCGTCAGTCTAGACACACTGATAAATTGCTAATCTGAGTGTGAATTTCCCACACGACAAGCTTATGATATCAGTTTTATGACTCACTTCGCTACCTCTCTGGTAATCCTTTGGTCACCTTTCAGGCAGCTAAGAGCTAGGATAAAACTCGCTAACAAGTGACGAGGTGGATATGAAGGCTGGTTGCAGATCCTGAGATGGATAAGAGGCTGGTTTATCAGATATGATTTCACTGTTTGTCAGCGAGCACTAAACAGTCATTTAGTGATCACGCTGTCAACATCAAGGGGCTCGGAGAAAGCGTTGGCCGCGTTAGGAAAGTATCCTCGGAAAAAATGTTGGGTTGGAAACCGCCTATGCTTATCTGAATCCTTTGCAAGGTAGATCCAAGTGATCTGGGAATTCGTATCCCCATGTAATAGATGTAACGTGAGTGGTGCCAGTTCACAAGCACCGTCAAACTGATAATTCTTGAAAGTTTGCAGAACGGTATTTGACATTACACAATCCACATACCAGGTTATTGAGTTGCATAACGTCACTGAAACTTGCTGCGAATCATCAGACGGGCATGGACTCCTATTTGCCATTACGCTGAAAGGTTTCACTATCAGTAACAAAAGCGTACAATGTTCGAAGTTTTTGTTATGGCCAGCCGACATTGCTAGTCCACCTGCATAGTTTGTTATTTACAAATATAACCGCCCATTCATTAAAAAAGTCTTCAGTTTTTGGCTTTACTAACCAGAAAGGACCAATTTATACCGTTAGGAGTATCAGTGGGTATCCACAGCCATATAATTAAGGTTAGTGTCTAAATCGATGTATTTCCAGTTCATCAGGTTATGTCTCAAGGTTATATACGTAAATTTCACTGTGATTACTTGTAGTAGTAGATGGAAATAAGCGTTGAAACAGTTAATAGTCCACATGGCAGCAGTTATGCAAAGGGCTTCGGGCATCTTTCATATTAGCACGAGTAGCGACATTCGAGAAATGTGTTTGATTCATGGCAACTCAGGAAGTCTATTCCAGATGTGAGAGAACTTGCTGAGGAAGAAATCACCTCGCACGTCGGTTTTACAACACTCAGTTTTAGCTAATTCTTTGTGATCACATATATTGTAAATAGATGTTACAACCATTCTAATTCCTGAGCCTTATGAGTGCGTTTGCTTACAAAGTAGTTTATAATAAAGCACAAGAGTCATTCTAAGTCGCCTCTTTCAGAGAGGTTCTGGTCCCAGCATGTTGCATCTGGAGATGTAGTCAAAGCTGCAGTCAGCTCCTAGTGCTAGTAATGTAAAGTTTCGTTGTACCGATTTGATTTTTGTTTTGTCGTCTATTCGAAAGCTACTTGCGACGTATGAACAGTATTCTAGAATTGGACGGATGCATACTCTGTAGAGTAGGACCCCTGATTCAGTACTATAAAAGTTATGAATGACGCATCCTAGGGGCCCAGGTGACTTGGTTTCCTTGTACGCCGCCAGTTCAGAAGAATTCAAGTCACTGGAATACCTGAGCCCTAGGTCTGAGGCAGGACTAAGTTTTGGTAACTATTGTTCAGATTCTTCGAACATCAAGTCAGGGTTACTGTTGTTAATGCAGTTCCATCCGCATTTGTTGATGTTGAACTGTAGAAGACTATCAGCACACCAAGAAGAAAGCTTTTCTAGTTCATATCGAATAGCAGTCATAATGTCACCTAGCTCATGGCTATAACAAGAGTAAACTACTTTCAGGTCGTCGGCATATGGAAAGGCGTCACCTGTGGCAAAGCAGTTTCAAACACTGTTAATGTAGATAATAAACAAAAGAGGCCCGAGAACGCTACCTTGCACAACTCCGCTTGTGATGTATCTTGGAGTAGACAGAACTGAATTGATTTTTGTTATTTGGGTGCCATCGCTGAGAAATTATTTGGCCAGCTTAGCAAAGGGTTGCTAATACCTAACACGTTTAACCTTTCCAGTAGTATGCTATGCGAGGCTATGTCGAATGCCTTTGCTACATAAAAGTAAAGTACAAGAACAGTTTTGCTAACCTCACTACTACTGGTGATGAGGTTGACGAAGTCGAAGCGACGCGTGATGCCTGACGTACTTTTCAGAAAGGCGTGCCGAGACTTTGTTATAAAACCTTCTACAAGTAGGTATTCAGACGTACTGTTTTTGCAACTTTCTCCACAATCTGCGTTGGGACTGGGGCTATTTTGGAGGGTCTGCAGTTGCGGACACTAGCCTTGTCCCCAAATTTGTAGCGTGGAATTACAAAGCGAGTTTTCCATTTAATGGGGCACATTACATTTTCCATCAGAAGAGTGAACAACTTTAGCAGAATCAAGGGAAGGTCCCGTCCATGTCTCCTGGGGCCAATGAATCAAGGCCGTCTACTCGCGTTCCTTTTTTGGGTCTAAGGCCCTTGATGGCTCCAGCCGTATCTCTGCAAGCAAACTCTACAGTCCCAAAGTGGCTACTGGAAAGTGGCACGCTACTGACGGCAGTACGCGTTTCACAACCGAAATTCCCAAACCAGTCACTGACTAGTTCCCAAACTATGACCGAGTTGCTGTAGACTACCTCGTTATGAAGCAAGTGTCTTGTATCTCTTGTAGTTTGAAGGGGTTTCTTCAGGACTGATGTTAGACTTCACACCCTGGATCTAGATTCAAAGGCTTGCAACTCGCCATTCCTGGCTTTTTGTGTGCGTAAGCCCTTGACTGATCGCGTTCGGCAAGTGGAAATCCTTGATGAAGTTGCACGGACTCGGTAGTCGCCCGGGCCTTTTGAGGTACATGGGTGGAGCGTATCCTGAGTGGCGATGCTGTTTTACTGCTTTCACGGGGTAGCAGTACCCAGACACGACAAAACATTCCTATAAAAAAGGAATACTGTAGTTCTTAGTGAGTCGGCGGTAAAGCAGCCGTCCCATGGGAAGAACCTAAGGGGCCCTATGAGCAGTTTTCGGTCCATATTTTTATAGCTGTGACATTCACTAGTTTTTGAGGACCTGCCTACTACCCCCATTTTGTGCTGGGATGGGTAAACGACGGGATACCATTCTGTGATCGCTACTGGAGAACTCGCCACTGACATAGTTGGCTACTGAGGTGATATCATGGCAAAACACAGTCTAACATGTTGTCACCGCGAGTGGGTGCGTGGGCATGTTGATTCCAGCCATAGACATCTATCACAGTATCTCATCGAAGCGCTGCGGACCACAACCAGCTATTCAGTTGCATCAGGCCGTAGCTGAAGCATTTGCCCTGATTAGTTGTCCAATGGGTAATGTAAGCTTGACCTTGTCACTACCAGCGACCGTTTAACACACTCGAGACTTTGGCCCTACGTGATCTGTTCCAGTGCCCCTGCCAAGCTTTATACACCCGCGCCTTTAAGTTTATTGTATGCTTCGCTTATCAGCCCAGTTACTAGTTTTCTGTTTTTCTCATTGCTCAATCCATCCAAGATCACTGCGTTTTGACGGCCTGGTATTATTGATGCAGCGTCGCGGTTGAAGTCGTGATATAAACTAGACTGAAGGCATGATGCCAACCATAAGCTTACAAGTTGCCTGCTCGATACTACACCAACTTTACTTCGATTACAGAGTGCTTTCCCCGGCAGCTTTGTGAATCCGTGATGCCTAACAGTCTCTTCATCGTATTCACATCGGCCGCCCAACACGGCCCTTCGGTCCCAACCCAAATTTAGCTGAATTAGGGATTGAAAAGTTGTTCCTTATCGGTGCGACTATCTGACAGTTACGTATGACACTTTCAAGTGGCCGTCAAGCAGAACCCTTGGTGGTTAAAGTGAAATTATGACCTTGACAGAAGTTGTGCCCCATTGCTCTCTTGGTGTAGCACCAAGCCGGCAAATTAAAGGCCGCTGGCTTTAATTCCTTCGTGACATGTTTTCGTCTCATGTTAACTCGTTACCGATAATACCAGTCTGTCGAACCATGGCCACCTTGGATAGGCACATTAACGATCATAAATTTGATATGTCGTGGGTCCTGAGGGGACTACAAATTAACCAACCGCTGAGTCGCCATATCCTTAACAGTTGTCTGACCACAGCTACATAGTCACCTTCCAATATGAGCACCAGAGAAACCCCATAAATGTATCAGACTTAGTGCACAGATCCGCCGAAGAGTCCTAACAGGGATGAAGATAACTTCCACAAACACAGAAAACCCACAGTAAATGGCGGAATGCCGCCGTTTCTAAGCCTCTTCAAACGGCGGAAGGCACGTGAATATAGATCAGAAAATGAACCCGTTAAGCACCCTAAGCAATCTTCTTAAATTACAAAACATGAAAACGTCAACGTTCCTGAAGATCGATGAACCATCTGTTTAAAAAGATGATGACTAACAAGAAGCGCAATGTCATCAGATCAGGATGGAACTGCTCGACTTAGCGTCAGGACTGGAAAACTGCACTTATGTAGGGCAGCACCGTCCCTCACATCCTTGAACGAAGCTCAAGGTTCCCCAAGAATCCTTTTAAATACTTGTCGCACGTTCAAAATTGCGAAAATCGTTGCGATAAGAGTTGTGAACATGAAGTGGGTGAAAGGGCTGAATACATGGATATCGTTGCAAAAATATGTGAAAAACACTGAGGCCTCTGAAAACGATAAATGCCGTTATGTTTTTCACGCTTTTTATCTATCAACAAACGTTAATAGCCTGACCGCTCTTCCTCCGTCTTAAATACCATCCCACTCTTGGGGAAAAATTCCAAAAGTTGTTGTGCAAGAGTTCATAGCCATACTAATAGCTAACGCTATATCACCTGAAAACGAATTATATCCAAGTAACCCTTTACCCAGTTCTTACTCGGGTAAGACTGAGCATGTTGTTGTGGTGTTATGCATATCCAGGAAGGGTTAACGACATGACCCCCAGACACTCACCGGAACTTCAAATGACTCAGTGCGCTGTTATCCTGATGGTTAGTCACCGACGTCAAAACTAACCAGATTCGGTGTAGTGTGTACTTACAGTGGTGATTCATTTCTGAGAAAGTTGTGCGTATTTTCTCACAAAATAACCCATTTTGGTCTTTTTAGTACCACACACAATTTAGGATTCAAATTCAAACTGTCGAGGCTAGCGAGAGGCATCCACGCTAAATCTTTGAAATATGATACTCAACAGCGTCTATCTAGGCCTACAAGTACCTTTGTATCCAATCCAACAACCCTTTACACTATATTACATGGTACCAGTAAGCCTGAACAGCGACTTTGGTCTGAGGGGCTGAAGCCGTTGGCTAGCAGTGAAACTGAGCCGGACAAACATTTGATTGGTTGTGTAAGTTGGTGCGAGTGTTACAACTAAAAGAGTCTGACAATTTTCAAATGACCATAAGAAAAGAGTTACACTTCCATTCTAGTTAAATCCTTCATGTCGGTACTTAGGGAAGAGGCTTTATCCACCTCTACCCCCTATGTTCATTATTCATCATTCACCTAGCCAAACGCTCAGGGTTGACATGTTAGGACCAGATTGAATCGTGGACGACTGTAGGAACAGTCTAACGAGATAGAAGTACGTAACTTTCTTGGGTACATCTTCAAAGGGGGGAAATAAAAGAACTAAGACAGTTTCAGCACCCACTTGATATCAGCTGTCTTTTACACGTCATATCAGCATGACAACAGGGGCAACCTTTTGCGCTTCAACTAGTTCCCCGCTGATATTCGGTACAACTTCCGACATATAATGAATAAAAGACGCTTTTGTAGCGCGGCCGACAAAGCAAACACCAACTTACGAGCAACCCACTCTTCACCCTTTCGAAAGCATTTGAAAGTCTGTCATGCTATAGGAAGTCATTTTGGCGGTGGGTGATATCACACCTACTAGTATGAGGGTTCAAACTTGGCCTTAATCTTGGACTGGGAATCACCGAAACCCTAACTGTCGCCTTCAACGTACAGCTGAAAGCGCCGTCGTCGAGCAGAAACTGTCAACTCCCTGCGCAACTTCCAGCACTATTCCTTGAGGCGGGGTTGCATGGAACGAGAGCGACCCCTGCTTTGGTTCTAGAAAAACCCCCGGGCGCTGCACAGAGAAGTCACAAATATGGGATGACCCACGGCCGCCTGTATTAGAACAACGTGCGAGTGCCTTATGCAGCCCACCGCGTGACCTGTTTCAGCGCCCCTTAGACACACGCTTTTACGATGGGCGAAACGTGCAACTTAGTCTCCCGTCTTCAAATGAAAACACGGGCGGAACCCAAGATGCTACCAACCCATGGTGTTTCTACCGGTGTTGTCAAAAGTAACGGAGAGCCTCGTAGACGAACACATTGGAAAGTACCTGAACAAGAAAGAGCATTAGGCCATGTTGAACACGACTTAAAAAAGGATAGATTCGGCGCCTCAAACACTCTGGCCGTAAGTGATAACTGGATGGTATGTAGGAACCTCCACGTTCCTATTCATGTGGTCTTCCAGGATTTCGCCAGGCCATTTCACACAGCCCCGCAAGCCACTCTCATCCGCAAAATATCGTGGTAGCGTATCAACAGTCAAATGTTCTCCTGGCTGCAGAGCCAGCTAAACGGTAGAGCATCCCGCACAAAAGTAATATGGGGATTGGGGAAAAGTCTAGTCTGGGGAGGGACCAGTCAAAATATGCCTTATGTGATTACATCCACAGTTGGACATGCAGACAGTGGGTCGGCCAATCAGCAGGGTTATTTTAAGCGGCGAACCATCCGAACATTTACTGTATTTTCCTTTGTTTTTGGGTCTTCGGTCTTTCGACCTCAATACACGTTTCTGCACATCCGTCGCATCTTCGCCATCAATCAGTTAGGCCGGGAATCGGCCAGGAATTTGTTGAATGCTGATGGCTGACTTCTGGTGCCCGCGCATCGGTAATGGTCACATTACATCGTACCTTTCGAATCATAACAAAAAGTCAACGGGATTTGCTCGGTTTGGCGGACATCACCACCTTGAGTATCGTAAGAAACAACTCCGGTTCCGTTGCAGTTCCTTCGTTCTGTGAACGAACCCCCGTCGGATCTCAGCTCTGCGACTCTGCTTTATGCTGATGATGTTGAGTCACAGGGAGCTGCGATATCCGAAGTATAGTCAAGTGCACTGCAAAGTGATCTCAGACTGTTTGCGGAGCGGATGGGTAGTAACGGACTCCCAGTTGGTCTAACCATGTTCCTCTACACCTCTGACTTGCAGAAAATGTCCTGTTCTCTCTGTGGAACGCAACTTTTCCTCACTATCATGAAGAAAGACCCAGGACTCACGCTGACTGACAACTTAGACGCCAGCTCCAATTACACAAGAGATGCCTCCATAGCCTATTCAGTACCGCGCTTCGTGAACAAATAACTAGGCGCTCTCATTCCGGATCTCCCTCTGAAGCCATACAAAACCTATATAGGACCCTAAGTAAAGGTGCGTGCCGCTGCACCCTCTTACCTGAAAACAGGTGCAAACCCCCTGGAGAAAGTCTAGAGGCGTGCAAAAAGGGCTGCTGCTGAAACGAGGCAAAAATTTTGTGGGGATAGGCTGAGAGGCCTAGGGCTTTAATCTCCTGCCTGCCGTAGGTCGCGTGGTGACTGGATAAGGGCTTATAGAATGGTGCGTGACCCAGGTCATTCGGGCAGTGGAATCCTAATGAACGGCCACTGAGACGATCCTCGCGATAGCCTAAGAAGGATATCTCACCAAGGGGTGAAAACGCCGGGATTCCCACTGCCCCGTCTTTTGACAGCTTCAAGAAGAGGTTGGAAAGCTACTTGGTGACGCATGGTTTGTGCTCACCCAGATAAGCTACGGACTACGTTGACACAATCCACTGACTCCGCACAATTCGGCACTCCCAGCTCCACACCTGGTCATATGCACCGCCGCTATCATCGCGAACTTCACTGAACCTTATACTTCATTGCAGAGGTCTCCTACAGTTATCATCTCCTGCTAATGGTATTACTGTCTCCATTACCACAACCCATTCAGTGGCTTTGCTCACTCCTTCTTTTCCCTGTCTCTAAGATACAACATTATTTATTAAAGTTCTCCCTATCCCCTATTTTCCACGACCACCTTTCAAGTGATCTTGGGTAACTCGCACAACTCAAAGGCAAATACAGAGAAAAAAGAAGGCATGGTATCGGTGGCGTGCATCGCACACAGAATCAGGCTTTCGTAGCTGCAAGACGTTACACAGCTTTTGTAATATGAGAATTCGTAATGACAGATATACATACCAGTGCAACCTAGCTAAGCAGTCAAGTTACAACCTGAAAAATCTGCATCGGGTTGTGTCACAACACGAACCGGCGAATAAGGGTATAAAAGTGGTCACGCGGCCGGCCGGATGACCTTTGAACGGCTGTGAGATAGTGAAACTGTTGAGGAGTCGATTCGATGGGCGACTTAACCCGGTAATATACACACCATCAACATCTAGTGTTGTAACCAAGTCCCAGGAGTGAGACACAAAGCTGATGAGTTTAAAGAACTTTTGCGAAACCTTCAACACCGAGAACAGGGAAATTACCAGGCTGTGATGACGTAAACCGGTGGTCATGTGCAACCGTGCCGAAATGCCAAGGATATCCATGTGCAACCTGTTCCCGCACCCGTTGGAAGTAAGTCAACTCTTCAAGGAATGGAAACGCGCCGTCCTTTCACTAACCTTCGAAGGAGGAGGCCAAAACCCCGCGCAGCCACGGACCAGCCACTCCCCATACTTTCCAAAGTACTGGAAAGCCTGGTTGCAGATGATGTTTGGGACTAAGTGAACGGGAACGGCATTGTCCATCCCACCCAGCGTGGTTTTGGAGCCGGGCGATCATGCTCCACAGACTTGATGGCCGCTTGGAATGACTGGACAGCTAGATGGGCCAACAAACAACCAGTTCACGTTATCTCCTCGAACTTAGCCAAGGCTCGCAATGGCCACCCACAGTGCACCATGCTCACCAAACTTGCAGAAGTGGGTGTCACTGAACCACTCTTGGCATGGTTTACGGAGGACCTGGGGGACGGAGAAGCCTACCCTAAAGTAAACGGAATTCGACCAACCTGAAGGGATGGAAGGATAGGAGCTTCTCAAGGAGCGATCCTTGGGCCACTCCTGTTTCTACTAGTCGTAAATGATATCCCCACAAAACCTCTTCATATATCCTCCTATCTGCCGACATCAAAATATGGAGGACCATAGTGGCGAAGAGTAACCTAGGATACTCCAGAACGACCTGTTGCAGCTGGAGTCCTGGTCAGCTGCAAACGGTTTAGGCTGTAACCTGATGAAATGCAAGGTAATGTATCTTCGCATACCAGCGGCGATGAAAATCAGCTACACTCTTAGCAGGTGGACAGTCATCAAGAAGGACCAAGGACCAAACTTTTCCGACACACTGAATACTACTGGCATTTATAAGGGAATGGCAGCAAAGGCGAGGGCCATTATTCACTTTCTAAGGCGGCTCGGACTGTTGACCCCAGAGTTACTCCCTATGGCATTTAAAACCTATATTAGACCGCACCTAGAGGTGTTCAACACTACGGCCCCCCACTATTAGAGAAGGACGCAGATTCTCTTGAGAAGGTACAGAGATCAACAAAGTCAGCTGTCGGACTAACGGGAAGAACATGTGCTCAACGCCCTAGGCAACTCAACTTGTTCACACTAAGCTATCGAAGAAAACGAGGGGACTTGAACACAGTCTGCAAGTTCATTCACCAAGTGGACCACCCAAATAAGACAACTTTACTGTCCAAAACCGATAGTCCCTTTTACATACCCCACCATAGGGCAAGGACGAGGGTGAGATCTAACTTCTTCTCCCACAGAGTATGTGCCTTATGGGACAGTCTGCTGAAGGAAGTGGCCACAGCCACATCAGTTACCTCCTTCAAACGACTACTGGATGAGAATGTAGGCGCAGAAGGTTTATCTCGAACATTTTTCAGTAGCAAGTAATGATACGCTCTTCTATCCCTGTATTATCGAACCCTAGTATCTGTGGTAAGACCCATCTCCACTCCATATTAGCACCAGCTACACTTATCTTTTCATTAGTACTTGTCAGTCCTCCTTTTCTCATTCTCCACTCACCTTGTTTCTATCACTTTTTGAGTAATGCCAAACAATTACTCTCATGTGCTTGCGATAACAGGAATTTCAAACGCTTGATTGATCTTTTCGGCAGCTCCGCTGTCCCCCCAAAACAAACCAAGCTACAATTTGCAAATGAAATACCTTCAAATATACAATCATCGCCTCCAAAGCTATAAGCAGGAAAACGCAAAGACTTCTGCGACTAACCGGACAAAAAACCGAGCCTCAAGACCTAGAAGCGAGAGCTCAAAAACTACAAGTTTCCTGTGCTAACACTGTTGATCTGGAATGTTGGAATGAACCTACCAATGTTTATTCTTCCGTGCCGCTTCCTTTTTCGTAATCTTTCTTTAATATGTATCATTCTCCTTCCTTTTTTCCTTTTCTTTTTCTGTTTTGTCTCTCTCTGCACTTTCTCTCCCTTGATTTCTCTGCACATATTTTTCATCTCCTTTTTACAACCATTCCGACCAGTTGTCTGCTGGCACGACATTTGAGGGACCCATCTGCAGGAGTGAACCGAACAACTCGAACCAAGCCCTAAGAACTAGACGCGAGAGATCAAAAACTACCAGTTTTCTACGCTCGCACTATCAATATTGGATATTGGACACCCAACCGCCCGTCGGGCTAACCAGAGCTACAGCAGCCGAGTGGGTAGACCTACTGCATTGAAATCCACCAGAGACCTGGAACCGTTCCGCAAGACCTAGAAGCGAGCGCGAAGAAATCAGTTGGTTTAAACTAACTCGTTGAAAGAAATTGGATATTGAAGAGGCGGCATTTAGAACGACAGTGGAACATTCGATATGCCGGAGTTTGGATTGCTTCCGAAAGAATACAATGTTCGGGTGCATGGTGCATACTTTCCTGGACGGTATTACGGGAAGCAAGACATTCCGCTCGAAGATGTGAAATTAGGCCAACTCGGTGAATGGCTTTCACGAAGAAGCAAGAATCCTGCTGATATGTTTCGTGCAATAAGTCGGTTTTGTTGGAGATATAGCTTTCGTTGGATGATAACAAAGAAACCTTCCGTTATACCTTTATGCCAGATCTTACTAACACTTGCAGTGTTTCGTTACTTCCGTAACTATAAGGAACACAAATTTCATCGGCGTTCTAAATACCATTAAAATTGCTATTACACTTTTGTAGCGAATTTATCTATATGCATGTGGAGTATTGAATAAGTGTAATTCGTTTTTGGGATTATAATTTATGACAAATAAATAAGAGTTTAGCTTTAGAATTTTTAACTCGGTAGCCTTTCATAAACTGATTACTATATGCTTTAGAAAGAGATTTCCCTTATATTTACTTAATCAAGTGTCAGTATATACACTGTCTTGTATCTGTCATACCTGTGCAAATGGAAAGACTTTTAAGAGGTTTCGTCTTGCTGACACTAAAGTCATCTTGATTAATCCACACGCTCTTATCCGCATGGTGGGATGCGTATTTACCCTGTTTATCAAATTCTCAAGTAAGCACTGAAAAAGTCGACTTCATTTACTTTAGAAGTTGTTTGCGTTAAAGTAACCCAATAGGAAAACTGGTATTCTGTAGGAACTTGTATTCCTTGGCTCTTATCTTTGTTATCTTTTTGAGATGTGGTCTGATGGAGAAAAAAGATATGTCATGCAAAAACTGTCTTCAGAGGTTTTCATACTGTAGCTAAATATCGAAGTTATTTGTCTTATTTTTCACTTTACTGTTCAACTGAACGAACCTATGGTCATTTTCTTATCTAATCTCATGCAGCGGCTTACTGCTGTATACATGGCTCACATTTTGTTGGACCATAGCCATGCATAAATTTATGAGCGTATCAATAGTCTCCCCAGAAGTTTTGCATATCGATCACGGCCTTGAAGTAGTGAACTAAATGTCAGTGAGTCGTTGCTGTCACATCACTACTCTTAGATAGTTGCTGAATATAACTAAGGGCACGTGTTTTGAACTGGTTTGTGGTAGTATGTACTTGTCCAAAACGTATGGTCACATTTGTGTAGATACTTCCCATACTGTTATCGTATGTTAATCCTCTTCAAATATATGCTGTCTGCGTGATAAATTACGGTAGGGTACGCGAAGTTTGTTAACCCATGCACGATACATATAAGTAAACTTCGTACTCCATCTTGTAACACCATACTTCAGTTACTTTCAAGAAGCTGAAACTGACAAATTGATTGGGTGAAGAAATATTTCCCAATTAGGTCTTCGTCTTGGGCGCTACACTACAATTCGATCAAAATACCAACTAATTAGTGTTTAAAAAATTGGTGGTGAACAATAATTATAGATTTTAAGTAATTCATGAAGATGATAAGTCTTAGAAATTAAGATGAAAATAACCAGTAGAGTAATTAATATTATTACTATGACGCAGGTTATTCTTAGGTAGGTTGCATAGTAACTGGTAAAGTAAGTGGAGTGCTTTTTGGCGCGTGTCCAGTCATAAACAATGACTAATTATGTAAGAATGAGAAAGCAGGTGAATATTGATAGAAACAAGAGGGGGGAGAGGTGTACTAAGTAATACTGACAGTTACGTCATGTTGACGGCCGCGGTAATGAAAGTGACCGAACAAACTTCTTTTAAATATAAACGCTAGGTTTGTAAAGGTGGATTGTAATCGCCTCTGCTATGTGAAGTAAGCGAGTACGTAATCCATGTGGCAAATTAATTGGGATTTAATAAATGATTTTGAAAGCTTTTCTAGTGTCCACTTGATGTCCCGTGTCGACTAGGTGTGCAACTATGAAGCTCTTTATTGTTCTAATTTGTCCCTTGCTCAACTAATATGGGTGGTGCTCAGAAATTTGACGATGGAATTGCGTCATTGTACGCCTAACGTGACTAGCTCCATAGGAGCAAATGAATTGATGAGTGCAGATGGAAGTGGCAGAATCAAGCAGTTTGTCTTTATCTCTTGCATATAGAATCGCTAGGCTGTAGAAGACTAGACATAATTTAGCGTGAGAATGATTTTCTGAAGGCTGTTGTATAGAGGTCTCCCTCTCGTCATCTGACCACACGGATTGATCTGACCACTGAATCCATGGTAGAGCTAGAGTGCACAGATGACAGTCCCTTTTATGTGGAGATCCTGAGTCCTCTCGACATCTTGAGTAGCTATTTGATAATTTTTGGGATGTTTCTTGCCACTTAGGTGGAAAGTGTTGCTCCATGATTGTTCTGCAACAGTACCTCGACTAGTAGTGGAGATTGAAGTGGGTGAGCGCACTGAACACTTCACTTACGCAGGTAGTCGAATCGTTTCTAGCGTGTCAGCGGCCGATAAGATCTCTAAACATATACAAAGGCTCGATTGACTTTCTCTAGTTCATGCCATTTATGCCACCGCTCTATATCTGATTGTCTATTAAGGGTCTAGTGTGCTGAGCTGCAGTTCGCTCTGTCACACTTCATGACTGAAACATGGCCACTAAAGGTAACGGACCTGCAGAGGCTTATGATATGCAACCACCGTCGCCTTCCCAACATATACCGTGTCCTGGTGTTACCACATCAGTAATGCAGAAGTCAGGTGTAGCGTTTCAGGGAGAGATGAAAGTCAGCTGATAAAATCGTGAACCTTCATCGACTGAGATGGCTGGGACATGTGTTACGTAGGCCTAGTTACCGTCTACCTCGCTACCCAATGTTAGCAGTAGGTTCAGGCTGGAAATAGGCTCAGGGTGACCAGACTAAAACATGGCAGCAATGTATGAAGTCTTTGACTGTTGGCTTGGGCCATATGAGGCGATGCAGACTAGCCGGTTGCGGTCTATATGACAACGGGAACCAGTGGTTAGAGGCTGTCGGTGATATTATGCAGAACTGATGTCATTTAATGCAGGCGCATCTTTATCTCAGCTGCTATACTGAATTCAGCATTTTCTTATTCCTTTCGTTTACTACTTTCTGCTGCTCTTGATTGATTTTTCTTTGTCGTTCATCGTGGTGCTTTTGCGTGTGATGTGCCGAAATGAGGTGTGACAACTTAGACAGTTATTTAGTAGTGTCTAGTCTTATGTTGATAATGACAAAGTTGTCAGTCATTCAGCATCAACGTACAGTAGATCACCATGTAAATAGTGATGTGCGATGTGGCATTACTACGTAATGATCCAAGTTGCCACACCATATCGAGGTAGTAGGCACAGAGCGGAAAAAATAAGGTAGGAAGCCGGAAAAAAACAAGGAAGAACAAAAACAGGAAGTCCGGTATGGCTCTTAAGAACCCATTTGTAACCCCAGTCTGCGCCTCAAACGACAGCAGTTCAGGTCATGAAAATATTGAATCCTATCAAGAACTATCATATTTCGCCACACGTTAAGATATCATAATGGTAGCGGGAGACTTTGACGCTCAAGTAGGGAAGCGGAGCCGGTCAGAAAGGCATCTTGGAGATATCCATCGTATTCAATGACAACGGCTATCATCTCTCACAACTTTGTTTTAAAAACCAGTCGTCTGACTAGCCCCAACTTTGAGCATAAGGATGGGCATTTGGTATCAGACCAACGGAGGACACGAAGAGAACATTTTACTAAAATCCATCGTTAGAGACAACTGTCCTTCGTAGCGTACTTGCTTAAATTCAGATAACGCGTTGTTGCAGGCAGGCGTATGTTTGCATTTAGCTGGTCCCAGGAATTAAATGGCAGTGAAGTATATGTGTGCTCAACTGCAAGATGACAGCGTTAATTGTATATTTAGGAACGAGATGACCAGGCACTTATCTGAACATGGTAACAGTCCTCTTCCTTATTAAACCTAGTGTAGTATTCCGTGAGCTGTAGAAACAGTAGTAAGGACAGTCCGTGACTTCTTGTATTCACAGGTTAACAAAAGTTTTTGGATTTCTGCAACCTCATCGGAACTGTTTGGTGTGAAAAGACTCATTCTGGTTGGCGATGACCACAATGAAGAGCTAAAGCAACCTAGACAAATTGATTACGAGTTTTCTCAATGATGGCTTGCAGTGGTGGGTGGCGAAGGAAATGAAGAAAGCATTAGTTAATATCAAACAACTGCCTAGGTTTACTAAGAATACTGGTAAGAAGATGATGGTTAGGGAAACTATCTTTGAAAAAGATGGGTCCATCATAACCTGTAACGAAATATGGTTGGGTGGAACACAGAAGACCAGTTCAGGTGGTCTACACGACGCTTTAATCGCTCAGTATCCATCCAAAACCTGAGTGGGACTTTGGTGTAGGTTACTCTTGTCTTCTCGAAGTTGAGAAGGCTGTTTCAAACCTGAAATGAAGCAAAGCAGCGAAAATTGGCACTACGCCACTAGTTTTTAAGGATGGAAGAATAAAAAGGATAAGTAGGGTAATGAAGGTACTAGCTAAGGCGTGAAAAACACCAAACTGCTCCAGATAGCTGATCGGTCTAGCTCCTAACAAGAGACTGCAATTTTATGATAACCAGAACAGGATTAGCCTAACTAACATCATATTCAAGACCCTAGGGTCAGTAACTAACTGACATCAGAGAAAACCAGACAGATTTCAGAATATGACAAGGCTGCATCGACCACATCTTCACCTCTTGACAAGTTCTGAAACAGAGATACTCACCGGTGCTGGCAGTATTTCTTTACATCAAATCGCCGTCAGACTGGAAACCGAAGAATATTTTGGCACTGTTTACCTGAGAAAGGATTACAAGACAAGTGGGCTATGCTAACCAGTGCTTTACTCGAACCCAGATATTTGAGGGTTTGTTAGGAATTTCATCTAAGATGAGGACAACCAGATATCCACTAGGGAAGCACATTGCCACCATTTCTGTGTTACAGACATTCTAATAAACCTAACTTTGAAAAACGTAGGCCTCACATAGATTGACTTTTTTTGCACCACACAGACGACATGCACCTGTTAAGTGAGGAACCCTGACTCAATTCAGTTTTCTGAATGCCTTAAGCAGAAATCAAAGTATCTTAGCATGTGTTTCGCTGCACCTGTAAGATGATGCTTCAGAAATGGTCTGCACTATCTCCCAGTTTAAAGACAAGATGAAATGGTTCACCACTTCACTTACCCGGGAATTCGCACCAGCCCATATGGGTTGCGAGCTGGTGAAACCTCAGATCCGATTCCAACGGCTTGTTTGGCATTTGCCCACGTACGTCATTTCTAGTGTCTGTGAGATAACCGACAAGGTGTTATGACACTTGTTGGATATGGCCACTGGAAAAGGTAATGTGATGAGATAAAAGTCAACCGAATACATCCTTCTTTGTTAAAGTGCGGCGTAGTTACCATGAGAGCAATGTTGAGGGTAGGTATAGGGTACTGAGCACGTCGGTTGGTGAAGTTGTGAACCTTCACCGTCTGAAATGGCTTGGGCACATGTGGACATGCCAAACCGACACGTACCTCGACGTGAAATATTAGCTGAGGTAGGAATGGGTGGTTAGAAACCTCCGGGCGTCTATAACAAGATGTAGCATCAACCCACGAAGTCCCCGACTGCTGATCTCAACTGTACAAGAAAGTATTGACGGCCTTGCTACGGCCCTAGAGGTAATACAATTCAATGATTGGAGACTTTGTGAAATGGTAGAAAACCGGTTACTACTATGCAAATCTACTCACTTTTTGCAGTAGTCAAGTTTTGAACATTTTGTGAACCTTCATCTATTATATATTCTGCCTCTGACAAATGTCTACCTAAATATTCCTTTCTCTACAAACTTCTTTTCCCTCCCCCTGTGGAGTTTGGCAACTTGAACTGATGATCAGTGCAAGCTTCTACGTTGATTCGTCAATCTATCTCCATATGTATTTGTTATCAGAAGTGAAGCTCCTCATAATCCATTGAAGAAATTCAATCAACTGGTTTGTTTATAACATTTGAATGTTTTACACATAGCTTTAGGTATCACGCTTGGATATACTCAGATTGTTTTTGATAGTGATCAGTAGTAGAACTCACGATATGTTTCTTTCTCTTTAGGAGTTAGCACCTAAGTATCACTGCACACTTATGCATCGTTGAATCTTTGCAGATCCTTTTTTGGGTTCCCTCTCTGAAGTACTTACCAATCAGTATATAAACTATGATCTCATAGTCTTTCGACCAGCTCATCTAAGCAGCTGAAAACCGGTTGCGATGGTTCCGGTGTATCTACTCGTTGAAATCTTCGGAAGACTGAACATTTTCACCATATATTATATTTTTTTTAATTTTTTTCTACCCCTGCACACTTTATTATTTGTCCCTTGGGTTCCTAGTCGAACATAAGGCTTCAGTAGCACGTCTCCATCCCACTCTGTTCTCTGCAGTCTTTTGAACCTAACTCCACCGCTGCCCACAAGCTTTCACTTCTTCCTCACATGATCTCTTCCATGTCACCCTCAGCTGGGACGCCCAACTCCTCGTTTCGCCATTGGATTCCACTCGAGTGCCTGGCGAGTGATGTCTCCGAATGGTTTTCTCAGTGTATGACCAGTCCAATCCATCTCCACTTCCTTCCAGTTTATATTTGTTGGGTGATAGGTTTTTGGTTGGTCCTTTGCCAGACCAGAGTTCCTTGTTGCTTATTCTTTCTGACCATCTGATCTGATCTTCAGTATCGAGCGTAGGCAGTTCTTGATGAATCTCTGTAGTTTGTTGGAAATGCTTTTCGTAACGCGCCAAGTTTCTGAACCATATAGAAGCACTGACTTGACATTGGTGTGGAAAATCCGGATCTTGTTCTATGTGCTCAGTGCAGTAGATCTCCTCACTGGTTTCAGATTGATGAAGATCTGTCTTGCTTTTCCGATCCTGGCTTCGACGTCCTCATTTGTGCCACTTGTGGTTGAAACGATGCTGCCTAGGTAGATAGGTGAAAGAGACTACTTTCTTTAGGTTTCTCTCGTTGATGGTGATTGGTGCCTCTTGTTGTTGTTGGTTGGGTATCTTCATCACTTCTGTCTTCTCTACGTTCACTTGAAGTTCTGTCTTCGCTGCCTTGCCTCTTCTGTCAACTTGTTGGTTATTGCCTGTAGATCTTCGAGCTTGTGTGACATTAGACATAAATCATCATCTTTGGCGAAATCCAAATATTCTAAGGCCTTTCCATAGAACCAGTGTATCCCCGTCTTCTCGCTTCCCGCGGTTTGCTGCATGATCCAGTCTACACCAATCAGGAAGATCATCGGTGATAGTGGGCGGCAGCCTTATCTTACTCCTGTCTTCACTTCAAAGGCATCACTGAGCTTTCCAGTGGCAATCATTTGGCACGTGGGGTCTTCATGTCGCTGTTGAATGGGGTTGACAAAGGTTTCCGTCACTAAAACCGCAGTATTGAAGCAGCTGCCAAATTACTTGTCGGTCGACGCTGTCGAAGGCCTTTTCAAAATCGATGAAGTTGGGGTAGAGTGAGTTGACTGCCATTCTATACTCTATTCTATGATGATGCGTAGCATTGCAATTTGGTCCGCACACTTTGACTTACCTAAATATCATTTTTCTATCCAACCTTGTCTTTTATGCTCCTGTTAAGTGCAAAAACGTGAACCGATGCACTTTTGTACTAAGTTGTGCGCTGCTTTCACCTACTATGACAATTAAGATTAAAATAATGCGTTAATGCTTTTGTGCTACCGAGGTGGATTCATATACATCATTTAAAGTTGAATTTCATATTAACAGATGTCTAGAAACTAGCTTATGCATCACTTCAAAGAATCTGCTAGTTGAATACAGCTATCATGTAAATCAGTCCGTGATCAGACCAGCAATAGATAGGATCTCCCCTTTTTGGTGACCACTACAGTTGTACATGCAGTCTAATAGCCTCTAACAAGTTCATCTGCTATGGTGTTAACCTCAGATCCTGCATCAGAGAAACAATATATTCAGTAAGCGCATAGGCAAACAGCATAGGAAGTACCAAACCAGCTCCTTCCACCTTGTTCCATCTAGGTAGCTTACATATTACAACTGCGTGATGTCTAGATTTCCGCTTGTTAAGTTCAAGCCGAAATCAAGTAAACTATTCGTGTTTAGTTACAACTGATTTGAAGCAGGAGAGAAGTTCGATACTGTCTCACTACATTCAAATGATTTTACGATGGAAACGGTCTTCATTATCTATGGACTTGATACATCTTTCACTATTACTGGCAATTTTCATAACAATATAGATGGACAAGGTGAAATTAATTGCAGTACCTAAGATTTTCAACTGGCTTTCGGATATTTCAATGCTATAAATAGAACAATTTCACAAGGGCTAGGTTAAATCTTCGTATCCTCTAAAGGTGCCATTTTCTACACATTCTAGATGGAGACACTAAAGCGAACGCCTCAAACCGATAGGGTCAAGCTCCGCATCCAACAGCAGGCAATAGCTACAAACTGCAGTAGATATTTCTCTCCTGGAATTCAGAGGAAGACGAAGTTTAGGTCAGAGTGATTAGATATGAAACCAAGTTAGATATCACATCACCAGCGACCTTTAGATCGGAGAAATTATCTGTCGAATAAGTCAAACTGTATTTACCGAACTAAATCGGCCTTATTTGTAGACTAAAATAAAAGAGAATGGTCAAAAGTATTGTGCGTAAAAACCTCACCCAGGTTAACTAACTTATGGTCACTACTTTAAGTACCCCAGTAGGACCGCACCAGTCAGTTTTAAATCTTTTGCTGCAATTTTTTTCCGGTCGGACTCCAAGTAAATGGTAAGCAGCTAAAGAGTAGTCGAAGACTTCAAGATTTTTGGTTATCTTTTCATTTGTGGTTGGATCCACCTTTCCGATGAGTCTCAACTCATCGTGTCAGTTTTGTTGATAAACCTGAACATCTACTCCACCTGCAGTCGTCGCACTTTTCCAGCTTTTCAATCTAAATTGAAGCTTATTTTGCATTTGGCTTTTTAGTTAGTCAGAATACGTATCCATCCATCCATTAGAGATTAACTACCCCGTCTGAAACAATTTCTGACCTTATGGCAAACTAGATATAAGCAGTCTCCTCCAATTAACAGATTACCTAGTCGACAGAAAAACTATTTACCTTTACGAATTCGAACAGGGTAATAGAGAAAAATTCTGAAGTACAAATTGTACCTCGTTGCATTCTCTTTAGTTCTTACAGGCTAATTAGTAGTAAATTGGAGAAACGGACTAAGATCAGTATACTATACATCCAAAATTCATTGGAAGGTATCAGGCAAGCCTGAAGTGGAAGTTCGGAATAAAACAGTTAAAATTCGGTTGTGTGAAGTTAGTACTTTAATAAAAGAAATTTAAATAATTAGTCACAAGTTGGTTATCAGGTGGTAGCAATGAGATCAACTTGAGTAAAAGCCGAAGACCACCAGCTATAACCAAAGGAAAGATATTTAACTTGACGTCTCTCTTCAGTTCACAGAGGTTATCTGGATTGAAAACGTGAAGTCCGATATCCAGGTTCAGACTTAGTAGTTGACCCATAACCACCTTGACATTTTGATCTGTTAGTTATGACAAGTTGACGTTTTCTTGAATTCATTTCATTACCATATTATCAGTCTGTAAGCAGCTAGATAGGATGCAACGGTATACGACATGGCGAAATCTGTTCACACTGCCCTTCTCAGATTACCTAGTTCTATACTAAATACGTTCTCTGTCAGGCTGAGCTTGCTGAAGTTTGTCAACTGATTCTTCTGAGTTCATCGAAGCCAAAGCTTGGTTGTTCAAACTGTCCTGTACCCACTTAACACGTGCTCTCAAAGAAACGGTGACGGTTTTCAAATTCACTCCATATCCACCTATCGACTGGGATTAGGCTCTATTACTATTTCTATATCTTCTAGCTCACAAATGGTTGGCATTTAAAAAGGACATAACTGTGGACAGTTCTCATCCAGATGGAAAAAGTAGACAGTGAGCTCAACATGCAATATAGTAACAAACAAATGTTCAGATAGGCGATTTACACGTATGAGATCAGTTACTCAGTGAAAATTATAATTCTGGAAACGACGAGCATATATTTCACGGTAAACACCAAGAATGACTACACTTAATATCCGATTTAACGATTCTTGCCCATACTTGCTTTCTTATACTCCTACGAACTACTTCAATTGTAACATCCCTCTTTCGACAGTGCTGAGCCATTTGAGTCGCAATTGTTTTGCGGATGATATTATGGTATATCAGTAACTGAAGTGGAGAACAAATGTCTGCTCAAAAGGTTGAGTTGTTTCCAGTTGTGCACTTACACTTAGGTTGGTTCTTCATGTTGTACCGAGCACTGCTTAAGAGTATCTATGAGAACTAACTAGATGCTAAAACAAGTTTTCTCTCCATTGTTGAAATCCCATACGTGAATCCTCACGAAACTTTTATGGTAAAAACGTAACGTGTTACTTCTATCTGATCTTTTACAGAACAGTTGCATATTAGTAGACTGTGACTGATTGCCTCACGCTTCAGCTTTCACCCGTATTTTCTCCGCGATTTGTTTCGTTACATGGTCACTTATATTCTGTAAACTGACATGGCATATCAAATTTTGCTGTTTGGAAGAGATCTACTAGTCGTATTGCCAAACAGATAATCCTGGTATTTTATGACTAGGTGTGCTCCTTACATGTCATACCCATCCTTATTTCAATTAAATGCAAATAACGCTTCGAAAACTATCAGCCTTCCTACGTCAACATTCAACGACCGTCTTTCAGTTGCATCGCAAGACAAAATGGTATCCAGCTAAGTGTGCTTATCGATAGACAATCATACAGATGTCCTGTTAAAAATACAGATTGAAATGCACGACTAGAGCTTCCTACAGGCAGCTCAAAAATTCTAGTAGTAACTTGATAGGGATGACTTCATAAGTTTACAGAATTATCAGTCAACTACAGAACTCTACTTCCATTGGGAATGCGGCCCGAACAGCTCAGTGGTAACGACCCTGATTACAGCACTGGGCGACGCGGATACGAATCTCAGGTGGGACATCAGTCCCATGAAGGCTGCAGATACGCCTTGCTGACGAATGCCAACAAGCATGAAAATCTAAGTCCGCGGATTCCTATAGATGGCATCAACCAAACTAACAAACAAGAACTGAATCACCACATTAGAACTAAAAGCTGCTCTCTAATTTGATTATCTTGAATCCATAGGCCTAGATTATTTGTTCACAAACAATCAGCGTAGTCCAAACATTCATATAACAATATCCTAACCACACAATACTGGCTCACAGCAGATCAGAAACTCCTAGGCACACATTCCAAGCTAAGAACGCCGTTTCATATTATTATTCTGTAACCTGGAATAACAGAAAGAAACAACACCAACCAACATAGTCACACGTTATCTAGTACTCGTACCTAAACTGGGTGAAGGCATACGTATTCACACAACATTGATTTCATTGAGCCGAACCATCCAAACACCCAGTACCCTGTTAAACGCTCAAGCCGACAACAACAAATGACAAAACTTTTGATAAAACTGCTTAAAAACACCACACGCATTCAAAGTGTCAACTGCCTCCACTCTTTAGGAATATGCACAGCGAGACAAGTGATTTACACTAATCCTCGCGATTACCAGTCTCGCCTAGATAGTATCTATCATCAGGAGATCCAGGTGTCACTTACCGCGGTAAGCAGTGTGACCTAATCACGATTAGGTGTGAGAAACCCACTTTCGAGTATAGACACTGCGACCACGTTCTTCACACCTTCCGGCTGTTCCCTCTCAGATGGTCAGTTCCGGAAGCAAGAACTAAGCGATGCAACTCAGTACGCAAATTGTCATTTAACATACAACGTGCCAGTGCTTTGCTTACTCTCAAACCACTGCAGGACAAGGGGAAGAGACCAAGACAATCCTGTTCGAAAGAGATTGCAATCGTTAAAACTCAACGCCGATTGTGAGAGAATGCTGGACAGGACTTTTCGAGCATGGCGTTGTTGTCGTGGACGCCGTGTGTGCCTCTTCGTCTATCCCTCTTGTGGACCCAGCGAAGCATGTATCCCTGTTGCCTCGCCTGGCGTTATACAGCGCTCAGACTAGTCAAGTATGACGCTGACCCGTTTGAATATCCTGATGAAATTCCGATACGAACCAGCTGATTCCTCCTCGTTATAGTTCTTATACATGACATTCTGGTGCTCAGAGTCTAGCCTCTCACCTGATCCGGACGTATTAGATGCAGCAACCCGCGTCGCGAGGATGCCTAACCCCACCCCCTTCAAACGCAGCCACCGCTCTAGGATACGGCTGCACATAACACTTTCCACACCCGCCTGGACTCAAACGTTTTATACGGGATGAGTTCAGATGGACTACGTAATACGGTATACACACATTCATGAAATTGTCGTGTAGAAATCCAGTAGCCCAGTGATCACGGGTACCAACACATCGTTTAGTGCAAGAAAATAATTGCCACCAAGCATCCCACCGCAAATATAGGTTGACCTTAATTGAAACCACGACAGCAACTCCCAGTCCCCAACATACGCAGTAAACCATCCTGCTTGTTCCACACACCAGACATAACCCGTCCCACGTGGATCTCTTGGGAAAAGTGCTCGATCGTAGGACAATGGAGTTGGTAGAGCCAGCGGTTACCATACCACCAGATAGTCACTACCCAGCCAATCATAGTCAAAAGCTGGAGTTGTGAACAACAACATTACTGAACTGGGCGACACCGGTTGCAAGGACTGTGACACCACGACCGTTCCCGGTCTTAATCCGGCAAGTGGTAATTGCAGATGCAGCAACTTCGCAGTGACAGGACCACTGGTCCCTACACTAGCCTGCCTCATCTCTATCGACCGCAAATCTGTCCAAATACTGCCTCTGGAGTCTACGGGCGACATGGAGACACTCACAACTCTACTTCGAAATGACTCAGGCTAGAATACCCTCGAGCTAGGCGCAAAAGGACATCGAGACCGGTTGCTAACAACTCAAGTGAGAGATCGCTGCACAAAGACTACACGAACGGGAAGCAACCAGACTGTCGACAGACCTGTCTTCAACCTCTCCTTCAGCATGATCTCACAGCGACAAATAAGTGTGCTCACCCAAGCAGTCGCGCTGCAGATGGTACTAGTGCGACAAAGCTATCACCTGGTAACTACTGGAAAGCTTCTTCGCTATCATAATTCACGGCTGCATTCACTAAGTAGTGGAACCGCGAGGTCTTCCCCACAGGAGTGGGTCACGTCAACCAATCGAAGCCCCATGAACTTGGCTCCTAAGCCTGCTGAGCCTTCAATCGCTAGACCCTGCTCAACCTTTCACCCGCTATTACTCTCTTCAACATTCATACAGGTTCTCAGTGAGGAAGTCAGTGGTCTGCTACCCATAGATGCCATCCATGATCACTCTGGGCAATCTAACTACCATCAAAAGCAGAGACCCATCGATGTTAAGGACCCCGCACTTTGACACTTAGCAATAGCCCCGACCACGAGCGACCCAGATTGTTCCATGGGCGCTGCGAAACCCCAGAAAAGACGACCTACCACCCCTACTTGCATGTTGGCCATTCGTTAGGTCTACACCTGAGGTTGACAACGTGCTCCACTTTAAACGTAACTCCCTCGAGTTTGACCCTCACTTTGGGAGGGAAATTGACTCTGTTCAGTTGGGACGTCATCTTGTAGATCTTAACGGCTCGGGAACGTGTGACCTGCGAAAGCCATGTTAGATTTGCGAAATGTAACTTCCACTGAATACAGAAACTTTAGAAAACCAACAGGTTATACCAACGTAAGACATTGAGTTTATTTGGCAGTAAAGCAAATAAAGGTCCAAGTTCAAATGTGAAATCTATGTTTACTGGTATTTCAATTGATTATCCACTCCATGGTTTGCACATCTACCTACGTCCACAGAACACTTAACTCGAGCAGCTATGATAGCCTTTGAGTAAATCCGCCAATGCCTTTTGGAGTAGACTGCAGATGAGATGCCGAGAGATTTGGTGGATGCAGACTGTTCCCGTACACCAGACCGTTAGGTTCCGGGCAGCACCCTTAGTTCCAATTTTGTATGAGCTTACTTTCCTGGAACTTACAGAATTAATGAATTCCTGGCAGCTTGAACTGCAACCTATGCGTAGTTATCCAACTGTAAACATCCACAAGCAAATCCAAGACATCCAAAGTGCATCCTTAAGCGGTATCCAAGCTTCCTCGGAAATTTACGTCCTACCGTCCGTCTCACACTCCTCCGGTGCCATTTCAGACTTAGAATCCACAACAAGCTCCTATGTCCTTTTCCATCCACAGTAACAGAATCATGAAGTCCTCCGTTAGCCTTCCGTGTGGTAGGATGCATCCACCAATCCACGAGTGTGGCATTATACCTCAGTAGTCCTATCCCTCGAAGTGTTCCGAGTCCATCCTCTGGTCCCAAAACTAACAATCTCCAGTCCCTTCCTTACGGACTATCCTCTCCTTTGTCCACCATCCAGAAGACCTTCGAAAGCAAGAGAATTGTATTGAGTCCGTGCAGTCGTGGATTAAAAGGATTATAACATTAAATTTGAATTACGTACAAACTCTCACATTTGTCCTACTTCAGCGTCGAGGGCTTATTGATCTGGAGCATGAATCATAGGAACGACCTCTGCGTGGCGAACCATATGAACGTGACCTGGAACGAGATCCACCGGCCCTCTCTTCCCGAACACGGATATACGACGACTCACCCTACATCCTCTAATCACTTTAACAACAAACCTACCTCATGGGAACGGAACTTGGAGTCATCGAGACGTTTAATTGCATACTTCATATCCTCGTACCTCAGAAACTCAACCACACCAGTGCCGTCGCGGAATACGTCTGCATAGCCAACATCACCTGCTTCTCGCATGTGATCTTTGAGGTCTTGCCAGCTCCCAGTAGGCGGTAACCCTGTGACAATTACACGGAAATCCGACCTTCGAGACGGTCCACTTCCCCCGCCTCCTCGGTTGAAGCCTCCTCGTCGGAATTGGTTGTAGTTCTGGCCACCCCCGTTGTTGTAGCCCGCCGTGCGTGGCAGCTCTACACGTAATGCATACCCATCAAAGTTATAGCCGTCGCGTCCACGAACAGCATCTGATGCATCACTAACAAAAGTCACAACAAACAACTGAAACTCACAGCTCATCCTCGAACTCAACAAACGCAAACGGTGGGCCGCGCCTCTGTCCAGCTTTCAGGTCGATAGCTGCGATCGGTCCATATTTTGAGAACAGATTCTCAATATCCCTGGTTTTGGTATCTGGGGGGAGGTTACCAACATAGATCTTGTAAGTGGTTCTAGACATATTGACGTGAGCTCTCAAGTCCCGCCAGACGTAGGTTCGGGCTGATTTAAACAAAAAGGAAGTTCAGATGCCAAGTCCATATCATTGAGGGTCTTCGGTCGAAGCTCACATAGGATTTTCATGCGAGAAAATGACAGATTATCTGATAAAACTGCTTAAAAACACCACACGCATTCAAAGTGTCAACTGCCTCCACTCTTTAGGAATATGCACAGCGAGACAAGTGATTTACACTAATCCTCGCGATTACCAGTCTCGCCTAGATAGTATCTATCATCAGGAGATCCAGGTGTCACTTACCGCGGTAAGCAGTGTGACCTAATCACGATTAGGTGTGAGAAACCCACTTTCGAGTATAGACACTGCGACCACGTTCTTCACACCTTCCGGCTGTTCCCTCTCAGATGGTCAGTTCCGGAAGCAAGAACTAAGCGATGCAACTCAGTACGCAAATTGTCATTTAACATACAACGTGCCAGTGCTTTGCTTACTCTCAAACCACTGCAGGACAAGGGGAAGAGACCAAGACAATCCTGTTCGAAAGAGATTGCAATCGTTAAAACTCAACGCCGATTGTGAGAGAATGCTGGACAGGACTTTTCGAGCATGGCGTTGTTGTCGTGGACGCCGTGTGTGCCTCTTCGTCTATCCCTCTTGTGGACCCAGCGAAGCATGTATCCCTGTTGCCTCGCCTGGCGTTATACAGCGCTCAGACTAGTCAAGTATGACGCTGACCCGTTTGAATATCCTGATGAAATTCCGATACGAACCAGCTGATTCCTCCTCGTTATAGTTCTTATACATGACATTCTGGTGCTCAGAGTCTAGCCTCTCACCTGATCCGGACGTATTAGATGCAGCAACCCGCGTCGCGAGGATGCCTAACCCCACCCCCTTCAAACGCAGCCACCGCTCTAGGATACGGCTGCACATAACACTTTCCACACCCGCCTGGACTCAAACGTTTTATACGGGATGAGTTCAGATGGACTACGTAATACGGTATACACACATTCATGAAATTGTCGTGTAGAAATCCAGTAGCCCAGTGATCACGGGTACCAACACATCGTTTAGTGCAAGAAAATAATTGCCACCAAGCATCCCACCGCAAATATAGGTTGACCTTAATTGAAACCACGACAGCAACTCCCAGTCCCCAACATACGCAGTAAACCATCCTGCTTGTTCCACACACCAGACATAACCCGTCCCACGTGGATCTCTTGGGAAAAGTGCTCGATCGTAGGACAATGGAGTTGGTAGAGCCAGCGGTTACCATACCACCAGATAGTCACTACCCAGCCAATCATAGTCAAAAGCTGGAGTTGTGAACAACAACATTACTGAACTGGGCGACACCGGTTGCAAGGACTGTGACACCACGACCGTTCCCGGTCTTAATCCGGCAAGTGGTAATTGCAGATGCAGCAACTTCGCAGTGACAGGACCACTGGTCCCTACACTAGCCTGCCTCATCTCTATCGACCGCAAATCTGTCCAAATACTGCCTCTGGAGTCTACGGGCGACATGGAGACACTCACAACTCTACTTCGAAATGACTCAGGCTAGAATACCCTCGAGCTAGGCGCAAAAGGACATCGAGACCGGTTGCTAACAACTCAAGTGAGAGATCGCTGCACAAAGACTACACGAACGGGAAGCAACCAGACTGTCGACAGACCTGTCTTCAACCTCTCCTTCAGCATGATCTCACAGCGACAAATAAGTGTGCTCACCCAAGCAGTCGCGCTGCAGATGGTACTAGTGCGACAAAGCTATCACCTGGTAACTACTGGAAAGCTTCTTCGCTATCATAATTCACGGCTGCATTCACTAAGTAGTGGAACCGCGAGGTCTTCCCCACAGGAGTGGGTCACGTCAACCAATCGAAGCCCCATGAACTTGGCTCCTAAGCCTGCTGAGCCTTCAATCGCTAGACCCTGCTCAACCTTTCACCCGCTATTACTCTCTTCAACATTCATACAGGTTCTCAGTGAGGAAGTCAGTGGTCTGCTACCCATAGATGCCATCCATGATCACTCTGGACAATCTAACTACCATCAAAAGCAGAGACCCATCGATGTTAAGGACCCCGCACTTTGACACTTAGCAATAGCCCCGACCACGAGCGACCCAGATTGTTCCATGGGCGCTGCGAAACCCCAGAAAAGACGACCTACCACCCCTACTTGCATGTTGGCCATTCGTTAGGTCTACACCTGAGGTTGACAACGTGCTCCACTTTAAACGTAACTCCCTCGAGTTTGACCCTCACTTTGGGAGGGAAATTGACTCTGTTCAGTTGGGACGTCATCTTGTAGATCTTAACGGCTCGGGAACGTGTGACCTGCGAAAGCCATGTTAGATTTGCGAAATGTAACTTCCACTGAATACAGAAACTTTAGAAAACCAACAGGTTATACCAACGTAAGACATTGAGTTTATTTGGCAGTAAAGCAAATAAAGGTCCAAGTTCAAATGTGAAATCTATGTTTACTGGTATTTCAATTGATTATCCACTCCATGGTTTGCACATCTACCTACGTCCACAGAACACTTAACTCGAGCAGCTATGATAGCCTTTGAGTAAATCCGCCAATGCCTTTTGGAGTAGACTGCAGATGAGATGCCGAGAGATTTGGTGGATGCAGACTGTTCCCGTACACCAGACCGTTAGGTTCCGGGCAGCACCCTTAGTTCCAATTTTGTATGAGCTTACTTTCCTGGAACTTACAGAATTAATGAATTCCTGGCAGCTTGAACTGCAACCTATGCGTAGTTATCCAACTGTAAACATCCACAAGCAAATCCAAGACATCCAAAGTGCATCCTTAAGCGGTATCCAAGCTTCCTCGGAAATTTACGTCCTACCGTCCGTCTCACACTCCTCCGGTGCCATTTCAGACTTAGAATCCACAACAAGCTCCTATGTCCTTTTCCATCCACAGTAACAGAATCATGAAGTCCTCCGTTAGCCTTCCGTGTGGTAGGATGCATCCACCAATCCACGAGTGTGGCATTATACCTCAGTAGTCCTATCCCTCGAAGTGTTCCGAGTCCATCCTCTGGTCCCAAAACTAACAATCTCCAGTCCCTTCCTTACGGACTATCCTCTCCTTTGTCCACCATCCAGAAGACCTTCGAAAGCAAGAGAATTGTATTGAGTCCGTGCAGTCGTGGATTAAAAGGATTATAACATTAAATTTGAATTACGTACAAACTCTCACATTTGTCCTACTTCAGCGTCGAGGGCTTATTGATCTGGAGCATGAATCATAGGAACGACCTCTGCGTGGCGAACCATATGAACGTGACCTGGAACGAGATCCACCGGCCCTCTCTTCCCGAACACGGATATACGACGACTCACCCTACATCCTCTAATCACTTTAACAACAAACCTACCTCATGGGAACGGAACTTGGAGTCATCGAGACGTTTAATTGCATACTTCATATCCTCGTACCTCAGAAACTCAACCACACCAGTGCCGTCGCGGAATACGTCTGCATAGCCAACATCACCTGCTTCTCGCATGTGATCTTTGAGGTCTTGCCAGCTCCCAGTAGGCGGTAACCCTGTGACAATTACACGGAAATCCGACCTTCGAGACGGTCCACTTCCCCCGCCTCCTCGGTTGAAGCCTCCTCGTCGGAATTGGTTGTAGTTCTGGCCACCCCCGTTGTTGTAGCCCGCCGTGCGTGGCAGCTCTACACGTAATGCATACCCATCAAAGTTATAGCCGTCGCGTCCACGAACAGCATCTGATGCATCACTAACAAAAGTCACAACAAACAACTGAAACTCACAGCTCATCCTCGAACTCAACAAACGCAAACGGTGGGCCGCGCCTCTGTCCAGCTTTCAGGTCGATAGCTGCGATCGGTCCATATTTTGAGAACAGATTCTCAATATCCCTGGTTTTGGTATCTGGGGGGAGGTTACCAACATAGATCTTGTAAGTGGTTCTAGACATATTGACGTGAGCTCTCAAGTCCCGCCAGACGTAGGTTCGGGCTGATTTAAACAAAAAGGAAGTTCAGATGCCAAGTCCATATCATTGAGGGTCTTCGGTCGAAGCTCACATAGGATTTTCATGCGAGAAAATGACAGATTATCTGATAAAACTGCTTAAAAACACCACACGCATTCAAAGTGTCAACTGCCTCCACTCTTTAGGAATATGCACAGCGAGACAAGTGATTTACACTAATCCTCGCGATTACCAGTCTCGCCTAGATAGTATCTATCATCAGGAGATCCAGGTGTCACTTACCGCGGTAAGCAGTGTGACCTAATCACGATTAGGTGTGAGAAACCCACTTTCGAGTATAGACACTGCGACCACGTTCTTCACACCTTCCGGCTGTTCCCTCTCAGATGGTCAGTTCCGGAAGCAAGAACTAAGCGATGCAACTCAGTACGCAAATTGTCATTTAACATACAACGTGCCAGTGCTTTGCTTACTCTCAAACCACTGCAGGACAAGGGGAAGAGACCAAGACAATCCTGTTCGAAAGAGATTGCAATCGTTAAAACTCAACGCCGATTGTGAGAGAATGCTGGACAGGACTTTTCGAGCATGGCGTTGTTGTCGTGGACGCCGTGTGTGCCTCTTCGTCTATCCCTCTTGTGGACCCAGCGAAGCATGTATCCCTGTTGCCTCGCCTGGCGTTATACAGCGCTCAGACTAGTCAAGTATGACGCTGACCCGTTTGAATATCCTGATGAAATTCCGATACGAACCAGCTGATTCCTCCTCGTTATAGTTCTTATACATGACATTCTGGTGCTCAGAGTCTAGCCTCTCACCTGATCCGGACGTATTAGATGCAGCAACCCGCGTCGCGAGGATGCCTAACCCCACCCCCTTCAAACGCAGCCACCGCTCTAGGATACGGCTGCACATAACACTTTCCACACCCGCCTGGACTCAAACGTTTTATACGGGATGAGTTCAGATGGACTACGTAATACGGTATACACACATTCATGAAATTGTCGTGTAGAAATCCAGTAGCCCAGTGATCACGGGTACCAACACATCGTTTAGTGCAAGAAAATAATTGCCACCAAGCATCCCACCGCAAATATAGGTTGACCTTAATTGAAACCACGACAGCAACTCCCAGTCCCCAACATACGCAGTAAACCATCCTGCTTGTTCCACACACCAGACATAACCCGTCCCACGTGGATCTCTTGGGAAAAGTGCTCGATCGTAGGACAATGGAGTTGGTAGAGCCAGCGGTTACCATACCACCAGATAGTCACTACCCAGCCAATCATAGTCAAAAGCTGGAGTTGTGAACAACAACATTACTGAACTGGGCGACACCGGTTGCAAGGACTGTGACACCACGACCGTTCCCGGTCTTAATCCGGCAAGTGGTAATTGCAGATGCAGCAACTTCGCAGTGACAGGACCACTGGTCCCTACACTAGCCTGCCTCATCTCTATCGACCGCAAATCTGTCCAAATACTGCCTCTGGAGTCTACGGGCGACATGGAGACACTCACAACTCTACTTCGAAATGACTCAGGCTAGAATACCCTCGAGCTAGGCGCAAAAGGACATCGAGACCGGTTGCTAACAACTCAAGTGAGAGATCGCTGCACAAAGACTACACGAACGGGAAGCAACCAGACTGTCGACAGACCTGTCTTCAACCTCTCCTTCAGCATGATCTCACAGCGACAAATAAGTGTGCTCACCCAAGCAGTCGCGCTGCAGATGGTACTAGTGCGACAAAGCTATCACCTGGTAACTACTGGAAAGCTTCTTCGCTATCATAATTCACGGCTGCATTCACTAAGTAGTGGAACCGCGAGGTCTTCCCCACAGGAGTGGGTCACGTCAACCAATCGAAGCCCCATGAACTTGGCTCCTAAGCCTGCTGAGCCTTCAATCGCTAGACCCTGCTCAACCTTTCACCCGCTATTACTCTCTTCAACATTCATACAGGTTCTCAGTGAGGAAGTCAGTGGTCTGCTACCCATAGATGCCATCCATGATCACTCTGGACAATCTAACTACCATCAAAAGCAGAGACCCATCGATGTTAAGGACGCCAATCTTTTAAACGTTTTAATGCTTGCAGTTTGTTTCTGTGCATTTTTTTCTTTTGTTATTTTTTCTGGAAGTTTTTTCTCGGTATGTTTTTTCTGCTTATGTTATTTTTCTTCATTTCTTTTTTCATACATTTTTTGTCTCTTGCACTGGGTCTTGAGTTTCTTCTTATCCTTTGCCCTTTTTTTCTTGGCGTTTTTCTATAATATTCACGCTTCACTCGTACTACTTTTTCTGGCTCGTCTTCCGTTTGGCGTCTTATCACCTTGGTGCTCTTTTTTCATTCGATCATGGATCCTTATTCATTTGTCATAAAATCTTCAACCATCTCTTGCTTTTTAAATTTCTTTGATCATGATTTTGAGATGCCGAACTGTTAACTGTCGGCTCTCTCCCTTTTTCTGTACCTTTTTATGCGTGAACCGGGTATTACGTGTTGCTGAGTGTAATCGATACATGTGTATTATAAATTAGCCGCTTATAAATTGAACTTCCGTTAAGTACCATCATGTTTTGTCTTTAAACATGACTTCTGATATCGCCTGAAGTGCACAAAGTTTGATCTTATTGTGTCGCGATTATATGACACTTTTATGACGCATCACTCATATATGTCGTCTTTATATGCCTCTCAAACCTGTTGCATGAGGATATCTATGGCTCCAAACTTCTTCACAGGTATTTTAACAGATGGTGTTAGCTTTTGCCTTTGCACCTACTGCACTTAGACAGACCATGCAACATTTAACTTAGATAGCAATCTCAAAGGGGGATCCTTCCGTCGACTGACGACCACCGTGATCTTATAATGGACATCAACATAACAGTAAATTCAGGAAACACTACTTTAGTCTTGATAACCCCAAGCGCCTAGAGTCGAAGAAACATCAAAATTTGGGGATGAAAAATAGTAGTTTCAGACTATCCTTGTGCAGAATCTTGGGGCGAACTTGAAGAACCCATAACAATTATTGATGAGGAAAAGCCTACCATTCTGGAAACATGCGACATTAAAGTCTGGAGTGGGGAACATCTTTGAGAGTTACAGAAGGCCTAAACGCCTTTGCTGCCGCCTTTAATAGAAACCTAATAACACACGAGGAAATCACACATGAAAAGTCTAGCTGCCTCACACGCCTTCTAGCACGTTAGTGATGGATACATTGTAGATAACTTTAGATGTTGTCGTCAAAAAGCGATAAAGGCTTCGCCGCAAAGAATTGTTGGGATGTGATGACATGCAACTGACCATTAAGAAAGTGTGGGGAATCTCTTCTTTTTCGTTTTGCACCTTTTTACCGATTTTGTGTCGAATATTGGCTTTCATAATGGTGAAAATGTGCTCCCCGTCATGCTATTTTCGAGAACGTCGACCGAAACGCCCAATCGTTAGTGTCCCGTAAAGCTACTGGCAAAGGCATAGAGGATGTTCGAAAGCCAGATGGATGGTAAAATCGGGCAACATGGTGACAGACCCGGCACACCATAAGAAACAAAGCACTTTCAGAACGGATAGATCTTGCATCAGTAACCCACTGATAGATTGCATCTGCTGCGCGACATTCCGTAGCATAAAGGTCTCCGTCTGTTCAATTTTTCCGGACCTGACTAGTACCTCTTACGCCATTTCACATGATATTATCCGATCGAAAATTGCTCCGGTAAGGTATTTTTGACAATTAGTATGCTGGACGGACAATGCAGAGTTCTGCGCTAAGGTAAGCAGAATACCCTGAACCTTAAGAAAATCACTCTCAAGTGTCACGCAAAGAGAGATTCTGGTCCCCTAGCCGTTACTTCCTGATTCCAGAATCCCGTGGCCCCCACCAAATGCACACGGCTCTAAACGCCCCCCCTCCCCCTATTAAAACGTACCTATCTACCTACGGGCTAAAAGAAAACTTCCCACCCGCGGCATTTGTAAACCCCTGTGCATACAAATCCGCATTCTCAGTTCGACCATTCGATACCTTCAAAGACTGTTGTAGTGAAAAATTGAAAGGGTGTGGGTATGTGTCAGTCACACGTACGTGAACAAGGAATGCATATCATGAAACACTGAACTTACGAAGGCTTTAGGCTCTAAACGTTCAACTACTCTATCCAGAACATTTTAGAAGTATTGATTAGTCAACATATCCATTATTTCCTACGCCAACCTTTGATAAAGTGAAGTTCATGCAAAGGTTGAATTGATAACAGCTATGGGGCTTATAGCATTAGGGGCGAGTCACTCACTTCATAATTTTTATCGAATATGTACTTCCCCAAGGTTTCCTAGTTCCAACACCGCTTTCATTATAACTTTCAAGGAGAACTTCGGCTTGTATTGCACACTGGCCATCGCCATAGCTGCCCGCAGTGTTTGAGCTAGGTAACTGTAACTCAGGAATATTTGACGGAAGATTTCATCCTTGAAAAATGCTTCCAGGTCATCCAGCTGACTTTCCGTAACTAGTGGGAAATTCAGGTGGACATCTTTTGCAGACGTGACTGTGGATAGCATCTTCATCGAGGTATTTTCTTTCACAACATGTTTCATATCTCCTGTAAAGTGACCCTCACGCAGAACTTTGTCCAACAATGAATTTCCTTCTGTGCGAATAGGCTCCAGTGACGGTGACCTATGACTAGTGAACGCAGACGCTAGGTGAAACCTACTAACGGCGAAATGAGTTGGCGTTTGCTGTGTTTGTGAAGATGAGGAAACAATGCGAAACTCCCCTGCACCGTATGTCCCATAAGACACAGGTAAGCCGCTAACAAATCACCAGTGCCTACAGCCAACTGGTCATCGAGTATTGAGGTTGAATGCGGGCTACCTGCACATCTGCAACACCAATCTCTTAGGAACCACCTCAGAAACCTGATGACGTTTTCTAAGACAATCTGAATGATGACCACTACTTCACTATGTTCTTATCCTTCAGACCTCTGATGCCCCTGCATTGTACCTCCCGAAATACCCAAAACAAGCTCTATGTACCAAATGACAATACGAAGAAGGTTCAGAAACCCTACAGCTTCCAAAATTAGTTCTGTGGCTTGTGCTTCTGTAAGTTCTGAGTTACCATACCGGTTCAGTTCCTTACACTTGGAGGCCAAGTACCATAGTACCTTGAACAAGTCATCGCTTGCCTCTTGCAGTTTCCTCTAGCATAAATGCGTCCACAACACTGACAAACTGAAAATCATCATCATTTGATTTTTCACTCCCTCGATCTCAGAGTATTTCCTCACAAAAATGTCCTACTAAAACAAGGGAAGTGTTTTCTGGGGGTGTTACGCTCCCTATTAGATGATGACAACATATTACGGGGAAGTACAACTGCATAGAAAAGTTCATGGCTTTCATTAGATAAGACCTGATCTCTTGGGCCATACAAGAGGGCACGAATTAACAGAATTACGAAGTCTAAATTCCGGTAATGCACTTCTGAGTTGATCTGACGCGAACTTCACAGAAACAGATGCCAATCACTAATTGTTCATACCTGTAGAATATCCATGGGTGAGCGATCAAGAGACAATACAGAAGGGTAGCTAGGTGGGAACACAGAGGCTTTTCGACCAACTGGTCAGCATAGAGTACAAGGCACCCAACGTAACATGACAGGGTGTCAAATGACGTGGATGCCTGATCATGTATCTTCAGCTTAGTGAATCTGTAAAGACTATGACGGTCAGCAATGATGTTGAATTTTGTCAAACTAGGCTATTGATTTCAGGGAGCTACTTGCCGCTACACACTTAGGTGATTTCTCTCATGGATACCCAAAAGGATTTTCGGTTAACTGCCTAAGGCGTAGTTACCTCTTTGTGGCTGTATGGAAATGGAGATTTATGGTCCTGCATAAATTCTCTAAATGGCCTGAAGCGAAGTAGCCCATCATCCCCATTTCAACAGTCCTTCCTGGTTCCCCCTTAACTATGACTGCGTTACCAAGTTGTATATAGGGAGACAACTACACTCATATATCCAGCCTTCCCCTTGCTGGAGGAACAATGGAAAACTGAGATCACTGGACGGCTGTTTCGCCCATTATGGGACTCCTCAACAGTGCGCAACCATGACCTCACCGCGGATCAAACCCAGGACCTCCAGGTTCCTCAACCTGCATGTTACCACTGAGCTAATGGGCAGGAATCCAGCCGATATCCGTCCTTGATGAATACCAGTCTGAAATCAACCAATCCTCATGAGCCTCCACATTGAATATTCCCTTAATTTTAGTGTCAAATATAAGTACTAACTTCGTAGATTTACACATGTATACCGATTGCTGAAATTGGTGGAAGTGTATTACGAACTCAAAGCAAGTCGTCCGCATCATTTTCACACCTTTCCCTTTGCTTCCTCACTGTGCACATTACTTAGGTGATGCATACACTATTGGCACATTGTTCGCACAGTTCCCATAATTCACTAGTTCCATAAGCGTTTGTAGCACAATTCCTGTGTTTCTGTTTGACAGCGGTTATCCATTCGTCTGTCCAGGATGGTAGTGTCAGCATAATATCTGAATGTCATAAATATGAAACCAAAGTTAAAATGCGAGAGTATTGCACTGACTGCAAATACGAGTAGATTCCTGAGAAACATGTGTACGCGCTTCCCCATACCTGGTGACGCAAACAAAATCAGATATTATCACACACTGAGCAACATTCGAGGGAAGAAGTTGCCTGTAAGTCAAAACTAGCGTGCGCTCATCCAGCTGGTCAAAAGCTCATGAGTAGTAGTAGTAGTAGTAGTAGTAGTAATAGTAGTAGTAGTAGTTGTTGTTGTTGTCGTCGTCGTCGTCGTCGTTGTTGTTGTAACCAATACATCCTTCAGTACGAAAACTACCAAAAACTTTAGTTATTCATCACAGTCACTTTTTATTTTCATTTCAGAGAGGTGGTTGAAGAATAAGCAACCATGATCATCACAATGCGTGTGCAACCGCATTTAGGGCATACACGGAAACAAATAACCACCTTCATGCATAAACGTTTTCTGCATCGCAGTCTTACCGAGATAATTCTAATATTAATGAAAAAACAAAACAGAGAGCTGATATCAACTGATTCGTTATATCCACGATCTCAGATCGAAACCACTTCCGCGGAACAGACCTTGTACAAAGCCTGTGGTTAGAAAACATAGCGGCGGGTAACTCCCTGAAATCAATAGCCTAGTTTGACAAAATTCAACATCATTGCTGACCGTCATAGTCTTTACAGATTCACTAAGCTGAAGATACATGATCAGGCATCCACGTCATTTGACACCCTGTCATGTTACGTTGGGTGCCTTGTACTCTATGCTGACCAGTTGGTCGAAAAGCCTCTGTGTTCCCACCTAGCTACCCTTCTGTATTGTCTCTTGATCGCTCACCCATGGATATTCTACAGGTATGAACAATTAGTGATTGGCATCTGTTTCTGTGAAGTTCGCTCAAGGAAAAATTCTTAAAACAGTAACATATAATTCACTATTCTGTTGGGAAAAAGCATAAGATGAGGTAAATGCAGGCGAGTATGCTCACAATTACTAACGCCAACATACCGAAAACAGACTGCATAATCATTAACATTGAGGGAACTGTAGATGACCTCGATGTCCGTAAAACATCAGCACCGGTAGCTCTAACGGCTTTTGGATGCAATATTCGCCTAAAATGTATACCGTGTAACTAAGGTAAGAGGTCAACCAAGTCAGTACTGCCAGTGAATGACGAAGCAACCATATAAACGGACGTAGCGTACACGTCTAAAATGCGGAAACACCCCTGTTCTAGCAACCAGCAACCTTTGATATTTACTGCACTACAAAATATCACTAGTTACAATCTCCTGAAACTCATCTACAGAGGCAGATCAAGCTTCAAATACACTCAGACCAAAGGTAATGAAAATCCCACCCCTTTCCATCGTAGACAACTGGTTTTTTAATGCCTGTCTGGCATGTAGTGTCTCTATCCATCGCATCGAAGCAGCCTGTACAGACTATAGAAACAGCATTCGGGAAAACTGGATTGAATTGAATGCATGAGAAAAAGGAAAGGATAACATAGGCAATCGGACCAAATAGCTTTCATGCACGTAGCAGGAAAATATACTATATCTTCTTGCTGAACATCCCCACACCAACAGAATTACTGTTCAAAAAAAGAGAGCAACCTGACAAGAAATGGACTGACTCTGAAAAGTATCAGTAACAGAACTCATTGCGGCAAAGTCATGCCGGCTGTCTGGAGGAAGTACAGCGCCCCTCATGGTGTCATCGGTATCAATGAAAAAAATGCTGAGCATTTTTCTGCTGTCACACCAACCGGACATCACAAGTTCCTTCAGCATAAAGAGCAGAATCAGATGAACTATTGGACATCAATCAGGCAGAAAGAAAATCCACTCTTTCTCAGCTATTCAAAGCTGTAACAGTCTTGGTTCGTAGAATGTTTGAACTAGCAGAAGGATGTACAAACCATGAGTGCTACCTCCGCACTGTCGACCAGTGGAAACGGCTAGCGTCAAAAACAGAAGAGAAACGTTTACTAGCTAGTGGCATTAGTGGACCAATAGAACTGACCCCAGGGCATCTACAAACCCAGATTGCCAGCTGTTTGCTGTTGCTCTAAGAAGTTGCTGACAGGGGCCTTAACGGTGTTGCATAGTGTGAAGTAGTGAATAGGGGGTAGCATGTAGTAGTGTGAAACCAAGCAGAGATCGGCCAGATAAGAAGAGGGAAGATGACCTCTAAGGAAATGTGGACCATACTGATCGCAAAGATAATCATCTAACCAACCTTCCCTGTAGACATCGCAATAAACATTAACTTCGTTACATCAACACTAGGGTGCAAGGAAAGTTTGGAAGAGGAATTCTTGGCAGTCCAGCAACAATTAACAACCCGCTTGCAAAGCGACCGTTTCGTAGTATCTCCACAAGTCATCGAACTGTACCAAGCCCAGAAAGTAATGCCCTGACACGTTTTGAAGTAATTCAAGATGGCTCAAAAGTGAAATATTGTAGGTGAGAAGGATATGCTCTCATTCTCCTGCAGAAATGGCTCTTACCACAGGGACGTGACTCATTTCAGACTTCTTGAATAAGGTCGTGTCTGCAGCTAACCGAATCTTATTCCATAAAAGCAGACAGTTTGAAAATAGGGGATGAGTGGCTATCTACATTCGCGCATATCTGAAGGCCAAAAAGACAGATTATACACTCACTCATTCACCAAACTCCTTGAGGCAACATTTCCCTACGAACTCCACGAAGTACATTTTAGGAGCCACATGTATGTGACTGATGTGTGCAACAGGACATGAGGAAATGGTGCGTAACACAATTTTTCCGTCTACCTCGGTCAAGTATGATTACGTAGTCCTTTCTGGTGATCTTCAAATACCAACCCTTAACTTCGAATTAAAAGAGGGGTGCAGATAAATACCTAACCATCAGATAATTCAAAAAGCTTCTCTGATAGCAGATGAAAAAGGATAACGAGCTGCTTACGTTCTGACGAAAAATAATCTATTCGTAGACTATGTCAGAGTTCAGCTCATCTTGACAAAATGTATTCAAGCATTAATAAAATCTAAGATGTTAATGCTACATACCCTGATTTTGCATAGCTTTTGCCTCCTTTTCTGCCCGTGATCTTAATGTAACCTACATGGCAGTTTTCCCACCGTTGTTAGTTTTTCTCCCCTCTGCTCTCAAGGCTGAACTCTCATTGGTTGTTTATTATTTTAACCTATACGTGGATTTAGTGTTTTCAGGGTAGTTTGGAAATGCATATATTCAGTATCGGTCTCAACTGTATTGGCTGGTGTTAAGACAATAAAAGATCTGTGTCAACAGTCTCTCTTCTCTTGTTATCTTCACTAGTCGGTGACATTGTTATTGTGGTGGTTGACGTTCTGATATGCTTTAAAGTCGATCGTTGTGCGTTAGCTTCGTACCACTTGTAGACTATTGGCTCACACTACCGGTCACGGCAGGTAACCAATCAGAAACTACCAGCGTCTAAACATTGGACTTTTCGTTGTTACGGAAAAGTGGACCAACAGGTCACAAATCGCCGATACATAAATCCACTATGGCCACAAGTATGATGCTCTCTTCCGATGGATAAAAATTGGTTACATATAAATGGCAGTATCTACAATGCTATTACAAAAGGTGTGCGGGAAGTAAGCCGACAACCAACCACCTTTAAAATGTTCATGGGTGACTTGTTCGACAACATGGCAGCCAAGCGAGAAGGAGAGCGTCTTAAAAGAGCTGGCCATCTGATTAGGAAGTGGATTCCCAAAGAGTGGTTTAAACTCAAGGGTGATTTACCCAAGCAATTAAGTTGTAACCTGAAAGCCAATAAGGACTTATATCTTGATGGAAACGGAAGAGTGAAGGTTTAAGCCCTATCACAGACCCAAACGGTGAGAAGTTGAGTAGCGTGGCCGCATCGGATCAACTGAACAATTAGTTTGACGAGTAGCGCAATACAGTAACCTATTAGCCACCAAAACCTAGTAACTTAAAGCAGCTCTAGGAACGTGATGCAATGCTGGGGGATTTTGAAATCTTGTCAAAGCAAGTGCTTGCAGTTTTATCCACTAGTCAGACCAAGGAAATCTCCCGGCTGTTGTGACATAAGATCAAAGGGTCATAAAAAATTGGGACCACGCGCTGAGCGTGCTCCTATTCAGCCTGTTTGCAGACTCACTGGAAGTAATTTGACTCCACAAAGGGTGAAAGAGAAGCATCCTTCCATTACACTTCAAGAATGAAGACCGAGAAAACCTACGCAGTTACAGTCCATGGAGGAAAGATAGTCACTTCTTGTACAACGGGTATTAGTTATTACTATTTAATGAAGTCATCAAAGCCAGGATCGGAAAAGCAAGACAGGCTTTCATTAACCTGAAACAAGTGTGGAGATCTAATGGAGTCAGCATAAAGCGTTAACAACATCCGGATTTTCAACACTAATCTCAGTCAAGTCAGTGCTTCTATGTGATGGTGGAGAAACTCTGAGCGTTACGAAAAGCATTCCCAACAAACCACAAGAGATATTCATCAAGAACTGCCTACGCTCGTTACTGAAGATCAGATCAGACGGCCAGAAAGAATAAGCAAGAAGGAACTGTGGTCTGGCAACAAACCAACCGAGAACCTATCACCCAACAAATATGCACTGGAAGGAAGTGGAGATGGATTGGACTGGGAATACACTGAGAAGACGCTTTAGGGACATCACGTGCCAGGTCAGGAAGGCGCTAGAGTGGGACCAGCATGGGAAACAACGAGTTGGGCGTCTGATGTGAGGGTGACATTGATGAGATGGTGTTCGGAATAAATGAGAGCTTCTGGGCAGTAGTGTAGCCAGGTTGAAAGACTGGAGAGAACAGAGTGGAATGGAGACGTGCTACTGAATCCCTATATTCGACTAGGAACCCAATAGACAATTATAATAAAAAAAACCATATGAACAGTAATCACACTGCTTTCGGCATTTGATTTTTATTGGTATACGACCTCATATGAGTTGTTGTGACTGATAGTAAGATTCCCCATATCTCTCATATAGGTGTTACATGATGCCCTTTACATATGTTGCGAGTTGGTTCATTCGATGAACAAAGATTCAGTAATCAATCTCTCTCCCTCTCTCTCCGCCTAACTACACTGGACTTAATTAAGTACAGTGGTTTTATCCCACCGTCCCTTTTGTGTGGCTTTGTGTTGTTAATGTATGCATTGCAATAGCCGAGTTGCCGTCTAGATTATTCATCTTATTGGAGCATAGCCTGATGGTCGTAAGGACAGTTACTCAACGATGATATTGGGTGGCGGTTGCGCTGTATCGTGAGCTAACAGAAGTTGGAAGTATGGAGCATTGGATTCTGACCCAGTGGCTCAATGGTGACGTGCTGGCCACGGAACCTGAAGGTCGCGGGTTCGAATCCTGGTGGTGCGGGGTCGTGGGTGCACACTGCTGAGGAGTCCCACACTAGGATGAAACAGCTGTCCAGCGCTCCCAGGTTTCCTTTGTTCCTCCAACTGATATCAGTCTACGATGAATAACATCCTGAAATTATTGGAGTGTATCATTTTCTATTTAGCTAGGAATTTACCTAAATACTGTATTTAAGTCCAATATACTTAGGTGGAGAGAGACAGAAGTTGATTACTGGATCTTTGTTCATCGAATCAATTAACTCGCAACACAACACAACACCTATATACCAGAGATATAAAAGATTTCACTACCAATAAAAGCAAAGAATATGAAGTGGATGATAGGAGTTTAGAAATCAGATGTCGAAAGTCGTGTGATTACTGCTCATATAAGCGGTAATAATTTATGCTTGAAAGGTCATCAGGTTAATAATACTTTGTCAGGGAATGTTATAAATCAAGTAGTGTGAGCGAAGAAATATTTCTTTTCCTTTTAATTATAGGTTATCTATATTAAAGTATCAAGTAGGTGATAATCAATCAGGTAATTAATACAATTAACTAAAGCATAAATTAATTATCGCGAAAAGATTTTGTGAAACTTTAAATAAGTTCTAATATAGTAATGATGGGCAGTGGCTAACAGTGGAATCCAGGATGCGCAAGCAATAACACGAAGGTTGTAATATATTACTATTTATTGACATACTTGGAATTCCCCGTTGTTCCATCGGATCGAATTGTTTGACCTCCTATGCGGATGGCTCAATATTACCTGAATGAATAGAGGTCGAAGAATTAGATGCAATGAAACAACGGAATATTACAAGTACGTCATTATATTATTATTGTTTGTCCATTGGGTTCCTAGTCGAATATAGGGATTCAGTAGCACGTCTCCATTCCACTCTGTTCTCTCCAGTCTTTTCAACCTGGCTACACTACTGCCCAGAAGCTCTCATTTATTCCGAACACCATCTCATCAATGTCACCCTCACATCAGACGCCCAACTCGTTGTTTCCCATGCTGGTCCCACTCTAGCGCCTTCCTGACCTGGCACGTGATGTCCCTAAAGCGTCTTCTCAGTGTATTCCCAGTCCAATCCATCTCCACTTCCTTCCAGTGCATATTTGTTGGGTGATAGGTTCTCGGTTGGTTTGTTGCCAGACCACAGTTCCTTCTTGCTTATTCTTTCTGGCCGTCTGATCTGATCTTCAGTAACGAGCGTAGGCAGTTCTTGACGAATATCTCTTGTGGTTTGTTGGGAATGCTTTTCGTAACGCTCAGAGTTTCTCCACCATCACATAGAAGCACTGACTTGACTGAGATTAGTGTTGAAAATCCGGATGTTGTTAACGCTTTATGCTGACTCCATTAGATCTCCACACTTGTTTCAGGTTAATGAAAGCCTGTCTTGCTTTTCCGATCCTGGCTTTGACATCATCATCTATGCCTGTGCCGCCTGTAGTTGAAACGATGCTGCCTAGGTGGATGAAAGTGGCTACCTCCTTTAGGTTTCTTCCTTTGATTATCATATGATTATGAGCAGTCCGAATTTATGCTACAAATATCATCAACTAAATAATACTCTGTCACTGTATGTTACAAATCGAATAAATAAATATAATACAATAGTGTTACTTTTATAAATCTCATTTGGTATGTGGTATTTCATTTGTTGTTTCTAATTTCAAAGGTTAGTGAATAGGTGAAATAAGATAACAAAGTTTTATTCGTGCCATTCGCATTATAATTACCTTGGTAGCATTGTATGCTATGAACGGTTGCCACGGCAACCTGAGATATAATAAAGTTTATGATTAGTTTAATAAATAACATTTACAGTTTACTGATTGGCGTAAAGGTAAACTAAGGATAAAACGGCGAGAAAGAAAGAAAATGTCTTATCTATATTGTAATTGTCTGCGTTCAATAGTTAATTTTATACAGTATAATAATTATTGTTTCACTGTTCTACATTCATTTATCAATAGTCTATGATTGTTTTAAATGTTCAGTAGTTATTTTACTTTGAATACGATGTCCAGAAGTAAATGTATTTTGATTAGAATTCATAGAATTTTCATTTATTAATTCAGTAGTATGATAACATAATACTTGTTCAAATGTATCAGTTAATCGACTGAATACAATACTAGCAATTGCTAGACCGATAATTATATAAATAATTGAAAATAATGCCAAAAACACATCTGTTTCTGGTACTAAATCACCAAAACCAACAGTTGTTATCGAAATGAATACAAAGTAGATTAAATCTAAAATACTCCAGTCTAACTCTTTTTGTCCAGTAATATATGAGTAAATTCCAGCTCCAATTGATAGATATACTATGAATGTTAAAATGCATGGAAGTACCTAGAATTGATATAAAAAGTAAACAAACCATTCAGCAAATATGAATAGTATGCATAATTTAAGATCAAAATATAATGGAAATTCTTTATAAGCAACTGTTATCATTATCTAGTGAATCCTTGAAGAAACTAAGAAGTTTGAATTATAAAAGCCTGTGAAAAATTCCACTTCAATGACTATCATGGAAACACAATATTATTTTAAGTAATAGTTAGTTTCCATTGTATATGGCGATTATTATGATTAGTACCGTTAATTGGCCTCTGTTCTCACTTTTAATCTAAATGTTTACTGAATAACTAGTGGTGGAAACTGGGACACCTGTTTCGTCCAGTTTGGGACTCACCAGCTGGATTTACTTTCATTCCAGTGAATGATGGTATTCCCACTAAGACTGGTGACCAGTATTTACTACTTCAAGCGCTAAAGCGTTACCCACTAGGCCACCTCTTGTGAAATGGGTAACAACGAAGAATCACAACAAACAGTAGATAAGAATTGATAGCTGTTGTACAAGAGGTAGCTGTAACGCCTCAGTGGCCTAGTGGATAACCAAATGGCATTTGAAGCGATCGATTCCAGGTTTGAATCTTAGTGGAAACAGCATCCTTCACTGGAGCGGCAGCATATCCAGCTGACGACTCTGAAATGTGACGAAACACGCTTTCCGAATTCCTCTACGAGCCACTACCCATCATCACTACTAATTAAGATAGTTTCCATGCTATATAAAATTCTCCAAAAGACTTCGTCGCTGGTTATCAGAACTGATGTAATTAGGCTTATCATGACATTTGACTAGAGATTTTTCTTCCACCTTGTTTTCCAAATCTCATTTCACCGTTAACTAATCAAATAACCTTATAGATACTCAGATTATACAAATTATTCCAAAGTTCAGGCTGATCTTTAATTTAATCAATTCAAATACAAATGACAGGTAAGCTAAACAGAAACAAAATGATACACTTAACTGAGGTAAATAAGATCATTTAAACGAAAATTCAATGTTCAATTCACATGTTGAAAACAAGCCAGAAATAAATGTAAGATTTTATAATGAATTTCAACAGAAATTACATTTTAATCAATATGAAGTTTGATGTCCAATGGTAACTATAGCTGGATTCCTTTAGATATCTGTTAAAATACCCCTTAGAAGTTTCTAATATACGGACGTATCTACTGGCTTTATCATTAAAGCATCCAGTTACTTCAATGAGTTCACATCTAATTTATATGAAGCCATTACAGGTTATTCCATTCAATCACTCTTTGATACTGGGTGATGATAGAAGGTAAGATGGAAATATCGGCCGCGGCGAGATTCGAAGCAGTCACCAACAAGTTTCCGCTTCGATCCTCTAACAACCCACCGACCAGGTCAGACTACTGACCAGATTTTTATTTCACTTCAATCACCACCACAACTGTCCCAGTTGTTGACAATAAACATTCCTTCCTTCATATCTGTCTTTTGCACATTTCAATAGAACCAATTAAGCAAAATAATGTGGTCTACCGAATTCCATGCAATGATTATGAGGTCAAGTACATAGGTGAAACTAGTCGGTTGGGAACAGTCACAATAGCGATACATAAGAATTTAGCTAAATACAGAATGATAGACCCGAATAAGACCAATCATCTGGAAAAAGACACGACGTATTTGCAGAGAAGAAGAAATTTTCTTTTCGACAAAATCATTCACTGAGCTGCACATTCGTGAATGTATGTTACAGTGGGCAGAGGGTTCCAAAATTATTTCCGGTTAGGGGGCAAAATATACTGAATAACTAAAGGAAGTTAATTAATATATATTTGGGTTAAGAGTGGGAAAATAGACAAGAGATTATGAAAATAAGATTATAATTATGTAGTGCAGGTTAAATCTATGACGAAGTAGGAAAATGAATAAGGTCTGAAGGAAATACATGTGTAGTTACCTAGTACAAAATGAATCTATGACAGTCAAGGCTTTATGATGGCGATGGCAAAGATAAAGGTTGGCTGTACCTTTTGGATCGCTAGTGCTTCAGCTATAGACAGATGCCTTAATTTTACTGCCTTCGAGTAGTTTGATCGAACCGTGTAGAGAATTTTGAGTGAGTTCTCGAAACGGGCTAAATGTCCTGAGTTCACGAGGTGTTCTGTTATTGAACTGAAGATACATTTCCGTCCTACCTTTTGCCAGCTAGGCTGGGTAGTGTATGCGGAGACGTTTTACAAGCGGACGCATGGTATGGCCGATGTACTCAGCTCCACAACAGCAAGTAAAACCGATATGCACACATTGGTGTGACCCAGTGACCCAGTGAATCGGCTTGCATTCACACATTTACCAAAAGGTTTCCTGCCGCAGAAAATAATCCCAAGGTTGGCGGGGAATTAGGTTCTGTTTAATGATTTTCACAGTCGTTTCCTGAAGATATCTGCAGCAATATCATTTTTGAATTTAAGATTCAACAAAATAATCTTTTTCGGCGCCGAGTATCTTCGTTCTCTAGGTTCCTTGGCTTTAAGTTCTTATCTGTGATTCTGAGCAGGAAATCGTTTTCAGCTGGACTTCGTCGAAGTATTTGCAGTTCCCCGCCAACAGTGTCCTCGGTACATATTTTCATGATCCTCGAGGAAAGTGTATGAATAAGAAAAAAACTCGGCTATTGCATGCATTGCATGCATTACCAACACACAACCACACAATAGGGTAGATGGGATAAAAACACTGTACTGAATTCCATCATAATTAGATGCAGAAAGAGAGAGAGAGAGAGAGAGAGAGATTGCTGAATATTTGTTCATTGAATCAACACCCAACATATATGATGGGAATGACGCAACACCCATCCATATACCAGAGATAAGGGCAATTTTATTACCACCAGAATCAAACGATATGAGGTGGGTAACATAACTATAAAATCAGTAGTCTAAAGTATGATATGATTATGAGCAGTAATCATTTATGCTCAAAACGTCATTCAGTAAATAACACTACTGTATCACTCATTGTGTGTTATAAATCAAATAAACGAATGTAATATGGAGATATATTCGACTACAGCGCCTAGGTTTCGCACTAATATGAAAGCGTTCACAGATAAACACATGTAGAACACACAATGACTACCAGCAATAAACTCAAAGTTTAATTACATGTTAGATTTGTTTATTTGATTTATATCACACACACACACACACTGAGTGATAACAGTATTATTATTTACTTGATGACATTTCAAGCATAAATTAGCATTACTCACAGTTACATCACAACATTACAACATATAACTTCCCATATCTGATTTTTACAGTCTTATCCTCTGTTACACTCATTCCATCATTCCCATTACATGTGTCACCTCATGCGCCGACGAACAAAGATTCAGTAGTAATCAGTCTACCACTCCATCGAATTATATTGGACTTAAGCGGTGTGGTTTTATCCCACCCACAATATCGTGTGCTTGTGCATTAATGCATTCACTGCAATAGACGAGTGTTTTACACTCTTGAGGTAGAAAATGAGAACAAGGCAAATTACCTATGTTGGATTGCAGAGGAAAATGAAGAACACACACCAGTTTACATACTACCGTCTACAGATAACCGACACACTCCAACAGGTATCTAGACTTCACGTCATCTCATCCAATGTCAGTTAACATAGGTTCACTCAAATATGTAAATGATAGATCTAGAAAACTGACCAGTCAGTGCGAGCACCTAAACAAGGAATTGAAGCACACAAGAAACACCCTACTAGTTAGTAACTATCCTCAACAGTTTATTCACAAATTCATACAAACACATAATCAACAAAACAATAAGTAATATGAATGAGAATGAGAATGTTGGCGATAATTCGAGTAGAAATAAGTTCAAAGTCTCTATTATTGTGTTATCATAAAAGGAAGGAAGATGAGAAACTTCACGTAGGATCGTCAACAAGTCTGGAATTCGGACGAATGACATTCACACCTACAAACTGACTCAGAGTTAAGCTTTGTCAGTTGGCGTAAGGATGTGATAGAACCAATCAGTCAAAATAATCTATTCTATCAAATTCCATGTGATGATTGTGAGTGAGGTGAAGCACGTAAGTGAAAGTAGTCGATCGAGGTCAGTTAGAATAGCGGGACACAGGAATTCAACTGAATATAGAATGACAGACTCCAGTAAGATCAATGATGTAGAAAGTAACTAGGCTATTGCAATGGATGGATTAACAACACACAACTACACAATGGGGTGGATGAGATAAAACCACTGTACTTAATGAAGTCGAGTATAGTTAGGTGGAGAGAGAGAGAGAGAGATTACTGAATCTCTGTTCATCGAATCTGTCAACTCGCAACACATCTAATGGGAGTGACACAACACCTATATACCAGAGCAATGGGACATTTTACTACCAATAAAGACAAAGAATATGGGATGGTTGATATGACTATAAAAATCAGAAATCGGGAGTAGTGTGATTATGAGGAGGAATAATTTATTGAGCGATTCCACCAATTGGTTTCCACTTCTGATTAGTTAGAAGAAACGAAATAGTAGGGTTGTCTATTGTTAAAAAAGGATTCTACATTCATCGTTATATTGTATTGCATTATTTCTAGTGTAACAATTTTCTATTTAAGTTAAACAACTGATTACTTGTCATTGACCAATTTTGTGCAAAATTTAAACATTTAAAAGGTTTTTTTCATTCAAAGGAGTTCGCATCAGAGACTGACAACAGTCAGACAGTTATTAAAAACGTGTGAGTAAAGGATAGTCATTTTATTGTAGCTTGAGACTTTCAGTGGTAGAACTAAACTTTAGTAACGACCAATCCCATTGAAGTATGCATTGACCAATCGAAATGGACCATATAAAGTAGATACGACTTCTGTGTATCTGTGTATATTGTAGTACTCCACATTCTGCTCATTTTCCGATAACTGACAGGGTAGATTCTTCTAATCTCTAATTTATCCACTGAAAACTTCCTTTCTTCGTGTTTTGATCATATATACCAAGAATCTGTGATATGTCAAGATATGTCTATTAAACTTCATCCTGTTGAAGTCATCCTTCTCGGTTATATTTGCGTTTGCAAACATGACATTCATCTACCTAGACCTCATCACCTACCTCAATAATCTTTACGTTGAACCTGCAAATGTCTCCAGTGCTAATCCGTATGGATTGAAGAAACTTCACCAGTACTTTTCAGAGATCCTGCTGATATTATAGGTGTTCCACAGAGTAATGTAGTGTTTTTTGGAGAGTTAGATAAGATCCTCCCAAAAAAAGATCTTTTCCTCAAAGACTTCTTGTCGTAAATAAAACCATATACTTTTCCTCTTTTTGTTAGGTGCACAATTCATTACAAAATCGTATTCCCAATTCAGATTTCTCCCAAGCAATCCAAGTCTCTGCAAGTAATCCACAACATAATCTTCGCCAAAAGTTTATGTAGTAAATAAATGTAACAAATGACCTTGAATTCAGCAAGTCCAACCTGATTGGTCGTCCTCAAGGTTTCTCACCAACAAACCTTCTTTTTCATTCATTTCAATTCATTGAATTTGTATATTCCCTACGCCAATGATAATCACGAATATTGAATATGGTGATGAAAGACAATAGGAAAATAGAAAGATTGACAGCATTTTCTAAATATCTTTTCAATGAGACGATCTGAAGTACAGCTTATTTACATCCTCTGAATGACACCTGAAGTACTAAGATGTCCTTATGAGAGGAAGTAATATCTTATGCTCAGTGTCTCTATACATATAATAACAAGGTCTCATTCATACACATGGTTACATTAGTGTAATTAATGATCCAAAAAGGCGTTCAACGATCTATTTTTCTGTGTATAACAGTCTATTTCACCTTTGGTACCACTTGGAAACTTAAAAAAGTAATTTAAATACGAAATGAATATTTTGAACTGTTAGTAAATATCCTCATGAACTGAGCTTCTTTAGAGAATCAATAAAAACCTGGGAACACTGGACAGCTCTTTTGTCCTAGTCTAGGACTCTTCAGTAGTTTGTACCACATACCTTGTGAAAGATCAAATCCAGGAACTTCAGGTCTTACAGTGAACATATTGCTACTTAACTGAAAATCCAACTGTCGCCTTTATTCAGCTTTTTTTGATTCATGATATAACCCAACCATCATGCAATGACATCACAGATGTAACTGCCTTCATACGTTAAGTCACTTGTGATCATCAAATTAATGGCTAGCGCGTTCATCCCAAGACCTAAAGTGGGTCGTGAGTGCGTACTGCTTAAGAATCCCACACTAGGACGAAACACCTGGCTGTCCAGTCCTCCCAGGTCTTCACTGGTTCCTCAACTGATATCATCTTTAACTGAAACTACTTTCTAGCTTGTTTACTTTCTGAACTTACCCGAAAATCGAAAGTTGCATCAGTTCGATGATATATTTCCCTCAGTCCAACTGGAACTCCAGAAGGATCAAGTGTCATAAAGTAAATTGCTTTCGTCAGTCGAATTATAACATTCGATATTCGACTGATAAGAAGACTACACAATGGTATAGCGATTATACCATATAGAATAGTTAATAATTTACCAGCAGCAGTAGACGGGAACACATTACCATAGCCTAGGAATAAAGAAGAGTAGAGTATAAATAATTCATTGAACACGATTAATAAAGAACAACATGTATGACAGAGTTATTGACATTCGGTTATTTTGAAAACTCATGTAAACTGCTTATAATTTGAGTTCCAAGGAATACCTGATTAGTTTCTGTACGTGTATCCTTTCTCAAGCTAGAGAGAAAGTACTTGTCAAAACTGAAGCGTTGAAGTAAAAGAGAATGACAATATTACTCATAGGATTACCTGGTTTTATTCAATGACCATAAAATTTTTCAAGCGAAGAAGACTAAGAATCAATGAGAGGAAATGATTGATTCAATTCTGAAATTTGATGTCTCTAAGCTTCACTGAGTTCTTTTTTTAAAAAGCTGTACAATGTATCTAATGGAGGAAGCTTGAAAGTAATTAATAAAGTCGTTTTACATATGCCGACTATCTCTAATAGTCAAATGATTATCAATATGATGCTCCCCCCTCTCATTCTAATTCAGTGAGATTTCGATTGGGATGAGAAGTCCTGATTAGTCAGCCATTGTAAAATACGATCAAGTGGTAGTAACGTATCATGAATTCACATGTTAATCGAGCCGAAACCCCTGGTGACTGAAGTGAAATAAATATCCGGTCAGCAGTGGGACCTCGTAGGTGGGTTAGTAGAGCACAGGGCCGGTAATCCGGTGGTGGCTAGTTCGAATCCGGCCGCGGCCCATATTTCCATCTCACGTTCAATCATCACCCAGTACAAGTAATTGATAACATTATTGTTGTACAGCTCGTTTCAAGAGCCTTCAATTGATCTCTCATACATACATGTAGTTAGGGAATAATTGTATGTTGAATGAAATCCACTATTCGCTTAAAATCGATTATTTTATTATAAATTACGGTGAGTTTTGGTCAAATAATTTATGTCTGTACAGATGATTCAAATCACCTAATAGATATTCACAATAGGCACCAGACTGAGTTTTGTTTCAGGTGGTTAGGTGGGCAGAATTGTGTGACTCATCATGAAGCTAGATTGAGTATATAAGATTGGGCAGCTATGTTGGAAATCAATCACGTTCAAGGTCAGCACCGGACAAAGTCACTTATGGATAACCAAAAGAATTTCTTGACGTCTTTAACACTTCTCTAATCGAATTAGTCTTAACATTGCATTGCTGCTGAGGGTAAAAGCAGAACTGTTTCATCGAATGACCAAACCTGGTAGTTATCGACAAAAAAGATGCACATCTAATTTCTAAACTGAAACATTGAACAGTGATAACTTAAGTTGTAGAACTAAACATTAGTGACGGCCAATCACTTGCACGTATGAATCGACCAATCAGAATCGAGTATATGAAGGGCAACGTTATTATTCAGGCAAATGGTACTTTATTTAAATTTATAAATCTATATTAACCCATTTCAGATAGCAGCATGCATGACTTCTGTGTATCTGTGTATATTGTAGTACTCCACATTCTGCTCATTTTCCGATAACTGACAGGGTAGATTCTTCTAATCTCTAATTTATCCACTGAAAACTTCCTTTCTTCGTGTTTTGATCATATATACCAAGAATCTGTGATATGTCAAGATATGTGTATTTAACTTAAACAGCCATGTTTGGTACGTTAAGTGCAAAGTCAATTACATCACCGCATTCTCAATTCAAACTTCTCGTAAGCAATCCAACTCTCCGCAAATAACCGATAACGTAATCTTCAGTTAGATCCTCTTCAGGCTTTACTCTCATACAAATACCTTCATATATATATATATATATATATATATATATATATATATATATATATATATATATATATAGAATTATTATTATTACTGGATGACGACGTTTCAAGCATAAATTATTCCTCCTCATAATCACACTACTCCCGATTTCTGATTTTTATAGTCATATCAACCATCCCATATTCTTTGTCTTTATTGGTAGTAAAATGTCCCATTGCTCTGGTATATAGGTGTTGTGTCACTCCCATTAGATGTGTTGCGAGTTGACAGATTCGATGAACAGAGATTCAGTAATCTCTCTCTCTCTCTCTCCACCTAACTATACTCGACTTCATTAAGTACAGTGGTTTTATCTCATCCACCCCATTGTGTAGTTGTGTGTTGTTAATCCATCCATTGCAATAGCCTAGTTACTTTCTACATCATTGATCTTACTGGAGTCTGTCATTCTATATTCAGTTGAATTCCTGTGTCCCGCTATTCTAACTGACCTCGATCGACTACTTTCACTTACGTGCTTCACCTCACTCACAATCATCACATGGAATTTGATAGAATAGATTATTTTGACTGATTGGTTCTATCACATCCTTACGCCAACTGACAAAGCTTAACTCTGAGTCAGTTTGTAGGTGTGAATGTCATTCGTCCGAATTCCAGACTTGTTGACGATCCTACGTGAAGTTTCTCATCTTCCTTCCTTTTATGATAACACAATAATAGAGACTTTGAACTTATTTCTACTCGAATTATCGCCAACATTCTCATTCTCATTCATATTACTTATTGTTTTGTTGATTATGTGTTTGTATGAATTTGTGAATAAACTGTTGAGGATAGTTACTAACTAGTAGGGTGTTTCTTGTGTGCTTCAATTCCTTGTTTAGGTGCTCGCACTGACTGGTCAGTTTTCTAGATCTATCATTTACATATTTGAGTGAACCTATGTTAACTGACATTGGATGAGATGACGTGAAGTCTAGATACCTGTTGGAGTGTGTCGGTTATCTGTAGACGGTAGTATGTAAACTGGTGTGTGTTCTTCATTTTCCTCTGCAATCCAACATAGGTAATTTGCCTTGTTCTCATTTTCTACCTCAAGAGTGTAAAACACTCGTCTATTGCAGTGAATGCATTAATGCACAAGCACACGATATTGTGGGTGGGATAAAACCACACCGCTTAAGTCCAATATAATTCGATGGAGTGGTAGACTGATTACTACTGAATCTTTGTTCGTCGGCGCATGAGGTGACACATGTAATGGGAATGATGGAATGAGTGTAACAGAGGATAAGACTGTAAAAATCAGATATGGGAAGTTATATGTTGTAATGTTGTGATGTAACTGTGAGTAATGCTAATTTATGCTTGAAATGTCATCAAGTAAATAATAATACTGTTATCACTCAGTGTGTGTGTGTGTGTGATATAAATCAAATAAACAAATCTAACATGTAATTAAACTTTGAGTTTATTGCTGGTAGTCATTGTGTGTTCTACATGTGTTTATCTGTGAACGCTTTCATATTAGTGCGAAACCTAGGCGCTGTAGTCGAATATATCTCCATATTACATTCGTTTATTTGATTTATAACACACAATGAGTGATACAGTAGTGTTATTTACTGAATGACGTTTTGAGCATAAATGATTACTGCTCATAATCATATCATACTTTAGACTACTGATTTTATAGTTATGTTACCCACCTCATATCGTTTGATTCTGGTGGTAATAAAATTGCCCTTATCTCTGGTATATGGATGGGTGTTGCGTCATTCCCATCATATATGTTGGGTGTTGATTCAATGAACAAATATTCAGCAATCTCTCTCTCTCTCTCTCTCTCTCTTTCTGCATCTAATTATGATGGAATTCAGTACAGTGTTTTTATCCCATCTACCCTATTGTGTGGTTGTGTGTTGGTAATGCATGCAATGCATGCAATAGCCGAGTTTTTTTCTTATTCATACACTTTCCTCGAGGATCATGAAAATATGTACCGAGGACACTGTTGGCGGGGAACTGCAAATACTTCGACGAAGTCTAGCTGAAAACGATTTCCTGCTCAGAATCACAGATAAGAACTTAAAGCCAAGGAACCTAGAGAACGAAGATACTCGGCGCCGAAAAAGATTATTTTGTTGAATCTTAAATTCAAAAATGATATTGCTGCAGATATCTTCAGGAAACGACTGTGAAAATCATTAAACAGAACCTAATTCCCCGCCAACCTTGGGATTATTTTCTGCGGCAGGAAACCTTTTGGTAAATGTGTGAATGCAAGCCGATTCACTGGGTCACTGGGTCACACCAATGTGTGCATATCGGTTTTACTTGCTGTTGTGGAGCTGAGTACATCGGCCATACCATGCGTCCGCTTGTAAAACGTCTCCGCATACACTACCCAGCCTAGCTGGCAAAAGGTAGGACGGAAATGTATCTTCAGTTCAATAACAGAACACCTCGTGAACTCAGGACATTTAGCCCGTTTCGAGAACTCACTCAAAATTCTCTACACGGTTCGATCAAACTACTCGAAGGCAGTAAAATTAAGGCATCTGTCTATAGCTGAAGCACTAGCGATCCAAAAGGTACAGCCAACCTTTATCTTTGCCATCGCCATCATAAAGCCTTGACTGTCATAGATTCATTTTGTACTAGGTAACTACACATGTATTTCCTTCAGACCTTATTCATTTTCCTACTTCGTCATAGATTTAACCTGCACTACATAATTATAATCTTATTTTCATAATCTCTTGTCTATTTTCCCACTCTTAACCCAAATATATATTAATTAACTTCCTTTAGTTATTCAGTATATTTTGCCCCCTAACCGGAAATAATTTTGGAACCCTCTGCCCACTGTAACATACATTCACGAATGTGCAGCTCAGTGAATGATTTTGTCGAAAAGAAAATTTCTTCTTCTCTGCAAATACGTCGTGTCTTTTTCCAGATGATTGGTCTTATTCGGGTCTATCATTCTGTATTTAGCTAAATTCTTATGTATCGCTATTGTGACTGTTCCCAACCGACTAGTTTCACCTATGTACTTGACCTCATAATCATTGCATGGAATTCGGTAGACCACATTATTTTGCTTAATTGGTTCTATTGAAATGTGCAAAAGACAGATATGAAGGAAGGAATGTTTATTGTCAACAACTGGGACAGTTGTGGTGGTGATTGAAGTGAAATAAAAATCTGGTCAGTAGTCTGACCTGGTCGGTGGGTTGTTAGAGGATCGAAGCGGAAACTTGTTGGTGACTGCTTCGAATCTCGCCGCGGCCGATATTTCCATCTTACCTTCTATCATCACCCAGTATCAAAGAGTGATTGAATGGAATAACCTGTAATGGCTTCATATAAATTAGATGTGAACTCATTGAAGTAACTGGATGCTTTAATGATAAAGCCAGTAGATACGTCCGTATATTAGAAACTTCTAAGGGGTATTTTAACAGATATCTAAAGGAATCCAGCTATAGTTACCATTGGACATCAAACTTCATATTGATTAAAATGTAATTTCTGTTGAAATTCATTATAAAATCTTACATTTATTTCTGGCTTGTTTTCAACATGTGAATTGAACATTGAATTTTCGTTTAAATGATCTTATTTACCTCAGTTAAGTGTATCATTTTGTTTCTGTTTAGCTTACCTGTCATTTGTATTTGAATTGATTAAATTAAAGATCAGCCTGAACTTTGGAATAATTTGTATAATCTGAGTATCTATAAGGTTATTTGATTAGTTAACGGTGAAATGAGATTTGGAAAACAAGGTGGAAGAAAAATCTCTAGTCAAATGTCATGATAAGCCTAATTACATCAGTTCTGATAACCAGCGACGAAGTCTTTTGGAGAATTTTATATAGCATGGAAACTATCTTAATTAGTAGTGATGATGGGTAGTGGCTCGTAGAGGAATTCGGAAAGCGTGTTTCGTCACATTTCAGAGTCGTCAGCTGGATATGCTGCCGCTCCAGTGAAGGATGCTGTTTCCACTAAGATTCAAACCTGGAATCGATCGCTTCAAATGCCATTTGGTTATCCACTAGGCCACTGAGGCGTTACAGCTACCTCTTGTACAACAGCTATCAATTCTTATCTACTGTTTGTTGTGATTCTTCGTTGTTACCCATTTCACAAGAGGTGGCCTAGTGGGTAACGCTTTAGCGCTTGAAGTAGTAAATACTGGTCACCAGTCTTAGTGGGAATACCATCATTCACTGGAATGAAAGTAAATCCAGCTGGTGAGTCCCAAACTGGACGAAACAGGTGTCCCAGTTTCCACTACTAGTTATTAACCGTCATTCGCAAAATATGCTTCATTTCCTCTTCTGCTTCTCTCTTGATTTACTCTTCATACGCCTAGCCTTGTCTCTTGCGTTTCTCTACGCAGAATCCTTATCCATTACTGCTAATTCTCTGTGATTTCTGCCACCCTCTCAACATATACTACTTATGTCCAATCTTATCAGCAACTTCCACTACACTCGCATCCTTAAGCAAACTGAAAAAGCTTATCTCTCATTGAGTTTGTAGGTAGGTTTAATTGCCACCTTTATTCCATCTTTGTTGAGGATCCTACGTAAAGTTTCTCATGATTGATTACTGAATCTTTGTTCATCGAATAAGCCAACTTCCAATATATGTAACAGATGTGACGCGATGCCTATGTACCAGAGATATGGAAAATTTTACCACTGATAAGAACAATTCGTATGAGGTGACATAACCATAAAAATCAAGAGTCGATAGTGTGATATAATTATGGGCAGTAGTAATGTATGCTCGAAACATCATCCAGTAAATAATAGTATTGTATCAGTCACTGTGTGTTATAAATCAAATAAAGAAATCTAATACGGAATTACATTCTACCAGTGCTCAAGTCATACACCTGTATTAACAGTTCGTAGCACCCCTATTGATGCTTTAAAAATTATAATTGCTGCTTCAGTTATTGTGAGCTCTTCAAGTCAACTGATTGCATAACTAGAATACACTACCATTAAAGAGATGGTTGAATGTTAAAGAGGAGATCAAATCATTTCTTAGAAATTTTATTTCACCATCATATGAGAAAGATACTTTTCACTCCTATGTTAGCCCAATGTTTCGAAAACATTACCATATGCAACTCGCCAACACCTTTTCTACATTAGTGAAGCTGTAGAAATAAAAGGAATTGAATCTAACCTCTGCATCAAGAAGCAATACATTCACATGTTACTCTTCCCTTGGTCTTCAATAAACTAAAAACTACTTCTATCCCTCTCTTTTGTTGTCCTCTTCTTTCCTTATTCGATTATCCTTTATTTATCTGTATCATTTGAAGAATTTAAAAAGAAAAACAGATCTAGTCTTTGTTTGAAGTGATTGGTTCCGGGATCCTATCTCAGTGGAAACAAAATCACTCACTGAGAGGTAAGTAAATACAGTGAGACGACATATTATCATTATCGTTTCTCCCTTGGGTTCCTAGTCGAATATAGGGATTCAGTAGCACGTCTCCATTCCACTCTGTTCTCTCCAGTCTTTTCAACCTGGCTACACTACTGCCCAGAAGCTCTCATTTATTCCGAACACCATCTCATCAATGTCACCCTCACATCAGACGCCCAACTCGTTGTTTCCCATGCTGGTCCCACTCTAGCGCCTTCCTGACCTGGCACGTGATGTCCCTAAAGCGTCTTCTCAGTGTATTCCCAGTCCAATCCATCTCCACTTCCTTCCAGTGCATATTTGTTGGGTGATAGGTTCTCGGTTGGTTTGTTGCCAGACCACAGTTCCTTCTTGCTTATTCTTTCTGGCTGTCTGATCTGATCTTCAGTAACGAGCGTAGGCAGTTCTTGATGAATATCTCTTGTGGTTTGTTGGGAATGCTTTTCGTAACGCTCAGAGTTTCTCCACCATCACATAGAAGCACTGACTTGACTGAGATTAGTGTTGAAAATCCGGATGTTGTTAAAGCTTTATGCTGACTCCATTAGATCTCCACACTTGTTTCAGGTTAATGAACGCCGATGTATGCATTAGTTATTCATGTTCTGTGTTAATCTAAAAAAACAAAGGTAACCAGTTTGGATCCCTACTATTATATTGATTTCCTTCGCATGCAAGTCACAGTTCTGATCACTTCTGTGAAGGATACAAGACATCGTTTTCCTGACTGCTCATTCAGTATGAGGTCAATTAAATATATGCTGGGTGACTTTTGAAGGTGAAATGAAAATTTGAACCATCGCGGAATTCGAACCATTGACCAACGGATTTCCGCCTCGATCCTCTACCAACTCACCTATGAGGTCCCACTGCTGACCGGATTTTTATTTCACTTCAGTCACCAAGGGTTTCGGCTCGATTAACATGTGAATTCATGATACGTTACTACCACTTGATCGTATTTTACAATGGCTGACTAATCAGGACTTCTCATCCCAATCGAAATCTCACTGAATTAGAATGAGAGGGGGGAGCATCATATTGATTATCATTTGACTATCCGAGATAGCTGTAGTTTGGTAGACTTTCATTGATAATGACTTGGTGATGATTGAAGGTGAAATGGAAATATATGTAGTTTTCATGGTTATGGGAATTGTGTTTTTAAGGCAGTATTTTATCATGGACTGATATTATTTAGAGAACTATTGAAAGCTTGGGAACAGTGGTCAGCTGTTTCGTCCTAATGTGAAAACCCTCATCAGTACGCAGCCACGATCCCGTCATGAATCGAATACTACCTTAAAAATAAAATTCTTATAAACCTTAAACGACATTGCCGTACAATTCCTATTAGTGATATAATTCAAGATGGATGAGAAGTCTTGACCTATGAGGTCAGCCATGTTGGAAGTGAAGCTGATGCCAGTTGAAGGCATTAATGAGTAGTCACATTATATCACAAACTGAGTGAAGTAGGAAACTGTTAACGATTAAATTCCGGTCCAGTGGCTGAGTAGTGAATCCGTTCACCGTCAAACCTGAAGGTCGTGAGTTTGACCTTCGGAGGGGTCGTTGGTGTGAACTGTTGAAGAGTCTCACAATGGGACGAAACACCTGACTGTCCAATACTTCCAAGTTTTCATTGGTCCTCCAACTTCTGTCACTTCATAGTGAATACTACCCCAATTATGTATATCTTTCTTTTTAAACAAAAATTTTCATTGAAACTCACCAATAGTTGTGAAAAGTGTAAAACAATAATAGATACTCCCCCAGAAATTCCATTTAGTTGGTATATCAATTGTTAACTCATCTGTACCAGATAGCCAGGCTTCATACAATTTCTCTCGATATCTATCCACTTGTGCAACTAATTTTGACCAATCAGCATTATCTCCTTTTTTAGCTAATTGTTGGGCTAAAACAAAGATTTTTTGTCTCGTCTGAAAAGCGAAAGATGAAATATAATAATGATAATAATATTGATAATAACAATAATAATAATAGTGCTGGTTAGATTGATAAACTGAAAATATCTCTATTCTAAACTGACCTCATTAGTTGTTGTCGATAGCCGAATTAGAGAAGTGAACAGTTGGTTGGCAGGCCAGAGTTCCATGTTGCTTATTCTTTCTTGCTTACGCCAGTATGAGACTCTGTAGCAATATGCAACCACGACCGTGCCCTTCCACGGATCCAACTCAAGTGTTGCTTCGAATATCTTAGCCATTCAGCCAATGGGTTAGAGTTCGATAGTTCCGAGTTTCCTACTCCTGTCAACTCACGATACAGTGCCTACCTTCATAAAATACCATCGCTCAGTATTTGTCCTCACATCCAACTCGGTTTGCCCCACCTGTCATGACTTTTTATTAGAACTTCAGAAAATCTCATCTCCAACCAAATCACTGCCACTAGCACAAAATATCTGTCCAGTACTTTCAGCTTTTTAACGGTCCTGCAACTGATGTCATTTCATGATGAATATCATTTATTTATCGAAACCATCTCCAGTTCCATCACTGAAAACCTCGTAGACTCTGGACATCTGACTTCTCCGGAAACCTCTTTCAAAGTTCTCTACAAAGTTCGATCAAACCGTTCTAAAAGGTTGAAGATTAGACCGAAGCTTTGGTAGTCCATAGCTTCAAACCTCAATAGTGGTTTAAGAGAAACATGCACAAACACTCTCCTTACCAAGACCTTAAACGGATACTCTGGACCGCTGTTTATTTTTCATTTTTGGTAATTTATTTATTTATTTTTATCAGGTACCAAATCTTACTGTTCAAAACATTTTATAAAAAACCATTGAGACCATTTCTTGTATTGCGCAACATGATTTCATTCGCTTTAGACATCTGTCGATTAGTATTGTAACTTATATCATTTTGTCACTGACTGAACCGAATTTAATCGGTCCCTAGTGGCATAGAAATAGAGCACCAATCAAGATGTAGCTATTTTTTGACCTTGAGTCAAAACGTAAATAAAAGGCTTTTATCCAATCAGATGTTAAAGACATGTAAGCTCGAACATCTATCTCGATGATTGGCTATCGATCGTGATTCTCTGGATAATTATTTCAACAAATGCCCTTCAATGAGCTTTCATCATGATATAAGTTAGCAGATTTCAGAAATCTTGTTAAGAATCACTATAAACCACCAAGTACTAGTGGACGGGTTATTTAGCCGTATTTTGGACTTATTAATAGTCAACACTTGTAAACCTTTTCAGAATAAAAAGGAAATGGATCTCAGTAGTCAAATCAGTTACCCCAGTCAACAATTTCATCGGGCAAAATACGGCAACATTAGGCCGAGCATTTGGCTATGAGTATGATGTTGGGCCAGATGCTGTAGTGCACTGTAGTGAGTGTTCTATCCGACATAAATGTTGACTAGGTACATAACTGTTCGATATTTGGCTAATGACATTTCTGTAACTCGAACGACTGATGTGTGACCCAAATATTTATCTTATTCACTCAATATGCATAATACAATTTCAGGCCTTAGATAACCATTTTATAGACAACTGATAAATGTTCTTGAGTAAGGACCCTGTTAGATCTGTCAAATCATTATACATTTTTGTTCTCATATATAGGCTGAATATCAGTTGAATGCATGTGTAAAACTTGGACACTGTGGTAGAATATAATTCCATATTTGATTTATAACACACAGTGATTCAGTATTATTTACTGGATGACGACGTTTTAAGCATGAATTATTACTAAAGATGGGTAGTGGATAGCAGTGGAATCTAGGATGCGCATTTCTTCCTATTTGGGACTCACCAGTTAGCTGGATGTACCTGCCTCCCAGTGAGTGATGTTATTCCCACCGGGATTCCAACTCGCGAGCGATCACTTCGAATGCCAGAGTGTAATCCACTACACCACCGAGCCATGATAGCATCCTGAACTCCACTGCTAGCCACTATCCATTTTTACTATAATTAGAACACAGGTATATCCAGGCATCCGCACAGGAGTCCATATGTCAATAGAGGCCAAATCAATTCGGTCCAATCAACTACGGTATAATACAAGCTCTCATAATCATATCAATATAATCACACGCCCTTCGACATCCAATTTTTATAGTCCTGTCACCGCATAGTCTTTCTTTCTAAAGTTCTCTATATCTCTAGTGTGGGTGATGTGTCATTCCTATTAGTGTTGGGTGTCGATTCGACGAACACAGATTCAATTTTCAATTTCTCTCTCTCTCTCTCTCTCCACCTAACTATACTCGACTTCATTAAGTACAGTGGTTTTATCTCATCCACCCCATTGTGTAGTTGTGTGTTGTTAATCCATCCATTGCAATAGCCTAGTTACTTTCTACATCATTGATCTTACTGGAGTCTGTCATTCTATATTCAGTTGAATTCCTGTGTCCCGCTATTCTAACTGACCTCGATCGACTACTTTCACTTACGTGCTTCACCTCACTCACAATCATCACATGGAATTTGATAGAATAGATTATTTTGACTGATTGGTTCTATCACATCCTTACGCCAACTGACAAAGCTTAACTCTGAGTCAGTTTGTAGGTGTGAATGTCATTCGTCCGAATTCCAGACTTGTTGACGATCCTACGTGAAGTTTCTCATCTTCCTTCCTTTTATGATAACACAATAATAGAGACTTTGAACTTATTTCTACTCGAATTATCGCCAACATTCTCATTCTCATTCATATTACTTATTGTTTTGTTGATTATGTGTTTGTATGAATTTGTGAATAAACTGTTGAGGATAGTTACTAACTAGTAGGGTGTTTCTTGTGTGCTTCAATTCCTTGTTTAGGTGCTCGCACTGACTGGTCAGTTTTCTAGATCTATCATTTACATATTTGAGTGAACCTATGTTAACTGACATTGGATGAGATGACGTGAAGTCTAGATACCTGTTGGAGTGTGTCGGTTATCTGTAGACGGTAGTATGTAAACTGGTGTGTGTTCTTCATTTTCCTCTGCAATCCAACATAGGTAATTTGCCTTGTTCTCATTTTCTACCTCCTCGTAAGGGAATTGGATTGCGTCCACTACTGAGTTTATATGTATGAGAAAACTGCTGACAGCTTCCTATTTCAACACAGTAAATGCTGGACTAAACGTTTATAAAGTCATATTTTCCCAACTATCCATAAATACATCTATTATGATTGGGGATATTGATGATTCTGTTGGTACTCCATTGGTCAGTTGAATGGTGACGAAAAAGAAGTTTTATCTGAATAGAAACTGATTATACATTACAAAATCAAGATACAGTAAAGTGTTGTTTCGGTGGTTTTTGAATGAGAACAGGAAGGTGTTTTATCAACATAGAGTATAGGAAACCTATTGATCTCAATACCTTAGACTATAATGTGTCATTCAATGGAGAATATGTTCTATGGTATCCCATTTTAACACTATCAACTAATATCTCTCATTTAGATGATAGATAAGCTAAACTCATATTAATCAGTTACATAGAAGCAGAATACTGTTTGTATGATTTTATATAGTTTCACTCAATCAATGCAAGTTTTAAAAATTATTCTCACCTTAGATACATGCGTCCTAGAATGAGCTTCATATGGACCTTCAATTTTTCGAAATAACAATGCACCGAATACAGTTACCAATGTTAATATAAGTATTAAACCAGATAGTGATTTAATGAATTGTACTATAAAAGAAATAATGGAATTGAAACAGAAAAACAATGGTAAATAAATAGGATACATAAATTATAAAATCACTATAGCATAATAGTTTCAAAACTACAATTTTTACTCAAGGGAGTTTTGAATTACACGAAAATTACTCATCATTGATTGTACTCAATTGCCTGGTCATTACTGGCATATAGCCTCTTGTATAGATGTCTAAATACTACTAATAATTTCACTTTGATGTTAATAATGATGAATAACAGGAGTAACATTACTCAGTGAAAGGCGAGTAAATCCACCTGATGAGGGTTAAATGGAACGAAACACACGTGTTGAATCCCTGTACCTGTTTTATGTATTCCCTATTTGTAGATACATATCTCAAAATTTTTAAGAAATAAAGAGTTCACTATATCAGGATGATATATATCATGGACTGAACGTCCTAAGTTCGATTCCTGGTGAAGTTGTGGAAGTCACGTACTAGGACGAAACAGCTGACTGCCCAATGCTTCCAAGTCTTCACTAGTTCTTCAACTGATGTCAGTAGTCCGTTATAAATACTACCCTAAAGTTCTGATCTCGATAATTAGGACTGATTCGACAGTGTGAATTTTTTAGCATCTTAGTTAATAGAGGATATGCATTCTTGGATATGACCAAAAGAGCAGTCATTTGAGCTATTTATTTAGCCTTTTCAAAACACAATAGAGAGGAAACGTGTTGAAATGAATCAAAGGGGGATGAATGAGACCAGAACAATGAGCCGTCAGATGTATCTAAAACATCGAGACATTAAAACTCATGTCACCTGAAGCAGTGGAACACCAAGATTAAGTGCTAATTATCATCCATCCACAAGGTGTATCTTCACCCATCGGTAAGCTGGTGTTCCCTTTTATGGTCTAAGTCCGCTTCATTTATCGTTGAATTTGCAAACCTCACCAGGCAGCTATCAATGCCATGAAGAACCTCCTGCATTATGTACACGAATAGATTATCACTGGGAATCCAACAAAATTTTCTAGTCCTCAGAGCTCAACCCTCACCGATTTCTATCAACCTAACACCAAGTTCAGTGTTTTGTGGCATTGAGTCACTTATAGTGCTGGTCAAATCGTAAACTTGTCCTAAAGGCTTCTGCCAGCACTAACCACTGGGCATTAAATAGCTACATCTCTACCCACTAGTGACCAAGCTTGTGCACAACAATTCTTGTCATACTGAAAAAGTCAACATGGTAGCTTCCAACTCAAAACGTGAGTGTGAATAATGACCAGTCAGTGCAAGAAGTGATGACCTATTTTATTTCCTTTTCAAACTCCAATGATTACTCTATCTTATGGTGGATAAACGATGGGTATAAAGAGAAAAATTCCCCGTCAGGACTACTACTACTACTACTACTACTATTATTATTATTATTATTATTATTATTATTATTATTATTATTACTACTTAGATGTTGAGTCAGTTATTCAGTGATTAAATGGGAAAAAGGAAATACGCAGTTTATCAAAGTTTGTGGTGATAAACTATACTATGAAGTTTTATGTGCGCTGAATAAACAGGAGACAGAACTAGATGGTAACAGATGACACCATCTTACTGAATATTTTTCCACTATTTTCACAAAGTTAATGCATGCGATCAAATCGGCCAAAACTGAGCATATTATAATGGTAAGCTACCCCTGAGATAATGAATTTAAATAGACAAGGGAAAGGCGAAGTTGAACTTTATTCTCGATGACAATCCACTCTGTGGTATATAGGTGGTCCCTTTATTCTCAGTGAATTTACTAAAATATAGTGCTACTCTTCCTCTGACAACTTTAAACAGATCTCCTGACTTAATTTCGTGTACATGGAACATTCAGAGACCTTAGGAATTCACAGGCTTGATTAATTACAAGTCAATAAGGCACTAGTGTAATCTGTTATTTGGTCTACAGGAAATCCTGTTTGACCGAGGTTTCCGTCTTTTTAGTACTCATCAGTAAACCGTATCTACAACCTTGAGGAAATTAATATCCCCTTTGATATTCGAACTCATGTCACCTAGTGTTTGTCAACGACATTACCACTGAGATATTCAAGCTATGATTAGCCCGTTGTAGGACTGGATTAGATACATTGACTTGTCACTACAGGGCAACCGATTTCATGTTGTCTAGTCCGGCATGCTGACTGAATTCTGTCTACCACTCTGTAATATGCTCACCAAACTTGAAGACTCACCATTCAGTCACGTAGGAGGTTGATCATGACCCTAAAAGCCCAGTTGAATGCAACACTGAGAGATCCAGGTGGAAATATTACAGGAGACATCACTCCCTTCCACGTTACAGATGTGTCTTGCTGACTACTGCCAAAAAGTTCAAAATTTTAGTCCAGTAGAGCTTTCTGCCAATTGCTCCAACCAAGTAACATCTACCTAAGTTCACCACGATGTTGACCCTCCTAGCTTAATAACCACACTATGAAATAATCAATTGAATTCGGTCATCACTTAGAACTAGGCAACAGGAAATAGGTTTGCTCTCCAGTGACCAGTCAATATAACTAATGTAACTTCGGTTAGATGTATCTACATCCCAGTGGCGTTTGAGGTGATAAATACTGGATTCAAGCCTCTGTAGGAATAGCATCACTTAGTGGGCCGGAGGTACACCTAGTTCATGAGTCCCATATGGGACGAAGCATGCAGCCTGGATTCCACCACGAGTCATCCTTTTTTTAAACTGTGACTGAGAACCTTTTTGGTCTCAATAATTTCAGATTTAAATTCCCCTTCTTCTAGTTTTCCGCATTTCATAACGAAATTTCTGGAGTATCTTTCTTGCTTAAAATTATTTCCATTGATCCTGAGTTCTTTCTCTCATAAAAAGTGTATGGATCCCAAACACTTTCATTGATTAGTTAATTTGAAGTGTAAGCTAGTAATCATCTTGGTAACTTACAGTGGAATTCAGGACGCACGTTTCGTCCGTTATGGGACTGGTCAGTTGGTTGTACCTATGCCCATTGAGTGACGTTATTTTCATTGAAATTCGGACCGGAAACCGATCGTTTCAGACACCAAAACGTTATTCACTAATCTACTACTATAAGGTGGTAAATCAAAGCCATTCTTGAAGTATAATTCGTCGGACTGAAAATATACTTTATCACTTGACTATTTGAGTGAGATAGCATTGGTTTGGCAGAGTAGTATTACTGATACTAGGGGATGAAGGTGAAATGGAAATTTGGACCGCTGCTGGATTCGAACTAGCGACCACTGGGTTACCGGCTCAGTGCTCTATCGACTGAGCTACGAGGTCCGACTGCTGACCAGAATTTTATTTCCCTTCAATCACCAAGGGTTCGCCCGACCACCATATGAATTCGGCTTAGATAGTCAAAACGATGATCAACATGATGCTCCCCCTCTCATCCTAATTCAGATAGATTTGGACTGGAATGAGAAGTCCTGACTAGGTAGCCAGGATGAATACGATCAAGCGGTAGTAAAGCACCATGAATTCACATGTTAATCGGGCAAAACCCTTGGTGCTGGAAGTGAAATAAAAATGTGGTCAGCAGTCGGACCTAGTACTTCAGTTGGTAGAGCAGTGGACCGGTAACCTGGTGGTCGCTGGTTCGAACCCCCACATGGAAATATACTGTTTTCAAAATTAGTCATGAAATTCTTCATACAATTTCTGCACTAACCGGATCTGCTTTGTCATCTTCCAAGTTAGTTTACATCAAGTGTAGATCTCACAATATCGAGACAGAATAAACTGCAGATTTTATAATATCTAAAAATCAATATTATCCCGTTTTCCTTTGTTGTCAAGGTAATTTTACAATTTTTCTACAGTGACTAATCACTGAAGATATCTTATTTTAGATTTCTCTCATTGTATGAGTCTACTTCCATAAGTCATAATTCATCTTATAAAAAGAAATTCTTTTCATATAGGGGGGTAGAACATAGGGAAAATTGAAAATAAATTCCTGTTCTCACCAATATATATGTAAAAACTTTTCAGCAGTTCCACAGTATAACTAACCTCTGATAGACGATAAATGTAAGCTAATAGGATAAAATGTTACATCATTTTATCAGTGCAACTGCTTGCAAGTTATATTATTAACCTTTACTGAACTGAATTCATAAGATTCTACCTATGAGTGAACAATTAAAGTAAGTGGTCTAGTGGAGAAATCCAAATACAAAACAGTTGGTAGGTAGGTAGGTAGGTAGGCAGGTAGGTAGGTAGGTAGGTAGGTAGGTAGATAGATAGATAGGTAGGTAGGTAGGTAGGTAGGTAGGTAGGTAGGTAGGTAGGTAGGTAGGTAGGTAGGTCTACTCTGATTCAAATCGAGCATTTAGTTTACATTATCTAATATGAAATATATTGGTCGAATCCTATTATATGGTTGTTGAAGTAATTTCATAAAACATGCAATAATACCAATTTAAGTTGTCTAATCTGTGTGAATGGAAAATAACTTCGTGATCAAATTCAACCTAGTACAATTTTGTGGTAGTGAGAAAATCTTCTGCTGCTTCATCCTCACTTTCACAGTCAACATTTGTTCCAGTGGAAGAAGTCCTACTTCTGACCAACTTGAAATATACCCAAAGTCTACCATTTCTATACTACCAGTTTTAGCTACTGAACATCATTTAGATTTCACGGTCACAGTTACTAGCCGGTCCTAAACCACGATAAAAAGGGAAGGTTGGGCATAGAGCTAGCAACCCTACCCCGTAAAACCAATCCAACCGCTAGAGAAACTTCAAAGCACAAAGAAAATAAAAACAATGAAAACAATATTATTCCTCGCTGGAATCGGAGAGATGAAAGGACGCTGGTTGGTGAAAGTTTTCGGGAAGCCAATTGGCAGATGTATCTTCGCTCTCTGGATGAAAGCAAAAGTAAGAATGGACACATAGAATGTCCGCACCATGTATGAACCTTGCAAGGCTGCCCAGATTGCAAGAGAGATAAGAAGGTATGGTATAGAAGTTCTATAAATCTGTGACAGCAGATGGAATTCAAGTGGACTCTCCAAACTCTTAACTGGAGATTCAAATAATCTACTCCAATATTGTCACCCAGACGACAACCATGAGCACACTGAGTTTTGGAGTGACTATCATGATGTCCCCAACAGCATCAAAGGCTCACATATAGTGGGAACCAATCTTCTGCTGTAGGATCATGATAGCAAGATTCAACTCAAAAGGAGGGAAAATTGCACTCATACAATGCTACGCTACGCACATATAAATAATGCAGATCAAGAGAAGAAGGAGGAGTTCTACAGACAACTGCAACCAACACTGGACAGCACCCCACCCCAGTTGGTGACATCAAAATTCTAATAGGTGACATGAATGCCAAACTGGGAGCGGACAACACAGGAAGAAAGCTCATCATGGGTCAAGAAGCACTCGATGAAATGAATGAGAACGGAGAACTGTTCGCAGGTTTCTGCGCATTCAACGATTTGGTGTTTGGAGGCGAGGCAGTGTGTACAAACACAAGGATATTCACAAAGCGACATGGACTTCACCAAACACCAGGACACACTAAAAATCAGATTGACTTCATCTCTATCTCAAGAAAGGGATGCAGTCTACTGGACACAAGATCAAGAAGGGGAGCGGATGTAGGCTCAGACCACTAACTGTTAGTGCTAGAAACCTTTAAAATCAAGTTGAAAGCCTTCAAATAAGTTGGTGATAGACCATAGTTCAAGTTCAACACCCGGAAACTGAAGGATGAAACTATAAAGGACATCTTCGCGTCAGCCATCAGGACAAAATGTGAGACATTGGGCAACATCCCCGAGGAAAACTACATGGAAGAACACTGAAACTGCGTGAAAGAGACGTGGAAAGAAACCTGCATAACCGTATTAGGAAGGAAGAAGAAAGAAGATAGGGAATGGATCTTGACGGTCACATGGAAGCTGATAGGGGAGGGAGAGGAAGATGGTGAAGGAGAAGATGAACCAGTGTAGTGCAGGGATGAATAACGAAGAAAGGAACTGAACACAACCTATAAAACACTACACTGGACAAAGAAGTGAAGAAGAGTGCGTGCACGATAACAAAAGACACTTCTGCCACGACACACTTGCAGGTGAAGCAGAACGGGCTGATGGTAGGAGAGACAGAGACCTGACAACACCATTAAATAACCAGGTTACTATCCGCGAAAAGATCAACTCATATGGAACCAATGAAAGACAATGAACAAAAGCTAGTTACCGGAGAGGAGAAACAAAGAAAACGATGGTCTGACCACTTCAGAAACCTCCTGAACTCACCACCACCACGTGCAACTCGTCAAGACATACCACCGGCAACCGCAGAGTTACCAGTGAACACAAGCCCTCCGTCAAAAGCAGAAGTCCTGAACGCCATAAAGCTACTGAAATGCGGGAAAGCAGCAGGACCAGATGGAATTCCTGCAGAAGCACTGAAAACATATGCAAAGACAACAGCAGACGTGCTCACACCACCACTGCAGAAGGTTTGGAAGGAAGGAAAGATGCATGCCCACTGGGAGAAGGGCTACCTTGTCAAACTCCAAAAAAGGGAGACCTAAGTCATTGCAGGAACTGGCGAGGAATCGTGCTCCACCTCTGTCCACTCCAAGCGAAACATTATACTGCATCATACTGGAGAGGTTAAAAGGTGCTCTCAATTCAAAATTACGACCAAGGCAAGCTGGCTTCAAGAAGAACAAATCATGTGCAAATCAAATTGCAACGCTACGCATCACCAAAGAACAGAGAATAAGACAGCAGTCAACTTTCTACCTCAAGTTCATTGATTTTGAAAAGGCCTTCGATCGAAGCGTCGACTCAAAAGTAATTTGGCAACCAGCTGCTTCAATACTACGGTTTTAGTGCAACAAACATTTATCAACCTCATTCAACACCAGCTACATATGTGTTATATGATGAGGCTACATGCTACACGTCAAGTGATTTATAATGCAAAGCTCAGTGATGCCTCTGAAGTGAAGACAGTGGACAGGAGTAAGACAAGGTTGCCGCTTACTATCACCAATCATCCTACCCGTTGTGATCGACTGCACTCCAATGGACTGGATGATGCGAGAAACAACTGTGAGGACCTGTGAGAAGATGGACATACACTGTTTGACCAATGAAAAGATCCCAGAAGATTTGAATGTCGCCAACGATCATGATTTATGTCTAACGTCTTGTCTCACAAACTCGAAGATGTACAAGCAAAAACCAACAAGTTGACGGAAGAGGCGAGGTGAGGTGAGGTGAGGTGAGGCAGCCAAGGAAGACGGGCCTTCCTTCATGTGAACGTAGAGAAGACAGAGGTGATGAAGATACCCAATCAACAATATCAACAACAAATATCAACCACGATCAACGGGAGAAACTTAAGGGAAGTAGCCACTTTACCTACCTAGGCAGCATCATTTCGATTACAGGTAGGGGCACAGATGAGGACGTCAAAACCAGCTGGCATCGGAAAGACTGCAAGGCAGATCTTCCTGCGTCAATCTGAAACAATCAGCGTGGAGATCTGCTGCACTCAGCATAAAGCGTGGAAAACATCCAGATTTTCAACACCAACATCAGGTCAGTACTTCTATGCGATGGTTGAGAGATTTGGCGCATCAGGGAAAGCATTTCCAACAAACTGCAGACATTCATCATCAACAGCTGCCGCATACGCCTACACTCACTCGATACTAAAGATCAGATGGATGGCCAGAAAGAATAAGCAACAAGGAACTCTGGTATAGCAAAGAACAAAAGAAGAACCTATCACCCAACAAATATGCAGAAGGAGAAAGTGGAGATGGATTGGATTGGGTAAACACTGAGAAGACGGTTTGGGAACATCTTGTGCCAGGCAAGACAGGCCCTAGAGTGGGGTCCGCATGGGAAACTATGAGTTGGGCTTTCAGGTGAGAGGTGACTTGGAGGAGATGGTGAGAGGAAGAAATGAAATCTTGTGGGCAGTGGTGGAGTTAGGTTGAAAAGACTGCGGAGGCGGAGTGTAATGGTGACGTGCTACTGAAGGCGTGTTTCACTAGGAACCCAAGGGAAAAACAATAAAATTGTGTCAACAGGCTCCATGGTCATGATAAGTTTATTCCGTTGTGGAAATGATTTATACTGAAAGCGAAAACATGAACATAGATCTGACAATAGACATTTACATATTAATCAACCTTAGGGGTTGACTGCAGCCAAAATGGCTTGATTACAATGCCTGGGGTTAATTTGGTGAATCAGGACATTTCAAACCTGTGAGAATGTGTCAATCTCATTGAGGTAACTAGATATGTTTTATTGATGAGTGTTGAGAAAAAACGATGAAACTCACTTTGGCAGCTCCTTTTTTCGACTTTCTCTAACCGTACAGCAAAAAATAATGACAAAGCAACTACATGTACGTATATGTGCATGAAAATAGACTAAGTTATTGTTTTGTACATTAACACAAAATTCCAAATCTCTACATTCAATACAATAGACAAAATGAAGTGACTTTTAAGCCCACTGAAATGACCAATTAGGCATTTCTGTTTTGTGAAAATCTTCATTCCGAGACGAAATGAAGAAATTTAGTTGGTTATTTTGATTGCTCCTGGGGTGGCCTTAAAGTAGCCTAGAAAAAGAAGGGGAAATAGTTTTTATGCCCTCTCTGTAAACTTCTAGTACCCGCCATGTTGCCACGTGAGGTTAATGTAGCACTTTGTATTCAAAATATCACCCTAATAACTGATGGAAAAGCCAGTTACATTCCTTTATTTTACGGAAAACTACTTATCCAGGAGAAATATCGATTGATCATTTCAGCAGTTACTAAGATGGCTTTAAGTCACTCTAAAGTCGCTCATTTCATATAGACGCGCTTACGTGTTTTCTAAGGTGAGACTTTAAAGGCCATCCTAGCAATGGTCGAAACAACCAATTCATTTTCTTCATTTCGCCTGGGTAGACAGATTTTCATAAAACAGAGAAGTCGAATTGGTCATTTCAGTTGTTGCTAGAGTAGCCTTCCAAATTGGAGTGACTTTAAACGCCACCCTACCAACTGCTAAGATAACCAATTAGGCTTCTCTATCTTATGAAAAACTATCTACCTAGACGGAATATCTTAATCTGATTGGTTATTTCCGCAGTTGCTAGGGTGGCCTTTAAAGTCACCCTTAAAATCGCCCCGTAACTAATACAGCGCTGTCATCCAGACAAGCAAATGCACTAGATATGCCTACCACGACAGGCTGTTTAATCTCATACTAGAGTATTTCTTTAGGCTCCTATAAGGTTGTTAAATAAACTGCCCATCTTAATGACCCAACTATGTAAACTTTTTATCTGTATATAGTTACCAGTACGATTAGTATTCGTTAAATATTCTAACTAACCAACAAATAATATACTATTGACTAAAATGAACACTTGTAGGCCAGTCACATTGATCAGCAATGCTCACCAGTCAAAACTGAATATTTTGGCGTTCATAGGAAACCACGATGAGATTTCTCACCTGGATATCAGAATTCTTTGACTGTATCACGTGATTTCTGAATGAAAATTATGATTGACTGGTCGACTGATAGGCGAAATTTTCATTACATTCTATTGTTGTTAAATATCACTACAAAATTACTGAAATGACAGTGTAATTATCCTAAATAATTTACTATGCATAATCATAATTTATACAGTAAAGTGAATATTTGTTTTACTAAAACTTACCTACTTTGTTCATTCCTAATCAAAACCTTTTCCTCTTCTTCTTTGAAAGGTTCTGATTATCAATGTGATGTAGCAAAATGTGCCAATATTCATTATGACTGGATCAATAACTAACTTTCTTGTGACCAATATTAACCAATCAGAACAGAGAAATATGACCTTACACAGAGGAAAATCAGCCTATCATATTAAAGGAAACAACCAATGATCTTTCAATGGGTGTGAAGGATAATTCTCTTTTGTATATTGTTTTTTTAAATCGTTTATTTATCATAATAATACTGAACAATGTGTAACGATTATTGAACAAGATGTGAAACACATTTAAACCGGTGTTTTTCAATAATTCACCAAACCAATAGGAACTGCAATACTATTCATCGATTATGCATGTGTTCAGTAAAATGTGAATCAGTTCCGTTTATCTAAGACAGGTATAAAAAGAAATTTGAATAAACTAGAATTACTTGAATTTCGGAGGCATTTTGTAATATATTACAAATCCAAACCAGAACCTCTGCAACGCAATAAGAACAGTACACTTGCTTCATCCCAAATTGAGAGTCTTCATCAGCATGGTCTGTCAAGCACTTCTAAAGTTATGCCTATCACCGACTGGTATACTCATAGTGACCTTTTTATATAATCAGTAGATCGGATGTCAGTGGTCTGTATTGGCCAACTTGATATGAATAATAGCATAGCTTGATTGACAACCTTATGTGTGTGACGAGTGCCTTTCTGAAATCCCTGTTTGATGGCTGACATAAATACGATGAGAAATTCCGGAACATTCTCTTTCAATTTTTGGCATTACTGATGGATGGTGGTTAGCAGTGGAATCCAGTACGCATATTTACACACTTACCCCTCTAAAACCATGGTACGCAAGTCACACAAGGACTGCCTAGTGGTTAAGGCCTCAGCGTTTGAAGCAATCGGTACTAGGTCCGAGTCTTAGTGGGAACGACATCGCTCACTAGAAGGCAGGTATATCCGGCTGACAAGTCTTAAATGTGGCGAAACGATCATCCTGGATTCCACCACCAGTATCAATTAAAATTACCGGCAATATTGAGGCATCCGGAAAGCAGCCCGTTTGCCAGTAGTGTCTGGTCAGTTTGATTCACTAGACGACGAAGACTTGCAAGCCATAACATCTAAACCAAGTCTCTCCCAACGTTTATTATCAGTATTACTAGCTGGTTTAGTAATACTAAAAGGGATGGCTTCAAACTCTGGTAAACAACCAAAGACAACAACAGATAATTGATGATCGTTTTGAACATTGCTAACTATGTTGTTATAGCCTGTAGTTTTCCATTTTTGAGGCACATGTATGCAGCTGATGAGTCCCAAAATGGATTCCACTACACACATTTTCAAGAGCAGAATTTTGCATATAAAGAAGCCGACTTGTACTTCTTTCATAATCGTACCAGATTTTGTAGCAGTCAGCTAAATTTAACCAACAGACACCAATCAATGTATTTTGAGACGTTTGTTTACAATATCAAATAGTAATTTTCTTCGGAGTGCGTTGTTATTTGAGCTGGGGTGTTAGCCGATGAACGTTTCAATATCAGCTTAGACATTGTCATCCGTACGTGAGAGTTTGGTTTATCTCCTTGTCGTTTATTTATTTTTAATGAGCTAGTACTCACAAGCGAGGAAACAGTCGTCGTAACTGAAGGAGAGATCATCACTCATATCTAATCAAACACCCATATTCAATCAATTAATACGAAAGACAAACTTCTGTAAAAACTAATCAGCTAAGAATGTCAAAGGGCACCTCTCATGTTGGGTCATGTCAACCAAAGAGATCAAAGTGACATGCATCCATTGAGTCAAATGAGACCAAACACTTAGAAGGACTCTAAATCCCAGCGAGACAGTTGCTGAAATAACCAATTAGGTTTCGTTCTTTTGTCTAGAGAAATAATTTTTCTAATAAGATAGGTAAATTTGATTGGTCTTCTCTCAGCAGATTTTAGGTTAGAGTTGTTCAATTAATAAAGAACGAAGTGACCAAAATTAACCAATCAGACTCAAAAAACACTCACCAAGCAACCAATCAGGTCACATTAGGTCATAGTAATATGTCATAAATATAAATGCACAATCCATGACTTCACTTCCTCGTGAAGCTCTGATATGTCGATTATACGGCATAAAAAACTGCTCTGGAATGCTAGTCAACTAAAAACTCAAAATTAAAAATATAAGCAGCCGTAGTAATAATGTTCATGCAGGTATACAAACTAGTCTCGACCAGTGACAGAACCATCCCATCAACAGATTTTATATAAGAGTATCCTTAGTGCAGTTGTCACCTATACCAATGAAAGAAACCGGGAATGCAAATTAATCCAAAAATGCAAATGTAACTTGTTCAAGATGTGTCTTAAACAGAAATAAATCTAAACCCGTGAATTTAAACAATGTTTCTTCAAATATTCACAAGTATTTTAACCAGGAAATTCCCCAGGGCTTTTTGAATGCAATCCGAAAGCTGGCTAAGTGATGTCTTTAAAGTGAAGACAGTGGACAGGAGTAAGACAAGGTTGCCGCTTACTACCACCAATCATCTTACCCATTGTGGTCAGTTGCACTCCACTACACTACACTCCATTACACTACACTACACTACACTACACTACACTACACTACACTACACTACACTACACTACACTACACTACACTAGACTGACTGGACTGGACTGGATGATGCGAGGAACAACTGTGAGGACCTGTGAGAAGATGGACATACACTGTTTGACCAATGAAAAGATCCCAGAAGATTTGAATGTCGCCAACGATCATGATTTATGTCTAACGTCTTGTCTCACAAACTCGAAGATGTACAAGCAAAAACCAACAAGTTGACGGAAGAGGCGAGGTGAGGTGAGGTGAGGTGAGGTGAGGTGAGGTGAGGCAGCCAAGGAAGACGGGCCTTCCTTCATGTGAACGTAGAGAAGACAGAGGTGATGAAGATACCCAACCACCACAACCATCACCACCACCACCACCACCACCAACAACAACAACAACAACAACAACAACAACAACAAGAGGCACCAATCACCACCAATGGGAGAAATGTAAACGAAATTGTCTCTTTCATCCACCCACCTAACTAGGCAGACAGCATCGTCTCAACTACAGGTGGTGCAGGCACAGATGAAGTTGTCAAAGACAGCCAGACAGCCAGGACCAGAAAGAACGATATAAGCCTTTCTGCATTGATCTGAAATCAGTGTGGAGACCTAATGCACTACACTACACTACACTACACTACACTGCACTACACTACACTACACTACACTACACTACACTACACTACACTACACTACACTACACTACACTACAACACAATACAATACAATACAATACACTCAGTATAAAGCATGAATAAGGTCAGGATTTTTAACACTGATTCAGTTAAGTGAAGTAAGTCAGTGTTTCTATGTGATGGTTGAGAGATTTGGCGCATCACGAAAAGCATTTCCAACAAACTACAGACATACATCAACAGCTGACGCATACGCATACGTCTACACTCACTCGATACTAAAAATCAGATAGATGGTGAGAATAACAAGAATAAACAAGGAGGAACTCAGTGTGGCTGGCAACGAACCAACCAAACCAACCAAGAATCTATCGCCCAACAAATATACAGAAGGAGGAAGTGGAGATGAACTGGATTGGATTGTATTGTGTATACACCGAGAAGACGGTTCGGGGACATCACGTGTTAGATCACGTCAGGCCAGGCCGTCTAGGGGAATCCAAATGAGAAACGATGAGTTAGATCGTCCGAGGTGAGGGTGACATGGAGTAGATGGTGAGAGGAAGAGATGAAATCTTGTGGGCAGTGGTGGATTGAGGTTGAAAAGAGTGCCGAGAACGGAGTGAAATGGTGGTGTGCTACTGAAGGCGTATGTTCCACTGGGAACCCAAAGAACAAAAATAATAAAAAGCATGCAGTCCACCAGGAGTTTAGATTGAAATTGACAAAGTCAAACAGAATTTTCAACAAAATATTCAACATGATTTTTTCTTCCAACGACAACTATTAAAAGTAACATACAATCAACTCTGTAAAAGAGAGCTGACAGGTTAAACATTGCTTTAACCGTGATAGGAAGCGATCTAAATGAAAATCAACATTTTATATCATTAGCCGTAAACATAGATGTTTTCCTTTTTCATGTCACTGTGTGGTCAGGAATAATTTCGTTGGTCAATTTGTCCTACAACTGACCAATCGGAATAGGTTATCTAATTTGTGACCCAGTGGTTTTAAATGCTCATGAAAATGCATATGAGTGTATTTTTTTCTGAATAAAAACCCCCTGTAGTAGAGATAATGAGTTTTCTACATTTAAAACCCTTTCCAAGTTACTTTATCGATTTTGTTTTCTAAATGAATTTGAATGGATCAATTAAAACAATACTTGAACAAACAAAAAATATGATTAACTCATCTCCTTTTAAATGTACGCAAATTCCAAGAACTATGAATATACAGATATATTCAAACATACCTTATAAATTGGACGATAATATACTCAATTCGGTGTTTCAATAGCAATGGATGATAATACAAAATCAAAATAGTCCTAAGCTACAGAGAGAGAGGAATGTTTGAAGTGACTGAAAAGATTTGTTTCCTATAAGAAAGACGGTTCCGTATTCTCATCTATCGTTAGGATTCGGTCAGCATATAAGACTAGACAAGATGAAGTTGGTTGCACTCCACTGACCAATCAGTTCATCTAACCCAATCCTGTAGGAGGTGAATAGCAACTTGAATAGCTCAGCAGTAACGTCGCTAACTACAACACTGGATGACACGGGTTCGAATCTTAGACGGGACATTTGTTGCGTCGAGGTCACAGATGAACCTTGCTAACGAGTCCAAACAAGCAGAAATGCAATGTCCATGGCTTCCTGCCGATTGCCTCCAATCAACAAACACACACACATCAACTGCCGTTAAAGTGGCATGACGTATCATCCTTGGTCTCACTGCACCGAGACAATCAAAATTAGGCATGTTATGTTGGAATTGATTGATTTCTAAGTGTTAAACAACTACACCTTGTATCATTTGGGAAATCAAAGAAAACACAGAAGAATTGATGGTTATTTCACCTTAGTAAGAGATTCCTCTACAAGTAATCAAGCCTAGCACTATAGTGTCCCAATCTAGTGAATAGGTGGTAATGCACTCACCGCTAGCACTGATGGTCCTGGTTTTGAGCTGTCATGAGATAATGAGTGTTAAGATGAAGACGTTATCCAGTACTCTGAGGTTTAAAATCATACTCTCACTCATGCCAGTTTGTGAATACACCTACCTTAAAACTACAGTATTGATTTATTGATTAACATTTTACTGAAGTTTTGTACAGACCGTCAAAATAGACGTACGACATCACACTGAAGTTCATTCGTTCAAGTTATCAAACTTAACAGAATCATGAAAAGTGCAAGTTATTAGAAATAGAATGATATCAAAATGGGAATATTTTCAAATTTTAGGAGATATCAAAGAGTGAATACCTCCATGTCATTGTAACTGACATTCAGTCGTCATCAAGACTCTTTAACCATTGATTCTTATAATTTCAACAATCGTAATCAGGTACTCTGCACCTGCCTACATAGTTTAGATCAACAGTCAATGACTTTATCTACTATTGGTCTAGGTGACTAGCAGAGGAACCCAGGACGCTTGTTTCGTCCTGTTTAGAACTTGCTAGCTGGGTATACTTGCACATAAGTGAGTGGTGTTGTCCCCATTCAGGCTTGAACCCAGTATCGTTAGCTTCAAACACCAGAGCGTTATCCACTAAGCCACTGGGGCACGATAGCCACCTCTTGTGCAACGAGTATCAGTAGTTGTAATGATACTTGTAAATTTCTCATTTCTATCCAGGTGCGAATTGCTCGACCTCTGTTGGCAGATAAGCTCCTTTACGTTTGAAGCGAAGGGTACTGGGTTTAAGCCCCAATGAGAACAACATCACTCACTTGGATGCAGGCACATCCAGCTGACGAGTCACAAACGGGAAGAAACGCTCGTCCTGGGTGCCTGTGCCAGTAACTAACACCATGAGTATCCGGTAGTATTGAGACACCCGAACAGGAGCTTATCTGCCAACAGTGGTCCAGCAGTTCGGCTCTTCATAGCAACGGGATATAATAAGTATTATTACAACTTTATCCACAACTCCCAATTCTTAGTCTGACCACCCTGGGCCTTATTCCAACCCATTGCAGTTCCAGCCAACATTGCACATCAAGGTAACCGGTGGCTCAGCACGCATAACACATATGCAAGTCACGTCAGTTGCTGAAGGCACACAACCTCGCTGGTTGACCTGCCTTCCCTGCTTACTACCCTCCACCTTGCCTTACGACAATTCCACCAACTGCTAACAGTGCTGAGAAGGCAGTTGGGTTCGAAAACCTGTTAACTTTTCATATGTTTTACTTCCAATGGCCATGTCTCACGGCTATATAGTAGTACATAGTTGCATGTACCCCAGTATAATCACCATTCAACAGATAGTCAGATATCTTACCGTCGACAGAGACGACGAACTTGGATTATATATCTGAACTGAGATTTCGCTGGTAACCAATACGATTGGTTTGTTCTATTTGGGGATTTGTAAGGATTTTATTAACCTCGCCTGGTTAACTAGTACACTAGTTACTAGCCGGTCCTAAGCCCGGGTAAAGAGGGAAGGTTGGGCATAGGGCTAGCAACCCTACGCCGTAAAACAAATCTAACCGCTAAAGAAACTTCAAAGCACAAACAAAATATAAAAAATAATAACAAAATTATTCCTCACTGGAATCGGAGAGGCGAAATGACGCCAGTTGGTGAAAGCCTTCGGAAAGCCAATTGGCCGATGTGTCTTCTCTCCCTCGATGAAAGCGAAAGTAAACGTGGGGACATGGAATGTCCGCACCATGTTTGAACCCAGTAAGGCAGCCCAGATTGCAAAGGAGATGAGAAGGTATCACATCGAAGTGCTTGGGATTTGCGAAAGCAGGTGGAATGGGAGTGGACTCTCCAAACTGTCAACTGGAGAATCAATAATCTACTCCGGTCACCCAGACGCCAACCACGAGCACATTAAGGGAGTGGCTATCATGATGTCCTCAAGAGCATCGAAGGCTCTCATGCAGTGGGAACCAGTCTCCTCCAGGATCATGACAGCAAGATTCAACTCAAAAGGAAGGAAGGTCACAATCATACAATGCTATGCACCTACAAATAATGCAGAGCAAGAGAAAAAGGAGGAATTCTACAGACAACTTCAATCAACACTGGACAAGACGTCAGTTGGCGATATCAAAATTCTGATGGGCGACATGAATGCCAAACTGGGAGGGGACAACACAGGAAGAGAACTAACCATGGGTCGAGAGGCGCTAGGTGAAATGAATGAGAATGGAGAATTGTTTGCAGAATTCTGTGCATTCAACGATTTGGTGATTGGAGGCAGTGTGTTCAGGCACAAGGATATCCACAAAGCGACATGGACTTCACCAGATGGACACACTAAAAATCAAATCGACTTTATCTCAATCTCAAGAAAATGGAGACGCAGTCTACTTAACACAAGGTCAAGAAGAGGAGCAGATGTAGGTTCAGACCACTCACTGTCTAGTGCAAGGAACCCTCCAAATCAAGTGAAAAGCCTTCAAGGAAGCTGGTGATAGACCACAGTTCGAGTACAACACTCGGAAACTGAAGGATGAAACTACAAAGGAAATCTTCACGGCAGCCAGCCATCAAGACAAAATGAGAGATATCGAGGAACATCCCTGAAGAAACCTGTGTGGAAGAACACTGGAAGTCTTTGAAAGAGATGTGGAAAGAAACCTGCACAGCCGTATTAGGAAGGAATAAGAAAGAAGATAAGGAATGGATCTCGACGGATACCTGGAAGCTGATAGAGAAGGGAGAGCAGGATGGAGAAGCAGAAGATAAACCAGTGCAAGGACGCTCAACGACAAGAGGAACTGAGCACAATGTATAAAACACTTCACGGGACAAAGAAGTGAAGAAGAGTGCACAGAAAGACAAAAGACAGTTCTACGAAACACTGGCAAGTGAAGCAGAACAGGCTGCAGGTAAGAGAGACCTGACAACATTGTATCAAATAACCAGGTTGCTATCAGGGAAGAGATCAACGCAGACGAAGCCAATAAAAGATGATGACGGAAATTTAATTACCAAAGAAGAGAAACAGAGGAAACAATGGGCCGACCACTTCAAGAAGCTCTTGAATCGACCACCACCTGCACTTCGTCCAGAAATACCACCTGCAGCCCAGCCGCTGAACTACAAGTGAACATAAATCCCCCAACGAAAATGGAAGTCCTGAACGCCATAAAGCTACTGAAATGCGGGAAAGCAGCAGGACCAGATGGAATACCGCCAGAAGCACTGAGAACAGATGCAGAGACAACAGCGGACATGCTCACACCACTATTGCAGAAGGTGTGGAAGGAAGAGAAGGTACCTGCCCGGTTAATTGGAAGAAGGGTTACCTTGTCAAACTGCCGAAGAAGGGAGACCTCAGTGTTTGCAAGAACTGGCGTGGAATCACTCTCCTGTCCACCCACACCAAGCAAAATATTAAGCCGCATCATCCTGGAGAGGCTTAAAGATGCACTGGATTCAAAACTGCGACCGGAACAGGCCGGCTGGATTCAGGAAGTACAAATCATGTGCAGACCAAATTGCAACGCTTCGTATCATCATAGAACAGAGCATAGAATGGCAATCAGCTCTCTACCTCAACTTCATCGACTTTGAGAAGGCCTTCGACAGCGTCGACCGAGAGGTAATTTGGAAACTGCTTCATTACTATGAGTACCGCAAACCTTTGTCCGCCTCATTCAACAACTATATGAAGATGCCACATGCCAGCCAAGTAATTCACAATGGGAAGCTCAGTGATGCCTTTGGGGTGAAGTGAAGACAGGAGTGAAACAAGGTTGCCTACTATCACCCATGATATTCCTGATTGTGGTGGACTGGATCATGCAGCAAACAGTGGGCAGTGAGAAGAGGGGCATATGCTGGACTGCGGAAAAGAACCTAGAAGACTTGGATTTCGCCGATGATGACTTGTGCCTGATGTCATACAACCTTGAAGATCTACAGGCGGAAACTAACAAGTTGACAGAAGAGGCAGCGAATATGGGACTTCAAGTGAATATAGAGAAGACAGAGGTGATGAAGATACCGCACCACCAACAACAACAAACTCCAATCACCGTCAACGGGAGAAACTTGAAGGAAGTAACCTCCTTCACTTATCTAGGAAGCACTGTTTCAACTACAGGCGGGACGGACGAGGACGTCAAAGCCAGAATCGGGAAAGCAAGACAGGCGTTCATTAGCCTGAAACCAGTGTGGAGATCTTCTGCACTCAGCATGTGGAACAAGATCCGGATTTTCAACACCAACATCAGTCAAGCCAGTGCTTCTGTATGGTTCAGAGACTTGGCGCGTCACGAAAGGCATTTCCAATAAACTATAGACATTCATCAACAACTGCTTACGCTCGCTACTGAAGATCAGATGGCCAGAAAAAATAAGCAACAAGGAGTTCTGGGAACGAACCAACCAAGAACCTATCACGCAACAAATATGCAGGAAGAAGTGGAGATGGATTGGGCATGCACTGAGAAGGCCGACTGGGAACATCACGCGTCAGGCCAAGCCGTCGAATGGAATCCCCATGGGAAGCGACGAGTTGGACGTCCGAGGTTGACATGGAGGAGGTCGTGCGAGGAGGAAATGAGAGGTTGTGGGCTGTCGTGGGACCAGGTTCAAAAGATCTCAGAGAACAGAGGTCACTGGAGGCGTGCTACCGAAGCCCTATGTTTCATTAGGAACCCAAGGGACTAATAATATAATAAATAAGGATTTTGTTGATTTCAAGATGGTATTCGTCATGGACTCACATCAGTCCAGTAGGCCAAACCTGGTGAACGTGGGAACAAGTACTCATCGATGACACTGAGTGATGGTCGCGCTATGTTGTGAATTGACAGAAGTAAGAAATGTGGACCATCAGATTCCAACCCAATGGCTCAATGGTAACGTGCTGGCTACGAGATCTGAGGTTCTGGGCTCGATTCCTGGCGCTCTGGGGTCATGGGTTCGTGCTGCTGACAAGTCTGATGATAAGACGAATCAGTTGGCTGTCGAATGCTCCCAGGTTTCCAATGCTACCTCAGTTGGTGTCAGTTCATGATGAATACCAACTTGAAAACAGTTGGTTTGGTCCAGCTTCCCAAGTAAATGACGTGGTCAGTTCATTCCGCTAGTCCTATCCCTATTGTTAAATTAGGAGTTGGAGTATGTTAGTCACACGCATCATCTGATAGATTAAAAACGCATGGCAAACATATGCAGATTTCTGCTCAATGCATTGCAAAGACTGCATTTTGTCAGCGTCTTCCCCATACAGAACTATGGTGTCTGAGTACTCTGCGGCAATAAGATGTCTTCAGAGGGATAGGTTAGTCCATGTTTAGTCGAAGGTACATACAACAGGACGCATTAGTAGCTCTAAAACAAAATTAATTAGGAATGGTGACATTTTGCACCTCTGATGCACACTACTAGTTGCCAATACTTCAGACAAAGTATCTCCATAGACAGCTTCTTGAATTCAAATACAAAGCTTTGAATATATTTTTATTTATTTGTCACTTGAGTTCCCAATGGGACATACGCCTTCAGTAGCACGCCACCATTTCACTCCGTTCTCGGCACTCTTTTCAACCTCAATCCACCACTGCCCACAAGCTTCCATTTCTTCCTCTCACCATCTACTCCATGTCACCCTCACCTCGGACAACCCAACTCATCGTTTCCCATTTGGACTACCTCACCTGACGCATGATATCCACAAACCGTCTTCCTTCTCACTATATGTACAATACAAAACACTTCATCTCCACTTACTCCTCCTCAATATTTCATGCGTGACAGCTTCTTGCCTCGTTGCTTAGTCGCTTCGTTGGTTGGTTGGTTGGTTGGTTGGTTGGTTGGTTGGTTGGTTGGTTGGTTGGTTGGTTGGTTGGTTGGCTGGTTGTCACCCACACTGAGTTCTTCCTTGCTTATTCTTATCATTCCCACCATCCATCTTCAGTATTGAGTGAGTGTGAGCATAGTAGTATGTGGTAGGTGTTGCTTGATGAATCTCTGCAGTCTGTTGGATATGCTTTCCGATCACATAGAATCACTGACTTACTTAACTTGACTGAATTAGTGTTGAAAATCCTGACCTTATTCATGCTTTATACTGAGTGTAGTGGAGTGTAGTGTAGTGTGATGTGATATGATATGATGTGGTGTGTAGTGTAGTGTATTGTATTGTAGTGTAGTGCATTAGGTCTCCACACGATGCTGTCTGCCTAGTTAGGTGGGTGGATGAAAGAGACAATTTCGTTTACATTTCTCCCATTGGTGGTGATTGGTGCCTCTTGTTGTTGTTGTTGTTGTTGTTGTTGTTGGTGGTGGTGGTGGTGGTGGTGGTGGTGGTGGTGATGGTTGTGGTGGTTGGGTATCTTCATCACCTCTGTCTTCTCTACGTTCACATGAAGGAAGGCCCGTCTTCCTTGGCTGCCTCACCTCACCTCACCTCACCTCACCTCACCTCGCCTCTTCCGTCAACTTGTTGGTTTTTGCTTGTACATCTTCGAGTTTGTGAGACAAGACGTTAGACATAAATCATGATCGTTGGCGACATTCAAATCTTCTGGGATCTTTTCATTGGTCAAACAGTGTATGTCCATCTTCTCACAGGTCCTCACAGTTGTTTCTCGCATCATCCAGTCCATTGGAGTGCAGTCGATCACAACGGGTAGGATGATTGGTGATAGTAAGCGGCAACCTTGTCTTACTCCTGTCCACTGTCTTCACTTCAGAGGCATCACTGAGCTTTGCATTATAAATCACTTGACGTGTAGCATGTAGCCTCATCATATAACACATATGTAGCTGGTGTTGAATGAGGTTGATAAATGTTTGTTGCACTAAAACCGTAGTATTGAAGCAGCTGGTTGCCAAATTACTTTTGAGTCGACGCTTCGATCGAAGGCCTTTTCAAAATCAATGAACTTGAGGTAGAAAGTTGACTGCTGTCTTATTCTCTGTTCTTTGGTGATGCGTAGCGTTGCAATTTGATTTGCACATGATTTGTTCTTCTTGAAGCCAGCTTGCCTTGGTCGTAATTTTGAATTGAGAGCACCTTTTAACCTCTCCAGTATGATGCAGTATAATGTTTCGCTTGGAGTGGACAGAGGTGGAGCACGATTCCTCGCCAGTTCCTGCAATGACTTAGGTCTCCCTTTTTTGGAGTTTGACAAGGTAGCCCTTCTCCCAGTGGGCATGCATCTTTCCTTCCTTCCAAACCTTCTGCAGTGGTGGTGTGAGCACGTCTGCTGTTGTCTTTGCATATGTTTTCAGTGCTTCTGCAGGAATTCCATCTGGTCCTGCTGCTTTCCCGCATTTCAGTAGCTTTATGGCGTTCAGGACTTCTGCTTTTGACGGAGGGCTTGTGTTCACTGGTAACTCTGCGGTTGCCGGTGGTATGTCTTGACGAGTTGCACGTGGTGGTGGTGAGTTCAGGAGGTTTCTGAAGTGGTCAGACCATCGTTTTCTTTGTTTCTCCTCTCCGGTAACTAGCTTTTGTTCATTGTCTTTCATTGGTTCCATATGAGTTGATCTTTTCGCGGATAGTAACCTGGTTATTTAATGGTGTTGTCAGGTCTCTGTCTCTCCTACCATCAGCCCGTTCTGCTTCACCTGCAAGTGTGTCGTGGCAGAAGTGTCTTTTGTTATCGTGCACGCACTCTTCTTCACTTCTTTGTCCAGTGTAGTGTTTTATAGGTTGTGTTCAGTTCCTTTCTTCGTTATTCATCCCTGCACTACACTGGTTCATCTTCTCCTTCACCATCTTCCTCTCCCTCCCCTATCAGCTTCCATGTGACCGTCAAGATCCATTCCCTATCTTCTTTCTTCTTCCTTCCTAATACGGTTATGCAGGTTTCTTTCCACGTCTCTTTCACGCAGTTTCAGTGTTCTTCCATGTAGTTTTCCTCGGGGATGTTGCCCAATGTCTCACATTTTGTCCTGATGGCTGACGCGAAGATGTCCTTTATAGTTTCATCCTTCAGTTTCCGGGTGTTGAACTTGAACTATGGTCTATCACCAACTTATTTGAAGGCTTTCAACTTGATTTTAAAGGTTTCTAGCACTAACAGTTAGTGGTCTGAGCCTACATCCGCTCCCCTTCTTGATCTTGTGTCCAGTAGACTGCATCCCTTTCTTGAGATAGAGATGAAGTCAATCTGATTTTTAGTGTGTCCTGGTGTTTGGTGAAGTCCATGTCGCTTTGTGAATATCCTTGTGTTTGTACACACTGCCTCGCCTCCAAACACCAAATCGTTGAATGCGCAGAAACCTGCGAACAGTTCTCCGTTCTCATTCATTTCATCGAGTGCTTCTTGACCCATGATGAGCTTTCTTCCTGTGTTGTCCGCTCCCAGTTTGGCATTCATGTCACCTATTAGAATTTTGATGTCACCAACTGGGGTGGGGTGCTGTCCAGTGTTGGTTGCAGTTGTCTGTAGAACTCCTCCTTCTTCTCTTGATCTGCATTATTTATATGTGCGTAGCGTAGCATTGTATGAGTGCAATTTTCCCTCCTTTTGAGTTGAATCTTGCTATCATGATCCTACAGCAGAAGATTGGACTGTATAGCTCACTTCTTTCTAAGATTTGTGCTAATGATGTTGGCTATAATGATAATGAAAGGTTCCCGATTAAACCATTCAGTCCAGAGAACAGGACATCGTCATCTCAAGGACCACTACATTATTTATCTCGTATGTATAATCGGTTTTACCGTCATCAAAATTAAGAATCAAATATATCAACCAAGTACAAGTCAATCCTGGTCAACAGCGTCCTACAGTTGATACAAGCTCGTCAGAGGGAGAGGAAGGTAGATAAGAAGGGTGAACAGGTGTTCATCTCTTGGTGCTGATATTCTGTCCATTTACAGTTCCATACTTTTCATACTATACTCTGCCTACAATAATATTTAAGTAAAGGTCACAGGACACATTTCAAAATGTCTGCAACATCGAATCAAACTGAGCGATCCCACTGACCCCTAACTTCATCGAAAGCCGAATATATCATTGAAACGGGTCACAAGATTGATGTGTATACACCTTTCAAAAGTGTTTTCAAAACCTAATGAAAGTACACACTTAGATGCTTTGAAGTTTCTGCTATAAAAAGGTTTAGGCCTGTTTTATATATTTAGCCCGATGACATTAAATAAACGACGCTCTATATCACGAACTGACAGAAGTAAGAAACTGTGAGCCAATGGATCCCAATAAACTGGCTTAATAGGAATGTGCTGACCATGAAACCTGAGGTCTCTGGGTTCGAGCCCTGGCGAGGTCATAGGTGTACACCGCTGAAGAGTCCGCCACTCCCATTTTTTCAGTGGTTCTCTAACTTATATCAATCCATGATGAATACCAGCTTGACATTCAGAAACAATTTGTTGCTATGTTCGGATTAATCCAGAAAGGAGTGTCTTGGTGTCTTTTCGATGCCGGCTACCTGGCTGGCTGGCCGGCTTCGATATCGTCATCTATGCATACGCCTATGCGGCCTATAGTTGAAACGATGCTGCCTGCCTCGGTAGGTGGTTGGATGAAAGAGACAACTTCGTTCCTATTTCTGGCACTGATGGTGATTGGTGCTTCTTGTTGTTGTTGTTATTCTTGCTGATGGTGGTGGTTGGGTATCTTCATCACCTCTGTCTTCTCTACGTTCACGTGAATGAAATCCAGTCTTTCTTGGCTGTGTCGCCTCACCTCGCCTCTTCTGCCAACTTTTTAGTTTTCGCAACGTGATGAATACTACCCTGAAATAATAGTCTTCTTTTTCAGATGGACCAAAAGGTGAGTCATCAAAACAGCCTCAGTAACCATATTTTACTAGTGATGATATGACAAACAAATTAATTAACGAAATTATACTTTAAAAAAGTAATTTGCATAAAACATTCAGGAGGTTATACCAGAGATAAATTCCACGCGCAAAGTTTACCTACTTATAAGTAGTCTAATTAAATTTGGACAAAGTTTATGTATGAAACAGTTCATTTCCTTAATATTTTCTTTAACGTGTGCAGTAGACATAATCGATAGGAATCAATGAATCATGAATTTGTTTTCAGACTGAGAGAAGAGAATCATATACAAAAATTTCCCTCCATTATGTACCTGTTGCTGTTTTTCTAACACTTATACGCCAGCTCGCTCGTTTTTCGATATCACTAACACTTTTCTGGCTATTCTAATTGGCTAAAATTTCATCCCAGAGCTTAGATATGCAGTTCAACGTTCTTATGTGTGTCCATTATTTAGGTTCTAATATATGAATGAACACACAATGACATATGAATTCAGCATTGTTTAAACTCGACTGCAGACCTATATTTTGCTTAACTTTGTATAAAACAGACATCAGATGTGCTTTGTTTAACACGTAGGGTGGAGAGATAAGTAACTAGATGATAAAAAGAAGAAAGAAAGTGGAGTTACTTGTAATATGTACTACCAAAGAAAGAGATGCTGTAAAAGTAACAATTACCTAAATTTCAATATTCGTATGAAAACAGGTACTCCGAATGATATAAATAGACCGTGAAAACGTCTTCTTATTGGTGAGTTTTTGCGATGACTGATACATTCTTGAAAGTATTCAAAACTGCCTTACTTTAAAGGTAACATTTAGTCACGAAGTAAATTATCACTGGATAACGATAAAAATTGTTATAACCAGTCGAAAGTGCTATGTGAATACTATTTGATGAAACCTCTTTGCTAGTCCAAGTTGCTTGATATTGTAAATTATTGTACTCAATGCTAAATAGTTGGATGTATTTGCAGTAATTGAGATTGTTGAGTTTCCTCCTTCTATCAGCCAGTCACTAACAAAATGACACCTAGCAAGAGAAACAATAGCATGCATGTATTTTATGGATGCTCCTCAGCTGCTTTGCAATTTGAAGAATATAATTTTGTTATTTGTATTGTCTCATCACTGAGTGGACCCAAATGATCAGTCCCTGTTGGTAATATGGGCTTTTATAAGGATGCCTCGACATTTTCTATGCTTCAATTTTATATCAGTGATGAATAGTAGTTTGCAGTGGAATCTAGGACGCGCGTTTCGTCCTACTTGGGACTCGTCAGCGAGGTGTACTTGCTTCCAGTTGCATGAAAAGAGGCTTTCGTGACTCAGTAACCTAGTGGGTTACGCCCTGGTGTTTGAAGCAATCGGTCCAGGGCTCGAATCCTAGTGAGAAAAACATTGCTCACTGGGAGCTATGCACATCCAACTGACGAGTTCCAGGTAGGATTCCAGTGCTAACGACTATCCTTTATTACCATCACAATCAAATTAAAGGCAATATCAAGGGATCCACCCACGCAGGAGCCCAAATCCCAATGGGAGCCTTTCACTTCAGTCCAAACAACAACGGGTAATTTCCTATTCAATCCTCTAATCTTTATGAAATAATTAAAACACTTTGAATTGTTCAGTGGGGTGTACATTCCGCCCTCCTCCCTCATTCTGTAAAAAGATCATTTTATGACCATTTACGCCTATGTCTACGCTTTTTGATCAGTTAGAATGACTTTTTCTTTCTAAAATCTTCCTCTAAAATAAATTATTCATTGAACTCACTAGTGAATCATTAAAATATTGACTTTAAGGGTGTAGGAGCTGAGGTTATATGATTAAAATATTAATAAGCTTCTATTTCCGCATGCTGTTTCGAGTGACTCCAAAGCCCACCTTAGTAACCACTGAAATAACTAATTAGGATCTAGAGGTAGTATTCATTACGGACTGATATCAGTTGGAGAACCATTGAAAACCTGGAAGTACTGTATAGCAAGTTGTTTCGCCCTAGTATGGGACTCCTCAGCAGGACGCACCCACGATCCGGTTAGGGATCTAACTCAGGACCTTCTGATTTCACGGCGAACGTGCTAACCATTCAGCCACTGGGTTGGTTTTCAGTGGTTCGCTATATATTGTAACTATCACCTAAGGTCTTCTACTTGACATCCGCTTCCCTTCCTACTGGTTGACCCCACAGGTTACGGTTTATCATTAGAACTTCGAGAGATCCATCTGGAAGCAAGTCACCAATGAGCACTATACTAATTAGGATGTTTTTATTTTGTCTGAAAAGGTGGTTTTCGCATGAAATAACAACACTTCATTCGTTATTTCACTAGTTATTAGAGTAGTGGCTTTTGAAGTCGCTGGTTACTTCACATGGTGATAGGTAAGTTACGGCGTGCAAATTGTTTGTACATAAATCTCTTATAAGAAGACTGACCTTAAAGGCTACTTTACTGACTACTGCAAAATAACCAATCAGATTTCAGAATCTTGGCTAAGAAGGTAGTTTTTTCATAAAACGGCGTAAAGTAATTGGTCAGCTTAGCAGCTGCTAGAGTGATCTTTAAGGTTAATCTATGAAAATCTTTGAAACATTAGGGACTTTTTTAAATTGACTTGATTGTGGTTAGCAATGGAATCTAGAACGTGCATTTCATCCTACTTGCGGCTCATCAGTTGTATGTACCAAGTCAACCAAGTCAATTCCAACCATGAATAATCAGGCAAGATCGAAGCATCCAGATAGAAGCCCATATGCTAATAGACATCGAACAATTTGATCTAGTATAACACTGGACAAGTACAAGTATATCAAAAAATCAGGGGGTTTGTTTCCTGATTTACACTGGGATAACCTGAAGGAAGTTGTCTCTTTCACCCACCCACATACCTATGCAAGGCAGCATCAACTACAGGCGGCATAGGCACAGATGATGATATCAAACCCATTAAGCCAGCCAGCCAGCATCGGAAAGACACCAAGACACGCCTTCCTGCATCAGTCTGAAATAATCAGTGTGGAGATCTACTCCACTCCACTCCACTCCACTACATTCTACTACACTCCACTACACTACACTATACTATACTATACTACACTATGCATAAAGTGTCAACAACATCCGCATTCTCAACACTAATTCATTCATGTCAAGTAAATCAGTCAGTCATTCTATGTGATGGTTGACAGACTTGGCACCTCACCAAAACCATTTCCAACTGACTGTAGAAATGCATCAAACAACACCTACCACATACTACTATGCTCACACTCACTCAATACTGAAGATGAGATGGATGGTGAGAATGATAAGAATAAGCAATGAGGAACTCAATGTGGGTGACAACCAACCAACCAACGAAGTGACTAACCAACGAGGCAAGAAGCTATCACCCATGAAATATGAAGAAGGAGTAAGTGGAGATGAACTGGATTGTATTGTATTGGATTTTACATGTACTGAGAAGAAAGACGGTTTGGGAACATCACGCGTCAAACCAGTTTGTGGAGTGGAGCCCGAATGGGAAATGACTAGTTGTGCGTCCGAGGTGAGGGTGACATGAAGGAGATTGTGTGAGGAAGAAATGAAAGCTTGTGGTTAGTAGTGGTGTCAGGTTGAAAAGACTGTAGATAAGAGAGTGGTATGGTGTCGTGTTACTGAATCCCTATGTTCCACTAGCAACCCAAAAGACTAGTGAAATAATATTAAAATTAAAAACTTTCATTGGCATTCAGGTCTGCTTATGTATCCCCTGGATACTTCGGGTTTACATTATTTCATTGTGTATTTTTCGATTAGCACTTCATAATAATACACTATACGCAAGGTAATCGTACCAGCGAACCAGTGCATAATAATCCTTTTCTGTGTGCAATCAGAGATTCATTTCAAAAAATAAGACGTGAAAATGGTGATTTTTTTCGTTGTCAATCAATAATTTGTTTTAGTGAATTAGTAAATTTTTTTAAAACGCGCTTAATAAATATGCTATTTATTTTGAGGCCAACAGAGATTTTATTTTTAAGGTCATCATGGATTAGCATCAGTTGGAGAACTATTGAAAATTTGGGAGCACTATACAGGTAGTCGTTTCGTCTTAGCACATGACTCCTCATCAGTATGCACCCATGACCCTGCTAGGAATCGAGCTCAGGCCATCCACCCACTGAGTCGGTTTTCAGTGGTTCACGGTTTCCAACTTCTGTCAATTCATGACATAGTGAGACTATCACCTAAGGTCTTCACTTGGCATACGCTTCCGTTCCGACTGGTTGACCTCATAGGTCACGGTTCTCATTAGAACTCCGGGATATTCATCTGGAAGCTAGTCGCTAATGAGCACCATATGGTAATTTAGTTTGTTTGTGAGGATTTCATTTAATTCTTCCAATGTTCAGAGGTTTCCAATGGTTCTCCAGTCGATGTCAGTCAGTGATGAATACTGCCTTAAAATCCTCAACTAAACTGAGTTCATCTTTTAATATTTACCTCATGTTGTAACTACTGTCAAGTTATTCAGGCATTACATTACACAAGCAAACATAAGCCTGAACTGAATATAGTCGTGACCAGTATAGTCAGTCAAGTCGAACAGGAGGACAATTACTCAATGATGACATTGGATAGAGGTTGCGTTATATCGGCAACTGACAGAAGTAGGAAATGTGGACCATAGAATTTTGACCCACTGGCTCAATGGTAACGTGCTGGCCACAAAACCTTAAGGTTCTATTGTCATGGGTGCACACTGCTGAGGAGTTCTATGCTAGGATGAAGTAGCTCTCCAGTACTTCCAGGTTTCCAATGTTCCTCCAACTGATGTCAGTCCATGATGAATTTCAACCTCAAATCAATTAATAAACTTCCACAAAACCTCCGGATACAGAAGGTTCGTTTGGCATTTGCCAACTTGCTTATTCTGTGGTGCCTACATGGTGAGATATCCGACAACTTATCAAAGGACGAGTATACTGAGCTGCACTCTATTCTCTCCTGTTACACAGCTGTTAAAAGTAGAAGACACAAGGTGACTAGACAGTTTTGATCATAAATGTCTCCGAAGTATTGCTTGCGTTTAGTGGGATCACCTATCAGTCGAAGGGTACTAACCAATACAGGCAAGTTACTTGATGAAGTTATGAACCTTCATCGGTTGAGGTGGCTTGGATACGTGTCGAGCTGCGCATGCTGAGCTACTTCCTACCTTGATATACATACTAGAAGAAGGAGAACAAAACCTCACACCAGTCTATGAAGTCTCTAACTGTTGGCATGAGTTGTGTGGGAAGATTTCGAATATCTGGCTGGGGTCCCTGTGAAACAGGTGGCAGTTTTGGGGACTCTTAGTGGCATGGCTAAAAGTTTTTCACAATGACTCCTTGACATCTTCTAAAAATGAAATATATCCACTTAGTCTTATCTTCAAATTGTCTATCCTGTCATATTACTTTAACTACTCTATTTCTATCTACCTGTTCTTTGTATTCTACCAAGAAATATGACATTTTGTGCAACACAGGATACAGTCCTCATCCCATAAAATACCAATGAAACACCTAATATACAAATATATCTGTTCGACTATCTGAGATAGATGTGGTTTGATAGATTAGTATTGATACTCCTTTGATGATGATTGAAGATGAAATGAGAATGTGAACTGTGGCCGGATTCGAACCGGAGACTACTTGGTTTTCCACCTGATGATCTACCAACTGAACCACAAGGTTCGACTAAGGACCAGAGTTTTATTTCACTTCAATATAAGTATATCATTCAACATTATACCTCAGAAACAGAAAATGCCATATCTGCAGAAAAAAAGTAACCTTCATTGCTTTGATCGACAGACATGCTGAACTCTACAAAAGAGATAATTAGACAGATATTTCACACAGTTGAGTAGCTTTTTCAACTACCCAACTGATGAGCCAGTCAACAGGGTTTCCGTTGGGAACCACCCCATAGCTTAGATCAAAAGTGTCATGAATTAGTGAAAGATACTACTACAGAACAGCTTCAATAGTTAGAATTCACTCAAGCTGGTCTATACGATTTGTAAACAATTTGGCTGGCTGCCTGGCATCACAGCGAAACTATTCAGTTTCCCACATCTCACATCAACATATCAAGATTGAGGCCATTAATATGAAAAACACACAAACAAGTCACCAAAGTAATCAAAAATAGTGGAAAGTCATAGGAAAAGGGGAAGAGGGGAAGAGGGGGGATCAAAACACCAACGAAATTCGGTCTGACTATTGAAATGAAGACAATCTATTCTGAGCCATATCAACTACAGCTTCCACTAAGTGATTTCTATTTGGACATAGACCTTAACCGTGAAGACTATATTTGCGTAAATGGCTCACATCAATAGTCACAACTTCTAGCCTGGAGGCTGCTTGCTTGAAACATACTGCGGTCCAGATTTCCACATCACCTTTAATCATTACCCTGTATCAATGACATCAGTTTGCCAACCAAAGAGTATCCCTGTGCTTACGATTAGAGGACACAGTCACGTATCGTGGATTCAGATGGTACCTAAAAAAATCCCTTGACGAGTGAAGTGAAGTCTAATTTTCGTCAGCGACTGAGTCTCAACGTACTAACGATAGATCAGTGAATCAGTGACCCAGTAGTCGCTGATCCTAATTCTGTTGTGAATCAAGTCCTCACAGATATCAGTCAGCAATAACCGACACCTGTGATACGAAAGGTGGCTATCATTCCGCAGTGGCCTATTGGATAGTGTCTTGGCATTTAAAGCAGTGAGTATTAGGTTCGAGTCTCAGTGGGAAAAACACCACTCACTAAGCTGGAGGTATATCCAGTTGATGAGCCACAAACTGACTAAACACGAGTCGTGGATTCCACTACCAATCACCACGATGAATATAACATGGTTGATTAAACTTGAAGCATATTCTAATCCAATCAAACATTTAATGAAGGAATATCCTCAAGTGGACTGATGTGCAAAGCGTTCATCACATGATGTCAAAAAGTTATGCAAGACCGTTTTCTTTTCATCACGGTTAAATTATAGTTGGAACACTTACTCTATGTTCTGTTGGATCATCTAAGAGTGAACAATTGTGGAACATAATAGAAATTTTGAGTCCTAAGCTCTGACTAAACTCCACCAATCATTTTGAAGTGGGAATGTCAGACTTAGGAAGTAATTGTGGTTATATGCTTTGAATGATGTCAGGTGGTTGAAGCCAATCGATAGGAAGCTCTACTCATCAACAAGACGCGAGTTACAACCTTGAGGTCCGACGTTTCCCGTCGACCGCTGCCAAACGTTTAATACAAATCAAACTGCACCATGACAACATGTTCCCTATATATATATATATATATATATATATATATATATATATATATATATATATATGGTTGTATTCACTACGAACTGAAATCGGTTGGAAAAGGATTCAGTGACTGTTTCGTCCTAGGTATGGAGCTCCTCAGCCGTCCTTACCCACTACTCCACCCCATCAAGGATCGAACTCAAAACCATTCGGTTTCACAGCCACTGAATCAGAGCTCATTGGTTCACAGTTCCCGACTTACTGATGTCAGTATGCGATATATTTCAACTATTCAAAAGATCTTCTGTTGACATCTACTTCACTTCTGACTGGTTGACCCCACATCACAGACTTGATACTACGTACAAGTAAACTGGCAAATGCACACTGAAGAATGTGATTCTTATCTATGCAGGTGGATGGAATCCTTCTCTACCAATTTGCTTTATCCCAATTGACTTTAGATTGTATCACGACACAGCTGGACTGTGGTCTGTCAAAGCGGCTTTGCTGTAATTTGACCATCAGTTGTTATCATTCGATAAAAGCCTCACCTAATTCTTTGCCAGGACTGCAGGCAATTGATGCATCATCTTCTGTTTTATTACCACTACCCACCAGAATCAGATGTCAATAGGTTCACACACATGAATAGTAACAGCAGCACGACTTACAGTAAGTTGTAAGTACGTATCTAGGATACTTAGATTGCAAAAAATGAGTGGCCTACACACCTTTAAGCAACTGTCGTTTATAGATGATTACGGACTGATGATTTGAAGGTGAAATCGAAAGCTAAGTCGTGACAGGATCCGATACCCTACCATATCAGCTATAAAATTAAGTTGCTAACTAGGTCTTAACTACATTTCAATCATTTAGGTCGTTTCTCGACTGTTATTTGAATAAGTGATATGTTAATCTTCATTCACCATAATCACAGTAACTTCTGTAACCTGTTGCTACCCATATTTCCATTGCACTTCCAGTCACCACCGGATATCCTTCCAAAAAAACAATTAACTGTATGACATCCACCTAACGTGAAATGCCTTCCAACTAGTTCAAAGCTTTCGTTGCTCTCGTGCCACAATGGCCTGGTGGGAAACACTGTGGCGTTTGAAGTGAAAGGCACTGGGTTCGAATCCCCTGTAGGGACAACACTTGGGTGTAGATGCATTCAGCCGACGGATCATAAATAGGACGAAAAGCGCGTCCTGGCCTTATATCCTCGTCATTAATTTCAGTAAGGTTAAGAGGCTGAATTGAAGACAACTACCGGATAACTACTGTTCGTTTACGTTTCCGACTTGGTTCACTTCACCCGTTGGGGACGCAAGTGAATAATAATTTCATTCTGAGTGATAAAATCCATTATTGTGCATCAGTCCATAGTTGTACACACAGATGAATCAGATCGCTTGAAATATGCCCACAATCACCAGCAGACTTTGTGTTCTGTTGTAGGCGTAGGCGGTTAGGGAGCCTAATCGAGTGACTTATCGTGTGGATGGATTGAGCATACAAGACGAGGCAAGTATATTCGAGACCAATCACATAAAACGTCAGTGTTGAGACCGAATCAGTAGAATCATGTTCTTACGTCACTTACAGCCAGACAAAGTTATAACAAGTTATGTTCTTGGTGGGAACACCACCACTCACTAGGGCATATTTGCATCTGGCTGATGAGTCTAAAATAGGACGAATCACATGTTCTAGATTTGATCTCTTCTATGTATTAATTTACGTGATTTCGAATTAGCTTCATAGCTTCTCAGGATGACTCTGAAGGCCACCCTAGCAACTGCTGAGATAGCTAATTACACTCATGTATTATATGGAAAACGATTTTTCCAAGCGAAATACCGGGATCTGATTGATCATTTCAACAGCCACTAAGGTGGTCTTTAAAGTCGCCCGCTTGTTACTACTAAAGTGAATAAGTTGACGGGCAAATCGATGATAAGACAATGGAAATGTATCGTCACCAAGATGTTATCTATTTCTATCGACAGTCACCCTCTAAGTTATAAACTCGGTAAGTCGTCAGCAGCTGTTCCATTCATGCCTTCAGGATCTGTACCTTAGACAGAAAGTAAATCTTATCGAATCAACATACATATGTGTGAATCGCATTGTCGACATCATCACCCTGAATGCTATGAGTATAACGGAAGCATTTTATCTGTCAACTAACAAGGTTGTCAAATCAAGTGAAATGACCTTGAGAATAAAGGCCGAACGAACTCTAGAATACAAAACGTATTTTAACCAATCATTCGGAAATAATTCATCGTTGGTCACTGTTTTACCTGCTAGTTCATCACTTGCATATGCAGATTGTGAATTTTATGTAAGCACACATACACACTGGTAGTTTACACTAAGCACCTGTATTTTCGTGTTAATCATGTTTTGCCTAAAATTTTGAAGATGCGAATCAGCCCATGATATTCAACTACTTTTACCATTAATTTAAACGAATCAGAAATTAATTTTTAAATATCATCCACCCACTCATCACTATCCCTCTTTTTTCAAACCCACTATGATGTTACCAATTTAATTGTCTGACCTAGTCGAAGGGAGTAAAAGTCGGTCAAAGTCAATCAGTCAGTCAGACAGGCAGAGTCAATCAATCAATGGACGAATAAAAAACAACAGCGAACAAGCCTAACGCGTAGTGTGAAAGGTGGGGGGGGGTCATTCACCTGTTAACATTATATATCGCATCAACCTTTTAGTAAACTACCAATCAAATATTTACTAGGTTAAAATGGAAAGGAATGAATAAACGAGACATAAAACTAATCACAAGTCAGACCAGAGAAAATTTGATACTCTGAAATAAAATCTTTAAAATTATTAAAAACTACAATGCCAACTACACAACACCCAATGATCAAATGTATTACAGCATATAAACAACAAAATGAGTCACTCACTCAAATAACGAACAAACAAACATTGACATAGTAGGTCTGTGAACATTTGTGTACAAATGCGTTCACATACACACACACATACACATCTTGTTGTACATAATTTGCCAGTGTTATTCAAAATTTCGATACTAAAATACTTGTTGTTACATACATTTTATATATAAACAGAGAGAGAGAAGAAAAAAAATTAAAAACAGATCATAGTGAGAAAAAAACTGATTTTTCTCTTGCCTCCAAATAATTGGATAGTGGTAGTTATCCTGCATCTGAGAAAAACATCTTTCTAAATGAATTATTATCTTTTTTTTACATACATGAACAGTGAATGCATACTATTACTTTCTTCAAGTTGTAAGTATACCGTGAACTGATCAAGTTAACACAAAGACAAACTGTAGTATTGATCATATTCTACCTGTTGTAAATTTCAAGGTAAGTTAGTATCAATATTATATTTAGTTTAATAAACCTAATTGTTAGTTAATAGACAGAAATTTATTGATTTAATATCATTTAAAGATCCATTGAAAACTTTGGAGTACTAGATATTCATCACTTCGTAGTTTGACGCTAGTCAGTCGTATGCAACCATGACCTACTGAGAGATAGATAACAGCATCATTTTGGATGTACACTCCTGAGGTGTCCCATACTGGGATGAAGCAGTACTTTCACGTTTTCAGTGATTCTCCAATTCATATCATTCCATAATGAGTATTATTAGTATTATATTTCTCCCTTGGGTTCCTACTGGAACATAGGCATTCAGTAGCACGTCTCCATTGCACTCTCTTATCTACAGTCTTCTCAACCCGACACCACCAATAACCACAAACTTTCACTTCTCACTCACACCATCTACTCCATGTCACCCTCACCTCGGTCACCCAACTCATTTCCCACTTGGATTCCACTCGACGGCCCGGTCTGGCCTCGCCTGACCTGACCTGACGCGTGATATCCACAAACCATCTTCCTTCTCATTATATGTACAATACAATACAATACAATACAATCCAGTTCATCTCCACTTACTCCTTCTTCATATTTCATGGGTGATAGCCTGTTGCCTCGTTGGTTGGTTGCTTCGTTGTCACCCACACTGAGTTCTTCCTTGCTTATTCTTATCATTCCCACCATCCATCTCATCTTCAGTATTGAGTGAGTGTGAGCATAGTAGTATGTGGTAGGTGTTGCTTGACGCATTTCTACAGTCAGTTGGAAATGGTTTTGGTGAGGTGCCAAGTCTGTCAACCATCACATAGAATGACTGTAGTGTAGTAGATCTCCACATTGACTGTTTCCGATGAATGCAGGAAGGCGTGTCTTGTCTTTCCGACGCCGGCTACCTGGCTGGCTGGCCGGCTTCGATATCGTCATCTGTGCCTGTGCCTAAGTCGTCTGTAGTGGAAACGATGCTGCATTGCATAGGTATGTGGGTGGGTGGAAGAGACAACTTCGTTTAGATTTCTCGCACTGATGGTGATCGGGGCTTGTTGTTGTTGTTGTTGGTGGTGGTGGTGGTTGGGTATCTTCATCACCTCTGTCTTGTCTACGTTCACGTGAATGAAGTCGAGTCTTCCTTGGCTGCTTCACTTCACCTCTTCTGCCAACTTGTTGGTACTCACCTGCAGATCTTCGAGTTTTTGCAACAAGACGTTAGACATAAATGCTCATCGTTGGCGAAATTCAAATCTTCTAGGGTCTTTTCATCGGTCCAGCTCTCATATGCTCATCTTCTCACAGCTGCTCAGTTTCTTGCCTAATCCAGTCCGGTCGACCACAGTCAGAAAGGTCATCAATGATAGTAGGCAACCTTGCTTTACAACTGAACCACTTGGTGGGAATTGAATACTCTCCATGATACCTGAACGTTCTGAGTTCGACCCTCAGTGGGGTGGTGAGTATACACTATGGATGAGTTCTATACTAGGACAAAACAGATAACTATCTAATACACTCAGTTTTTCATCGCTTCTCTAACTCATATGAATCTGTAATGAATACCAACAAATCGTATGCTTCATTCACTTGCATACTTTAGACTTTGACTAATTTGAATTTTTTTTCCTCTTAAAAAAAACAGACTTCATATTTCGTCTAGACTAATATACTCAAGGTCATTATCGATAAAAGCCTTGGAAATGGATACATCATGAAAATTACATTAAATTATGTAATTGATGCTTTTTTGTTAGTCAATCATAATTCTTAATGCATAGATTTAAACTACATCATTTTCACTTTACCTAGTAAATATATGATTTACTCCTTTCTAAGAAACTACTTATTTCTTTATATTGAAGTATAGAATTGAACATTGAATAATTTTCGAGTGTGACGATATTTGTTATCATAAACCAATTGAATAATAAATGAGTGAAGGTCAAACTTAGTTAAGTTGTTCCTATGGTATAACTTTCAAGTGTTTAGTAGAATTTATCTACTTCATTATTTTAGGAATGGAATGTAACATTTTAAAGCATTTAAGTTCAACAAAGAATAACCAGATGAACATATTTTGATCAATTTTATCATGATAAAAGATGTCTATTAACATAAAACATTCATAATTATCATTTGTTGATATACATATATTATTATTATTATTACATATATTATATTATTATTATTACTGAATGGAATGAATCGCCTTCTGTTGGCGTAAGGGTTTCTGTATAGATGCCTTGACATTGCCTGAATACCTGTTGTCATAAATGATTTGATTGTGGTTAACAGTGGAATCTAGGACCCACGTTTCATCCTATTTGGAACTTGTCAATTGGATGTACTTACAAGCAGATGAGTGACGGCGTTCCCAATGAGACTTGAATGCAGCACGGATCGCTCTACTAGACCATTGGGTCTCGATAGTCATCTCTTGTGTAAGTTGTTCTTTCTTAACAGTCAGCAAGCACTGTTGTTATCCACCCTCTTTACTCTGGAAAAGATTCCTCTGACAAACTGTATGTTCCTCTTATTCCATGGCTTTCTGTGGTCACCGGTAGGCTTCTCTAATGTCATTGATGGATGTTAGTTGACTGGAGGCAATTCGCAGGGATATCTGCTTGACTTCCTTTTCTTGCTTGTTACTACTTGTCAACAAGACATATCTGCAACTTCCAGAGAGCTGATTTCCCCTGGAAGATTCCAGCCTGCGTCGCCCAGTGTTACAGTGATTGACATCACCACTGAGGTATCCAGACCGTGATTCACCTCCGGTCAGCATTCAGGTCTAAACAAAATGAAACTGGTTGCTCTTCCCCGACCAATCAATGTACTAATACACCGACCTCTGTGATACCACAGAATCGATGCGTTTTCTCTTCCAAATACTTCAATAAGGTATTAACTTACATTGTTGGTGACTCTACTGGGGATACTGGTTGCAGGATATTCAAATCCGTCTAATCACTAACAACCTTCTTTATCTTTGTCTCTAATTTTATACTCAATAACTCTTCTAATTACGCCATAGTTACCTATGTGAACAGTTCTAAAGATGTGAGCCAACTGATCACTATTCTATTCTTGTAAAATCATGCTACCAACTTCATGTCAGTGATTTCATGGGACATACATCAAATCAAACAAGATATCTCTCACACTAGCCTAGACTCTGACATCAAGAGTCATGGTTGCGCATCATCTCCAAGGTGTACTTACAATAGTTAAGTCTAGTCACCTTAAGGACCTAGTTTGATCCGACTAGATCTCATATGATAGCCTTCCAGTTGCTTTCCGTTTAAATCCATATGAGAAAGCTGGTGGTATGTGTTGAAGTGAGGGAACACTCTCGTACATTTATGAACTGATGGTTTGAGTTATGTAATAACGTGGAAGTTACTCGATTTAAGTGCATAAGGTGTTAGAAAGTAAAGTTTAAAGGCACCAACTCCCCCTCATTGTTTTCAAAAACTTTTCAACTTCTATTCGCCTTCATTTATATTCCCTATCTTCCCTCATACCCATTTAGTTAATTTTAATCTCGATATTGGGTAATAACTGAAGGTGAAATGGAAATCTAGACCATAGTGGGGTTCGAACCAACAACCCAGGAGGTTGTCGTTTTGATTTCATCCTCGCAGTCATCAATACAAGTCAGAGAAAGCACGGCTAACTGAGATGGTTAAAGTGGTATTTCTCTACCATCATATAGCGGGGTATTACAGTTCTTCCTTTTACTGAGTTTTCATCGGCAAATGTTTCAGCGTCATGCCAGACATCATCATCACCGAATATCAGAGGCTGGTAACAATTCAGTGAAACGAAGACGCTAATCGTTCAAACATAGCAACAGAGAAATGTCGCTGAATAAGATCAGTTTAATACTACTTTGACCATCAAAATCATCAGACTCCTTATGGCAACAGCATAGAATTCATGTAGTCGGTTAGGAAAGTTAGACGAGTCGCTCTGACAGTCAGAACTCAAATGGTGGACTACACCCAGTTGATCGTAAGAAAATACAAAAAGGACAACTAAAGTGGAGAAACTTTTTTTCTTTGTGATACATCGATTTACCAAACAGTACATTCGTGATTATTTCTTACAGGGAGGAGACATCCCAGAATTATTTGCAATCAGCGGTCAGATGACGGTTTAGGATAGGAAAATAAGCAAAGGATTATGAAAATATGAATTATAATTAAATTCCGTAATAAAGGATTAATCTATGATAGTCAACAGCTTATGATGTCCACATCAATGACAAAGGTTTAACGTGCTTTTTTTGACACAGTGCCAGTTTGAACTTCTGAATGGCTAGTGCTTTAGGTATAATCAAATCCCTTTATGGAACCCTGTAGAAGATACTGATTTAGTTCTTAAAGGAAGTTGAATGGCCCTAGTTGACAAAATGTTGTTTTATTCACCTAAAAATGCATTTTCGTTCTGCTTTTATTAACTAGGCTGAGTAGTGTTCATGAGCATGTTTCACAAGTGGACACATGCTACGGTGGATGTGCTCAGTTCTACAGGAGTGGTTCAATATTTCAGCTTATCTTTCACATATTGATGAAGGAGTTTCTTGCAGCAGGAAGTGAATCTTAACAATCATTTTATTTTGAGGAAATTTGCAACAATGTCATTTTCTTTTCAATATTCAGTAAAAAGAATCTTCATCGATAGTAAATAAGTTTTCCCAAGACTTTTCAGTAGAATTTTAGTATTCTAATGAAAGTGGTCTGATGTCACATATTCGTGGATTAGGTACATTTTAGTTGGAGAGCCATCGAAAACCTGGCTGTTTCGTCCTAGTATAGCACTCATCAACAGCATACACTGCCACAACCTCACCTCAGAGTCTAAGGCCATTACAGAGTACTTTCCCACTGAGCCGGGATCTATTGAATCACATTTTTTCCACTTCTGTTAGTTCACAATATAACATTTCATGTGTATATTTTTGGAAATCATAGTAGAAAAATGTTTCTTCTCTGCATTTATTCTTTACAGATATGAAAATAACTTTAAATGTGAAAATGTATCAAATATTAACTTGACTAAATTCAAGGTGTTTTTTTCATTAAAGTCATTAATTGCATTTTGAATAGATTGTTACTCATTTCTATGCCGAATAATGTTGTACAATCATCCGGTTGAAAATCAGGATCAATCTCCTTGTAACGCCTTATCATCATCGTTGACACCACCGTCAGTAATCTTACACCATCATCATCATCATCAGCAGCAGCAGCAACAACAACAACAGCCGAATCATTCTCATAGAGAATTGTCAACTTCACATACACTACATCCTATCACTAAGTGTGATAACAATCGTCAACATCATTTTCATCCTTTAGTGCATCATCATGAACAGATTCATAGTCAACAGGAAGGAGTATACCATTCGAATCCCCCAACTTTAACTTATGATAATGTTATGGTAACATGGAATGAAATGTATTCACCATCAAAATCACTTTCTTCTACACATTCAGAACAAAATCTACTGGAATCAAACTTGGATTTAGTGAGTCAGCATCCTGCATGTCATCATCCTTATAATTATCATCATCATGAACAACAATCACGACTACAACAGGAACACCATCAATATCCTAATTTGCATTTATTACACAATCCCTGTGGATTGAATCAGTTGACAGATGTTAATATCAACAGAACAATAATCAACTCTTGTCCACCAGAAACTTTATTCCTGGCAACTGGACAAACAATTACACCGACAACAGGAACACAAACCATGTTATCATCAATAAATCGATATCCGCAATACCATCACCTAAATAGTGCAAATATATCAACAGGAAAATATAACAGTTTACCTCAAACTACTAATAGTCAACTTATGAGTAGTATTGATACAACAAATGATTATATGAATATTAATGTACCAATAGCAGTTACTCAATCGTTCACATCATCATCATCATCGTTACTGTCAACATTACCATCATTGATACAATCACACAGTAATAAAATACGTTCACAGACAACAATAAAACCAGTCAATTTCACATCATCACAGAGTAGAACAACATTATGCTCATTAAATATGATGAAGGATAGAAAACCATGTGATATATGCGGTGATGTAGCGGCTGGATTTCATTGTAATGCTTATGTATGCGAAGCGTGTAAGGTAAGTACTTCATTAAACTATCAATTTTTATTCTCTAGTGCCAATTACTATCGGTTATCCTATGTTCTTTTTTGAAGAAAAATGATCAAAAATGCATGGATTTAAGTATTATTATTATTATTATTATTATTATTATTATTATTATTATTATTATTATTATTATTATTACCATCATCATCATCATTAGTAGTAGTAGTAGTTGTTGTAGTTGTAGTTGTAGTTGTAGTTGTAGTATTTGTCCATTAGGTTCCTACTGGAATATAGAGATTCAATAACACGTCTCCATTTCACTCTCTTATCTACAGTCTTCTCAACCTGACACCACCAATAACCACAAACTTTCACTTCTCACTCACACCATCTACTCCATGTCACCCTCGCCTCGGTCACCCAACTCATTTCCCACTTGGATTCCACTCGACGGCCCGGTCTGGCCTCGCCTGACCTGACCTGACGCGTGATATCCACAAACCATCTTCCTTCTCATTATATGTACAATACAATACAATACAATACAATCCAGTTCATCTCCACTTACTCCTTCTTCATATTTCATGGGTGATAGCCTGTTGCCTCGTTGGTTGGTTGCTTCGTTGTCACCCACACTGAGTTCTTCCTTGCTTATTCTTATCATTCCCACCATCCATCTCATCTTCAGTATTGAGTGAGTGTGAGCATAGTAGTATGTGGTAGGTGTTGCTTGACGCATTTCTACAGTCAGTTGGAAATGGTTTTGGTGAGGTGCCAAGTCTGTCAACCATCACATAGAATGACTGACTGATTTACTTCACTTGAGTGAATTAGTAATGAAAATACGGATGTTGTTCACGTTTTATGCTGGATAGGGTGCAGTTGATCTCTATACTGATTTCATTATTATTTACAATGAATCTGAGTGTATGATAGTAAATAATTGCAGTTCATTCTTCGAACTTAATGGTACTTATATTGGTCTTTGAGTGTGAGTACCATTTGATCAGAATCTTCTCATTGAATGTCTGTGAAGACGACGTGCAGGTCGATGTTAAAATTCTGCACAAATAAAAATTTTTAGTCTTTCAAAGCTTATCATTTTACCTACAAATTTAATGATAATTTTCATAAAGGATTGACATTAGTTGAAGGAATACTGAAAATATAACAGCAGCGAACAGCTAACTGTTTCTTCCTAGAATGTGACTCCTCAGTAGTATATAATCATGAGTCAACGACAATCAAGTCACTCAGAGAACACGTCATGATTTACCCACTGTATTGGAATATAATGGTTTACTAATTCCTTCTTCTGTTAATTCCTCGGCATACTGTAACTGACATCGAGAATATATCAGCTTGTTCCTTGGCATCCTCCGGGTTGAAAAGCTACTCTGATCTGTACGCATAAGTCTTACTTGCTGACTTTGAGTTTCAACAAATGAATAGTGTTGAGTAATTTAAGTGTTATAATATAAAAATAAAATAGTGGAAGGCTGTAAACGATTTACTGATTGGCAGTGTGCCAACTTGTTGACGTAAGATGATACATGTTCTAATCCTCATTTATGATTTGCTTCAAGGTAGGTTTCCTGAAGTTGTAGTATCATATCATGAAGTGTGTGTGTGTTCACTGATGACATTGGACGATAGTCACTCTGTATCACAAATTGACAGAATCAGAAGAATATGAACCAGTAGTCACGTGCTCACCATGACACCTGGAGTTCCTAGCTTCTATCACTGACGCAGGGGATGATGATTGCCCACTGCTGAGGTGTCTCAAATGGAGATGAAACATCTGTTCAATAGTTCACTACATGATGAAACTACTTTGAAATTAAAGGTCAAATAATGATAATAATCAATAGAGTAAAAAATAGTACACCGAACTTCACCAATGAGATAACCGATTCCTTTTTAATACATAAACTGGTGTAAACTTCGCAATAGCTAAGGTCCCGACAAATTTAAACATCCGTCCTCAACACTTTAGGTAAATGGATCTAAAAGAAGTAGTAGCGTCAATTCTGTGAACTATCTCAAGGATATGCTTCGCGACTGAAGTACTTGAAGGTTTCTTACCCACATTTATGGGCTGAGCAATATCCTCCGACCCATGAGTCCCCCCTATTTATGAGTCACATCACGTACATTTGGACTGGTAAATGCAATCAGACGTGACACTTTCGTTCACATGGTGTAAGGGTATGGATGAATATACAGGTTTGGTGGTCTTTTTTAGTTGAACGGTAGCTCTATAATAAATCTTCATACATTAGGACTATACAATGAGAGTCACCTTTGTACGTAACACTGATGATGACACCTTTCTTCGGGACAAAATGAAGAGTAAGTTTTGGCACTCAGAACTACTTTGTGCTCCCAAACATATTTTGATGGATAGTTATTTTTCAATGTTCTTATTTCATCTTCCAAAGTATCATCAGTCCATATTCATTGAAGTCTATTGAAATCAACACTCAACTAAATCTCGCCTACAGTGAATTACACAAAAAAAATCGACACTTCAAATATTGCCGCGTCCATGTAGGTTTTCTGTAGACAGATTGATTTAAGGATCCATCCTGCCGTCGACTAATTGATATGACGAAGAAATGTAAAAAATCATCCCCTTCTACACACTGTGAAGATATCCTGCTCTGCATTTCATTCAATCGATTTAGAAATGAAGTAGGCTATCTTGAGTGACTATACATAGGAGAATATCGTCGACATACCTTCGATATAGATGAGCTATTTCACCTAGGTTCTCCGATACGTTTTCTACGTGTTATTTCTGTGAGAACAAGGGGATACTCTGGACCAATGAGAAGAGTCTACAATATTTGGATTTCGCCAACAATGAGGATTTATGTCTTATGTCTTGTCGCACAAACTCGAAGATGTACAGGCAAAACCAACAAGTTAACAGAACAGGCAAGACAAAGAAAACGGGACATCCTTCAGGTGAATGTACAGACCAGAGAGGTGAGGAAGATATCCAAACAACAACATCATCAAGAACAAGCACCAACCTAAACAAAGTAGTCAATTTCACCCACCTAACTACCTACCCAGTCAAGGCAGCATCGTTTCAACTACAAGCAGCACACGCACACAGGAGAATGTCAAAGCGAGTCAGCTAGCCAGCCAGCCAGCATCGGAAAGACAGCAAGACACTCTTTCCTGCATTCATCTGAAATAATCAGTGTGGAGGTCTACACTGCACTGCACTGCATAAAGTATAAAGGATGAACAACATCCGTATTTTCATTACTAATTCACTCAAGTGAAGTAAATCAGTCAGTCATTCTATGTGATGGTTGACAGACTTGGCACCTCACCAAAACCATTTCCAACTGACTGTAGAAATGCATCAAACAACACCTACCACATACTACTATGCTCACACTCACTCAATACTGAAGATGAGATGGATGGTGGGAATGATAAGAATAAGCAAGGAAGAACTCAGTGTGGGTGACAACCAACCAACCAACGAAGTGACTAACCAACGAGACAAGAAGCTGTTTAATAAGGTCAAACTAGCTGATCGGGGTCATTTAGAATAGGCGAACCTAGGAATTCAACTAAATATAGAAGGACAGACCTAAATAAAAATAATTTAGGAAGTAACTCGGCTGTTGCAATGCGTGCATTAACAACACACAACTAAGCAATGGGGTTGATTGGATAAAATCATTGTCCGGTATAGTTAGGTGGAGAGATGGGGAGACAGAGATTACTCAATCTTTGTTCATCGAATCAGCCAACCCTCAACACATAAAATGAGCATGACGCAACACCTATGGGACATTTTACTACCAATAAAGGCAAAAAAACATAAGATAGTTGATAGGACTATAAAAATCAGATATTGAAAGTGGTTTGACTTACTTGACAACATTGTAATTCTTTATCGATAGACTCTAATCAGTGCCAGACACTAAGGTGTAAGCAGCTACATTGACTACTCACTAGTGGCTGATCCATCAACATCCCACATTATTTCATCTAACGGATACAAAAATCAGTAGTATTTTAAAAATACCAGAAATTATCAGATATTTCTTAAACTCTTAGTGATGTGTATAGTATGCAGAGTGTACAAAATTCTTGGGTTGGTGACTTCTTCGAAGATATAATTATTTTCAACACAATTTTTAGATTCATCATATTGTAGCAAGTGAAAAGTTGTTAGTTAGATGGAAATAGTAGATAGAAAGCCTTGGATCTAGGTTTCGCACTTGTTGACACTCATCAGCAAGGCGTACCTGCAAACTTGACTGAACTAATGTCTCTCCTGAAATCCGAACCTCCATCACCCATTGCTCTAATCGGAAATGTTACCACTCAAGTATTCGGGTAGTACCCTGTCGTGACTGATCACTGAAGTGAAATTATCGTTAAATTATGCAGAATACAGCTTGTTTCACCTATCCAGGCAGCACCGTTTCAACTACTGGCGGCACTGACGAAGGCGTGAAATCCAGCCAGAATCGAAAAGACAGCAAGACAGGCTTTCATTAACCTGAAACCAGTATGGGGATCTTCTGCACTCAGCATATGGAACAAGATGCAGATTTTCAACACCAACGTAAGGTCTGTGCTTCTATATGGCTCAGAGACCTGGTGCGTTACGAAAAGCATTTCCAACAAACTACAGACATTCATCAACAACTGCCTACGGTGACTCGTTATTGAAGCTCAGATCGGAAGGCCAGAAAGAATAAGCAACAAGGAACTCTGGCTGGCCCCACAATGAACCAACCAAGAAGCTGTCGCTCAACAAATATGCAGAAGTGGAAGGTGGAGATGGATTGAGCATACACTGAGAAGGCCGACTGAGGACATCACGCGCCAGGCCAGTTGCTCGAGTGGAACCTAGATGGGAAACGACTAGTTGGGCTTGTGAGAGTGACATGGAGGAGATAGCATGAGGAAGAAATGAGAGCTTGTGTGCAGTGGTGGAGCCAGGTTCAAAAGTTTGCAGAGTGTAATGGAGACGTGCCACTGAATCCCTATGTTCCATTAGGAACCCAAGGGTCAAATAATAATATACAGAATACTTAGAGTGTTTCTAATGACCACCCCAATAAGTTCCAATGTAACCAACTAAAGTTCTATAATTTATGAAGAAATTATATTTTCTGTGGAAATAACGAAATCTTATTGGTTATTTCAGCCGTTACTTGAGTGGCTTTTAAAGTTATCCTAGTGTTAGAAACTAGTCATGTTGATCTCGTGCGCACACACACACCCTCCTACTAGAGATCGTACCCAATGCGTTCAGGTTTTACGGCGAATGCGTTAATCGTTCAGTCAATAGGTAAAAATAATTCAAGGTTTCACAGTTTTCTACTTCTGATGATTGGCTATATAGCACAACTTTTGAAAATTAGATAGATGTCTCATAGATATGTGCCTTCTTAACTTCTTGAAGATGTACACAGAAAACTCTTATATAAAGAACCTATCAACTTTTGAACTGGGGAGTGAACATTTAGCTATTTCCATTTTTCTAAAACATAGTCAACTTTTGAAGTTATTTTTATTGTCACATTGTTCCAGTTGAACAATAACGTTGGATAACAAGAATCCAGTGAAATCTGCGCCAAACTGTCATCCTCTGGTGATATAGAAACAGTTAGTTGGGATTCATCACGGACTGTGAACCATTGGACTATAACCCAGCGACTATTTGGTTAACACGTTCTCTATGAAACCTCAAGGTACTGAGTTCAATACCTAGCCAGATCATGGGTGTGTACTGCTGACGAGTCGCGCACTAGGACGAAACAGCTGGTTGTCTAGTGCTCCCAGGTTTTCAATGGTTCTGCGACTCATATAAATGAATTTATTTTCCGGAAATTTCAGTTTGTAGAAGAAAACTCAATTACATTTTATCATTAAATTCCATCTAGGTAAAAGTCCTTCATTGATTTCAGAAGTAACCTCGTTAAGTTGACCAACAGTGAGTGGCGGGCGATAAATGATCTTGAAAAAAACCCAGCTAAAATGGGGAATGTCAGTTGCAATTGAGGCTGATATCCTATACAGAGGATAAGGAGTCTAGCAAAGGTTATATAGACAGTCGTTTCGTCCTGTACTGTAGCTGATCAGCAGTGCATTGAGTTATAATCATAGGAGGCATACAAAGTAGCTGGAAACTGTTGCAACGTTAATCATTCCACTCTGGTTTCTCCCATTATTAGCATATTAGAAAATTTAATTTGGGGGGTTTATGGGGATTTATTGGCTTGAAGTGGGAACAGTGGGAACTCGGGAACACTCGGTAGCTGCCTGTTTCTTTGTACCGTCGGACTCCTCAGCAGTTAGCACCCCTTGGATCCTGACCCAGTGAGTCAATGATAACGTACTGTCCACGGAACCTGAAGGTTAGATCCCTGCCAGGATGAGATCATGGGTGCGCACTACTGAGAAGTACCATACTAGGACGAAACTGTTGACTGTCTAGTGCCTCATTCATCGCAACTTCTCGAACTAGTCAAGTTATATTCATGACACTTTTATGTCAGAGATCATACCCTGTCAGGATGGTTTCTAATATGAACCCCATTGACACCACAGTTGAACAGTCGAAACATGAAATTTACTAATCATTTGTGAATTGATCATCCTATCCAAGGTAGGCTATGCCGATCAGTGGATACAGGCCAGTCAGTCAGCCAGGTAGATTCAGGTGATTTGAACTAATTTGGCGGTTGTAAGAGCTGAATTATTCCCTGATACACCGCTGATAAGCCCTAAATGACTGGAACAGACGTCCAATGTTAACATCAATCTGATTTGGTTACCTAATGACATCGAAAGATCACTAATATATTGTCTTTCCCTGTATAAATCAAGCGTAAAAGAGAAAGAACTAATTTTATCTTAATTTTTACCTATAGGCGACAATTTTACACAATGTGATTGTATTTTCTATAATTTTATCTTGGTAGTAAAAAGAAAAAACAGAAAATAACATGTAAAATCTATGCAAAAACTGTTTGTTTATCTATTTATTTAAATGTCATAATATCATTTTGTGTTTCTCCTCTATCAAATAAATCCAAATTTGGTTTAGTTGGGCAAAAAGGAAAATTTAGTTACTTTTTGTTTGAGAAATCGGTAATTTTGTATTTTATTTTACGCTTCCAAAAAAAAATTATTTACAAAGTACCAATGCATAGGTGTTGGTGTTACATTTCCACTGGTCTTTCCGTAAACGCTAGTCAGTTAAATAAGATTTTCATTGACTTATTCACTGTCCTCCTTCACACTGCTATGTCATCATACACACATAGGTTTGCATACATGGATGCACATGCGCACACATTTATTGGTATCATTTGTACAAGAAAGGGAAGAAAATGTAACGTTTTATCAGATTATTTTCACTGTATACTTGATGTTTCATCCATTTCTTTCTATTCATTGTCTTTCTCTTCTATTTCTCACACAAACGAACACACTAACAGACATACGTACGCACACACTACTAGTCATTCACACCAGACATTCTTACACCCACTCACTTGTTTCCCCATCTGATATCCATCGGCCACACACATGTGTCTTTATAAAGATATATGATAATAGGTGATCATTATTACAATTTTCATCCTGTTGATTACTCAGACCATTGGGACATTGAATAACGGTAGGCGATATTCTGAAGCCATATGCGCACACACACACACAATGCAGCGTAGAATGTACTTTCTTTTTAAGTATCAATACAGTGTAGAATAATGTGTTATGTTTCGAAATGATTATCTTTCTAAATATTTTGCTATAGAAAATGTCAAAATTTTTAGAATTTCAACTTGTACATACTAAAAAAATAAATAAGCATCAATCAAAACTTGACAAATTCTAAGAATTAATTGTATCGAAAAATAATCTCTCCAATAAATATTGAGTAGAGTAATTCCATGTAAAAGTTTGGCGGGGAATTTTCGTTATGGATCGATATCAGCCAGATAGCTATGGTTTATTGAGTGAATGATTCATTACAGTATTGACTTCTTAAAGTAGCCTTGAAAGGTTTTACAACCAATCACAGCACGCCGAATATTCGCGAAAATCACGTGATCAAACATATGAGCTTTGGATTGGCTAAATGGTTTTCTGGAAAGGTGTAAAGTATATCAAAACCACTGAAAGTATATATTAGTAGACCCTTTTATCTTTTGTACACTTTTCGATTTGACAGTAAATCCTTCATCATTTTGCTGGATGTCCCGGTTTACAAAGGAATGAGCGGTTGATGGAACGGGGCTTCGAACTAGCAACTCAGTGCTTTCATCGCATGTGTTTTGCTTAATCATGATACAGTCTTTCACTAATATTTACGTATATATACCCTAACTGTCGCATAATAGTCTCCATTTCCATCTAAATCACCTGACAATTGACCGGATAACAGTCTAGGTCCCTGATCTGGTCAGCTTTTCCTAAATTAAGGCTCACCGTCAATGGGAAGTATACGGGACCCTAAGTTTGGAAGGTTCTCACACACCTTACTTTCGATTTTATTCTGTTTGGTACTTTTTCCTGGTCAGCTCTACAATCGGTGTGGATGCCTGCATTTAAATCAGCTAGTCGGTGGTTCCATTACAACGCTGGCGACTGCACCAGCAGCCACTGTTGAACACTAGAAGCGATTAAGCTTGTATCGTTCCCTCCTGGCTGAGGAACAGGTCTTCGGAGGGAGTCCCTGATTAATCCGTGAATCTGGTCAGTTGTCTGTTAACCACGTAGACAGTAAGGGCTGAAATGCCTGGGTGCTACAGCCTATCCATGGTTCGGGGTGGAGGGTGGGTAGGAGGACTGCTTCTAAGTGAGTGGCGGCTACAAGGTTTGTCTGACCTTAGCGAGATAACCAAGGCAAGGCACTCGATACTATTCCAGCTATGAAAGTGGGTATAGATACATCGTTTGATTAACCTAGGAGACTGGGAAAGACCTACAAAACCAAAAAACAGTGGAAAAGACTAATAGTTTTCCGAACTTTTCTTCAAAATTCAGAATGTCGATAGTAGTTTATAATTATCGACCGAAAACATAATCTAGCGATAATTTCAACACACAAGATTCATTAAAAACCTAAAGTTTATGCTGAAATTAGAATTTATGTTGTTATTACAGCCTAATCCTTACTATTATGTAATCAACAGAATGAAATTGATTTATATGTGTTAGCTTATGCGTCTCTTGTACAAGGATCTTAATTAATATACATTAGAGACAATAAATGGAATTCAAAATATTCCATTTGCTTTATTAACTTGATACTGATTAATTAGATGTTGTCTGAAAGTTTTTGTATGCACCCCCCACCTCCTGTGAAAGTTATATCCTAATATTCCATCTTCTTATGCACACTTGTCCATTATCCGCTAAGTTATTAAGTTACAATAGTCAATATTGATTCGATTAATAAGCAGTTTTAAGGCATTTATACAAAGAATCCATTCTCCATGAAAGAACGATCCATTTTAATCCTAATGGTTTGGTGATAGCAACCACTGAGTCTCAACAACAACAACAACAAGAAATGATTAGATTTTCTGCGGTAATCTAATGCTATTTCGGACAGTGAGTGATGAACTTTCAGCCAAAATATGAGCATCTGATAAGTCCAAAATGAAACGAAACATGTCATATGGTTTCGAGTTTTCTCGTTCCTCAGTTTGTAATGACAAAAAACTCTGAAACTCATCTAGGCTACAGATCTCTAGACAGTGAGAGAGACCAATCAATGCATGTAATTCAGTTCTACAGGAGGTGAATCGCTTCCCGAATAGCTCATTGATAAAGTCACTGACTAAAACACTAGATGACGCGGGTTCAGGCGGTACGCCTTGCTGATGAGTGCCAACAAGCGGTAAACCAGGGCTTCCTGCCGATTGCCTCCAACCAACTAAGATCCTAGAGTAGTTTTCCACTATGAACTAAAAATTGTTTGAGAAAAGCCTTCAAGATGAGTGTTATTTACTCGCTGATTAATAACATTCACATTTAAAAACACCGGTATTATTGATAGATATAGGTTAGGAGTGGAGTCCAGCACGTGCATTTCGTCTTATCTAAGACTCGTCAGCTGGATGTAGCTGCAACGTAGTGAGTGGCTGTAGGGAGGGACTCAGTGGCTTAGCAAATAACGCTAAGGCGTTTGAAGGAATTAGTCCTGGGTTCGAGTACCAGTGGAAGCGTCATCGCTCACTTGAGGGGTAGGTATATCCGGTTGACGAGTCCCATATAGGACAAAACGTGCATCAAGCCGAATCTCACTACTAACCACCACCCATTAATAATATCTAAACTGAAAATATGGTCAGTATCGAGACATCTGCACAAGAGCCCATATACCAATAGAAGCCGGTCAATTCGGTTCAGTCAACAATATACATACAATAAGCTATAGCATCAAAAAGCTACCCATGAGTTGGTCAACAGTAGGTAACCCATATGGTTGTCTAAGTCTTAGCAACTATCGCCCTGTTCCCTCCACTCCCCCCTCCCCCGCAACACATAGAATACATCTAGTTCATAACCTGGTTATATGAACGTTACATCAATTCATTGGTTATCAGTCAGATATTTTAGACGGAGGTCACAGGATGTTCATAAGCCATCAGCTTAGCTTTTCATTTGGTAGCATATGGGAACAGCCACTGAAAACATAAGAGTACTGAATGGCTGTTTCGTTACAATATGGGACTCCTCAGCAGTACCTACCCTCGACCATACGAAGCAATGACTCCTGAACCGTCAGCTTTTATGACTACTGTGTTGGAATACAATAGTCCACTAATTTCTAATTCTGTCAGTCGATAATGTAGTGTGAACATTAATCATCCAAAACCATTGACGAGGACGTATTCACACATCTTCCAAAACGATCTAATTCGAAACTAGTCTCTAAACTCATTAATTATTTGTTATAATACTCTGAGTACGATAACGGACTGACAGCAGTTGGAGAACGATTGAAAATATGCTTTGAAATAGATATCCCTTAAATTCTAATAAGAAGAGGTGACTTATGGGACCAACTAGCGGGAACTGAACCCGATGGCAACTGAAGATCTTGGTAGATAGTCACATGATATAGTGAAATGAGAGAAGTAAGAGACTGTAGACCATTAACTGCCTACCTAGTGGCTGAATGCTTAACGCATTCCATACCTGGTGCAGTAGAGAGTGCATAATGCTGAGGTGTGCCATACTAAGACGAAACAACTGGTTGTCCAGTGCTTCAAGGCTTTCAGTAGTTCTCTGACTGATATCAGTCTGTGCTGGATGCTAATGTAAAAATGAAATCCCCTCATTAACATAAAAATACGCAACTGTATTTCGTTTGTGGATGATGAAGTTGTGAACCATCGTTGACTGAAATGACTGGAACATGTACTGAACATGCCTATCCAACACCTACGACGTACTTCAACGTACCATGCTAAGGAAAGTTGAATTAGGTGGTAAGAAAACTCAGGGTGGCCGATGATTTATGTTTAATGTCGCACAAACTCAAAGATATACAGGCAGAAGAGGCAAGATGAGACAGCCAAGGAAGACGGGACTTCCTTCACGTGAAAGTAGAGAAGGCAGAGGTGATGTAGATACCCTAACCAACAGCAACAAGAGGCACCAATTGCCATCAATGCGAGAAATCTAAACGAAGTTGTCTCTTTCACCCACCCACCTACCTAGGAAAGGCAGCATCGTTTCAACTACAGGTGTCATAGGCACACACACAGGTGACGATGTCAAAGCCAGCCAGTCAGCCAACCAGCCTGTCAGCATCGGGAAAAAACACCAAGGTACTCCTTCCCGCATTAACCTGAAATAATCAGTGTGGAGATCTACTACACTCAGCATAAAGAGTCAACAGTATCCGCATTCTCAACACTTATTCACTCAAGTCAAGTAAATCAGTCAGTCATTCTATGTGATGGTTGACAGACTTGGCACCTCACCAAAACCATTTCCAACTGACTGTAGAAATGCGTCAAGCAACACCTACCACATACTACTATGCTCACACTCACTCAATACTGAAGATGAGATGGATGGTGGGAATGATAAGAATAAGCAAGGAAGAACTCAGTGTGGGTGACAACGAAGCAACCAACCAACGAGGCAACAGGCTATCACCCATGAAATATGAAGAAGGAGTAAGTGGAGATGAACTGGATTGTATTGTATTGTATTGTATTGTATTGTACATATAATGAGAAGGAAGATGGTTTGTGGATATCACGCGTCAGGTCAGGTCAGGCGAGGCCAGACCGGGCCGTCGAGTGGAATCCAAGTGGGAAATGAGTTGGGTGACCGAGGCGAGGGTGACATGGAGTAGATGGTGTGAGTGAGAAGTGAAAGTTTGTGGTTATTGGTGGTGTCAGGTTGAGAAGACTGTAGATAAGAGAGTGGAATAGAGACTTGCTAGTGAAGCCTTATGCTTCACTAGGGATCCGATAGACAAATAATAATGATCAGACCAACACTTAGCCGCAGTCGATCATGTCGCTGACTGTTGGTCTAAGGTCGTGTAGGACGATGTAAACTACCTGTTTGGGGTCCCTGAGACGATGACAATCAGTGATTGAAGACTTTTGGTGAGATGGCTGATAACTGGTCAGACTTGTGGAGATGTATGCACTGCTTATCATCTTCTAAAGCTTTATTCTCTCCTACAACTTTATTTCATTTGTTCTGAATCTGTTTCTATCTACTTGTTCTTCGTATACTTCTATGAAGTGTAGTAACTTGAGTCGATGCACTTGAATGGAAGGTTCTACATTGATTTTGTCAATCAGTGGTTGTAGATGAAACAATATCATACTGTCAATGAAATCGAAAATCAGCTTTGACATTCTATTTTTAAAGCCCTGGAAGCGAAAAAATGACGTTAGAGGCCACCATAGCAACAACTCAAGTAACTAACTTGAATTCTGTATTTTATGAAAATCTGGCTTTCTAGTCGAATTAAACCAACCATATTGACTATTTCGATTGTTGCTAGAGTGGCCTTTAAAGTCACTCTGTCGTCATCCTACTTAATATACTAGTTTATTGGATCTAGGGCATCTTTATGTAAACGTTGAAGTGACTCTAACGTTGCCACGGCAACTAAAAGTGTAACCAATCCACTTTGTTTGTAAGATAACCAACAGTTCAAAGGTGTCGAAATGTTATTCCACTAGTCGGTTGGGCATATAAACAGGACAAAGTAGGTCTATGTAAAAATAATGGACAGCTTTAAAGGCTACCCTTACAGCTTCTGAAATAACCAATCAGGCTTCAGTATCCTATCCACAAATGTAGTTTTTCCCAAATTAGGGAAAAGTGATTGGTTATCTCAGCCGTTACTAGGATGACACTCCAAATAATATATCACCACCACCACGTTCTACAGAACAGAGACTGTATTGACTGAGTTGATGAAAATCTATTCCATGAAAGAAACGTTCAGTATACTGTGACCATTGCCTTTCCACATATTTCTCATACGAATGTCGTCATAATTTTCGAGTGACTCTAAAGCCCACCCTAGTAACAAGTGAAATAACCAACTGAACTTGTAATTTAATCAAAATCAGTCTTAGGTATATACTATTTAGGCCATACTATTCTGTGAATGATCTTTTTTTAATTAGAATCACTAAACTTTCAAGAATGGTTGTGGACGCCGTCCTAGTAACAACTACAGTAACCAATTCGATTTCCTTATTTTATGAATATCCTCTTTTTCGCTTGAGATAAAGAAATATTAATCATGGATAGTGGTTAACAGTGAATCCGGCTTGACACGTGTTTCGTCCTCTCTGATACTCCTCAGCTGTGTGTATCTACTCCCTCAGTGAGCAGTGTTGTTCCCACTAAGACTCAATGCCGGGACCGACTAGTATAGCCACTTCTTGTGCAACGAGTATTGTTTAAACGTTTTTGCTTGTATTATCCAGTAGTTGATTAGACTGAACAACCGGACTCTATTGGCATACGGGCTACTCTGCAGATGTTTCAGTATTGCCTATATCTTCGATTTGATATTAATGATGGATAGTGGCTAGCCATGGAACCGAGGACGCGCGTCTCGTCCTACCTGATGCTCTTCAACTGAATGTACCTGCACTGCAGTGAGTGACTGTAGTAACTCAGTGGCCTAATGAATAACGCTATGACGTTTGAAGTGGTTTGCCCTGGGTCTCAGTCTTAGTGGGGAGCGCATTACCCACTAGGAGGTGGGCACATCTGGCTGACGAGTCCCAAATAGGACGAAACGCGCGTCTAGGATTTCACTACTAGCCATCCGTGCAGGAGCTCATTTGCCAGTACAGACTGATCTGTTCTGTCTGGTCGATGACAGCATAATACAAGTAACAACGTAAAGTAAAGAAACTTAATTATTAGGTGTTCTCTAACCTTTGAGGTTTGTTGATGAAGTTCTCTAGCCTGATGATGGCACATCCAAAAATAAACCTCAACGCCCAAAGGCCACTAAACAGCTAACTGGTTATTTCAGTTGTTCCTGGCGAGGCCTTCAGAGTTATTCCATAAGCAGATAGTTACGTGAATGGTATGCAGCTCACATTGCCTGAAGACCTACTGGTTGAATAACTCCGATTCTATGAGTTGTTTTTAAACTACTGTGTGCTAACGGCCAAACAATGAGACTCTAGACCGAAATCCTTGTCTCTTATTATTTTGTTTTAATTTATAAAGTTTGATGAATGAAACGAGACACGTAGTTGTGACCGTAACTCCTAAGCCAGTAAAAATATATGCATTTTCCATCCATGAATATTTTGAAAACAGAGCGAAATCTACATTATTTCATTTGTAATATTTTGCCAGATTTTTTGAGCTTCTTCATGCTAAAAATAACCAATGAACAAACAACTCATTCCTAATTGGTTGTCTCAAGGTCATTCCGGGGTATCTTCAAGCCAGCAAAAGTCTTCAAATCAACTATCCAGTGCTGCAGTTGAATAGCCCTCCTCACTTCTTACTTGGTTGTTCCCCTTCCCTTAGTTTGTAAATGATTGATTGAGAATAGACTCTTAGTAAATTGATTGTGAATCTAGTGAAACAGAGAAAACTGATTGTCTGCATAAATATTTCAGAACCGTAATATAGTAGTAACAAGGTGAATGAAGACTTTGTCCAATGTTTCATAGCCTCCAAGGATTCTTCAGCTGTCATTTGTCAGCCCATCACTTGAAAAATAACCCTCAAGTCGACTAAATGCCTGAACTTCTTGGTAACTCATTCAGACTTTAGTTCTTTCAGCAGGTAATGTGTTTCAGTAGATCAGTGGTCTTTATTTGAGAGCAGTTCAATCAGAAAAATAATCGGGAATTCATAACAATCTCTAAATTAACCAAATACATTGACTACTTGCCAAATTATTATTATCATTACTGTTACCATATCTGTGCTTACTGCCTTTTATCACTCACCAGCAGAATGTCTGTGCAACCTTAACGGAAATGATGTTCCCTCAGAGGTCAGAGTCCGTGTTACATAGTTTTGTCACCAAAGATACTCACACTGGGTCTAAACCAATTACTGACAATATTTCTGATGACATTGTTAGATGATGTGGGTGCAAATATCCAGATACACCTTGCCGACGAGTACCACTCAGTGACAAGCCTACGTCCACTGCCTTAGTCGTTTATACTGAAAGTTCGTCTCCTTTAAAGAATATAATTCACAAGACAGATAGTCACACTACTTTCGAAGGACTTCCTGACAGACAGTAATTCTTATGATGAGCATATTACTTGCCCAAAATATACTACAAACTGACATGACACACATCGTTAAGCATTGGTGGCTAGCCAAATCAAAGTGACTTAGGCATCAGACTACCAACTGGTCGGATTCATCCGGGTTCACCATGTTCATCGAGCTGCCTACGCTCGATACTGAAGATTACATAGCCAGAAAGAACAAGCAACAAGGAACTCTGGCCTGCAACAAACCAACCAAGCAAGAACCCATCCCCCAACAAATATGCAGAAGGAGAAAGTGGAGATGGATTGGATTGGGCATACACTGAGAAGATCATTCGGGGACATTAAGCGCCAGGCCAGGCCGTCGAGTGGAATCCAAATGGGAAATGAGTTGGGCGTCTGAGCTGAAGGTGACATGAATGAGATGGTGTGAGTAAGAAGTCAAAGTTTGTGGTTATTGGTGGTGTCAGGTTGAGAAGACTGTAGATAAGAGAGTGGAACTGAGACATACTACTAATCCCTATGTTCCACTAGGAACCCAAGGGATAAATAATAAAATAATAATGATCGAGCCAAACTTTTCAAGTCAATTGAGTTCTGGCTACTAGCTTGGTCACGTCTAGAATAAAGTAAGATACTCGCAAAATACACAATCCATAGTGCTAATCTTCACCGTGATCTTCTATAGCAACCAAAATATTCAGGTTAAATAAAGTGAACTGTTTGAGACACTATGAAGGTTGTGGGTAGGGAACTAGTGCGCACAATATGCTACTGATTGAAATAAGTAGTTGTAGGCTATTCACATCGATTACCAATGAATAAAATTCATGAATGAGAAACATCTTTCTGTTTACCGCACGAAAATCAAGAAGTGACTTTAAAGGCCACCTTAGCAACTGCTGAAATGACCAAGCAGGCTTTAGTATTTCTCCTGGGAAAGTACTTTTGCAGGAAATAAAAATCAGGCTTCTGTATTTTACAGAAAAAAATACCCTCACATCTAAAATATTGATATATAATTGGTCTTTTTAATAGTTGTTAGGATGGCCCTTAAATTCACTCGACTTTGCAGGCTACCCTAGCAACTGCTGAGATAACCAATTACGTTTCTTGATTTTATGAAAAAGTACCTTACTGGCAGGAATAGAGAAACCTTATTGGTTATTTCAGCAGTTGCTAGGATGGCTTTTTATGTCACCCTTAAAGTCATTTAGTGCCCTACTAGCTAGTGGCACTATAACACCACTAGTGATTTGAGCTCATGTATGCCATAAACTCGTGTAGATGGAATTAAGCATATCGCTTAATTGTGTATGGTCATCATCTGACCATAGTCTGTTTTGCGCACACTGTCTATACCCGATGACCTTCATCAAGGGCCACAATTTAATATTCTATGATATAGTTTCTTATGCAATGCTAAACTTAACATGTGTGTGTCTGTATCTTCATTGGTGTGTCACCTGTAAATGTTAGTATACAGACATTCACTTCATATATGCGACCTTGAGATACACTTTAATTCATACATGTGTGTGTGTGTGTTGTACCACCTGTTTCAGACTTAATCAACTGCCCAAGCTCGATTATTGAAAACCCTACCTTTCATAATTTTTTATATTGTCTCTAGTTGATTGAGTTTCATTTTCACGTAAATAATTTATCTATTAAAATCAAAATATTTATCGTCAAAATCAAGTCGCTGCATTCATCATTCACATAACACTTACCTTTTCAATAACATCTTCCGTTTGATTTTGATTGGATAAAATGAAACAAAACGCTTTGTGTTTCTATTGGTTATAAATTTATATAAGGGTTAGAGAAAGCTAAAATCTTATTGGTGAAGTATTAAATTACCTTGTCTTGTTACCTTGATTAAAATGATTCGAATGAGAAAAGTCAGACAATTAATTTTTGTCGAAGAATAGTGTTTCCCTTTGTAGGGAGAAGGGTATGAAAAGAAGCGATAATACTTCAACACTGAATTAAATGATAAGCCATGTTTTTATCCATGAATAAATGACTAGCTAGCTAATAAATGACGAAAATGACTCATTTTCCCCTAAAAGATTTGCCAGCCTAGGCAACTTCTATGACGGTCTGAGAAAAAAATGTATATTTTACACACACTCATAATATAAATTGTATTTCTGAAAAATTTCTTTAAATACAAGAGAATAATGAACAGATTATCAGTGGATAAAGTCCGATTTATCTGAACGTCATAAAGACAGACAGACGATTTAATAGTGTTGTATCTTTAGTTATGTATATGAGAGTGAGTGGATAGATTCCAGGATTGATGGTCCCTTGGAAAAAAGAAAAGGCGATAAGATAACAGAAGGCGTATTCGAATATTAAGATAGACACAAAATACAACAGTTTGTATATCTTTACAATGACCCCGAACTATTTCTAGGCCCTTCAAGAAGGGCATGTCATATTGATTTTGTCTATCCAACTAATCTGGCATTGGTTCACGTATTTTCTCCCGAAATTTCAGAGCAACACGATTGGTTGTCAAAGGCTTTTAAGGGTTAGGTCTTCTTATGAGGATATAGACAACTTTTTTGTTCAACCGACCGATAGACAGAAACTCCACATGGTGGTCGGGCTTGCATTTCACAATGACCCCACGAGTTATGCTGGTGGAACGCTTGTTCCGTAAAGGTCCTTCCATCTCAAAGGATCTATTGGATAATGGTAAGATGAAAAGCAGTTGCCGTTGTAGTGTAACTTACTGCACTATAATAGGAGTGTGAGGGCAAAGTCGTACTGCTGCCAGCTGCATCAGCGTAACAGCAGTAAGATGTTTCCCTTGGATGACCGGCAGTACCACTTTGATGCTGAAGGAGTGTTAGAATAGGTAGGCCCCCAAAATAACACACTCCACCTGCCCCACAGTCTTACGATGATAGCGGTATGGGTTCTGTCCAACTGGCGTTGGAACAACCAGACGTCAAAGTAACAACCAGCAAAAGACCTCTTGTGACAGGCCTCAAGGAGTTGTCTGATGGGTTCTGCGTTCACATAGATCTTTTCCTTTTTTAGGTGCCTTGATAAGGAGTGGGCTTTCACGGTGTGGGCAGCCGGGAGGTCTCAACCACCCGCACGCTTCCAGTGGTACACAAGACCCAATCACAAATAACCTATCTTCCTCAACTCTGTCTGCTCCCTTGCCTTCACTTCCTGATACTAATATTAGACTTCTTATGCCATACCCAGCCTCTCACTCTACAACCATTACCAGTGATCGAAGCGATCAAAATCTCACTCCCGGTCTCCTAAGACCCCACCATCAACTTCGTGTAGGAGCTTCCAATGTCCTTACACTATGCCGAATTGGACAGCCATGGATGTATACTATGTCTATGAGAGACGTACACAGGATCTGAGTGTGGGTGGTAGTAAACTCACCTCAACTGGAAATAGTAGTGAATCTTTGAAATCCACCTTACGAGTATCCGGAGACCCAGTGGCTAGCTCAGGTGACCTCGCTGATGTAGACATAGCGTTGAGTCGCAGAGCAGGAAGTGTGCTTCTCGACTGGATACCAGTAAACAGCCGTCTACGTGCCGTTCAACTGAATGGATTTGTAAGGAATACAAAAGATAGTGAGACCAATTGATGTCTATTCGTAATCTTCGTCTACGCACCACCGACTGTAGTTAGGGTGGTGCAAAGGATGAATTCCATGAGAAGCCGTCAACTTTTTTGTAAAAAGTAAAGCGTTAAGAGGTAGTCTTAATGGAAGGTGAATTTAACGCTCAAGTAGGGAAGCTGAACCAGTCGGAAAGGCATCTTGGAGGTATCTACGAATCTCATGCTAACGAACCAACAACGGTGATCGTCTGTTGTGATTCCGTTCTGACAGTCACCTGTTTCTGACCAGCACTAACTTTAAGCATAAGAAAAGACATTGTTTCACATGGCGTACACTGACATCAAACCAACGATGGACACAAATAGATCACATTGCTGTAGGCCATCGTTGAAGAGGATCAGCAGAGGATTGCTGCTCTTTCTGGAGCACCATTTTGGACTCCGATCACACTAGTGCGGGCTCTCCTTACTGGTGGCAGGAAGTAGTGATGCCTATATGTGCTCGATTGGAAGATGAGAACGCGAAGTACTCATTAAGGGACGGGTTAGCTAAGCATTTATCTGACCGTGACATCAATGCTCATCCTGAGCAAACCTTAAGTCTGCTGTAGAAACATCGATGAAGACAATTTATAACCTACACCCGAAGGTGAGCATATTTCATTGGATTCCAAATGCCATTATCCGAACTGATTGATGCGAGAAGGCTGATTCCAGCCAGCTCTAACCACGACGAAGAGCGAAAACAACTTAACGCAAGTTGACCAAGAGTCTTCGCGTCAATCACGAGTAGGGTTAGTGGCGAAAGCGAGAAAGATGGAGAAGGCATCAGTGTTGGTCAACACTCGGCAATTATTTAGGCTGATTAAGGATATCGGCAAGAAGAAGATGGTGGTGAGTGAAACCAGAACCAGAAAGGATGCGATGCTGATAACCTCCCAGGATAGGGGGCTTGAAAGTTGAGTAGAACACTCTGAAGCACAGTTCAACTGCCCATCAGCACTGCTTCAGTTGCCTAGCATCCAGCCTGAATGTCAGTCCTTCAAATCTTGGAGTTGAGTAAGCCGTATCGAACCTGAAACGATGGAAAGCAGCAGAACCTGACAGTTTTCCACCTGAAGTTTTCAAGGATAGAGGTGGAAAATGTCTGATTAGAGTGGTGGAGGTGCTAGGCAGTGTATGGGAATCAGGGGGTGATGCCGTCAGATTTACGTACTTCACTGATCATCTTAGCATATAAGAAGGGGGAGAAATCTTCTCGTGACAACCATGGGGGAACTACTTTGACTAATATTGTGTTCAAGGTCATAGGATCCATAGTTATCCGGTGTCTCACTGGAGCTCGAGAACAGCAAACTGGATAAAACCAGGCAGGTTTCGGAGTTGGTCGAGAATACATCGATCATATTTTTACCCTCGGACAGGTTCTGGAACAGGCTTACCTTACCAGCCAGTGACCGATACTTGTCACATTTGTTGACCTAAAGGCAGTATTTGACTCGATCGACTGTGATGCGTTGTGACAATGTCTCATTGTGAAGGGCGTATATCGAGCAAACATATAAAGCTAATTAAAGCACTGTGCTCGAACTCACGCAGCTGTGTCAGGACTTAAGAAAAGTTGTCATATGAAGTGGTGTCCGCTAGCGATGTCCACTGTCACTGTTCCTATTGGACTTCGTCACAGACGCACGAATGGACATAACCCTATGACTTCCAATGGAATGAACTACTCTCTGGGGGTCATCTAATTGACTTAGAATATGCAGAAGATACTACCCTGCTGAGTGAAGACGCTGACGCAGTTCATTTGAGCAGACATTTGAGTATGTTTGGCATGTATTTTGCTCGTACCTGTCAAATGTAAGACGATGTTGTAGGACTGGTCTGTTGCAGGCAGTCTCAGTTTCATGATAGGGAGTGAAGTGGTGGAATGTACTGACCACTTCACTTGGGGAGTTTCATCAACCCAAACGGGCTACTTGCTACCAAAATCTTTTCTGGGATACATAAGGCCCGTTTTGCATTTGTCAACTTGCGTCATGTGATGTTCATCGGTGAGATATCTGACTATCTACCGAAAGACGAGTATACTACGGTGCAATCCCTTCTGTCCTGTCGTACTGCTGCGAGGCATGGTCGGTACAGGTAGAATACATGAAGCGAATACCGGATTTTGATCATAATGGTCTGCGCAGCATAGCTGGCGTATGGTGGAATCACCGTGTGAGCATTAATGAAGTGGTAACGTCATTGACTACAATGCTGGGCGACGTGGTTTCAAGTCCTAGGTGGGACACCGTTTCCTTCGAGATTTATTAATTGACTTCAGGTTGTAATTCATCATGGAGTGATACCAGTTGGAGAAACATTGGAAACCCGGGAGCACTGGACAAGCCGTTTCGTCATAGCATGAGACTCCTCAGAAGTGCGCACCCATGACCCCACCTCGCCAGGGATCGAACCAGGAAACTGAAGTGGGAAGTATGAATCATAGGATTCCGAACCAGTGACTCAATGGTAACATGCTGGCTATGGAACCCGAAGGTTCTGGGTTCGACTCCCGGTGTTGCGGGGCCATGCATGAGCATCTCTGAGTAGTCCATACTTGGACGAAACAGCTAACATTCCAGTGCTTCCAGGTTTCCAATGTTCCTCCAACTGATATAAGTACTTCATGATGAATTCCAACCTGAAATCGGTTAGTAAGTGTTCACAAACCCCGAGATTGAATTCAACCAGTTCTTTATGGTAACAATCGATATAAACAAACTCTCCACTGAGAATATTAGATGTATGCTGTAATTAACTTAGTAGTGGATAGCATATTGCATCATAATGAATGGTTGGGGAATATTGAGGCCATGGCACATGATCTCATAAACATACAGGAGTCGGTCCGTTCAACTGGGTAGTAGCTGTAGCTATAGAATTTCATTAAACTAAGAGACGTATGAAGCTACGCATGACATGTGAGGTCAAGCAGTCAGAAGTGAAGTGAATGCCAACTGAAAACCTTGGTGCATAGTTGTGTTGTATCGGGAATTGACAGAAGTAGGAGACTGTGAACAATGGAAATCTGACCCGGTGACGGAATGGTTAATGCGCTCACCGCAAGGCCTAAACACCCTAGATTCAATCTCTAGGAGAAGGGGGGGATACTGCTAAAAAGTCTCATACTAAAACGAAAAAGCTGGTTGTTCTGTGCTCCCAGGTTTTCAATGGTTCCCCAACTCATATCAGTCAGTGATGAATACCGCCTTAAAAATATAAATAATTACTAAACAACGAGTTACTTACTGATGCTTCCGCTTCGCCGTCGGTTGTTGTGACTCAATAGGCCAATGAATGATACTGTAGCATTTGAAGCGGCGTGTGATAGATTCGATTTTCACTAAGAACATAATCACTCACTGAAATGTAGGTACATACAACTGATGATTCCTAAATAGGACACCTTTTAGTTTCCCTACTAGCTACCACCAACCACTTTCTTTTCTTGATTACTGACTATAATCTACTTCGGTTGTCCAGTGGGATAAATCTTTGGTATTCAAGCATGTGTGTACTGGGCTTTAGTCCTAGTTGGGGTGCAGTCATTATTCTCTTAATTCCGGTGGTAGAACTAAACTTTAGTGACTGCCAATCACTTCCAAGTGTGCAGTGACCAATCAGAATCAAGAATATGAAGGACAACGTAATTATTAAGGGAAATGGTACTTTACCACTTACAATTTATAAGTCTGTTGCACATGAGAAATAAACATATCTAGATTTTCGATACATTTATCCTATTCGAAACCATACCACTGTTTGGGTTGGCTACTCATCCATATAAGACCATAACATATAGCCTCGTGACCCAGCTAAATGTCTTAGAAACTTTAAAAAACGACTCCACATACTGTTTATATGCACTCCACTCAGACAATATTTTTGTGGGGGAGGACGAGGGACCATGAGAAAAATTTACTTTCAAAACTCGGGGCAAAACACGAAGCGAAATTCGGCGTTTCGCAACATTGCCATGAGTTCTGCCTTACGTTTTCCAGAACTGCCTTGTGTTCTGGCAGTGACCCCCATGTTTCGGCCTGCGTTTCCTCGAGAAAATGTTGACTGAACCAGTTGTCTAATCAACGGAGCACTTCTTGTAGACAGCAGCTTGATGGACGTAACCTATTTCAGACAGGTAGGTATATACGACTTCCAAGTATCTGTATATACTGTGATACACAATGCCAAACATTCTTCTATGACTGGTACAATAGATTTTTCTGATCTACTTTTTCTTCGTACTTCAGTTGTGTCTACCAAGAGTTTATGGTTTGCAAGACCAACGTATATAAATTACCCAGTCCTGTTTAAGTCGCCCCCCCCCCGGGTTATATTTACATCTTTGAAAGAGACTCATCTATTCCCATGACACTAACCTAGTTAACCAAATTTCACATCCAACCTGTAACGTAATCTTCCGTTGTAATTCATCAAAAGTGAACGCAACGTAAACAATATTGTAAACTGACGTAATGAATGACCTTGAATAAACTATCTCCAACGTGACTAGTTGTCCTCAACTTTTCCTATCACTGACTTCTGTCATCTGAGAGAGACCATTTTGTAAAGTGATATGAAACAACAGTCAAATTTATTCAGTAGATCTGATTTAGGTGCAACAGTGAGTAAAGTGTATCTAGATCTGTAAGTAGATTGGTTTTCCTCCATTGATTACAAACTGAATCAATCAGTGACATGAGAGCAATTAGTGTAACTGAGGTGTTTTTAGTCGAATTTGAAATTTCGAACTGCACTCAGTCACCCTCTGCACTTTCGTATAGTAAGCAATGAGTCATATTGATTGTGTGTAAAGGCTAATGATTCTGCTATCCAGCTGCCTAAACCTTGGCAGGTAGAGTGGGGTTCAAACTCGTCACACTAAACGAATGAGTCACAGTTTCATTACAAGCTTTTAGTACTCAGCAGTAACCGAAGTTTATCAGTCAAGTTTGGTATTTGTCAGGATGCACGTTTTTTCTCATTTGAAACTTGTCAACTGGATGTATCTAGACCCCAGTAAGTTATGTTGTTCACAGCGGGACTCGAATCCAGTGCCTATTGCTTCAAACACTGAGGCGTTATCCACTAAGCCACTGGAACACGAGTGGTTACACTTATACAGCGTGAATCAGTTGTTGTACATGGATAGTTGTCATTTGCCGTTGCTATACTGGGTCAAATTGTTCAACCTCTGTTTGTAGTTGGGCTGCTATGTCTGAGTTTGAGTGGGAACAACATCACTCACTGCGGTCCTGGTACATCCAACTGACGAGTCACAAACAGGATGAAACGCGCGTTGTGGGTTCCACTGCTAGCCATCAAGTTGACCACAACAAAATGAATATTCAGGCAGTATTGAGGTATCCGGATAGGGGACCATTGCCACCAGACGTCGAGTAATTTGACCCAGTATAGCAGCTACAAATCAGAGGTTGGTGAGCAGCAGAACTATAAAAACTAGATCAAAAGGTTGTTTGTTTATCTTAGTATAATTATGAGCAGTAAATTATACTCGAAGCGTCATCAGCAAGTAAAAGTGCTTCATCGTGTGATATGTATGTATGTTAGTTAAAGGCAATTGGTAGGAAGCCTTGGACGTCGGTTTCGTGCTTGTTAGCACTCGCTACCAAGTCATATCTACAACCTCAATAGAACTGATGTCCAACCTGAGATTCAAACCCATGTCACCCAGCGTTGTAGTTAGCGATAGACTGACCTCCTGGTAACACTGCAATGCTGAACCTCTTAGCTTGGCGGCCACATTGCAAATATGATCAACGGAACTCGGTCTGCACTCAAAACTAGACAATATATAATCGGTTACTCTTCAGTGACTAGTCAATGTATTTAATCCAGTCCTACAGGATGTTTGTCGCGGCCTGAACGGCTAAGTGGTGAAGTCTCCGACTACAACACTAGGTGACGCAGGTCCGAATCTCTGGCGGAACATCAGTTCCGTCGGAGTTGCAGATATAACTTTCTGACAGGTACCAAGGTCCGAGGCTTTCTGCCGACTGCCTGCATCCATCCGATAAGGTTATTAGCATGTTACGGATAAGATAGTCGCAGAATAAGCTGTATCAGTTCCAAGTTGTTATTCATAACGGGTTGAAATCAGTTGGGGGAACCACTGAAAATCCTAGAGTACTGCACTGCCATTTTGTCCTAGTATGGGAGTCCTCAGCAGTGTCTGTCCGTGACCCTACTAGGAGTCAAACTAAGGATCTTGAGGTTTCGCAAATGAGTCATGGTTGCCTACAGTTGAGGAGTCCCACACCAGGAGGAAACAGCTGGGTGTCCAGTGGTGGTAACAATACAGGACCGGGCATTACTGGGTGACAATCCAATTTGTCACACCTAATATCAGCACACCAAGTAAAAGGTTAATGAAATGGAAGACGAAGAAGGAAAGAAAAGTCAGTCGAAAGAAGCAGAAGTAGAAAGTAGTAAACGAGAATAAGGAAGAATGAGAAGATAATTAGATTAAGTATGGCTGTTAAGATGAGGATAATATGTGTATACATATGGGCCACTGACATCGGTCCTCAGACATATCACATAAAGTCAGTCTCTAACCTCTAGTTTCTCTTGTCCCGTGAATGCCAAGCTACCAGTTTGCATTGCCCAACATGGCTCAGACGAACAGTCAAGGACTTCATAAATTGATGGCATGTTTTAGTCTGGCCGCCCAGAGTCTTTTTCCAGCCTGAACCTATTACTTCGGCCAACATTGTGTGCTGAGGCAGATGGTTCCAACCATCTCAATCAATGTAGTTTTACAACCGCACCAACTGTCTTACCTCTCGTGCCTGACTTCTGTGTTCCTTACGTGGTGACACCACGAAACACGGTCTATGCTACGAAGGCGACGGTAGTCAAGCACTTCACGCCTTCTCATGTCTTCTACCTTTTAATGCCCATGCTTCGTAGCCGTGTAGTATAACAAAGTGAACTGTAGCACAGTACACTTGACGCTTAGTAGACAACCGGATATTGTGGCTAGGCCACGGACGGCGTAAGTTAGTAAAATCCAGCCGAACCTTTGTATCCGTGCAGAGATGTCGGCTGCTGACCCACTAGGGCTGATCCGACTTTCTACCTATGTGAAACGTTCACTGCGCGCAACCGCTTCACTCTCTACTGTAAGTCGGGGCACTGTTGAAGACCAGTCCTGGAGGAACAGTTTGCATTTGGGTGGTGGGAAATGTATCCCAAACATTCTCAAATTGCCACTCAGGGTGCCTAAGAAGACTCTGCATCGTTGTGAGCATCTTCACCTAACAGGAGTATGTCATCTGCATATTTTAGGTCTACCAAACATTCTCCTGTGATCAGGTCAATTCCTGTATGGTCAGATGACGAGAGGGAGTTCTCCATAAAAATGTTCATGATGAAACTAAATAGGATGGGGGAGAGTAGGCATCCTTGACGGACACCACTTGACGTACACAACTCACCTGATATTTCACCATAGGCTCTAACACGCCCACAGGTGTTTCAGTAAAGAGCCTTCAAGAGGGTGATGTACTTACTTTATACCCCTTTCAGTGAGAAACATTCCCACAAGGCTTCCCGATCGACAGAGTCTAATTCCATCCTGAGGTTGAGAAAAACAGCTACTTTCGGGTGTCGGTTACCGTGCCAGTGTTCTAAAACCTGGTGGAGTGTGAATATTTAGTCGATACATCCACAGCCAGGTCTGGTTTGCTTGGGCTTGCAGTTCTCGAGCTCCACTCAAGCGTCTAATGACGATAGAACCTAGAATCTGAGACAATATGTTCGCCAGGCTGATTGCTGTGCGGTTACCACAAGAGGACTTCTTTCCTTTCTTGAAGACTGGGATAACCAGTGATTTAGATCAGTCAGAGGAGATCATATTTGACTCCCATAAACTTGTTAACACTTCAGTTAACTTGAGTTAAATCACTCTACCACTGACCTTATTTAACTCAGGAACTAGTCCGTCTGACCCAACTGCCTTTCCTCGTTTCAAGTTACCTACCTCTTTCTCGACTTCTGCAAATGTTGGGGGGCCTATCTCAATGTTCCATTCAGGATCCGACTGGATAGCTGGCGACGCAATAGTAGCTGGAGGCCAGCTGAACTCTTCCTTGAAGTGTTCCACCCATCCGTGTGAGTAAATTACAGACCCATCCTTCTCCGCTGGTCTCACTAACTGTTGCTGACCTTTTCACTTTAGTTTCCTTAATAAGTCTAAATAATTATCTACTGTTACGCATAGCTGCTGCCCTTTCCATTACTTTAGCCTTCACTGACCATCACTCTTTGTGGTCATTGCGTAGACTTTTTGTCAGTCTACATTTGAGTTGCGTTCGCTCCTCATTATACTCAGAGGCTGCAGGGATGCGTTTACGTGCATCCATTAATTCAGAAGAAGCTGTTGATATTCACTGGCTCTTTTTAACCACTCTTTAAGAGTTGGTTGCGGTCATTGACGCTGTTTTTACAGCAGACTGGAGATGGCATCAAGCTTCTTCTGGGTGAGTGGTAGTGTTCTCTTCCGATAAGTGCCTAACCAGTTTCTCACTGAAAGCGGCCTTAGTGCTCTCATTGTCAAACTGCAGTCGTAGTGGTCTTGTTCCTAAAGTTTTTCTACGTCCATTGAGATGCAGACATATTACGTGTTCGAACCAGCGCGTGATCGTTATCCAAGCATGTGCTGCAGAAGAAGCGGTAGTTTTTCACCGACCCTCTCCAGTGATGATTGATGGCAATGTGGTCGATCTGTATCTGTCGCTGAGTTGAACTTGGTGAACGCCACCTCAGACAATGCCTTCCTTTTTGTCTGAATTTTGTCCTAACTAGAAATAAATGGTTGTCTGAGCACAGTTGTAGTAGGTGATCATCGTTATCTGTTCGTTCAGTCGGGATTCCGAAAGCACCACCTAAATGCCTTTCTGCTTGACTTGGCCTACTCACTTCTGTATTAAAATCACTTGTAACAAAAACCACGTCTGAATGTTTGACTTTCAGAAAGAAGCTAGACAGTTTTCGGTGGAACTCATCCTTTACTTCATCCGAACTACAGTCAGTGGGTGCTTAAGGAGAGATAAAAAAGGACAACGGCGTGTTTCACTATTCATTTTAGTTCTCACTGTGTCTTTCAGCCAGATAACGCATAGGCGACTGTCAACAGAGATCCAGTCTATTAGTGAGCTTTCTTCCCTAGAGTTAAATGCTATGCCTACGAAGACCGTGAGAACTAGCCATCTGATCTCCAGAAACTCAAAGGGTTACTTCTGAGGATTTACCATATTGTCTAGGAGAGCTTACATGTATAACCACACTTGGGTCCTGTATGCGCGTCTCACAAACACAGCACACATCCATGACCCGAGTTGCTACAGTCTTTGCCAACGAAGCCTGTTAACTAATTTCACGGAGGGTAGAGACATTGAAGGCTTCAGCGTGCAATCTCAAGCTTGGTTTAAGAAAACTAAGGATGCTGTTCTATGGACTCTGATGGTTGTCGAAAGCTGCAGAGCTGGAAGAAATTAAAGATGATGTAGTATTCTCAACTGAGTGACGTGAAGGAAGATTACAAGGTATTGGTGTAAGGGAAAATGAGCGCTGACAAAGTTGTGAGGGTGGCTGACACATCCCGGCTTCTTACACTGTGAAAGGCTAGGTCTTCTTGAGGTGCCTGAAAAAAAAGAATCGTGTGACTCCAGAAATGTTATATATTCCGAATGGATATAATATGCATGCTTAACTGACAGTTAACTTCGTACGCAAAAGCCACTGACTGGAACCCGGGGCAAAAAGAGAAGACCGACCGAAGCTGGATGGGAGAGATTATTCCTCCGAGTATGTTACTCAATTAATTCAAAAACACGTGACTACGCTCACACACACACGAATTATGACCTTGTCCACAATTTCACACATATTGACATGGTAAGATAAGGATTAACCAATGAGCGAATTACATTACAATCGGGGCAGAAAATAAACTACTAGTCATGCTGGTGGTGCGAAAATGACAAGTTAGAAATGTTCAGATGAATAAGAATGTTTTATGCGACACTGGGTCCCGACAACAAGGACCTATCAGACAACTGGTTGTGGCCTGTACACACAGCCTTCCATAGGATACCGGCGGCGGCGGAAGACCGTTTTTCACGGTGGGGTGTGTTATTTTTTGGGGCCACCTATTCTAACCCTCTTTTCCATTGGGAAGGCAGCATTAGCAAGTCACTGTTGGTCATCTAAGGGAAACATCCTACTGCTGTCACACCGACGCAGCTGACAGCAGTACGACTTCACCCTCACACCTCTATCGTACTGTTGTAATTTGCACTGCAATAGCAACTCCTTTTCGTCTTATCACTATCCAACATACCTTTGTGACATGGTAGGATGTCTAAGGAACAAGAGTACCACCAGGATAGCCCATGAGGTCATTGTGAAATGCAAGCCCGACCACCATGTGAAGGTAGCAGCTATCTGTCCTATGCTCTCAGGTTTTCAACGGTTCTCAGTCCGTGATGTGAAAACCAGCTTGAAATCAATAAATAAATCGTCATAAACCTCCAAATTCAATTATTTTGGTGACAACCAGACTGAAGTTTGCAATCTTTCGAGTTTTTATAGCAAACGTGAATCAAAGTATAATATGATTCATCTGTTTACTAATTATTCTGAACAGTGTTTCATTATTTTTGTCGTATTTCATGTTGTGTAGATAGTAACCTATATATTATGCCGTCGTTGACTGGACCGAATTGATCGGTTTCTATTAGCATTTGGGCTCCTGTGTGGATGCCTCGATATTACCTGTGTTCTAGTTATAGTAATGATGGATAGTGGTTAGCAGTGGAATCCACGATGCACATTTCGTTCAGTTCGGGAGTCGTCAACTGGATGTACATGTCTCTCAGTGAGTGATATTCTTCTCACTGGGATTCAAACTCGGGACCAATCGCTTCAAACAATAGAGCGTTATCCACTACACCACCAAGTCACGATAGACACTTCTTATGTGACGGGTATTGCTTTAGTGTTATCGCTTGTATTATACCACATCGTGGATTCCAATGCTAGCCACTATCCATCATTACTAGGTGACCTGTGTGGCGTGGAATACAGTTTTGTTTGTTGTTGTGACTCTCTAACATAACCATGGTTTGGCAGACTAGTTTCAGTCATTCATAAGGGGGTATGAGGAAAGATGAAATGAAGACCATGGTTGTGGCAGGATTTTGCCCTGTACAACAATCGGAAGTTAGAAGTATCAAACACACACAAGGGGTGAATCTCATATCTCAGTGATCTAGGCAAGCTTTGGGTACTGGGTTCAAGTCTCAGTGGGAACAACATCACTCGCTGACGAGTCCCATGTGGGACGAGACATGTCTTGAATTCCACTGCTAATCGCCAAGGTAAACATAACTTCATATATATTCAGGTAGGCATCCGCATAGGAACCCATCTAACAACAGAGATTAGGCACTTCAATCCCGCTTGGCAACAGAAAATTACAATTATCAAACAATACTTTGATTAAAATTTTAAGGATTGATTATCCATTCCGTTTTGTTTTATTTCCTCTTCTTTTCTTATCTATTACAGAAATTTTTTATTCGTAGTTCAAAAGGTGAGAATTTCAGTAAATACACATGTACAAAGTCGAATACATGCGAAATCAATAAAGACACAAGGACACACTGTCAGCGTTGTCGTTATCAAAAGTGTATACAACTAGGAATGGTATTACCAGGTGAGTAGTTAAACGGAAAGAAAAATAATTTCTCTGTTTTACCATTAACCCTTTTATAATTTACAATTGTTAAGGTAGTTTTCCTTCTGTCTCTGTCAAAAGCCTACCACTTAGTTAGCGATTCAATACTCGTGATCCGGCTTCCCGAAGTTGTAATGAAGAGTTATGATCTGTAGGGTTATTCAAGTCAGGATGTGAGCCAAACTAACTAGCTGATTTATTATTATTATTTGTAACTTGAGTTCCTAGAGGCACATAGGGCTTCAGTAGCACGTGGCTATTTCACTCTCTTCTATCCAGTATTCCAACCTCGCTCCACATTGCCCACAAGCTTTCATTTCTTACCCATACCATCTACTCCATGTCACCCTCACCTCGGTCACCCAACTCGTCATTTCCCATTTGGATTCAACTCGACGGCCCGGTCTGGCCTCGCCTGACCTGACCTGACGCGTGATATCCACAAACCATCTTCCTTCTCACTATATGTACAATACAATACGATACAATCCAGTTCATCTCCACTTACTCCTTCTTCATATTTCATGGGTGATAGCCTGTTGCCTCGTTGGTTGGTTGCTTCGTTGTCACCCACACTGAGTTCTTCCTTGCTTATTCTTATCATTCCCACCATCCATCTCATCTTCAGTATTGAGTGAGTGTGAGCATAGTAGTATGTGGTAGGTGTTGTTTGATGCATTTCTACAGTCAGTTGGAAATGGTTTTGGTGAGGTGCCAAGTCTATCAACCATCACATAGAATGACTGACTGATTTACTTGACTTGAGTGAATAAGTGTTGAGAATGCGGATATTGTTGACGCTTTATGCACAGTGTAGTGTAGTATAGTGTTGTGTTGTGTTGTGTTGTGTTGTGTTGTGTGGTGTGGTGTAGTGTAGTGTAGTGTAGTGTAGTGTAGTGTAGTGTAGTGTAGTGTAATGTAGTGTAGTGTAGTGTAGTGTAGTGTAATGTAGTGTAGTGTAGTGTAGTGTAGTGTAGTGTAGTGTAGTGTAGTGTAGTGTAGTGTAGTGTAGTGTAGTGTAGTGTAGTGTAGTGTAGTGTAGTGTAGTGTAGTGTAGTGTAGTGTAGTGTAGTGTAGTGTAGTGTAGTAGATCTGCACACTGATTATTTCAGATTGATGCAGGAAGGCGTGTCTTGGTGTCTTTCCGAGGCTGGTTGGCTGGTTTTGACATCATCTGTGCCTGTTCCGCCTGTATTTGAAACGATGCTGCCTAGGTAGGTAGATGAAAGATACAACTTCCTTTAGCTGATGATATCTAGTAATGTTTGTGATGTACGACGACATGGATAGAAGTAAAATTGGATGAGCTATTTGCATTCCAGTCCGGTTACTGGGTGGTAAAGTTAGTTGGTTGGAGGTAGTCGGCAGGAAGCCGTGGTAGACTTAGGTTTAGTGCTGATTGGCACTCGTCAGCAAAGTGCTTTTACCGCCTTGAGGGAACCGATAACCACAGTGAACTAACTTCCACTCTGCGTGATGAGGGTTCGAATCTCAGGGGGGATATCATTTCCATCGAGGTTGCAAATGCGCCTGCCTGCCTATTGCCTCCAACCAATTAACACTCATCAAATTGAACCGTGATACTGAGACTCTCAGCTCAGTAGCCACATTGCAAATATGACGGATAGGATTCGGTCTGCATTCTGGACTAGACAACCATGACATCGGTCTCTCTCTAGTGACCAATCAACGTATGACTGGTACAGTGGTAGATGAAACAAACCTAAGACTTTGAATTGATCCTGTATGAGACTATGGGTGGTACACTGCAGGGAGTTATAAACTGGAAAAAAAGAGCTGTCAAATACTTGATAGACTGTGCAATATTCCTCCTCTGTGCTCACTCCATAAAAAGACTAACATTACAAGGTGTGTTCAAGTGTGATCCACTCATGATTATATCACATACATGCTTTTTCAAACTGTACAATTACGTCTAAAGTTTGTTAAAGCTGCTTTCATCATAAAGAATACTTCGCCGCTAAATCATACATAAAACCATTACACTTTTTAGTAGGCCTGATTCACTATCATGCATGAATATTTATACTGTGCTTTTTATCTGAGTTGAAGCTGATTGGTCAGTTAGCAAGTGTGTATGGGTGGATGTGTTGGACCCGATTGGTTGACTTTTCTTTCTAGCTTTACCAGACAGCTGTAATAAAGCAAGATAGAGAATAAACAAATCTGCCAGACCTTGCGGTTCAGAAAATTTGTTCTTACTCCATATAATTCAACCCGATAACCCTGAAGTAACTCGCATAGATAGCACAAATGGCTAATAGTCTTAGGATGGATACAATGTCTTCATATGACCACAGGCTTTCACTTCTGCAAGCTCATAGTGTATTCATTGATACAATTTAGATAATTGGTGGCGCTTATTTACTCCACTTATGTTTCGTACTTGTTAGCGCCCGTCAGCACGGCGTACTCGCTATCAGGAGGTCGTTGGTGTTCTCTCGATGATTCCAACCTGTTTCACTGAGTGTAACTCAATTAATAAGCTAGTCAGGCCACGATTGACCCAGTGAGGGACTGTACAATGTACACCAGTCGGTGACTAGTGGGTTACCGATGTAGTTATCTTGTCATCAATGCCTAGCACTGATTGAAGTCTATTGATCAAATTTCACAATGTGAGCATTAAGTAAAGTGGCGTGATAGTGGCAGTTGATCAGTAGGAGTGAGTGAAGCTCCATATGTTTAAACCAACAGCGGTTTACAGAGTCTACTGGTCTAGTTCATTCATTTAACTCTACTTACCTAACTAACTTCATTACCATCCATGTAACTAAATTCAATAAGTGACTCCAAGATTTTGGCAAGTAAATTTCCTTATAACCGATGATAATGATTATGAGGTAAAACTGGCCTCATTTTTGATACATGCTGGCCCCTCTTTGATTGGTTGGTAAACAGATTATCAGCATTCCATGAGGTGAATACTGAGTGTTCCCTGTGTTTCACATCAGTACCAGATTTTCTCCATAGTCAACTCTTAAATCAGCTTACACAACTGTTCACGTAAACTAAGTATTCTGAATACCTAGATCCGCCAACCTTTGTAGTTCTGTACGGACAAAGGAAAAGTACGCATGAGCAGTTCACTATAATCACTCCGTGGGAAGTTTTTGTAAGTTGACCAGAGTAAATCTGATTAGAAAATTAATCATTGAGAAGTTTTAGATGGGATGAGTTATTTGCAGAACAATGTCAGTGGGGTTTCCATTGCGGATAGACATAAGTTGGAGAGCTATTGAAAGTGTTAGGGGACTGAACAACTGTTTCGTTGTGTTTGAAAACTCCTTAGCAGCGCACACTCATATTTAAGTGTGGTGATGAACCTCAGACAGTTGGATCATGCAATGAGGACATTACCAGTCAGTCAATGACTCAAGTCTTCTATCAGCAAATAATTATTTTCATATCGAACATGGATGACGCAACAGGTCACAGCTTTTTCCTACAGTTTTGGAAAGTTAACCTCTAGGCCAGTCACTAACATGTATCGAATCGCTATTCAGTTTGAAGATGTATGCAGAAATGATTCATTTGAAGACAATTTCAGCTAGAAACTCGAATGAGTTTAGAAGGTGAGAAACACTTATTGTTTTCAGTTCACTTGACAACTTTCAATGATGTTACATGTAATAACGATAAACGATGTAAACATGGTAGAAGTAGTGTCATACCTCCTCAGCATACTATTCACTGATAGATACTAACATGAGACATTCATCAGACAATGTCACTTTTAAACTGAAAAACAACTTACTTGAAATAAGTATGACTATTTCTGTCTGGTTTTATGTGACCTTAGAAGTTGTGGACGTCAAAGTCATCACAATCTAACTTTAGTTCCATTGAATAAGGTAATATGCATCATGGACTGACTTCAGTTGCAGCTTCATTAAAAACTTTGGAGCAGTGGACAGTTGTTTCTTCCTGGTATAGGACTCTTCAGCAGTACCCGCTAAACATCACTAGTGGACAAAAGTAGGGAACCCTAAACTTTTGAACTCAAAACCAGTGACTGGATGGCTGACGCGTTCGCGGCAGAGTTTGAAGGTTCTGAGTTAGTTCCCTGATGGGGTAGGGAGTGTGTGCTGCTGAGGAGTCTTCTGGGTTTCCAGTCCAAACAATGAAAACCAACTTGTAAGATGGTGGATTCAATCCATTAAGGTAACCACTGAGGTATAACGACTGATATCCATTGTATCTGAAATGACCTTCGTGAAACAGTAGCTTAATGAATACTGATTTGGCGTCCCTAAGGATGAGTGCTGTCTTTGAGTCATAGTATGTATGTGTGAGGTCATCCATCATCATCATCATCATCATCATCATCATCATCATCATCATCATCATCATCATCATCATCATCATCATCATCATCATCATCATCATCATCATCATCATCATCATCATCATCATCATCATCATCATCATCATCATCATCATCATCATCATCATCATCATCATCATCATCATCATCATCATCATCATCATCATCATCATCATCATCATCATCATCATCATCATCATCATCATCATCATCATCATCATCATCATCATCATCATCATCATCATCATCATCATCATCATCATCATCATCATCATCATCATCATCATCATCATCATCATCATCATCATCATCATCATCATCATCATCATCATCATCATCATCATCATCATCATCATCATCATCATCATCATCATCATCATCATCATCATCATCATCATCATCATCATCATCATCATCATCATCATCATCATCATCATCATCATCATCATCATCATCATCATCATCATCATCATCATCATCATCATCATCATCATCATCATCATCATCATCATCATCATCATCATCATCATCATCATCATCATCATCATCATCATCATCATCATCATCATCATCATCATCATCATCATCATCATCATCATCATCATCATCATCATCATCATCATCATCATCATCATCATCATCATCATCATCATCATCATCATCATCATCATCATCATCATCATCATCATCATCATCATCATCATCATCATCATCATCATCATCATCATCATCATCATCATCATCATCATCATCATCATCATCATCATCATCATCATCATCATCATCATCATCATCATCATCATCATCATCATCATCATCATCATCATCATCATCATCATCATCATCATCATCATCATCATCATCATCATCATCATCATCATCATCATCATCATCATCATCATCATCATCATCATCATCATCATCATCATCATCATCATCATCATCATCATCATCATCATCATCATCATCACTTATTTCCACTCTGTTCCGGTAAATCAATGTGAAGAAAATCCGCTAACACTAATCACCACGTTACCAAATGACTGTCACCAGTGCCCTTTTTGTCTGATATTATGGACAATCAAGACGATTATGTTTTGGAGCACATATATATACATACGAAATGTATGTCTTGGCTCCTACTACAAGCCATCATCATGTGATGAAATATCACTACTCAAAGATGTAGGCTGATGGTTTACTGTCTTTTTTTTCGGACTAGAAATATCACAGGAACCTTCACTTCACCATGCATGTAGTTGACAATATTCACCTCTAAAATGTTCTAAACTAGAGTGAAATCATTTTTAAAAATACTGAGTATCTATCTAGATACTGTCTAGCAATGGAATCCAGAACGTGCGCTTCGTCCCATTTGGGACTCATCAGGTGGATGTGCCTGAATCTTAATGAGTGATATTGTTTTTATTGAGACTTGAACCCAGTACGTACCATTCCAAATGCCAAAGCTTCATCCACTAGACCTCTGACGACAAGCGTGTAGGAGCCCATCTACCAAGAGATACTCCGTTCACTGAATGTAATGAAACCTGTCTACGATCGATCCGCGTTCATTGATCAATAATCAGTTAAAGAGAGAACTGGTTACACCGCATGAAACTGATAAGCATAATGTATTACTGATCACAATGATGTTCCGTATTGAGTTATTACCAACAAGAAAAGAGAAAGTGTCTGATTTGACATACCACCGCCCCCCCCCTCCGCCGACTATTCATCAGTTCAACACAGTTTCATACCGTAATCCTGTGATGGAAAGGCAATATGAAGACTAAAGTAATGGTGTATCTGGAAATATTTAGTAAGTTCTGTTAAAATATAAAAACTTCACATTGAGTACAGTTCATACAAATCATCTCTACATTGTAAATTCAAAGTGAGTTGACCGGTGGTTATTGTCACTTCTTCCTTTCTACATATATCTGATTTCCTTTATCAAAAGCTTTACAAACTGAATGATAACTCTATTTACTGTTCTTAAAGGCATTATGGTATATACTACTTACATATGCTCGTATGAGTAGTATACACCAGAGTCCGGTGTCGAATAATTGGATAATGTATACTACTGATATACATTTTTATAGGCAGTACTTATCACATCAGTTGAAGGAACATTGGAAACCTGGGGGTACTGGACAGCCAGCTGTTTCATCCTGGTATGAAACTTCTGAGCGGTACGAACCCACAACCCAGCTAGTGATTGAACTCAGGACCTTCAGGTTTCACGGTGAAACTATTGACCATTTAGCTACTGGGCTGGTTCGCAGTTTCCAGCTTCTGTCAATTCACGACATAGTGCAACTATCACTCAAGGTCTTCAGATGGTATCCTCTTCCCTTCCAACCGGTCACAGTTTCTCAACAGAATTTCGGAATATCTATTTGGAAGCATGTCAGCCATGGACACTATACAGTAATGTACTTTTGAGGTAGTATTCATCACGGGCTGACATCATCAAATCCCAATTTGGTTTAGATATCTATAAATAATATTACATTATATTTATGACGTAGTGGATGAGACATTAAACTTTTAGATAGACTTCACATTTCGGTTGATAAGGTCTGTTTAGTTTCTATCTGAATCTAAATTTCCTCTATACTTCGATAAATATTTCTTCCATAGTTAATATGGGGACTAAATGATACAGTGAATTTTTCTGTTTTCTCACAACTAGACGTGATATATATATATATATATATATATATATATATATATATATATATATATATATATATATATATATATATATATATACATATTTAAATTGTGCCATAGCTTTAGTGTTATTGCTTATACTATACTGTCGTTGATTTGACTGCTGGCCACTATCCATATATCCTATAGCTGTCTACACAAATGCATACATATGTATGCACGTACGTGCGCATACATTCATGACACAGCATGCTAGTATGCATGTAGACACAAACACACAGGTATGTATATACACATATTGAAGGTTAATTTTCGTAACCTTCATTAATCATCCAATTAAACGTGCTTATTCGCTAGTAGAATAAATCTCATACATACAAATATACAATACATATATATGGAGAATAAAAAAGGCAAAGGATTTATCCCTTTCATATAAAATTAATTAATCGTCTTTCGTTTATTACTTTCACACCAATAATTCTAAAAATAAAGATAAATGTTTTTTTGATACACACACTTGATGAGATGAATATGCAGAAGATGACGGTAAACACAATGGTGGTGACAATAGTTATTCATATTTATATCGAAGGTGGTAAGGTGTACAAATGTGCTTCTGATAGAACTGTGCGTGATCATTTTGGCATTTTATTTCTACGATGGACTTTGTACTGTTAGCATACTTCACACACACACACACACTCACACGCAACATATATTTTAATTCTGTGTCTGGATCACAGTTTACTGTGGAAATGAATCACAAATCAGTGGTAAAATAAAACGAATTCACATCACTTGCATTCTAAATTTTTATTATGGTAATTTATTTGGTTGTGGCTGGTAAAGGAACCTGAGATGTGTTTCGTCCTACTGAGCACTCGTTAGTTGGATGCGCTTGGACCCCAGTAAGCGATTTTGTTCCCACTGAGATCCGAACCTCGTACCCATCGCTTCAGACACTGGGGAGCCCTAAATAGGACGAAACGTGCGTCCTGGATTCTCCTGTTATCCACAACGAAGTAAATCACCATGATAAATATTCAGGCAATATCAAGTTATTCGCTGAGGGGCCCAAATGCTAACAGATGTTGAACAATTCAATCCTGTATAACAACAAAGAATTACAAGTACATCAACAAATAATTTTTACAAGTGTTAAGACCATGGTAAGATGAGAGATTGAACATACTTCTTTTGCACACAGAGATCAGGCTTGAATTGATGAATTGCCAGTGCCTCCGCTGTGCACAACTGTCGAAGGCGTACTCCTATTGAACTATTCCATGTGACACGATAAATGACATTCAAGGAGGATTCTGGTCTAGCTTTATGTCCAGAGTTGACCAAATGTTCAAGAATTGAACTGTTAATTGATTTACATTCTCCCCTCCACAACCATGCATGATAGTACTCCGAGATACGTTTGGAAAGTCAATTTGCTATTCATCGCAGACTGAAATAAGTTAGGGACTCCTTAGCTGATTTGTATGGAACGGTATACCACTTAAAATACAATGATCAATTTGGAAATGCTTCACAAATCGTACGATTTACGTTGATGAATTCTTACAGCTGATCAAGTTTTAACCGCCCAACTGTGGTATCAACAAGAGTTTCCATTGGAAACTACCCATCAATCAAAACCACAAGCTATGACTTTTGACACATGACCTAACAAAATATACACACTGCAAACAGAAGTGAATGGTTAAAAGTGATTCAGGCTGAACACTGAACTTTCCTAGCTAAATCAGTGATCTGGGCTATGGAAATTGTAAATAATTTACAAATTGGTCATGTTATTTACAGTATACTAGTGCAGTTATGTCAGATGCAGCTGATATGAACAACTTTACTGTCTCTTTATGGATTGAATTCGTTTCGATATACTGATGATGAGCTAAACAGCTGTTCGATTAGTGAAATCTACAGATCAGATTGAGAGATTTCTAACTATGTTGATTGTTCAGCTGTATTTTTTTGTTAATGTCTGGTTGATCAAGATACTTCACAATGGGAAGCTCAGTGATGCTTTTGAAGTGAACATAGGAGTGAAACAACGCTGCCATCTACTATCACCCATGATATTCCTGATTGTAGTGGACTGGATCGTACAACAAACAGTGAGAAGCGAGAAGAGGGGGATGCGCTGGACCGCGGAAAAGAACCTAGAAGAATTGTATTTCACCGGTGATTTGTGTCTGATATCTTGTGGCACAAACTTGAAGATTTACAGACGAAATCCAACAAGTAGAGAGAAGAGACAGGGCAGCGAAGACCGGGCTTCAAGTAAACGTAGAGGAGACAGAGGTGATGAAGATACCCAACCAACAACAACAGCAACAACAAGCTCCAATCACCATCAGTGGGAGAAACTTAAAGGAAGTAGCCTTCTTCACCTATCTAGGAAGCACTGTTTCAACTATAGGTGGCGGCACAGAAGAGGACGTCAAAACCTGTCAGGATCGGAAACACAACAAGACAAGAGTTCACTAACCTGAAACCAGTGTAGAGATCTTGTGCAATCAGCATAAAGCGTGAACAAGATCCAACACCAACGTCAAGTCAGTGCTTCTATGTGATGGTTCAGAGACTTGGTGCGTTACGAAAGGGATTTCCAACAAACTACAGACATTCATCAACAACTGCCGCCTACACTGGCTGGTTATTGAAGATCAGATGGATTACCGGAATAATAAGAATAAGCAACAAAGAACTCTGTCTGGCCCACAATGAACCAACGAAGCAAGAACTTATCACTCAACAAATATGCACGGCAAAGAAGTGGAGATGGATTAGGCACACACTGAGAAGGTCGACTGGGGACATCACGCGCCAGGCCAGTTGCTCGAGTGGAACCCAGATGGGAAACGACGAGTTGGGTGTTCGAAGTGAGGGTGACACTGAGGAGATGATGTGAGGAAGAAATGAGAGCTTTTGGGTATTGGTGGAGCCAAGTTCAAAAGATTGCAGAGAAGAGAGTGTAATGGAGACGTGCTACTGAATCCCTGTGTTCCATTAGGAACCCAAGGAACATATAATAATAATAATAAATACTTATGAGTGGTTTGCTAAGGGAATTCTTGGAGCCTATTTAAAAAGGTTGACTATGATTATTACAGGAAGTATTACTGCTTAAACATGAAAAACTGTAGAATAATAGAACTCTGAAGTACTGCATTCACAAAAGATTATATCAAGCAAAGGATAACGCAAAACTCATTGAAGTAAAGAACTTTTTCTTCTTGTTAGGCATCTATGTATATAAATTTCCACTGGAAGTGAAGATCAAATACGCAAATCAACTTTCAGATTTTAATTTTCTTCTCGAAGAAACTCGTAGGCTGTGAAAACCTGACATCCTTAAGTAAAAATGTAATCAACTGTATTGTAACTGTTCCTGGAATGTTAATGATGGATCATCGCTAGCAGTGGAATCCAGGATGTACATTTCGTCCAATTCAGGACTCGTCTGCTGGATGTACATGCCTCCCAGTGAGTTATGTCGTTCCCACAGGGATTCCAACTCGGGAGCGTTAGCTTCTAACGCCACAGCGTTATCCGCTACACCAGCGAGCCACGGTAGCCACTTCTTATGTGACGAGTATAGTTTTAGTATAATTACTTGTATTATACCGTGGTTGATTGAACCGAAGTGATCGGTCTTTATTGGCATATAGGCTCCTGTGTAGATGTCTCGATTTACCTGTGTTCTAGTTATAGTAATGATGGATAGTGGCGAGCAGTGGAATCCAGGATGCTCAGTTCGTCCTATTTGGGACTATTTCCTCATACCCCCTTATGAATGACTGAAACTAGTCTGCCAAACCATGGTTATGTTAGAGAGTCACAACAACAAACAAAACTGTATTCCACGCCACACAGGTCACCTAGTAATGATGGATAGTGGCTAGCATTGGAATCCACGATGTGGTATAATACAAGCGATAACACTAAAGCAATACCCGTCACATAAGAAGTGTCTATCGTGACTTGGTGGTGTAGTGGATAACGCCTAAATAAGGAACTGAGACACCTTCCATACAGCGTTGTCCATTTCAAGGAGAGTTATCTGCATCGCATTCAGGATCAGGCAGGCTGGATGTTGAGAAACTGAAGCGTGGCTGTAGGCCAGTTGGATCGAGCTTCAAGGTGCCCAGTCCAACGTTCTAGCCGCCTGTCCTACAAGGTTATCAGCGTTTCATTCTTTCAGGTGATGATTCCAATAACCACCATCTACTTCTCCTTCTTCTTGCCATTATCCGTCATAAGCCTAAACAGTTGGGGTTTTTATCTAGAACACTCATGAAGTACAACCTCCTCAAGGTAAGGGTACTCAAAAGAGTTTTCATTTGATCAGTGTATTCTCTGTTGGACTGATCGCTCCTGATAATAACATCGTGCAAGTAACTTTTAGGTGCTGTTCAATAAGTGATATACAAGTACTTTCTGTACCGTTCACATCAGTCGTTATCCTTAGAAGTCTTTGAAACAAGCTGAAAGGCTACCACTTTTGACGTGTCCCACGCTGAAATCATCTTGTAAATTTCAATAATACACAATAAAAAAATTCATGATATAGTTTTTCTGTCAACAATACAGTTCGTATACAGAAATGACGATCAAAATGGGTAGATTTCTTCTATCTAGTCTATTTTAATCAATTATTATTACATAAGTATTTTGTAATAACAGAAACTTTAAAAACCAACCCAACAACTGCTGTGCCAGCCAATTATATTTCCCCATTCTATGAAAAAGTACTCTCCTAGCTGAAATACGGAAATCTGATTGGTTTCCTCAGTAGTTACTAGGGTAGCCTTTAAAGCCACTCGCTTTAACGACGAATAAATTGATACCTACAGAATATATGAGTTTTTCGCTGTCATGTGACTTCAACCTCACCTGGATAACTAGTCCACTAGTTACTAGCCAGTCCTAAACCACGATAAAGAGGGAAGGTTGGGCATAGGGCTACCAACCCTACCCCCAGAAAACCAATCTAACCACTGAAGAAACTTTAAAGCACAAAGAAAATATAAACAATGAAAACAATATTGTTCCTCGCTGGAATCGCAGAGACGAAATGACACCAGTTGGTGAAAGCCTTTGGGAAGCCAGTCGGCCGATGTTGTCTTCTCTCTCTAGATGAAAGCAAAAGTCAGAATGGACACATGGAATGTCCGCACCATGTATGCACCTAGCAAGGCTGCCCAGATTGCAAACGAGATGAGAAGGTATCGCATTGGAGTGTTAGGAATTTGCGAAAGTAGATGGAATGGAAGTGGAGTCTCCAAATTGTCAACTCGAGAATCAATAATCTACTCCGATATTGTCATCAAGACGACAACCACGAGCACATTGAGTTTTGGAGTGGCTATCATGATGTCCCCAACAACATCGAAGGCTCTCTTTAATGCAGTGGGAACCAATCTCCTCCAGGATCAGGAACATGACAGTAAGGCTCAACTCAAAAGGAAGGAAAATCACAATCATACAATGCTACACCATGCATCTACAAATAATGAGTATGAAGAGAAGAAGGAGGAATTCTACAGACAACTGCAGTCAGTAATCGACAAGACCCCACCCGAGTTGGCGACATCAAAATTCTAATGGGTGGCATGAATACCAAACTGGAAGTAGACAACACAGGAAGAGAACCAATCATTGGTCGAGAGGCACTCGGTGAAATGATGAATGAGAATGGGGAAATGTTTGCAGACTTCTACGCATTTAGTGATTTGGTGATTGGGAGCAGTGCGTACAAACACAAAGCGACATGGACTCGATTTCACCAGATGGGTACACTAAAAATCAGATCGACTTTATCTCAGTGTGAAGAAAGTGGAGACGCAGCCTACTTGACACAAGGTCAAGAAGGGGAGCAGATGTAGGTTCACACCACTCACTATCTAGTGCAAGGAACCTTCGAAACCGAGTTGAAAGTCTTCACAGAAGTTGGTGATAGACCACAGTTCAAGTTCAACACCCAGGACAGAAACTGAAGGAAGAAAGTACAACGAACATCTTTACGTCAGTCATCAGGAAAGAGTGGAAGACACTAAGCAACATCGCCGAGGAAAACTACGTGGAAGAACACTGGAACTCATTGAAAGAGACGTGGAGGGAAACCTGCATAACTGTGCTAGGAAGGAGGAAGAAACAAGACAAGGAATGCATCTTCACAGATATATGGAGGCTTATAGAGGAAGGAGAGGAAGATGGTGAAACAGAAGATGAACCAGTGCAGGCAGGGATGAATTACACAAAGAGGAACTGAACACAACCTATACAACACTACACTGGACGAAGAAGTGAAGAAGAGTGGGCACGATAGCAAAAGACACTTCTACGACACACTTGGAAGTGAGGAAGAACAGGCTGCTGGTAGGAGAGACAGAGACCTGACAAAATTATATCAAATAACCAGGTTACTATCTGGGAAGAGATCAATGCAGATGAAACCAGTAAAAGATGATAGAAGAAGTCTAATTACCAAAGAAGAGAAACAAGTGAAACGATGAGCTGACCACTTCAAAAAGCTCTTGAATCGACCACCACCACCGCCTGTAACTCGTCCAGAAATATCACCAGCAGCCCAGTCACGCAACTATCAATGAACACGAGCCCTGCGACAAAAGCAGGAGTGAAGTCCTGAACGCCACGCCATAAAGTTGCTAGAGCCGGGAAAGCAGCAGGACAAGATGGAATTCCTCAATAAGCACTAAAAACAGACTCAGAGACAATAGCGGATATGCTCACACCACTATTGCAGAAGGTTTTGAAGGATGGCTACCTTGTCAAACTCACAAACAAGGGTGATTTAAGTCTTTGCAAAAACTGGCACGGAATCATGCTCCATCGCTGCCCACCCAAAGCAAGCAAAATATTATGCCGCATCATCATAGAGAGACTAAACAATGCTCTGGATTCAAAATTACAACCAGAACAGGCTGGCTAGATTCAGAAAAAACAAATCATGTGCGGATCAAATTGCAAGGCTACCCTACGCATCATCGTAGAACAGGGCATAGAATGCCAGAATGATAACTCTCTGCCTCAACTTCATCAATTTCGAAAAGGCCTTCGACGGAGGGTCGACCGAGAAGTAGTTTGGCAGCTGCTTAAACACTATAGTTTTAGTGCCACAAACCTTTATCAGCTTCATTCAACACCAGCCATGTATGCTGTATGATGAGGCTACATGCTACATGTCAAGTGATTCAAAATGGAAAGCTCAGTGATGCCTTTGAAGTGAAGACAGTGGACAGGAGTAAGACAAGGTTACCGCTTACTACCACCAATCATCTTCCCCATTGTGGTCGACTAGCACTGCACTGCACTGCACTGGATGATGCAAGAAACAACTTTGAGGCGGTGTGAGAAGATGGAAACACGCTGTTTGACCAATGAAAAGACCCTAGACGATTTGGATTTCGCCAACGATGATGACTTATGTCTAATGTCTTGTCGCATAAACTCGAAGATGTACAGACGAAAATCAACAAGTTGGCAGTAGAGGCGAAGCGAGGTGAGGTGAGGTGAGGCAGCCAAGGAAGACGGGATTTCCTTTAAGTGAACATAGAGAAGACAGAGGTGATGAAGACACCCAACCACCAACAACACCAACAACAATAACAACAAGAGGCACCAATCACCATGAATGGGAGGAATGTAAACGAAGTTGTGTCTTCCACCCACCCACCTACCTAGTCAGGCAGAATCGTTTCAACTACATGTGGCACAGGTACAGGGACAGGCACAGATTATGATGTCAAAGCCAGCCGGCTAGCCAATCAGCCAGGATTGGAAACACAGCAAGACACGCCTTCCTCCATTAATCTGAAATGGTCGGTGTGGAGATCTACTCTACTGCACTGCACTGCACTGCACTGCACTCCACTCCACTCCACTCCACCAAACTACACTCCACTCCACCACACTACACACCACACCACACCACACCACACCACACCACACTGTGCATAAAGCGTCAACAATATCCGCATTCTCAACACTTATTCACTCAAGTCAAGTAAATCAGTCAGTCATTCTATGTGATGGTTGATAGACTTGGCACCTCACCAAAACCATTTCCAACTGACTGTAGAAATGCATCAAACAACACCTACCACATACTACTATGCCAACTCTCACTCGATACTAAAGATTAGGTAGATGGCCAGAATAATAAGATTAAGGAACAAATAACTGTGGCTTGGCAACGAACCAGAGAGGCAAGAGGCTATCGCCCATGAAATATAGAGAAGGAGTAAGTGGAGATGAACTGTATTGGATTGGATTGTACATATAGTGAGAAGGAAGATGGTTTGTGGATATCAGGCATCAGGTCAGGCCATGCGATGCCAGACCGGGCCGTCGAGTGGAATCCAAATGGGAAATGACGAGTTGGGTGACCAAGGCGAGGGTGACATGGAGTAGATGGTGTGAGTGAGAAGTGAAAGTTTGTGGTTATTGGTGGTGTCAGGTTGAGAAGACTGTAGATAAGAGAGTGGAATGGAGACGTACTACTGAATCCCTATACCAATATGTATTAAATTTCGTGTGTTGATGTAACAAAGTAAATGAAAAAGATGTAGGTGTTTTTGTTAAGATTTATTTACCCTCGCATAAGTAGGAAACTGTGGAGTGATAAAGTCTGACCCATTAGCTGATTGGTTAACGCATTTGTTGTGAGACTTGAAGGTACTTAATTCAATCCCTTTCGGAATCGATTGTGTATACTACTGAGGAAGCCTGTACTAGAAAGAAACGGTGTGCAGCACTGCAGGTTTTCAGAAGTTCTCTAAACTATTTAATCCTTTAATCCTTTAAATGATAAATATTGAATATTTGAAGGGCAGTAACCAAGCACCGAAATTACGAAAGAACCAACGGTTACATTGTCGGATTTTGATAGCCATTTGGTAAGATTTATACTGCGAGGATATTTAGATTCCTGTTGAAAAATTTTGGAGTAACTTATCAATATTAATCGATTACACCACTCCCTTCGTTACCTAATACACAATATTTGACTAAATGATACTACTGTACTAACTCAGTCTGATTATTATTATTTTTTTCCTTTGGGGTTCCTAGCGGCACGCAGGGCTTCAGTAGCACGTCTCCATTCCACTGTCTTCTCTGCAATCTTTTTAACCCAGCTCCACGGCTTCCCACAAGCTTTCATTTCTTCTTCACACCATCTCCTCCATGTCACCCTCGACTCGGACCACCCAAATCGTTGTTTCCCATTTGGCTTCCATTCTAGGGCCTGGCGCGTAACTCAGTCTAATTATACTTTAGAAAAGACGAGAATTATCTGTAGCACACATGGAATGTTGTAAATGATTAACTGAACCGGTGAGTTAGGCCATCGAAGTACTTTCTGCACAAACAGTCATTAGATATTGTGCCTCAGTGGTTTATTGGACAATGTTCTGGTGTTTGAACCTAAGGGAACTGGGTTCAGGACTCAGTGGGAACAAAATCACTCCGCACTGGGGTGCAGGTACAATCAGCTTACGAGTCCTAAGTAGGACAAAACACACGACCTAGGTTCCTCAACTCATCACCAAGATCAATATAGTTGGTTCAGCACCAGTAAGTTTTCAGTTCTCTTCAATCTCCTGTCCCTATGAAAACCCAATTATCTGAAATGTCATTTGCCAAACGGAATATCTTTGAAAGGAGTGAAAATAAAAGTGCCTACTCACATAAGGTTATACAAACAGGCTGACAGAATCAAAGTCTTTTACAGTTTCTTCTGTTTAGAATTGTTTTACAATATTAATGATGGATGGTGGCTAGCAATGGACCACAGGGCGCGTGTTTTGTCCTATTCACGACTCGTCAGCTGGATGTACTTGCTTATTATGTTGTTCTCACTGAGACTCGGGGGCAGGATTGATTGCTCCAAAGGTCGGAGCATTATCCACTAAGCCATTGTGTCACAAGAGCCAATTCTTGTACGACGGTTATAGAGTATTTTTGATGAAACGGCTTGTGAAATCTCCGTCATTGACTTGACCGAAGTGATCTGTCATTATTGGCATATAGACTTCTATTCGAATGTCTCGATATTGCCAGTATTTTCACTTTCCATATTAATGGTGAATAGTGGCCAGCAGCGGAGTCGAACGTATGTTATTCGTCCCATTTGGGAATCATCAGGTGCATGTATCTAGGTGCTAGTGACTAGTTGTCTAAAAATATTTGCATACAAGTACTGAATACTAGTAACAGGAAGTTTGTTTACTTGGATTCTAATGTGAAGTAGTTTTTCATTGAATAAATCTTTTTTGTTTAAATCAATAAATATTTATGTATTTTACAAATTATAGGAGCTGCTGTCTTCCCAGTTACTGATATATCTGAGATACCATGTCGTGTTTGTGGTGCAAAATCGTCTGGTTTCCATTTTGGTGCAATAACATGCGAAGGTTGTAAGGTAATATAATATTTCTAGGTTAAAGAAACCTTTTTATTGATTTTAATCAGTATTGATAATCAATAATATATGGTGTGATCATGGTGATTAGCTGAGATATCAGTTATTCATTTGTCGTGATATATTAACTATTCAGTGGGATAAGTGATTTCATCAAGGATTAGTATTAAGAAAGTATCAAGACCTCCGTATAGGAGTCTATCACTTCATACAGGTTGACCAGTCCGTTCAAGTATAACAATGAGAAGTTACAAGTATCTATAAAACAATCTACTTTCGTCTTGCATAGATGAATCTCAAGATCAAAGTTGTTAACGAGGTCTATGGTGTTCAGTTGCACAGATATATCAGATTGACATTACTTTCTTTTTTCAAATATTATTTAACAGTCTTCTCAGGTCATTAGCTCGAGTCCTGTCATAACTTAACTTTTCTTTCACATCCAATGATCCTTTCTGTGTACCAAGATCGATGCATCATCTTAGCAGGTTTACTTGATAAAATAAATAAAGATGAACCATACAAGAAGAATACATAAACAGGGGTACTTTTAATCCATGAATTATAGGATATTGCTTTGAAATATCCCGCTGAAGATAACGTGAATCCTCTAATATGATGAAGACATACTTCTAGATAAAGATCTTGTCTGAGAGATCAACTCAGTCTAGCCAGTTAAATTCTGAAGTACAACTATTTGATATTATCAAACTGTTTTTCAGTTTTTAGGATTTAGATAACTTACATATACTTTTAAATGTATTTAACAAAAGCAGAAAGAACTTTCATTATCATCTGACTGATGTAAACTTCTTTAAAAGTTAGTATTCGATTCAGTATTCCCATTTTTAAGATAGTATTCATTATGGAAGGAAGTCAGTTAGAGAAGCAGTAAAAACATGGAAGCACTGGGGAGCCAGTCGTTTCGCTCCAGTATGGGACTCCTCAGCAGTGCGCACCCATGATTCCATTTTGGATCTAACTCAGGTTTCCTGGCGAAAGGGCTAACTATTCAGACAGGGGTTCAGAGTTCAATGACCAACAGTTTTCTGCTCCTGTCAATTTGCAATATAGGGTGACTGTCCACCAAGATCTTCACTAGGTATCTGCTTCACCTCCCATAAGAACTTCAGGATATCTGTCTTGAAGCAGGTCATTAATGAGCACTATGCAACAATGTAGTTTTAAGTTTATGGGGATTTTATTTTCAGAGTAGTATTCGATCCCTAAACCTCGCCTGGTTAACTAGTTTACTAGTTACTAGCCGGTCCTAAGCCCGGGTAAAGAGGGAAGGTTGGGCATAGGGCTAGCAACCCTACGCCGTAAAACAAATCTAACCGCTAAAGAAACTTCAAAGCACAAACAAAATATAAAAAATAATAACAAAATTATTCCTCACTGGAATCGGAGAGGCGAAATGACGCCAGTTGGTGAAAGCCTTCGGGAAGCCAATTGGCCGATGTGTCTTCTCTCCCTCGATGAAAGCGAAAGTAAACGTGGGGACATGGAATGTCCGCACCATGTTTGAACCCAGTAAGGCAGCCCAGATTGCAAAGGAGATGAGAAGGTATCACATCGAAGTGCTTGGGATTTGCGAAAGCAGGTGGAATGGGAGTGGACTCTCCAAACTGTCAACTGGAGAATCAATAATCTACTCCGGTCACCCAGACGCCAACCACGAGCACACTAAGGGAGTGGCTATCATGATGTCCTTAAGAGCATCGAAGGCTCTCATGCAGTGGGAACCAGTCTCCTCCAGGATCATGACAGCAAGATTCAACTCAAAAGGAAGGAAGGTCACAATCATACAATGTTATGCACCTACAAATAATGCAGAGCAAGAGAAAAAGGAGGATTTCTACAGACAACTGCAATCAACACCGGACAAGACGGCAGTTGGCGATATCAAAATTCTAATGGGCGACATGAATGCCAAACTGGGAGCGGACAAAACAGGAAGAGAACTAACCATGGGTGGAGAAGCACTAGGTGAGGTGATGAACGAGAATGGAGAATTGTTTGCGGAATTCTGTGCATTCAACGATTTGGTGATTGCAATGAGGCAATGTGTTCAAGCACAAGGATATCCACAAAGCGACATGGACTTCACCAGATGGACACACTAAAAATCAAATCGACTTTATCTCAATCTCAAGAAAATGGAGACGCAGTCTACTTAACACAAGGTCAAGAAGAGGAGCAGATGTAGGTTCAGACCACTCACTGTCTAGTGCAAGGAACCCTCCAAATCAAGTGAAAAGCCTTCAAGGAAGCTGGTGATAGACCACAGTTCGAGTACAACACTCGGAAACTGAAGGATGAAACTACAAAGGAAATCTTCACGGCAGCCAGCCATCAAGACAAAATGAGAGATATCGAGGAACATCCCTGAAGAAACCTGTGTGGAAGAACACTGGAAGTCTTTGAAAGAGATGTGGAAAGAAACCTGCACAGCCGTATTAGGAAGGAATAAGAAAGAAGATAAGGAATGGATCTCGACGGATACCTGGAAGCTGATAGAGAAGGGAGAGCAGGATGGAGAAGCAGAAGATAAACCAGTGCAAGGACGCTCAACGACAAGAGGAACTGAGCACAATGTATAAAACACTTCACGGGACAAAGAAGTGAAGAAGAGTGCACAGAAAGACAAAAGACAGTTCTACGAAACACTGGCAAGTGAAGCAGAACAGGCTGCAGGTAAGAGAGACCTGACAACATTGTATCAAATAACCAGGTTGCTATCAGGGAAGAGATCAACGCAGACGAAGCCAATAAAAGATGATGACGGAAATTTAATTACCAAAGAAGAGAAACAGAGGAAACAATGGGCCGACCACTTCAAGAAGCTCTTGAATCGACCACCACCTGCACTTCGTCCAGAAATACCACCTGCAGCCCAGCCGCTGAACTACAAGTGAACATAAATCCCCCAACGAAAATGGAAGTCCTGAACGCCATAAAGCTACTGAAATGCGGGAAAGCAGCAGGACCAGATGGAATACCGCCAGAAGCACTGAGAACAGATGCAGAGACAACAGCGGACATGCTCACACCACTATTGCAGAAGGTGTGGAAGGAAGAGAAGGTACCTGCCCGGTTGATTGGAAGAAGGGTTACCTTGTCAAACTGCCGAAGAAGGGAAACCTCAGTGTTTGCAAGAACTGGCGTGGAATCACTCTCCTGTCCACCCACACCAAGCAAAATATTAAGCCGCATCATCCTGGAGAGGCTTAAAGATGCACTGGATTCAAAACTGCGACCGGAACAGGCCGGCTGGATTCAGGAAGTACAAATCATGTGCAGACCAAATTGCAACGCTTCGTATCATCATAGAACAGAGCATAGAATGGCAATCAGCTCTCTACCTCAACTTCATCGACTTTGAGAAGGCCTTCGACAGCGTCGACCGAGAGGTAATTTGGAAACTGCTTCATTACTATGAGTACCGCAAACCTTTGTCCGCCTCATTCAACAACTATATGAAGATGCCACATGCCAGCCAAGTAATTCACAATGGGAAGCTCAGTGATGCCTTTGGGGTGAAGTGAAGACAGGAGTGAAACAAGGTTGCCTACTATCACCCATGATATTCCTGATTGTGGTGGACTGGATCATGCAGCAAACAGTGGGCAGTGAGAAGAGGGGCATATGCTGGACTGCGGAAAAGAACCTAGAAGACTTGGATTTCGCCGATGATGACTTGTGCCTGATGTCATACAACCTTGAAGATCTACAGGCGGAAACTAACAAGTTGACAGAAGAGGCAGCGAATATGGGACTTCAAGTGAATATAGAGAAGACAGAGGTGATGAAGATACCGCACCACCAACAACAACAAACTCCAATCACCGTCAACGGGAGAAACTTGAAGGAAGTAACCTCCTTCACTTATCTAGGAAGCACTGTTTCAACTACAGGCGGGACGGACGAGGACGTCAAAGCCAGAATCGGGAAAGCAAGACAGGCGTTCATTAGCCTGAAACCAGTGTGGAGATCTTCTGCACTCAGCATGTGGAACAAGATCCGGATTTTCAACACCAACATCAGTCAAGCCAGTGCTTCTGTATGGTTCAGAGACTTGGCGCGTCACGAAAGGCATTTCCAATAAACTATAGACATTCATCAACAACTGCTTACGCTCGCTACTGAAGATCAGATGGCCAGAAAAAATAAGCAACAAGGAGTTCTGGGAACGAACCAACCAAGAACCTATCACGCAACAAATATGCAGGAAGAAGTGGAGATGGATTGGGCATGCACTGAGAAGGCCGACTGGGAACATCACGCGTCAGGCCAAGCCGTCGAATGGAATCCCCATGGGAAGCGACGAGTTGGACGTCCGAGGTTGACATGGAGGAGGTCGTGCGAGGAGGAAATGAGAGGTTGTGGGCTGTCGTGGGACCAGGTTCAAAAGATCTCAGAGAACAGAGGTCACTGGAGGCGTGCTACCGAAGCCCTATGTTTCATTAGGAACCCAAGGGACTAATAATAATAATAATAATTCGATCCCTAGCTAAGTCGTGGGTGCGTACTGCTGAGGAGTCTCGTGTTAGGACGAAACTGCTATCTAATGCTCCCAGGTTTCAAATGGTTCTCCAATTTATGTCAGTAGCCTTGGAATAATTTAAATCTTCACAAATCTCAAACTACTTTCCCATTTTGTGGTATAACGCAATAAATAACTGATACTTTTCAGGTTAACATATACCTTCCTAGTATTATTCATTTTACTATACTTTGCATGGGAAGGAATAATCGAGAAAATTGAGTATTTAGTCAGTTATTGGTGTGAATGGATTATCCTAACTGACTTCGTACACATACCACTGTATTTGTGTTTGTCGGTTGAAATCTAATCGTTTTTAGATTTTCTATTAAAAAGCACACTACTGTTCAAAATATCAGTAGTCAAACTATTCACCAAAAATGTGCTCATTCAGTACACGAAGTGATCGTAGAGCCAGTGATGTGATTTGTCGAAGTTATACACATCATCTTTAGTTTAATGACATACTTTCTGGCACATATTACTTACTGATCGGTTAATGTAAGTAAGTAATATCACATTATCTCCTCTTCAGTGCTGAATACGTTGTGTTATGCAGTCAGGAAGTCAAATTACTTGAGATCTTTTGAAACAATAGCGTAAAACCCTCTTGATTGTATCATGCCCAACATAAGTATAGGCAGATGCATGGTCAAGAGAAATGATTTCCTGAATCTGTTTCACATACATTTAACTATGACATGTCTGATAAAATTACTTATCAAATGAAAGGAACTGAAATTTTTAAGTATCTGTGAATTTTTTTTTGACATGCTAATTTAATTATAGTTTTTGATGCGCTCAATGCAAGAAATTAACCCTTTGTAACACTATATGAAAGGTATGTATGTATCCATGAATACTGTTTGATGATGAAAATTTTGGCGAAGGTAGGATTTGAACTAGCACCCCTTGGGTTTCTAATTCAATGAAAACAAATCTGGTTAGTAGTTACGTTTTGTAGATCAGCTGGTAGAGCACCGGACCGAAAACCCGAGGGTCACCAGTTCGAATCATGCCGCCTCACCTTCACCTCACCTTTAGTCATCCCCAACAGTACCAATGGAAGTCTGTTAAACCACGGCTACCATCTCAGATAATTGCCTTACGTAAACTATGAGGTAGGGAAAACTCTGTGCAAAAGGCTTTGTTTGACCGTTTCATGTTTTAATTGCGGGTGGTGATGATGGTCATATTAGCTTGTTTACTTTAAGGTGGTTTTCATCACGGATTGGCATAATTTGGATAATCTGGGATAAGATTCATCAATAATATACAATCAAGAAAGCAGAACTGTCACCAAGATGGAATCTAATGCCATCAGTAGACTTCTGATGTTCACTCAGTTCCAAACTATGTTAGTCCGCATAGGATAATAATAGGATGGAATTTACACGACTTGTACTTCTGTATACAAAGTGGTGTTATACCGATGGAATCATTGTTAATTTATTGAATGTATAGTACAGCTAGCTGCTTGTCTATCTCTTTTTTCACAGAATATCAAGATCATGAATGATGAAGGAATCAATAAAAATGCTATGTGTATGGCTTTAACTGATTTTGGAATCTGGAACGCGTGTTTAATCCTAAGTGAAGATTTTTAGCTGATGATATTTGTATTCCACTGTTTATGATATTGTCATCAAGGCTAGAGTTCAGTTGGCCAACAATGGGTAACCGATTTAGTCATCTAGTTGTTGGAGATAAGCAGTAACTTAATTCTGTAAGTTAAGTTTTCAGTGTGACCACCAAGTGAAGTGATGCAACTCTGTAGTATATTGGAAGCCCTGCTCAGCCTAGGTTTCGTGGTAGATAGCACTGATCACCAACGTGTATTTGAGACCATGAGGAGACTGGTGTTCTCTTGGTGATTCGAACCTGTATCATTGGTGAAGTCAGCAACTCAGCTACTAAGCTATTGAGGTCATTCATAACTTCTGTCCCTGTATATTTTTTCTAGATATTGCTGTATAACTGACAGTATGAACAGTTACATATCTTCTCCTAGTTCTCAGTGGATTAAGTTACCTAAGTAAAATATTGATGATGCCATACGATTTCCTGTTACCGATTGATCAAAGCCCCATAGATTGGCTATTGCTTGAATCTAGGTTCCTAAATTGAGGCTGTAATACTGTCACCGATTACATTTGAACAGTAATCAAACTCAAATCCATCCAGTTACAAATGCTTCATATGCAAGACCTATGCCTCATTAGCTTAGAGAGTTGACTTTCAACAAATTAGGTGTGAGTTCAAACCCTGTCCCACCTACTGAGGCTTTGGCAACCAGTCTGTGTCATTAGTTCATACTACTCATCATTCAAAGAAATTTTCTATCAATCTTTCTTTCTTGCATTAATTTTTTTGAAAAAAAGGGATTCTTTCGACGGACAATCAATGAACGAGAAAGCCAGCGATATACATGCAGAAATGGCGGTAATTGTGCTGTAACCGGTGCTACAAGAAATAATTGTAAAAGTTGTCGATATCGTCGGTGTTTAGCTGTAGGCATGTCAAAAGATGGTAAGACTGTGAAAATTTCTCTTTTTATCCAATTTAATCTAATTATTAAACAATTATCTTATGTTATTCAAGTAGTATTGATAACTAACTGACATCAGTTAGAGAACCGTTGAGAAAGTGAGAGTACTGGAGAGGTGCTTCGTCCTCGGTAGTACCTGCTGACGACCTAACTAAGGATGGAAGGTGTTAGCTATTCAGCCATTAGGTCGGAGTTCAGTTTTCCACAGATTCCTGCTTCTTTCAATTGGCTATATGGCACACCTATCCATCATGAAGCTTGAAAGTTCTGAGTATGATCCTAGGTGAGGTTGTGGTTACATACTGCCGAGGATTTTCGCACGAGGACGTAACAGATGTCTAGTGCTGTCAGTTTTATCAGTATTTGTCCCTTGGATTCTTAATGGAACACAATGATTCAGTAGCACGTCTCCATTACACTCTCTTCTCTGCAATCTATTGAACATGGCTCCACCAATACCCAAAAGATCTCATTTCATCCTCACATAATCTCCTCAATTTCACCACGAATTCGAACACCAAACTCATCGTTTCCTATCTGGGTTCCAATCGAGCAACTGGACAGGCGCGTGATATCCCAAGTCCGCCATCTCAGGGTATGCGTAATCCATCACCACTTCTTTGCCGTGCATATTTGTTGAGCGATAGGTTCTTGCTTCGTTGGTTCATTGTGGGGCCAGCCGGAGTAGGCGGCAGTTGTTGATAAATGTCTGTAGTTTATTGGAAATGCCTTTCCACATGCTGAGTGCAGAAGATCTCCACACTAGTTTCAGGTTAATGAACGCTAGCTTTCCTTCACTACCTCTCATTGGTTTCGTCTGCGTTGATCTCTTCCCAGATAGTAACCTGGTTATTTGATATAATTTTGTCAGGTCTCTGTCTCTCCTACCAGCAGCCTGTTCTTCCTCACTTCCAAGTGTGTCGTAGAAGTGTCTTTTGCTATCGTGCCCACTCTTCTTCACTTCTTCGTCCAGTGTAGTGTTGTATAGGTTGTGTTCAGTTCCTCTTTGTGTAATTCATCCCTGCCTGCACTGGTTCATCTTCTGTTTCACCATCTTCCTCTCCTTCCTCTATAAGCCTCCATATATCTGTGAAGATGCATTCCTTGTCTTGTTTCTTCCTCCTTCCTAGCACAGTTATGCAGGTTTCCCTCCACGTCTCTTTCAATGAGTTCCAGTGTTCTTCCACGTAGTTTTCCTCGGCGATGTTGCTTAGTGTCTTCCACTCTTTCCTGATGACTGACGTAAAGATGTTCGTTGTACTTTCTTCCTTCAGTTTCTGTCCTGGGTGTTGAACTTGAACTGTGGTCTATCACCAACTTCTGTGAAGACTTTCAACTCGGTTTCGAAGGTTCCTTGCACTAGATAGTGAGTGGTGTGAACCTACATCTGCTCCCCTTCTTGACCTTGTGTCAAGTAGGCTGCGTCTCCACTTTCTTCACACTGAGATAAAGTCGATCTGATTTTTAGTGTACCCATCTGGTGAAATCGAGTCCATGTCGCTTTGTGTTTGTACGCACTGCTCCCAATCACCAAATCACTAAATGCGTAGAAGTCTGCAAACATTTCCCCATTCTCATTCATCATTTCACCGAGTGCCTCTCGACCAATGATTGGTTCTCTTCCTGTGTTGTCTACTTCCAGTTTGGTATTCATGCCACCCATTAGAATTTTGATGTCGCCAACTCGGGTGGGGTCTTGTCGATTACTGACTGCAGTTGTCTGTAGAATTCCTCCTTCTTCTCTTCATACTCATTATTTGTAGATGCATGGTGTAGCATTGTATGATTGTGATTTTCCTTCCTTTTGAGTTGAGCCTTACTGTCATGTTCCTGATCCTGGAGGAGATTGGTTCCCACTGCATTAAAGAGAGCCTTCGATGCTGTTGGGGACATCATGATAGCCACTCCAAAACTCAATGTGCTCGTGGTTGTCGTCTTGATGACAATATCGGAGTAGATTATTGATTCTCGAGTTGACAATTTGGAGACTCCACTTCCATTCCATCTACTTTCGCAAATTCCTAACACTCCAATGCGATACCTTCTCATCTCGTTTGCAATCTGGGCAGCCTTGCTAGGTGCATACATGGTGCGGACATTCCATGTGTCCATTCTGACTTTTGCTTTCATCTAGAGAGAGAAGACAACATCGGCCGACTGGCTTCCCAAAGGCTTTCACCAACTGGTGTCATTTCGTCTCTGCGATTCCAGCGAGGAACAATATTGTTTTCATTGTTTATATTTTCTTTGTGCTTTAAAGTTTCTTCAGTGGTTAGATTGGTTTTCTGGGGGTAGGGTTGGTAGCCCTATGCCCAACCTTCCCTCTTTATCGTGGTTTAGGACTGGCTAGTAACTAGTGAACTAGTTATCCAGGCGAGGTTTCGAGTTTTATTAATGATCTCTAACTACTCAGTTGGTTAAGTAGTATATTTGGCTAATACAATAAATTGGTTAAAACATTTATCGATATAGTGCTCATTAGTGATATGCTTCCAAATGGATATTGCAAAGTTCTAATGAGAAGCCATGTCCCGTTGGGTCAACTGGTTGGAAGGGAAGTGGACCCCAGTTGAAGACCTTGAGTGGTAGTCACGCTATATCACGAATGGGCGGAAGTTGCAAACTGTGAACAATTGAACTCCCATCCAGTGACTGAATGGTTGACACGTTCGGTCCATGTCAGGTGGGGTCGTGGATGCATGCTGCTGAGGAGTTTCATACTAGGACAAAACAGCTGGCTATCTAGTGCTCCCAGGTTTTCGATGGCTTCCCAACTGATATCATTCCGCAATGAGTACTATCTCAAAATTTATTGATATGTATCATGTGCAGTGTATTTTGTCAGTAAGTAGTTATGTTTGAGATTTCTTGTGTAAAACTCAGAGGGAAACACTCTCATGTTTAAACAAAACTGTAACAGACTATCCTATGTGTATTGGCTTGCCTATTTATTTATGGAAAGACTCCTATAGCTGCGATTGCAGTTACCATCGCCGTTATCCTTTTATCCAGACGTTCTTCGTAGCTTAATTCGAAAACAGATAATCGATGTTACAGACAATTTCATCAAACCTAGTGTGTTAGGTCTACTGCCAAATAAAGATTTCTGCAAACACTTGAGATGTGTGTGTGTGTGTGTGTGTGTGTGTGTGTGTATAATTCAGTGGTGCAAACTGTCATATATAAGTGGGAATAACATTGGAGTTGTGAAAATACGTCATAACTGTGATATTCATGTGTTAGCTCAATCGATAACTCACTATGACCTTGACTGGTTGCAATCGGATAAGCACATGGTTCGTCTCTTCAGTATTAACGTTGACCTTCAACGTGATTGGTCGCCAATATATATACCTGCCCTTTTTTGTCTATTCAATTCACACACACGATGAGTCACGCCATTACACCCCCCCAAGCGTTTATAACAGCTCACAAAGGCTGGTACGTGTTGTTTGCATATCTCAGACGAACTTATTCATATGCCTACATAACTAAATCACGTGACCGCGATCCACCATAGTTTATAAAATGATTTTAAACACAAAATATGGGATAATATACATTAATGGATTTGACTCAACATGCAGATTATATAGGCCGTACATAAACAAGTGGGGGCGTCAATCACAAGCTCTTGATTCGAGCTACACATTCTTATTATCAATTAGGTCATAAGTAAAACGACTTTTATAATAAACAAACATACAGCCAATGACACTTATCTGAGATTCTGACTTTCAACTTTTCAGCTGATATAACAATAACTTTTACACTTCAGCAAGTACATTCTTGATAAATTTTCAGTAACTATTGACTAAGGGGGATATTTCTGTGTTTAACTCCTTGTTTTATTCATATCGATTTTTCTTTATAGATTTCAAGGTAGTATTCATCACAGACTGAAATTAGTTGGGAAACCATTGGAACCTGGAAGCATTGACGAGCTGTTTTGTTCACTGCTTATTAGTGACACCCTACAAGATAGTTTTCTTGAAATTCTAATGAGGAGTCATCACCATCGGGGTCAGTTAAGTAGGAAGTGAAGCAGATGTCAAATGGTAACCTTGGTTGGTAGTTGTGCTCTGTCGTGAATTAACAGTGTATGCCTAATCCATCACCACTTCTTTGCCGTGCATATTTGTTGAGCGATAGGTTCTTGCTTCGTTGGTTCATTGTGGGGCCAGCCGGAGTAGGCGGCAGTTGTTGATAAATGTCTGTAGTTTATTGGAAATGCCTTTCCACATGCTGAGTGCAGAAGATCTCCACACTAGTTTCAGGTTAATGAACGCTAGCTTTCCTTCACTACCTCTCATTGGTTTCGTCTGCGTTGATCTCTTCCCAGATAGTAACCTGGTTATTTGATATAATTTTGTCAGGTCTCTGTCTCTCCTACCAGCAGCCTGTTCTTCCTCACTTCCAAGTGTGTCGTAGAAGTGTCTTTTGCTATCGTGCCCACTCTTCTTCACTTCTTCGTCCAGTGTAGTGTTGTATAGGTTGTGTTCAGTTCCTCTTTGTGTAATTCATCCCTGCCTGCACTGGTTCATCTTCTGTTTCACCATCTTCCTCTCCTTCCTCTATAAGCCTCCATATATCTGTGAAGATGCATTCCTTGTCTTGTTTCTTCCTCCTTCCTAGCACAGTTATGCAGGTTTCCCTCCACGTCTCTTTCAATGAGTTCCAGTGTTCTTCCACGTAGTTTTCCTCGGCGATGTTGCTTAGTGTCTTCCACTCTTTCCTGATGACTGACGTAAAGATGTTCGTTGTACTTTCTTCCTTCAGTTTCTGTCCTGGGTGTTGAACTTGAACTGTGGTCTATCACCAACTTCTGTGAAGACTTTCAACTCGGTTTCGAAGGTTCCTTGCACTAGATAGTGAGTGGTGTGAACCTACATCTGCTCCCCTTCTTGACCTTGTGTCAAGTAGGCTGCGTCTCCACTTTCTTCACACTGAGATAAAGTCGATCTGATTTTTAGTGTACCCATCTGGTGAAATCGAGTCCATGTCGCTTTGTGTTTGTACGCACTGCTCCCAATCACCAAATCACTAAATGCGTAGAAGTCTGCAAACATTTCCCCATTCTCATTCATCATTTCACCGAGTGCCTCTCGACCAATGATTGGTTCTCTTCCTGTGTTGTCTACTTCCAGTTTGGTATTCATGCCACCCATTAGAATTTTGATGTCGCCAACTCGGGTGGGGTCTTGTCGATTACTGACTGCAGTTGTCTGTAGAATTCCTCCTTCTTCTCTTCATACTCATTATTTGTAGATGCATGGTGTAGCATTGTATGATTGTGATTTTCCTTCCTTTTGAGTTGAGCCTTACTGTCATGTTCCTGATCCTGGAGGAGATTGGTTCCCACTGCATTAAAGAGAGCCTTCGATGCTGTTGGGGACATCATGATAGCCACTCCAAAACTCAATGTGCTCGTGGTTGTCGTCTTGATGACAATATCGGAGTAGATTATTGATTCTCGAGTTGACAATTTGGAGACTCCACTTCCATTCCATCTACTTTCGCAAATTCCTAACACTCCAATGCGATACCTTCTCATCTCGTTTGCAATCTGGGCAGCCTTGCTAGGTGCATACATGGTGCGGACATTCCATGTGTCCATTCTGACTTTTGCTTTCATCTAGAGAGAGAAGACAACATCGGCCGACTGGCTTCCCAAAGGCTTTCACCAACTGGTGTCATTTCGTCTCTGCGATTCCAGCGAGGAACAATATTGTTTTCATTGTTTATATTTTCTTTGTGCTTTAAAGTTTCTTCAGTGGTTAGATTGGTTTTCTGGGGGTAGGGTTGGTAGCCCTATGCCCAACCTTCCCTCTTTATCGTGGTTTAGGACTGGCTAGTAACTAGTGAACTAGTTATCCAGGCGAGGTTTCGAGTTTTATTAATGATCTCTAACTACTCAGTTGGTTAAGTAGTATATTTGGCTAATACAATAAATTGGTTAAAACATTTATCGATATAGTGCTCATTAGTGATATGCTTCCAAATGGATATTGCAAAGTTCTAATGAGAAGCCATGTCCCGTTGGGTCAACTGGTTGGAAGGGAAGTGGACCCCAGTTGAAGACCTTGAGTGGTAGTCACGCTATATCACGAATGGGCGGAAGTTGCAAACTGTGAACAATTGAACTCCCATCCAGTGACTGAATGGTTGACACGTTCGGTCCATGTCAGGTGGGGTCGTGGATGCATGCTGCTGAGGAGTTTCATACTAGGACAAAACAGCTGGCTATCTAGTGCTCCCAGGTTTTCGATGGCTTCCCAACTGATATCATTCCGCAATGAGTACTATCTCAAAATTTATTGATATGTATCATGTGCAGTGTATTTTGTCAGTAAGTAGTTATGTTTGAGATTTCTTGTGCAAAACTCAGAGGGAAACACTCTCATGTTTAAACAAAACTGTAACAGACTATCATATGTGTATTGGCTTGCCTATTTATTTATGGAAAGACTCCTATAGCTGCGATTGCAGTTACCATCGCCGTTATCCTTTTATCCAGACGTTCTTCGTAGCTTAATTCGAAAACAGATAATCGATGTTACAGACAATTTCATCAAACCTAGTGTGTTAGGTCTACTGCCAAATAAAGATTTCTGCAAACACTTGAGATGTGTGTGTGTGTGTGTGTGTGTGTATAATTCAGTGGTGCAAACTGTCATATATAAGTGGGAATAACATTGGAGTTGTGAAAATACGTCATAACTGTGATATTCATGTGTTAGCTCAATCGATAACTCACTATGACCTTGACTGGTTGCAATCGGATAAGCACATGGTTCGTCTCTTCAGTATTAACGTTGACCTTCAACGTGATTGGTCGCCAATATATATACCTGCCCTTTTTTGTCTATTCAATTCACACACACGATGAGTCACGCCATTACACCCCCCCAAGCGTTTATAACAGCTCACAAAGGCTGGTACGTGTTGTTTGCATATCTCAGACGAACTTATTCATATGCCTACATAACTAAATCACGTGACCGCGATCCACCATAGTTTATAAAATGATTTTAAACACAAAATATGGGATAATATACATTAATGGATTTGACTCAACATGCAGATTATATAGGCCGTACATAAACAAGTGGGGGCGTCAATCACAAGCTCTTGATTCGAGCTACACATTCTTATTATCAATTAGGTCATAAGTAAAACGACTTTTATAATAAACAAACATACAGCCAATGACACTTATCTGAGATTCTGACTTTCAACTTTTCAGCTGATATAACAATAACTTTTACACTTCAGCAAGTACATTCTTGATAAATTTTCAGTAACTATTGACTAAGGGGGATATTTCTGTGTTTAACTCCTTGTTTTATTCATATCGATTTTTCTTTATAGATTTCAAGGTAGTATTCATCACAGACTGAAATTAGTTGGGAAACCATTGGAACCTGGAAGCATTGACGAGCTGTTTTGTTCACTGCTTATTAGTGACACCCTACAAGATAGTTTTCTTGAAATTCTAATGAGGAGTCATCACCATCGGGGTCAGTTAAGTAGGAAGTGAAGCAGATGTCAAATGGTAACCTTGGTTGGTAGTTGTGCTCTGTCGTGAATTAACAGTGTATGCCTAATCCATCACCACTTCTTTGCCGTGCATATTTGTTGAGCGATAGGTTCTTGCTTCGTTGGTTCATTGTGGGGCCAGCCGGAGTAGGCGGCAGTTGTTGATAAATGTCTGTAGTTTATTGGAAATGCCTTTCCACATGCTGAGTGCAGAAGATCTCCACACTAGTTTCAGGTTAATGAACGCTAGCTTTCCTTCACTACCTCTCATTGGTTTCGTCTGCGTTGATCTCTTCCCAGATAGTAACCTGGTTATTTGATATAATTTTGTCAGGTCTCTGTCTCTCCTACCAGCAGCCTGTTCTTCCTCACTTCCAAGTGTGTCGTAGAAGTGTCTTTTGCTATCGTGCCCACTCTTCTTCACTTCTTCGTCCAGTGTAGTGTTGTATAGGTTGTGTTCAGTTCCTCTTTGTGTAATTCATCCCTGCCTGCACTGGTTCATCTTCTGTTTCACCATCTTCCTCTCCTTCCTCTATAAGCCTCCATATATCTGTGAAGATGCATTCCTTGTCTTGTTTCTTCCTCCTTCCTAGCACAGTTATGCAGGTTTCCCTCCACGTCTCTTTCAATGAGTTCCAGTGTTCTTCCACGTAGTTTTCCTCGGCGATGTTGCTTAGTGTCTTCCACTCTTTCCTGATGACTGACGTAAAGATGTTCGTTGTACTTTCTTCCTTCAGTTTCTGTCCTGGGTGTTGAACTTGAACTGTGGTCTATCACCAACTTCTGTGAAGACTTTCAACTCGGTTTCGAAGGTTCCTTGCACTAGATAGTGAGTGGTGTGAACCTACATCTGCTCCCCTTCTTGACCTTGTGTCAAGTAGGCTGCGTCTCCACTTTCTTCACACTGAGATAAAGTCGATCTGATTTTTAGTGTACCCATCTGGTGAAATCGAGTCCATGTCGCTTTGTGTTTGTACGCACTGCTCCCAATCACCAAATCACTAAATGCGTAGAAGTCTGCAAACATTTCCCCATTCTCATTCATCATTTCACCGAGTGCCTCTCGACCAATGATTGGTTCTCTTCCTGTGTTGTCTACTTCCAGTTTGGTATTCATGCCACCCATTAGAATTTTGATGTCGCCAACTCGGGTGGGGTCTTGTCGATTACTGACTGCAGTTGTCTGTAGAATTCCTCCTTCTTCTCTTCATACTCATTATTTGTAGATGCATGGTGTAGCATTGTATGATTGTGATTTTCCTTCCTTTTGAGTTGAGCCTTACTGTCATGTTCCTGATCCTGGAGGAGATTGGTTCCCACTGCATTAAAGAGAGCCTTCGATGCTGTTGGGGACATCATGATAGCCACTCCAAAACTCAATGTGCTCGTGGTTGTCGTCTTGATGACAATATCGGAGTAGATTATTGATTCTCGAGTTGACAATTTGGAGACTCCACTTCCATTCCATCTACTTTCGCAAATTCCTAACACTCCAATGCGATACCTTCTCATCTCGTTTGCAATCTGGGCAGCCTTGCTAGGTGCATACATGGTGCGGACATTCCATGTGTCCATTCTGACTTTTGCTTTCATCTAGAGAGAGAAGACAACATCGGCCGACTGGCTTCCCAAAGGCTTTCACCAACTGGTGTCATTTCGTCTCTGCGATTCCAGCGAGGAACAATATTGTTTTCATTGTTTATATTTTCTTTGTGCTTTAAAGTTTCTTCAGTGGTTAGATTGGTTTTCTGGGGGTAGGGTTGGTAGCCCTATGCCCAACCTTCCCTCTTTATCGTGGTTTAGGACTGGCTAGTAACTAGTGAACTAGTTATCCAGGCGAGGTTTCGAGTTTTATTAATGATCTCTAACTACTCAGTTGGTTAAGTAGTATATTTGGCTAATACAATAAATTGGTTAAAACATTTATCGATATAGTGCTCATTAGTGATATGCTTCCAAATGGATATTGCAAAGTTCTAATGAGAAGCCATGTCCCGTTGGGTCAACTGGTTGGAAGGGAAGTGGACCCCAGTTGAAGACCTTGAGTGGTAGTCACGCTATATCACGAATGGGCGGAAGTTGCAAACTGTGAACAATTGAACTCCCATCCAGTGACTGAATGGTTGACACGTTCGGTCCATGTCAGGTGGGGTCGTGGATGCATGCTGCTGAGGAGTTTCATACTAGGACAAAACAGCTGGCTATCTAGTGCTCCCAGGTTTTCGATGGCTTCCCAACTGATATCATTCCGCAATGAGTACTATCTCAAAATTTATTGATATGTATCATGTGCAGTGTATTTTGTCAGTAAGTAGTTATGTTTGAGATTTCTTGTGCAAAACTCAGAGGGAAACACTCTCATGTTTAAACAAAACTGTAACAGACTATCATATGTGTATTGGCTTGCCTATTTATTTATGGAAAGACTCCTATAGCTGCGATTGCAGTTACCATCGCCGTTATCCTTTTATCCAGACGTTCTTCGTAGCTTAATTCGAAAACAGATAATCGATGTTACAGACAATTTCATCAAACCTAGTGTGTTAGGTCTACTGCCAAATAAAGATTTCTGCAAACACTTGAGATGTGTGTGTGTGTGTGTGTGTGTGTGTGTGTATAATTCAGTGGTGCAAACTGTCATATATAAGTGGGAATAACATTGGAGTTGTGAAAATACGTCATAACTGTGATATTCATGTGTTAGCTCAATCGATAACTCACTATGACCTTGACTGGTTGCAATCGGATAAGCACATGGTTCGTCTCTTCAGTATTAACGTTGACCTTCAACGTGATTGGTCGCCAATATATATACCTGCCCTTTTTTGTCTATTCAATTCACACACACGATGAGTCACGCCATTACACCCCCCCAAGCGTTTATAACAGCTCACAAAGGCTGGTACGTGTTGTTTGCATATCTCAGACGAACTTATTCATATGCCTACATAACTAAATCACGTGACCGCGATCCACCATAGTTTATAAAATGATTTTAAACACAAAATATGGGATAATATACATTAATGGATTTGACTCAACATGCAGATTATATAGGCCGTACATAAACAAGTGGGGGCGTCAATCACAAGCTCTTGATTCGAGCTACACATTCTTATTATCAATTAGGTCATAAGTAAAACGACTTTTATAATAAACAAACATACAGCCAATGACACTTATCTGAGATTCTGACTTTCAACTTTTCAGCTGATATAACAATAACTTTTACACTTCAGCAAGTACATTCTTGATAAATTTTCAGTAACTATTGACTAAGGGGGATATTTCTGTGTTTAACTCCTTGTTTTATTCATATCGATTTTTCTTTATAGATTTCAAGGTAGTATTCATCACAGACTGAAATTAGTTGGGAAACCATTGGAACCTGGAAGCATTGACGAGCTGTTTTGTTCACTGCTTATTAGTGACACCCTACAAGATAGTTTTCTTGAAATTCTAATGAGGAGTCATCACCATCGGGGTCAGTTAAGTAGGAAGTGAAGCAGATGTCAAATGGTAACCTTGGTTGGTAGTTGTGCTCTGTCGTGAATTAACAGTGTATGCCTAATCCATCACCACTTCTTTGCCGTGCATATTTGTTGAGCGATAGGTTCTTGCTTCGTTGGTTCATTGTGGGGCCAGCCGGAGTAGGCGGCAGTTGTTGATAAATGTCTGTAGTTTATTGGAAATGCCTTTCCACATGCTGAGTGCAGAAGATCTCCACACTAGTTTCAGGTTAATGAACGCTAGCTTTCCTTCACTACCTCTCATTGGTTTCGTCTGCGTTGATCTCTTCCCAGATAGTAACCTGGTTATTTGATATAATTTTGTCAGGTCTCTGTCTCTCCTACCAGCAGCCTGTTCTTCCTCACTTCCAAGTGTGTCGTAGAAGTGTCTTTTGCTATCGTGCCCACTCTTCTTCACTTCTTCGTCCAGTGTAGTGTTGTATAGGTTGTGTTCAGTTCCTCTTTGTGTAATTCATCCCTGCCTGCACTGGTTCATCTTCTGTTTCACCATCTTCCTCTCCTTCCTCTATAAGCCTCCATATATCTGTGAAGATGCATTCCTTGTCTTGTTTCTTCCTCCTTCCTAGCACAGTTATGCAGGTTTCCCTCCACGTCTCTTTCAATGAGTTCCAGTGTTCTTCCACGTAGTTTTCCTCGGCGATGTTGCTTAGTGTCTTCCACTCTTTCCTGATGACTGACGTAAAGATGTTCGTTGTACTTTCTTCCTTCAGTTTCTGTCCTGGGTGTTGAACTTGAACTGTGGTCTATCACCAACTTCTGTGAAGACTTTCAACTCGGTTTCGAAGGTTCCTTGCACTAGATAGTGAGTGGTGTGAACCTACATCTGCTCCCCTTCTTGACCTTGTGTCAAGTAGGCTGCGTCTCCACTTTCTTCACACTGAGATAAAGTCGATCTGATTTTTAGTGTACCCATCTGGTGAAATCGAGTCCATGTCGCTTTGTGTTTGTACGCACTGCTCCCAATCACCAAATCACTAAATGCGTAGAAGTCTGCAAACATTTCCCCATTCTCATTCATCATTTCACCGAGTGCCTCTCGACCAATGATTGGTTCTCTTCCTGTGTTGTCTACTTCCAGTTTGGTATTCATGCCACCCATTAGAATTTTGATGTCGCCAACTCGGGTGGGGTCTTGTCGATTACTGACTGCAGTTGTCTGTAGAATTCCTCCTTCTTCTCTTCATACTCATTATTTGTAGATGCATGGTGTAGCATTGTATGATTGTGATTTTCCTTCCTTTTGAGTTGAGCCTTACTGTCATGTTCCTGATCCTGGAGGAGATTGGTTCCCACTGCATTAAAGAGAGCCTTCGATGCTGTTGGGGACATCATGATAGCCACTCCAAAACTCAATGTGCTCGTGGTTGTCGTCTTGATGACAATATCGGAGTAGATTATTGATTCTCGAGTTGACAATTTGGAGACTCCACTTCCATTCCATCTACTTTCGCAAATTCCTAACACTCCAATGCGATACCTTCTCATCTCGTTTGCAATCTGGGCAGCCTTGCTAGGTGCATACATGGTGCGGACATTCCATGTGTCCATTCTGACTTTTGCTTTCATCTAGAGAGAGAAGACAACATCGGCCGACTGGCTTCCCAAAGGCTTTCACCAACTGGTGTCATTTCGTCTCTGCGATTCCAGCGAGGAACAATATTGTTTTCATTGTTTATATTTTCTTTGTGCTTTAAAGTTTCTTCAGTGGTTAGATTGGTTTTCTGGGGGTAGGGTTGGTAGCCCTATGCCCAACCTTCCCTCTTTATCGTGGTTTAGGACTGGCTAGTAACTAGTGAACTAGTTATCCAGGCGAGGTTTCGAGTTTTATTAATGATCTCTAACTACTCAGTTGGTTAAGTAGTATATTTGGCTAATACAATAAATTGGTTAAAACATTTATCGATATAGTGCTCATTAGTGATATGCTTCCAAATGGATATTGCAAAGTTCTAATGAGAAGCCATGTCCCGTTGGGTCAACTGGTTGGAAGGGAAGTGGACCCCAGTTGAAGACCTTGAGTGGTAGTCACGCTATATCACGAATGGGCGGAAGTTGCAAACTGTGAACAATTGAACTCCCATCCAGTGACTGAATGGTTGACACGTTCGGTCCATGTCAGGTGGGGTCGTGGATGCATGCTGCTGAGGAGTTTCATACTAGGACAAAACAGCTGGCTATCTAGTGCTCCCAGGTTTTCGATGGCTTCCCAACTGATATCATTCCGCAATGAGTACTATCTCAAAATTTATTGATATGTATCATGTGCAGTGTATTTTGTCAGTAAGTAGTTATGTTTGAGATTTCTTGTGCAAAACTCAGAGGGAAACACTCTCATGTTTAAACAAAACTGTAACAGACTATCCTATGTGTATTGGCTTGCCTATTTATTTATGGAAAGACTCCTATAGCTGCGATTGCAGTTACCATCGCCGTTATCCTTTTATCCAGACGTTCTTCGTAGCTTAATTCGAAAACAGATAATCGATGTTACAGACAATTTCATCAAACCTAGTGTGTTAGGTCTACTGCCAAATAAAGATTTCTGCAAACACTTGAGAGTGTGTGTGTGTGTGTGTGTGTGTGTGTGTATAATTCAGTGGTGCAAACTGTCATATATAAGTGGGAATAACATTGGAGTTGTGAAAATACGTCATAACTGTGATATTCATGTGTTAGCTCAATCGATAACTCACTATGACCTTGACTGGTTGCAATCGGATAAGCACATGGTTCGTCTCTTCAGTATTAACGTTGACCTTCAACGTGATTGGTCGCCAATATATATACCTGCCCTTTTTTGTCTATTCAATTCACACACACGATGAGTCACGCCATTACACCCCCCCAAGCGTTTATAACAGCTCACAAAGGCTGGTACGTGTTGTTTGCATATCTCAGACGAACTTATTCATATGCCTACATAACTAAATCACGTGACCGCGATCCACCATAGTTTATAAAATGATTTTAAACACAAAATATGGGATAATATACATTAATGGATTTGACTCAACATGCAGATTATATAGGCCGTACATAAACAAGTGGGGGCGTCAATCACAAGCTCTTGATTCGAGCTACACATTCTTATTATCAATTAGGTCATAAGTAAAACGACTTTTATAATAAACAAACATACAGCCAATGACACTTATCTGAGATTCTGACTTTCAACTTTTCAGCTGATATAACAATAACTTTTACACTTCAGCAAGTACATTCTTGATAAATTTTCAGTAACTATTGACTAAGGGGGATATTTCTGTGTTTAACTCCTTGTTTTATTCATATCGATTTTTCTTTATAGATTTCAAGGTAGTATTCATCACAGACTGAAATTAGTTGGGAAACCATTGGAACCTGGAAGCATTGACGAGCTGTTTTGTTCACTGCTTATTAGTGACACCCTACAAGATAGTTTTCTTGAAATTCTAATGAGGAGTCATCACCATCGGGGTCAGTTAAGTAGGAAGTGAAGCAGATGTCAAATGGTAACCTTGGTTGGTAGTTGTGCTCTGTCGTGAATTAACAGTGTATGCCTAATCCATCACCACTTCTTTGCCGTGCATATTTGTTGAGCGATAGGTTCTTGCTTCGTTGGTTCATTGTGGGGCCAGCCGGAGTAGGCGGCAGTTGTTGATAAATGTCTGTAGTTTATTGGAAATGCCTTTCCACATGCTGAGTGCAGAAGATCTCCACACTAGTTTCAGGTTAATGAACGCTAGCTTTCCTTCACTACCTCTCATTGGTTTCGTCTGCGTTGATCTCTTCCCAGATAGTAACCTGGTTATTTGATATAATTTTGTCAGGTCTCTGTCTCTCCTACCAGCAGCCTGTTCTTCCTCACTTCCAAGTGTGTCGTAGAAGTGTCTTTTGCTATCGTGCCCACTCTTCTTCACTTCTTCGTCCAGTGTAGTGTTGTATAGGTTGTGTTCAGTTCCTCTTTGTGTAATTCATCCCTGCCTGCACTGGTTCATCTTCTGTTTCACCATCTTCCACTGTCATGGATGTACACTGCTGAGGAGTCACACACTAGACTGTAGAAGGTTTCGAGTGCTCCTAGGCTCTCAGCCATTCTCCGACTTGTGCCAGTTGATGATGATTATCATCCTGAAATAAAAAAGATATTTCATGATATTTTGTAACGATTTTGCTGATATGATTTCATTTGTTATGGGTGGTATAAAATGCTTTATGGGTGAATTTTATACTGATTTCAGGTAGTCGTATCGGTCGTCAACCGAATGCAATGAAACATCGTTGTGCAGTTGAAATTGAACAAATTCGATCAGGAGTAACTAATTCAATTTTACATTCGAAACAATATTCAAAGTTGAATTGTTCAAGAAATTCAAATTATCATTCATCGTACAATTTTTTATCCTCTTCCTTAAATCATCCATCAAATCATATAATTCACACAAATTCCTTAAATCAATCTGATTTTGAATATGAAACTGATATGGATAAGGAAAAAATAAGTTTAAATTATAAAAGTTGTTTAAATGATTCAACTATTTCAACTACTTCTCAGCTAACGCATTTAAACACATTTTCTTATGAGCTGTTAGCCAGATCAGAAATGACCACCAATTTAAATCGTGAAGAAGAAGAGAATAAATCATGTGAAGTGGTCGATGATAACCTACAAACGCCGTCAAGGTCAAATTTCCCGGCAAATCAAAGTAGTACTCCAACATCTATTCAAAGAATATCTGATCAATGTGTCGTTGAACAACAATTATACAAAAATAAATATCGTAATAGTCAAACTGATGAATTATTCAATTCAATATCATTATCATCATCATCATCAATAGCTGATTCTGAGAGAATGCTTACGACGGGAACTATAACAATACCATCAGATTCTGTTACATGTTTAATTAAACAGAAAGAATTCAATGAAATTATTAATCAAGAATATTCATCAATTGGATTGATAAATTTATCTAGAGCAGCTCAATTTTATAGTCAACATGAAAAAGACTTACAAATGCAATATGCAAATAATTTAAAATCAAATTTCCCACCATTTAAAAACGATATTATCAAAACCAAAAAAAACAATCAATCATATACGCATACTACTAATACAACTACTGATATCATTGATAATAACCAATATAAGAAACTAGTAAACAATAAAGAGAATAAAGAATATTTATATTATGAAGATGTACAATTGAAAAAAGAATCTAACCAATGGGATGATGAAATAACAAAAAAAGTGTTCATGAAAACAACTGAAGAGTATTCACCACCATTTAAACAAACAATGAATTGGAACATTGAACAAGATGGAATGAATACCATTGAGTTAGAACAAATGAATTCATTGGTTGAATCAGATTTAAAGCAACATTCATCTTCATCAATAGTCAATTATAATTTGAATACATCAATAATAATGGATGATAGTTACAGTATTCTTAATAATAATAGATTAGATGAGAATATTACTATGAAACAAATGAAAGTGAATGAAATGACAAAAATATCATTACCATTTATAAAAACTGATCTAATGACTAAACGAATTCGTCATACTTCACAGTTATCTTCATCACTATCAATTTCATCATCTAAAGATGCACCATATTCATCATCATCATCAAAATCAGACTATTGTTTAAAAAACTCAAATACACCGTTATGTTGTTTAAATACAATAAATGATAATTTATCTCATTATCCAATATCTAATCAACGATCTAGTCCATTTCAATTAACAGAAATTAACAGTCATACAGAGATATTTCAAACAAATTCAATCAATCAATTTCTTGATCCAACATCTATTAATCAGTATAACAATACAGAGAATGAGATGATTGGCTTAACAAATTATGATCAAGATTTTAATAGAATATCTTCTCTTCCTACAAATGAATTACTAAACAATATTAATAGTAGTAGTAACAGTAGTAGTGGTAGTAGTAGTAGTAGCAGCAGCAGCAGCAATGGTAGTGGCAGTAACAACATTGACAATAATAGTAATTCTACTCCTTCAAGAAATCATAATAAGCGTAGTTTATTTAAAAATCTTAAGTGTACAAATTTCAATCCATCACATTCATTTATTTCATCAAGTGGTCAATATTTCTCTCCATCAAAAACTTTCTTAAATCGGTATACATCATCATTAGTTAAATCGAAATTATTAAATTGTGAAAACTATAATCATAGTGAAAACTATCAGCTAACAACTAGTAATAATAATAATAATAATAATAATAATAATAATAATAATAATAATAATACTAATAATAATAATAATAATAACGATGGAATCAATGAACAAGGAGATTTGATAGCAAATGAAAAACAGAAAACAATGACACTAGCTACATCTGAATGGACTGAGGATAGCAACAATTCAAGAAGAAAGGTAATTATTCTAGTTTAAAACAAAAAGTCTTTGTTAATCTGTATTCTTTAACGGTGCGATGATGGATAGTGGTTAGCAGTGGAATATAGGTTGAGTACTTCATCCTATTCGGGACTCGTCTGCTGGATGTACATGCCTCCCAGTGAGTGATATTCTTCCCACTGGGATTCAAACTCGGGACCAATCGTTTCAAACAATAGAGCGTTATCCACTACACCACCAAGTCACGATAGACACTTCTTATGTGACGGGTATTGCTTTAGTGTTATCGCTTGTATTATACCACATCGTGGATTCCAATGCTAGCCACTATCCATCATTACTAGGTGACCTGTGTGGCGTGGAATACAGTTTTGTTTGTTGTTGTGACTCTCTAACATAACCATGGTTTGGCAGACTAGTTTCAGTCATTCATAAGGGGGTATGAGGAAATAGTCCCAAATAGGACGAACTGAGCATCCTGGATTCCACTGCTCGCCACTATCCATCATTACTATAACTAGAACACAGGTAAATCGAGACATCTACACAGGAGCCTATATGCCAATAAAGACCGATCACTTCGGTTCAATCAACCACGGTATAATACAAGTAATTATACTAAAACTATACTCGTCACATAAGAAGTGGCTACCGTGGCTCGCTGGTGTAGCGGATAACGCTGTGGCGTTAGAAGCTAACGCTCCCGAGTTGGAATCCCTGTGGGAACGACATAACTCACTGGGAGGCATGTACATCCAGCAGACGAGTCCTGAATTGGACGAAATGTACATCCTGGATTCCACTGCTAGCGACGATCCATCATTTCTGTAATTAGAACACAGTAGCGCATTTGCTAATAGAAACCGATCAGTTTGATCTAATCAACGATGGTATAATATAAAACGATTACCTTTAAGGGTATGTTTACAGTAACAGATGAACCTGTGGGTACTTACTGAAAAATGTTCCCCTTCCCTGGTCGGGCAGGATCTGTGATGCGTCGTTTATGTCTACTTACTTGTAATGCTTGGTTAGATTACTTTGTTGTCACCTGTATTTGGTGTTTGAAGCAATACGTCGCGGTTTTGAGTCTTAGTCGAAGGTAGACACGTCCAGCTGGTGAGTTGGAAGTAGGGCGAAGTGCACGTCCTAGATTCCATTGCTGGTCACTATCGATTATTGCCATCATTGACTTGAAGGACTGTATAGGCTAGGAAACTTATTCTTGAAGATCCTAATAGTTGAGGAAGGATGTAATGACATCAGCTGAGAAGCATCACAGTAGAAACTTCTTTTATAGATAATAAACAGTTATCACAAATATTCAAATAGATTAGTTATGTGAAGTTAATATTACTAAGCTAAATAATAATCCCACAAACTGCATGCAAACTGTATCTGGAAGACATTCTTCAAGATTCTTTATTCATGCATTGAGAAAGAACAAACAAATCAACTCAGCAAAACACTGCTAGTTTCCCAAAAACTGTAATACTATGAAGTTTACAAAGCTTGTAGAATATGGATTCCGGCAGTTAAGTTATTGGACAGAATTAAAATCATGAAAGGTAGATCAACAAGAATCTGTTTGACTCCCAGTATGTAGCTCTAAAGTATAGAGACAGTATTCAGCATGCTGTGGACAGACTATGGTGAATATGCTTACAGTACCTCTGCCTAAACTCACTCAAAAAAGTCACTTTCAGTAAATCTTCGAGTTTGTGAGACAAGACATTAGACATAAATCATCATCGTTGGCGAAATCCAAATCGTCTAGGGTCTTTACATTGGTCCAGCTAACGTATGCCCATCTTCTCACACCTCTTTACAGTTTCTTTCATGGTCCAATCCGGTCGACCATAATCAAGATCGGTGATAGTAGGCGGCAACCTCGTCTTACTCCTATCCCCCGTCTTCACTTCAAACGCATCATTGAGCTTTACATTGTGAATCACTTGGCATGTATTATCATACAGCATGCATAGCTGGTGTTGAATGAGGTTGATAAAGGTTTGTGGCACTAGAACTGTAGTATTGAATCAGGTGCCGAACTACTCGGCCGAAGGCCTTTTCAAAATCGATGATGATGCAAATCATACTACTTATAAATAGCAAGTAGTATATGTCTAAAACATAAAAGGGTGAAATAAGTGAACTCAACATTTTAGACCATCATATGGATTAGATCTAAATATTATGCGTATGTAAATAAGCTTGCATAATCTGATAGTAAATCAAGCGTGCTTCAGTCACCAGTCGGTACCACTATCCAGAGGTGTAATGATTTTATGATAAGTGGCCTGTTATGTATGACTTGACATCGAAGAACTCTTAATGATAATAGCAGCTGTAAAAAACTTGAGAAGGGATTGATCAGTTTGAAAAAGTGTATGTTTAACATAATTTTGAGTGGATTGTACTTGAGGGTGGAGTAATCCTAATGTTAGTTGTTTTTCTTAAGTGACTAAAGAAGTGAGGCTGAAAGAATCTGATGACTCTTTACCTATTGATGGAATATTGCAACGTATGAAGCACTTGGCAGGTGTTTTGACTTCAGTTTCCAATCAAAGGATTCACTTGATAAGCAGGCAAAACCATCACCAGTTGAAGTGAATTTAGGACCTGGTCAACAGGTAAGTCTCATCCATCGATAGGTAGGATATCGTATCAGCAACTTGGAAGTTACAGTTAACTGAATAGACCTCAAATCTAATTGGATGAAGTGACGTAAGGTTTGGATATGGAATACATTGTAACATTGACTTCTGAACCACCATTATGCCCTCGTTCAATTTTTCAGCTGAACAAGGCTATGTTAATATTTCAAATTGACAATGAATCCCATCCCGTTCACTAATCAGTTTATGAGTATGAAGGAACCATGGATTGATTTTTTTTTTACCAGATTAGGTGTTAATTTTTCAGGAGTTTACACCCACCCACCCGTATTACAGCACGATATACAGTAGGATAAGGTATACAGTTTCCAAGATGTAAAACCTTTATTCATATCTTAGAATTAAGTAATAGTTTCGTTTCATTTATATGTACTGGAGTACTGGTAATTCAATCGAAAAGTTTTTGTAAATATTTTGAGCTGGATAACTTTTCAGTTGAGTACAATGAAGAATGTACTTGTCATTCTTATTCCCCTTGTATGAATTATTCTTAAGGCTTACGAAACACTAAGGACGAAATTTTGCAATCAGTTCAGAAGAGATAGATAGACAATTCAATGTAGAACCTCGCACAGAAGTGGATTAGTTCAACTTACCTGACTTCACAACAACATATAAGCAATTTAACAAATGACCACTTTACATTGACATTCCTCATTGTTGAATAATTTTTATAACAACCACTTAACGAAAAGTGCCATGAAATAGCGAGAGATACTACTACTGAACAACTTGAGTAATTAGAAAGAGTCAAACAACCAACTACCATTCTTGGATTTTTTTAGTCAGTAGGACTGTTGGGAAGCTGGGAACCCAAGTGTACAGGAAGCCAACACACACTGACCAAATCCTCAACTACTGTAGCAACAACCCAACAACACACAAAGTCAGTTGCGTGCAGACTCTATTCAAAAGAGCGAGAACACACTGCAGCACAACAACTTCACGGAGAAACGAAGAAAATTACTTGATGTCCATCCTAAAGAAGAACAGTTATCCACAAAACTTCATGAGATGTCTATCCCGTACAACATCAATTACAAAGTCATCGACAGAAATCAATAAACGCGCCATCCTACCATACATAAAGAATGTGTCAGAAACCACGACAGGATTACTGAGACCACTTAGTGGAATTGATGTGGCTCATAAACCAACAAATTCCCTCCAAACACTATTATGCAGACCAAAGGATGCTACAAGCAAAGAAGACAAACCGAATATCATTTACAAAATCAACTACAATAACTGTAGTCAACACTACATTGGACATAGTGGTCACCCTCTTCGCCTTCATCGTCTACATAAACACCAATCGGCTATTAAACGTCACACATGACATCTCATCACTCATTTCAATGCACGTGGATAACAACCATGGATATGAGTTCAATTTGGACAATGTAGAAATCTTGGACAGAGAGAGGAAACACAAAGAATATCAGAGAATTCCTAGAAGCTTGGCATTCAGGTCAGTCAGTCAGCAATCAATAGAGAGATGTATAGACATAGACCCGATCTATCAACCAATAAGAAAAATGATAAACGACAGAAAGGTCAGAGGTAAAGCAGAGGAACAGCCAACAGGAAAGTCTACACAACCAATGACACAACAATCAAAGGAAACAACAAATCACAGACCACATCGTCAGAGCAAGCTACTAAATCACTCACGGAGAGATATTGACAGCTCACTTCATAATGAAGTTAGTGTTGATGATATCGTCTAGAAGGACGATGAAAGCTTCATAAGTAAACAACCCAGCTCACAGAGCACAATACAACCAAGACCATCCACCTGAGCTACAAATATTCTCCATTATTTTGAAAGATACTACTACTGAACAGCTTGAGCAATTAGAAGGCAGTCAGACTGATCTGTTGATTTCTCCAGGCAACCAAGCTGGTTAGAGCGATCTAAACACTTGAACAGAAAGAGAAGATAAAGAAAACTTTGAAAGTAAGAAAGTGTGTGTGTGTGCATTTGCGCTGTTGTAATGGATTTTCAGGTTTTTCATTAACTTTTCAGCCATTGATTTCCATTATTTCGACAACCCTAACCAGGTGGTTTACACCTGTCTACATGAGACATCAAAAATCGAAGACTTCGTGAATTTATACTATCTTCATCTGACTACCCCTAGCCTTCTTTCAACTTAACCAACACGATTGACGTAAATCGATGAAGTGAGTGCAAGAAACCATAACGCGAGTGTGAAGGCTTGCAATATACTTCTAATTTTGCATAACTTTTGCCTCCTGTTCTATCCATGACCTTAAATAACCTACATGACTGTTCTCACACCGTTGCCAGTTTTTCTTCCCTTTGCTCTCAAGGCTGAACTCTCATTGGCTGTTAACTATCTTGATCTTTATGTGGATTTAGTGTTTTCAACGTCATTTTAAGATGTATATATTCAGCATCACTGTCAACTGTATTCACTATTGTTGAGATAATGAAAAGTTCGCTGTCAAGGGTCTGTCTTCTCTTCTTGTCTTTGGGTGTCGGTGGTATTGCTGTTGTGGTGATTGACGCTCTGATTTGCATCAGAGTCGATTTGTTTGCTCATTGGGTTCGCACCACTCGCAGTCTGTAATGTCATACTACCGGTCATAACAGGACTATGGGTAGGAAACACTTGCTAAACAGTAACCATCCTACTGGTAATACAGTTTGGCGAGTGAAATTACATTATATAATGCAGAAGGGATCTCTTAACTTATTTTTCTATTCTTTTAGATAATCACAGTGTGCATTTTAACAAGCATAGCTGAAGTGACTGACAGAATAATACAAGATATAAGAACGCTACTAACTCTTTGACATACCTGGATTGAATCCGAATAGCAACTGTTCTCCCTCAGACCTAATACTTCACTGAGCAGCGAACTTAAGAAGGCAAAGACTGGTTGGTCCATGACTGTAAGGAGTACAACATTATTTGACAAAAAACAGATCATTTACACACAGTTTTTCTTATGAAAATAAAGCCACTGGTGAAGTAAGTAACTGAGAGGAGTAAGATATAGATAATAACGATACTGAACCCAGTGATATACTAGAGCTGAGTGCCAATATGACTATTCCCACTCAGCATCACATTCTTCACTGAGTTGAGCAAATATCAATAGACAAAGGCAGATCTGTGACTGCAGGGACGATAGGTTTATTCGCTAAACTACAGCACTTATATACGGTTCCAACACATAAAAATTGTCCTGTCAAAGATAGAATAACATAATCTTATTGGCTATCGAATCACCCAATAAAGTCACTTTGTCCACATATAGACATAGATCAAAATCTGAAAGAAAAATACCTCTACCCCAACGGTTGATGACCTTGAAGGTTGATTATCATAACTGGCCACATCTTGTCAACTAGGTTCATAAGTTGGATTCTTATTTTCATTGGTCAGCTGAAGGAAAAAGTTGTCCAATAAGGTTTTCCTGCCCATATAATAGTGTGAAACAAGGTTGAATTCCAAAACTTCTGCCTTAGAGGCTGATGACTAAGAATGCTGATTTCGATTTAAATCACTTCCTGTCAATAACACTTTTAAAGTGTTATATAGATACAATTTGTGGGGATACTGGCAGTGGGTTCTTAACACTTTTGACGACGAATATATTTTGTTTTTATGATTAATAGAACAGTGCAAGTATGGTAGCTTCCCAAGAAGAATAGTACTATTTTAACCATCAATCTTAATCAACGAATACTTGGTTGGTGGAAAGAAAGACATACGTTCTGTTCTTTTTTTGGGACTCGTTACCGCGATACTTCAATATCCAAGTGACTGATGATGTTTCCATTGAACAAGTTGTAACATACTTAATCTTCTGGCAATATTGAAGCACCTGCACTAAAACCTATATGCGAAATGAGATCGATCGATTTGATTCAGTATAACAACTGGGAATTACAAGTGTCAATAAATAACAACTGTTACTCTTAACATAAGAGATGGTTGTTTTGACTGGATAATCTTGTGGATAATGCTCTGATATTTGGTGTAATTGTTACCGGATTCGGTCCCCACTAAAGATACCATCCATCACTCACTGGGGTGAGGTTTTGTTCAGTTGACGATTTTTATATAGTAGAAGAAACGTATGTCCTGGATTCCCCTGCTGGCCGCCTATAGTATAACAAATCAAAACAGATAACGAAGCGTTGGTACTGGAGTTTATTTAGTAAGTGTTCGACACCATAATCGATGTTAAGATTGTGAGCGTGGAGCTGCACGTAATATACCATGACTGTTAAGAGTAGTTCTGGGCCAGTTACGTCAGCAGTGTTCTCTAGCCGAATCAGGGTGATCTCACCACCAGACGACCGTTTCAATCGTCTTGTGCCGAGCTCATCAGCCGGGTACCCCGGATTGTTCAAGTGACTGTATGTTATTCTATAAACGATTATAACTAAGGTGTGAAATCAACCAGTATCACAAAACTGATCGTTTAAGATACTAAAGTCGGCGACAAAGTTATTTATATTCTGAAAGGATCAAATATAATATCTGCAGCTACAGTGTTACATGACTCAGGCATTAATCATATTATCAATGTAGACTTCCTTGAAATTAAGAACGGCGCTAACTATGTCATAATCTAATTCGTGGCTAGTAGTAGTACCCAGGATGAGCCTTATGTATTATTAGATAACGCTTAGGTGCTTAAAGCGATGGATACGGGTACGGGTCTCAAAGGAAACAGTATCATTCACTTGGAGGTAGGTACATCCATCTGAGGAGTCTCAAGTAGGACGAAATATGCTTTTTTTGCATTTTACTGCTTTCGAGTTGTCATTCATCACAAGATGACATCAGCTGGAAAACCACTGAGAACCTGGAGGCACTAGACAGCAGCACAAACCCATAACCCAGGAAGTGGTCGAGCTCTAGGCCTTCTGACTCCATGGCTAGCACGTTACCACCGAACCATTGGGTTGGGAGGTCGGGGAAAAACGTTACTGAGTTTCAGCTCCGCCAAAAGTGTTACTGAATACTGAAGTCCAGAAACACCCAGTTGGTAAGTTCAAAACAGTTCAAAGCGTGCATATACGATCTCATTCCTAGTCTCGGTGGGAACAACATCACTCGACATTGGAGTGCAGCTACATCAAACTGATTAGTCCCAAATAGGATGAAAAGGGCATCCTAGATTCTTCTGCTAGCCACAACCAACCAAATTATCACAATTAACATCCAGGCAATATCAAGACATCCACATAGGAGTCCATATACCAACAGAGGTCGGACAACTCGATCCAGTGAAACAACGGAGCATAACAAATATATCAATGAATAGTAACAGAATAAAGCAGTCTATTTTTCTTCCAATACACGTTCTGGTATACTTATATTGTGAAGTGGTCATTTATACTATTAGATAAAGAAATAAAATTCTCCTTCTTGTTTTCTTTCAGCGAATAAATACATCATATAATTCAAAGATAATTATAACAGATAAAACAATGAACAATAATTCAACAGAAATTCAGCCAATAGAAACATCAGATTATACATTAAATCCAATTGAAAATAAAATTAATTCTCATTTATATTCTAATAAAAAGGATAATTACACATTTGAATTAAAAGTTGATAAGTCAATGAATCAAAAGAGGCGTAGACAGACTACTACTACTACTACTACTACTACTACTACTACTACTACTACTACTACTACTACTACTACTACTACTACTACTACTACTACTAGTAATAGTAATAGTGGTAGTAGCAGTAGTAGTTTACTTGAATCACCAGTAATTATAACTGATAATCAGTTAACTCTTTATGAAGAGAATAGAATGAATACAGAATTATCTAATATACATGTTGAATCAGTCAGTTTTCATAACAAACAACTTAAACAATATCAACAACCTAGATTATTAAGTTTATTGGAGATGAATGAATCATTTGATACAGAGTTAAAGGAACATTTGAAACCTACACACCATTCTATATCTCATACAAGTTTATATCATTCTCCAGAAGAGATTTATATGATGAAGGCTAATGATTCAACAAAGTTACATTACACTTTTGAACTACCAAGTTGTGTATTCAGTGACAACGAATATCATACCCCTCCTCCTCCTCCTACTTTTACTAATTCTACCAGTGTAGGGGTTGGTAAGGAGAGTGCCAACACAACACCTGTGAATAAAATTGTATCTTCCTCAACCATGCAGTTGATTTCAGCTACTAATGACACATTCAATGCATCAACATATCTTAATCTGTATACGATTAACAAAAATGTTGAGGACACTAATAACAGAATGAGACAGTCTGATTTTCATAATTTGCAACTTCAGTTACCATGTTGTAACATTTCAGATGAATGTAAGGAAACTATACACCATTTATCAGGATCAAATAGTTGGTCAGTGTCAAATGGTATATTTCTTCAGAATATCAGAGATGCTGCTAGTCAGTTGCTTCACTGTCGATGTACAGTAAGTTTCAGCTGTAAACATTTCCTTCATGACTTTTTTTATTGGAAATGGTATACTATTAACTAAATAGTAAGTAGTCTAAAAAAGTGACGAAAATTAGAGCAGTATGGAAAAGAGGTTAAGCTTTTCAGAGTTAAGTTAGCCAAAGTTTAACAACATGTAAACTGAAAAGGTGTATAATCTTTCCATGAAATACAACAAGATATATATTCTTTTCAATATATTATCATCGGGTTCGGCAACTATAAGACTCACTTGTACAGAGTAAAAATGAACCAATTTACAGGTACTGTTCTAACGGACTATAAAAAAACGTGTAAGAGAATTACTAATTATACATAGGTAAGAAGTGTGACGGAGAAAAAATAATAAGGATAATTAGATAAGTGAACAGTTACATAACTAAAAGGAAATAGAAACAAATCATAGCCACCAAGAGAATGAGAGATTAACCATATCCTCATTCTGTGTATAAATGTCAGATTGCGCTCGCTTTCACGAAGGTCAGTAATCCAGACATTCACTGTACGGTAATTGTTTCAAAAACACTCAAGGTTTCAAACTAATCTCGTGTGTTTACAAGGTCTCTGGTAATTGCACTGGTTAGGATTTTACTTCTTTTCAAGGACAGATTCTTGGAGATATGCTCAGTGAACCAAATGGGCACCCTCCTCTCACTCTTTTCAATGTACTTCCTATCACAACTCCATGTGAATTCATAAATACACTTGTAGATGACATGAGCAGGGTAATTATCCAATGTTGACTGATCTAACGGGTATGTTGTATTGTTTGCTGATAAAAGTTTAGTTGCACGAAAGCTCCTTTAATTCTTATGTCCATTCTCTTGGATATCGCAACTTCCTTGAACGTAAGATACATAAAAACCTTCTTTTCGACAACAGTCTGTTTGTTTTCATACTTTACAATAAATCTCTTAAGATATTCATTCTGTAGAAGAAACTTCTCAATAGGGTTAAGTTCTTTCTCTAACTTGTTTACAGAACATAATTTCTTAAAGGTCTGTCGTAAAGTGTTTTGACTAATTCATGTTTATCCGTGGTAGGACAGAACTGCCGCGTTCATGTACTTTTTTAATAGATACTCTTTTCACTGATACCATCACCTCTTTTCAGATTGATGCCCAAAATATTGAACTCGTTTTCATGCTCCTATTTCCTCGTAAATTTAATGTTACTATGAGCCGTGTTGAGCTAGTCAAACAACTCATTTGCATATTTCATATCATTACAAACAATAAAGGTGTTGGCAAGGTACCTATGGTAATAGCTTGTTCCTTTGATGGCTGAACTCAGGTATATCTGTTCGAGATAACCCATGAATATATATATATATATATATATATATATATATATATATATATATATATATATATATGAAGTGCCACAAACCTTTATCGACCTCATTCAACAGCTATACGAAAAGGCCGCGTACCAAGTGATCCACAATGGAAAGCTCGGTGACGCTTTTGAAGTGAAGACAAGGGACTAGAGTAAGACAAGGCTGCCTACTATCACCCATGATCTTCCTGATTTTGGTCGAATGGACTGCATCATGCAGCAAACAGTGAGGAGCGAGAAGATAGGCATACACTGGCGGGACCGATGAAAAGACCCTAGACGATTTGGATTTCGCCAACGATGATGACCTATGTCTAATGTCTTGTAGCACAAACCTGAAGATCTACAGGCGAAAACTAACAAGTTGATAGAAGAAGCAGCCAAGACAGGACTTCAAGTGAATGTAGAGAAGATGGAGGTGATGAAGATATCCAACCAACATCAGCATCAACAACAAGCACCAATCACCATGAACGGGAGAAATCTAAAATAAGTAGTCTCTCTCACCTACCTAGGCAGCATCGCTTCAACTACAGGCGGCACAGATGAGGACATCGAAGCAAGGATCAGAATAGCAAGACAGGCCTTCATTAACCTGAAACCAGTGAGGAGATCTGCTTCACTGCACTCAGCATAAAGCGTGAACAACATCCGGACTTTCAACACTAATTCAGTCAAGTCAGTGTTTCTATATAGTTCAGAGACTTGGTGCGTTACGAAAAGCATTTCCAACAAACTACAGATATTCATCAACAACTGCCTACGCTCATTACTGGAGCTCAGATGGCCAGAAAGAATAAGCAACAAGGAACTCTGGCTATCAACGAATCAGTCACGAACCTATCACCAACAAATATATTCAGAAGAAGAAAGTGGAGATGGGTTGGGCATACACTGAGAAGACAGTTCGGGAGCATTCCGCAACAGGTCCTCGAGTGGAATCCAAAGGGGGAAACGACGAGTTGTACGTCCGAGGATGACATGGAGGAGATCATGTGAGGAAGAAATGAAAGCTCGTGGAGAGTCGTGGCACCAGGTTTTGAAGACTGCAGAGAACAGAGTGGAATGGAGGTGTGCTGCTGAAGCCCTATGTTCTACTAGGAACCCAAGGGAAAAATATACTAGAACAGATCATACAAGTGAACTGATGGTCACTCCATCAGTCTTTCGATGGAACTGGACATCTTTTATGCAAAGGAGTATTAGCTATTTAATTTTGGGCAACAGTAACAAATCAGTTTGTTGACAGATTATATCAATCGTTTTATTCACTGTAAACAAAGAAGCCACATCGCATGATACTATCAGCTTGTTTGAAACGTCAACATGATATATTCAGTGAGAATATTCAAATGTCTCTTTTAGACAATGAATCAATTTACATTTCACATCTCTATACAACTAATTTTCTTCTCTTACGTGTTATATGGATTATTATTGATTTTGTTATGGAACTTGAAGATTATTAATGTAAGTGTAAGACTTTAGCACTGTAGTAGAATTATAGTTCCATATTGGATTTGTTTATTTCGGCGCATTCTTTATAAGTCATGCTCAGTTATCATACAGTCAGTACCACTAGAAATCTCGAAACAAAAATAACACAAAAAGACATTTACCAAAGTTGGACCGCACTGTTTAAAAAGGGAGTGACTTTTCACGTTTAGCTAGATTCTTTGCTTTTTCTGTGCTTACACATCAAACACAAACCATATTCGCGAGCTCCTTGAATAGTGACGTGTTTTCGCTCGTCTCTCAGCTTTTGGATTTTTCCACATTGAAAAACTCCCACTTACAATACTCAATCTAAAAAGATCGAACGTTTGCAGCACTTCTGTCCGTCCACGCACCTCACCCCTGCGTATTCGTCAGCTCACTTCTCAACAGTTGAAAATTGGCATTATTATTCCTTTGAACCAACCGGTCTACCTCCTGTCAGTGGTTCTTGGGCGTTTCAACTGCCAAACTGCCTTAGCTCTCGGTTCTCCTCGGAGGTCATTCCCCAGGAAATATCTTTCCTGGTTATACATACGCATCTGGAGCTTACGGTTAAACTCGTTGGTCAAGAGCAGAGGATCAAGTGACAAGTGTCTGAAGGTGAGCCAACATAAATTATCTTCCCTTTTCTATTCTGTCCTTTTGCTGCATTCAGTCTTCAACCCTCTTATTGTTGTTAACTACTTGTTTTCCCAAGAAGTTTATATCATAGCGACATGTCTGCCCAAAACGCTAGACACGAAGCTTTGACACGGATAACGCGGTCGTGCACAAAAACGGCCAAAACACCCAAACAACACACTAGTCTGTACTAGAAACAAACAGAGGTAGGGCAGAACACCGAACTTCTAAAGAAGTGGCCAACCCATGTTTCTAGAATTCCAGTAGCCATCAGACAGGTGACACAGAGTAGCACTAGCCCGTCACAAACCAAGGATCATACCATGCCTGGAAATAGAAGACGACGTAAAAGGCTTCAGAACAAGGCAGCCACAAGCAGTTCGCCACAATCCGTAGCACCTTATTCATGCAAGGAAGGCTGTATTACGACACCCGATGGCTGCAGTGTTTGCACCAAAGTTGTTTCGGTAGTCGATGAGGCATTTGCATGCAACCTATGTCAACGATGGGCGCATTGCCACTGCGACACCAAAGTCCCCCGACAATACTATAAGCTGATGAAGAGACAACCATGCAAGTGGTTCTGGTACATCTGTCCAGAGTGCAGGAAAATGCCCGCACTCCGCACAGAAAGCCTGAAGGAGATGCTCTCCGCCACGCAAAAGCTACCAGCACCCTCGAATAAAGTAGGGTTAACACCAAAGATAACACAGAGAGACCTGGAAACAGACCTAGAGCTCCAGCTGTGGGCACGCCACCTCGCGTGGGGACCATATTAGGTCAAGTCTCCATACCTCCTACCCGGCCCCAGGGGACGTCAAGCCATGGCCAAAGACATCGACCGCTAAAGCCTCTACGAAACCCATTCCAAACACCCCACACACCGTGACTGAGAAACAACCAGTGGAATTACTCAAACCCATTGGGAAGTCAAGCGTGCCACCCACAACGAACCCAGGTCACAGGAGGACCAACTCGATCATTTTGTTCAACGTCGATGTATCGACAGACTCATTGTTGGTCGAGAGGGAACGGTTTGACAGCCGAATGTGGACCGACTACTGTCAGATGCTGGGACTCCCTCCCCTCCCTGCAACTTTATGTCGCCTTTCTCGAGGAAGCCGTGCACCCCGAGATAAGCCACCCCCTTTACGTGTGTCCCTAAATACTACCAAAGAGGCTGAAGACACACTCCTCCTCTCGCGACAACCGGACGTTGTTAATGCCTGTAAAATTCGGGCCAGGCCTGACAAGCCATGGTCAATAAGAGAGGAGGAGAGAAAGTCAGCGGTTGGAAATCCCAACAGAAACAACACTATAGTTGTACATGGGATTCCAGAATTGCCAAGTGACCGCTCGGTCAAAGATCGGTACTTTCACGACGTCCAACAATGGCAATGGCTCTCAACCAAAGTTGGTCTCAACAGTATACCGGCCAACAGCGTCAGTAGACTGCCAAGGCCAGCGCACCTGAAGACCATACCCAATCCCAGACTACTCGCCGTCCAGTTCGACTCATATGCCTCCCTCACAGACGTTCTACAGGCATGGTATAATGCGAAGGATCGCATGGGTGGCTCAATACGTATATGTGAAAGTAAGCCTAGACCCACAAGGCAAGAGGAGAGACGACAACCACCAAGACCTCTGGAGTCAGTGGTCGTCACACAGGCGCTGACCAGTGAGTTAGATACATCAAGTAAAGAAGCCACCACTGCCACAGCCCCCACCCAAGTTAAAACAAAACACCAAAAAACGGAACAATGCCAGTCCTATGAGGACTGGCGAGGGTAGACCCAACCACATAAGCTCTCATCCTGCGAAAATACACAACCAGACCTCCCCCCTCACCAGGCACACTCTAATATGTATGTACAGCAACGTTAGGGGGCTAAGAGGGAAGGTAGCAGAAATGAGGACGCTGCGTGCACATCAGCACTCCGACATCATATTCATCACCGAATCCTGGCTCTCGCCAGACATCTGGCATGGAACTCTTCCGCAGGGACAGGGAACATAGAGCAGGAGGGGAGTGGCTATCTACGTAAACTCTGTTTAAAGGCAAGGATGGTTAGCGATACGGCCTTAACCCAGCTCCCAGAGTCCCTATGGTGCTACTTCACTCTCCACAGTACCAAATACCTGCTCGGAGTCATATATCGGTCCCCCACCAGCTCCCCTACACATAAGGAAATGATCATCAAGGCTATCTTAACGACTTCCTCTGCAAATTACGATTCCGTAGTCATTGCCGGCGACTTCAACACCCCGTCCATCCTCTTCGAGACGGAAGGGAGACGCATCAGATCCTTCAATCAGAAGCTGAAGGATGCAATTAAGACTGCTGGCCTCTCAGAGAAAGTGGGTGATGCTACACGCTGGGGACCTAACGGAAACGCATCGCGCCTTGACTACGTTCTGACGAACGATGAACTTCTCATTGAGGATGTTTGCATCCAACCTCCCCTTGGCCTCAGTGACCACGCTGTAATCACCTTCTCCATGATAACTAGGGAGGCTCTGCAACTGGAGACGCCCAACACCTTCCCTTGCTACAGCAAGGCCAACTATGAGACCATGAGGGACTACCTCATGAATGCATCATGGCCAGTGGACTGGACTCATCTCACAATAGATGAACACTGGTTGGAGGTGAAGAAAATAATCACTGGGGCCATCAGTCACAGTGTACCAGAAGTAACACACAGACAATCAATGAGAACCTCATGGTTAAAGCGTGGGACAGAGAGGCTTATCCGGAGCAAGAAGCAGGCTTGGTTCAAGTGGCGTACATCACGCAGGGAGTCTGACTTCTTGAACTACAAAAGGATTCGCAATCTCTGTAACATTAGAGTGCGTAACGACAGATTTTCCTACCAAACAAACTTGGCAGCGAGGTTACAAAGCAACCCCAAAAACCTGTACCGCTTCATGTCAAGAAGAAAGTCGACCAGTAAGGGAGTGAATCTTGTCACAGGCCATGACGGGAGTGTGCTAAGCAGTCTAGAGATTGCCGAGCTTTTGAGCTCACACTTCCAAGCCCAACTCAGCACTGACACAAGATCCACACCGACTCGCCACGACACCGACCAGGTCGCAAATAACGAATACCTCTGTCACGTCTCTATTACAGAGAAAAAGGTGTTCGAGAAGCTATCTAGGCTACGTCCGGGCAAGTCCCCTGGCTGCGATAACCTGAAACCAGTGGTTCTGAAAAACTGCGCCGAGGTGCTTACTAAACCACTTCGCAACCTCTTTGAGCACTCAATAGACTCGTGCAAACTCCCTAAAGAATGGAAGAGTGCCATCTTGTCACCCATCTTCAAGGGAGGAGACAGAAAAAGCCCTGGCAGCTACAGGCCGATTGCCCTACTCCCTATTGTGTCGAAAGTGTTGGAAAGCCTGGTAGCTGACACCATCTGGGAATTCCTCAATAGGAAAACACTGTCCACACTGCTCAGCACGGCTTTCGTAGTGGTCGCTCATGTGCCACCAACTTACTAACCGCCTGGGACGACTGGACACAAAGCTGGGATAATAGAAAACCTGTACATGTTGTATTTCTCGACCTAGCCAAAGCATTTGACAGTGTCCCACCCACAGTACTGCTTCACAAGATCATGTCAGCTGGTATAAGTGGACCCCTACTCTCTTGGTTCAAGGAGTACCTGGAAGGGAGGCAGTTCTGCACTAAAGTGAACAGAATAAGGTCGGAGTGGAGACCCTCGACGTCAGGAGTATCCCAAGGAGCAATCCTAGGACCGCTTCTGTTCCTCCTGTTTGTCAACGATCTGCCAGACAAAATATCCTCACCCATCCTCCTCTTCGCTGACGACATAAAAATTTGGAGGGTGGTAAACGAAGAAGCCGATTGTGCAGCACTACAAAAGGACTTGCAGCAACTCGAGCTCTGGTCGTCGGAAAATGGCCTGAGCTTCAACCTGGAAAAGTGCAAAGTAATGCACATCAGTAAAAATGAGGCAAGTACGACCGACTTCCAGTACATGTTGAGCAACCGTGCTATCACCAGAGTGTCCATGGAGAAAGATTTGGGGCTCAACTTCTCCGACACCTTGGACACCAGCTCCAACTACAAAGGTATGACAACCAGAGCGAACGCCATTCTACACTTTCTGCGTAGACAGCTTGGCGCCCTCACTCCCGAACTCTTCCTCACCATTTTCAAATCCTACGTGCGGCCGCACCTAGAGGTCTTCAATACGGTGGCTCCTCCAACACTCAAGAGAGACTCTAATCTCCTTGAAAGAATACAAAGAACTGCAACAAAATCAGTTGTGGGGCTAAGGGGAAAGACGTATCCTGAAAGACTTAAACACCTCAACCTATTTACCTTGGGTTATCGCAGGAAAAGGGGTGACCTCATTATGGCATACAAGATCGCCCATCAGGCAGACCATGCAAACAAATCAATTTTGCCTGCAACTGAACGATCTTCACGAGGAAACCCCATTAAGATAGCACACCAGAGAGCCAACACCACACTCAGGTCCAAATTTTTCTCCCCAAGAGTATGTGCTTTATGGAATGCCTTACCGCGACACATCGTTATAGCTCCTTCAGTCGACTCTTTCAAGAGGCGATTAGACAGTTATGTCACCTCGCATGGACTACCACGGACGTACTCAGGTAGTCACCAACCTCAGTACCCCCAACTCCCTCCTAACTACCACTCACTATCTCCTCCTTAATACACCCACATTACCTACTAATTCTTCTGTAGGAACCAAACCCACGCGACCATTCGGGCAATTCCCAAATACTTTTCTTTCGTTCTCTTTTCACCTCTCCTTTTCTTCTCCTTCCCTTTTCTCTTCCCTATATTATTGTCTTTTATTCTTTCTTCTCTTTTTTATTCTCTCTTCATTCTTTTACCACTACCTTACTATTCTCTTTCAGGTACCTACACAGACAGGAGTCACGGCAGTTCTCTAAACTTCCCAGCAACCCGTAGCTCCCCAATCACTCTACAAATTACAACTTACTAACCCACAAAACATCCACCTCACCGAAGCTAAAAGCAAGAAAGCAGAGGGGATTTCCTCGTCCACTGCAGGAGTGAACCGAACAACTGAACCAAGGCCTAAGAACTAGACGCGAGAGATCAAAAACTACCAGTTTTCTACGCTCGCACTATCAATATTGGATTCGATTTATAACACACACTGAGAGAGTATTATTTACTTGATGACGCTTCCAGCATAAATTATCACTGATCATAATCACAACAATGTAAGTGTACTCCCTTTGACATCTGGTTTTCGTAGACAGTCCTATTGGATGGAAACGACAAGGCATAGACGAAGAAGGGAATGCCTCATAGTAACATGTGGTGCAGTAGTCGTTTAATACGGGACACCTTGCACTAAGACAGTCATTTGCAAAATGTGCTTCATTTTCTCTTCTGTTCCTGTCTTTATTTGTTCTTCATACGCCTGCCTTGTCTTTTGCAGTTCTGTGGGCAGAATCCTTACCAGTTGCTGGTAATTACCTATGATTTCTGCCACCCTCTCAACATATACTACTTATATCCATTCTTATCAGCAACGCCCACTACACTATCACCTATCTCATGTTCTTTGTCTTTATTGGTAGTAAAACGTCCCACAGCTCTGTTATAGGCGTTTCGTCACCCCTATTATATGTGTTACGGCTTAGCCGATTCGATGAACAAAGATTCAGTAATCAATCTCTCTGTCACTCCACCTGATTATATTGGTTTTATCCCATCCACCCTTTTGTGTAGTTGTGTGTTGTTAACTCATGCATTGCAACAGCCGAGTTGCTTTCTAGATTATTGATCTTATTTGGGTCTGTCATTCTACATTTAGCTAAATTCCTATGTTACGCTATTCTAACAGTTCCGGACCAGCTAGTTTCACTTACGTGCTTCACCTGACTCACATTTATCACATGGAGTTTGATAGAATAGATTATTTCGCCTGATTGGTTCGATCAGATCCTTAAGCCAATGGACGAAGCTTATCTCTGAGTGACTTTGCAGGTAGGGTTAAATGCCACCCTAGTTCCAGACTTGTTGAGAATCATACATAGAGTTTCTGATGTACCTTAGTTATAGAGTAACACAATGCAGGCTGTGAACTCCTTTCTACTAGTGTTGTCGTTATTATTCGTACTTGTGTTACTGTTATTATTTCGTTTCTTGTGTGCTCGTATGAATTTTTTTCATAAATTCTAAGGGATAATTATTAACCATTAGTGCTTCTTTTATATGCTCCAGTTCCCTGTTTCGGTCCTTGCACTCACTGGTCAGTTTTCTAGATGTCATTTAAATATTTGAGTAAACCTGTGTTAACTGACATTGGATGAGATGACGTGAGTGTGTCGGTTATCTGTAGACGGTAGTATGTAAACTGGTGTGTGTTCTTCGTTTTCCTCTGCAATCCAACATAGGTAATTTGCCTTGTTCTCATTTTCTACCTCTTAAGTGTAAAACACTGGGCTAATGGAATGCCAGGATTGACACACAATCACACATTATGGTGGGTAGGATAAAACCACCGTACTGAGGTCGAATATAATTAGGTGGAGAGAGACAGAGATTGAATACTGAATCTTTGTTCATCGAATCAGCCAACTTCCAATACATGTAATGGGAATGACGCAACACCTGTATACCACCAGAGATACAGAAAACTTCACTAAGAATAAGCACAAAGAATGTGAGATAGGCGAGAGGGGGCATGATAGTCACCTACTAATTTATAAAATGTTATTTTTATTATGTTTATATTCAGGAATTAATTGATATGGAGCTGACTGGTACAGCTAAAGGGAAATATGATGATCCTTATTGGGTCATTACACTTCATAGCGAATATAGATTATTATTATTTTTTCCCATTGGGTTCGTAGTGGAACACACGGCTTCTTTAGCACGTCTCCATTGCACTCTCTTCTCAGCAGCCTTTAAAACTGGCGCCACGACTGCCTACAAGCTTTCATTTCTTCCTCACATGATCTCCTCTATGTCACCCTCACCTCGAACGCCCAACTCGTCATTTCCCATCTGGGTTCCACTCGAGTGCCTAACCTGACGTGTGATGTCCCCGAATGGTCTTCTCAGTGCCCAATCTATCTCCACTTCTTTCTGCATATTTGTTCAGCGATAGCTTCTTGGTTGGTTTGTCACCAGCCAGAGTTCCTTGTTGCTTATTCTTTCTGGAGATCCATTTGACCTTCAGTAACCAGCCCGTGTAGGCAGTTGTTGATGAATATCTGTAGTTTGTTGGAAATGCTTTTCGTGACACGCCAGGTTTCTGAGCCATACAGAAGCACTGACTTGACAAATGAATATAGAGATACTTAACAATATCTGATGTATGATTTACGCACTCAATTCAGCCTTACATGAATCAGTGCTAAGCGACATTTTTTGACTGAATTATTGGTGTACATTCCAAAGGTCATTTGGCTTTCAACGGCAAGTTGATTGATGAGGTTGTCAACCTTAGTCGACTGAGATGGCTTGGACATATGCTACACATGCCAAGCCACTGCCTAACCTTGATGTACCATGCTAGGAGAAGTAGAATTAGGTTGGAAGAGGGTTCAGGGTGGTCAGACAAAGATGTAGCACCAATTGATGAAGTCTGAGCTAAATGAGGAGATGTAGACTATCTGACAGTGATCATCGAGACAATAGGAATCTATGGTTGAGGATTTTTGGTGACATGGGTGAAAATCCGTGACAATGGCATTTCCTTGACATCATCTAAAACTTCAATATTCGCAGTAACCTTTACCTTCAAACTGTCAGTTCTCTTACACTACTTGGTATCACTCCTGTTTCTATCCACCTGTTCTTTTTGAATTACTATGAAGTGTGGCAACTTGAACTGATGCACTTGTATGCTGGATAAGGTCCTACGTTGATTTTGTCAGTTAGTCAGCCAGTCAACTTCATGTCTATATGTATAGTCCAACTGCCTACAGAAAGTTTTATCTTCTAGTGTACGGAAAATACTTAGGTGCTGTGAATTACTCATCCAATGTGCCCACCAAACAAAGAAACACAATCTATAGTGAAATGTGTTTCTTTATTTAGTAAGTATTTAGAAGACCTTAAAAAACCTCATTATTTCTTCCAAGTTTGACTCAGTAGCTGAAAAAGATTTGATTATTCTAGCGACTAATTTAATAACTAACGAAGTAAGCAATTAGAGTTTTGTAATTTATAAAAAAGTGAACCTTTCAGTCCAAATAGTCAAACCTGATTGGTTATTTCAGTTGTTACTAGGGTAACTCTTAAAGTCCTCGACCGATAGCTGCTACCTTGACGTGGTGGTCAGGCTTGCATATTACAATGACCCAACGAGCTATGCTGGTGGAACACTTGTTCCCTCGAGGTTTTACGATACCAGAAAGGTTTGTTGGATAGTGGTTAGACGAAAAGCAGTTACCATTGTGGTGTAAATTACTACAGTGTGATGGGGGTCTGAGGGCGAAGTCGTACTGCTGCTAGCTGGATGGGGTGTGACAGGAGTAAGGTGTTTCCCTTGGATGACCAGCAGTGCCATGCTGGTGCTGCCTTCTCAATGGAAGGGGGGGGGGGTTAGAAAAGGTTGGCCCCAAAAATAACACACTCCACCATGCCCCACGGTCTGCTGGACCGGCGGTGTTGGTTTATTTGTTGTTTCTTTTCGATCATCCGGCCCCAAAAGTTCAAAATAATCATACACAAAAGGCTGGGTGTGACAGGTCTCAAGCAAATATCCAATAGGCTCCGCGGTTAGGTACTTTAAGCAGAAATAGCCTTCCACGGTGTGGCCAGTCGGAAAGTATCAATCGCCCTCACAACTCTGTCAGCACTCAAGATGGAACTCTTAAAGTCACTCTTTAACAAAATAAGAATTGTACTTATCCTATGACAGAAATACAATCTGACATTTATATGCTTACTTTATGACTATGTTTATACAGTGAAGTATTGTCAATTCAATAATTTTCAATTCTTATTATATTTTTGTACAGATATCTCAACGTTTTCAGTCTACAAATGAAGTTAAACAAAATATTGACATTCTATTGTCCAATATAATGAAATATTTTGAAAATCATATTTATGAAGTGATTCAATTTGCTCAATCAATTTCATATTTTCAAGAACTTTCAGAATTCGATATGAAAATACTTATTCAACAAAGCATTTATCCAATTATATTAATTCAATTCTCTCAGGAATATAATTATTTCAATTTACAAAATGAAATAAATTTAAATAACTTGCCATTATTTAAAATTTTATGTGAACAAATTAGTTTAACAGAAAAACTATTGAAACCATTGAACCTAGATGAAATAGAAATTGGTTTGTTATACTGTATTGAATTATTTCAAGGAGGTGAGTTGACCTTGAAACATTGATAATCATTCTACTTGTTATAACTATCATTGTTTTAATACATCAAATTAATATGTTTAGTAATTTTAATTTGGCAGTAAATTTGATACTGTCTACCGGTAACTGGTATGCTGAAATTTAAGCTTTATGTGATGTGATTGACACGGATGGTTATTATTTCATGCTAATAAACAATTAAATCAATGAACAGTAGAATTCGATCAGTATTTAGGGCTAGATAATATGAAGTTGGCTACCATCCACTGACCAATCAATATGTCTAATCCAGTATTACAAGAGGTCGGTCGTGGCCTGAATAGCTAAGTGACGCGGATTCAAATCTGAGGCGAGATATCAGTTCTGTAAAGGTTGGAAATATGCTTTGCTGAATGAACCAATTGCTTTTCTGTATTTAGTGAAAAACTACATTCTCAGCCAAAATACCGAAACGTGGTTGGTTATTTCGGAAGTTTTCAAGATATCCTTTGAAGTCACTCGAAGAAGTCCTAAGTTCAGTCTTTATTACCAGTTTGATTTCATAGGTGACATTATAAGCTATCCTTAACCACTAATTATGTAACCAGTAAAGTTTCTTCATTTTATGAAAATACTACATTTTTAGCCAAAATGAAAAACCCTGACTGATTATCTTGGTGGTTTTTAGGGGGCCCTATAGAGTTACTCTATTTGACAAAATCAAAGTCTGTATTTCCTACAGAGTATTTAAACCTAACCCATTTAGTCCAATCACTGAACGACTCTAAAGACCACTCTAATAAATGATGAGATAACCAATCACGTTTCTTTACCTTATGAAAAAAACTACCTTCCCAACCGGAATGGAAAAACCTGATTGGCTATCCCAGCAGATGTCGGGTGACCTTTAAGGTCACTCCATTTTTACCTTCTTCTAAATGACTTTGGTCCGGATTAAGAGATAATATGGTCTGGTTAGGCGTTTCTATTATGATCCTCAAACTTGAAAAAATTACACACACACACACACATGCACATATTGATAAATAGACATTGAGAGAAATTAAAAAAAGATATTGTACACTATAGTAACTGATAAACATTTGACTACTACCTAGTTGTCCATGTTTTTCTGATATAAAATAACTTTTAACATTTTCATCTTACAGATAGAAGACTATTGAATGATTCAGCAAAGGTTGATAAAGCCTATCAAGAAATACTGCAAGTATTAAAAGATTATGAAACAAGTAAGGAAATGGTGATGATAAGTAATTCTGTTTTATTTTGCATACTATTTTGGAGTACTTTTGATATATTCTTGACTATATATATGCATAATTATTTATTAGTTGTCCTTTGGATTCCTAGTAGAACATAGGGCTTCAGCAGCACACCTCCATTCCACTCTGTTCTCTGCAGTCTTCAAAACCTGGTGCCACGACTCTCCACGAGCTTTCATTTCTTCCTCACATGATCTCCTCCATGTCATCCTCGGACGTACAACTCGTCGTTTCCCCCTTTGGATTCCACTCGAGGACCTGTTGCGGGATGCTCCCGAACTGTCTTCTCAGTGTATGCCCAACCCATCTCCACTTTCTTCTTCTGAATATATTTGTTGGGTGATAGGTTCGTGACTGATTCGTTGATAGCCAGAGTTCCTTGTTGCTTATTCTTTCTGGCCATCTGAGCTCCAGTAATGAGCGTAGGCAGTTGTTGATGAATATCTGTAGTTTGTTGGAAATGCTTTTCGTAACGCACCAAGTCTCTGAACTATATAGAAACACTGACTTGACTGAATTAGTGTTGAAAGTCCGGATGTTGTTCACGCTTTATGCTGAGTGCAGTGAAGCAGATCTCCTCACTGGTTTCAGGTTAATGAAGGCCTGTCTTGCTATTCTGATCCTTGCTTCGATGTCCTCATCTGTGCCGCCTGTAGTTGAAGCGATGCTGCCTAGGTAGGTGAGAGAGACTACTTATTTTAGATTTCTCCCGTTCATGGTGATTGGTGCTTGTTGTTGATGCTGATGTTGGTTGGATATCTTCATCACCTCCATCTTCTCTACATTCACTTGAAGTCCTGTCTTGGCTGCTTCTTCTATCAACTTGTTAGTTTTCGCCTGTAGATCTTCAGGTTTGTGCTACAAGACATTAGACATAGGTCATCATCGTTGGCGAAATCCAAATCGTCTAGGGTCTTTTCATCGGTCCCGCCAGTGTATGCCTATCTTCTCGCTCCTCACTGTTTGCTGCATGATGCAGTCCATTCGACCAAAATCAGGAAGATCATGGGTGATAGTAGGCAGCCTTGTCTTACTCTAGTCCCTTGTCTTCACTTCAAAAGCGTCACCGAGCTTTCCATTGTGGATCACTTGGTACGCGGCCTTTTCGTATAGCTGTTGAATGAGGTCGATAAAGGTTTGTGGCACTTCATATATATATATATATATATATATATATATATATATATATATATATATATATATCCGAGCTCAGAGGTAAAGTCGCTGACTACAACGCTGGGTGACGCGGGTTCGGATCTCAGGCGGGACATCAGTTCCGTCAAGGTTGCAGATACGCCTTACTCACGAGTGCCAAAAAGCACGAAACCTAGGTCCAGGACTTCCTGCCGATTTCCTCCAACCAACTAATATCTAATAATGTGCACCGCGATGCTGAGCTTCCTAGCTTGGTTGCGACATTGCAAATATGATCGATAGAATTCGATCTGCACTCAGGACTAGACAACATGAAATTGGTTGCACTCCCGTGACCAATCAATACAGATAATTCACATCGTTATCTAATTTGAACAGTGACCCATTGAATTACTGATTACGTTACTCTACTTGGGTAAGAGATATGATACAGCATAAAAATTGGTTTGGTTTAGCTTGTGGATAATTTGAAATCAAATCTGTTCTGAGCAACCAGTGTTAGTACAATCAAACGATAGTAATACGTTATGAATTCTCAACGTTATCGGGAAAAACCGTTGGTGATTGAAGTGAAATTAAGATGTAGCCAGTAGCCGGTCGTCATAGCTCAGCTGGTAGAGGACTGGCTCGGTAACCTGGAGGTTGTTAGGTGGAATCTTGCCATGGGCCAGGTTTCCATTTCACTCAGAATAGTAATATACTGCAGTTCTTTGCATCTGTAAGCCCATCTTTTACAGGTGTATAGCTTATTGCCAATTTTACAGTTAGTTTGAAAAACGGTCACTTGGAACCATTTTAAAAGTGCCTAGAAGTATATGATGCATTTCAAAGACATATCTAAAAGATTAAAACAAAACAAAAGAGATTCGACGAAAGAAATGTGTTGGAAAAATTCCGGTAACCCAAAGTTTAAGCAGGCCATCAGCTGAAACAATATATGTAAAACATTACATTTTTTACTGGAATAATATCCATTGCTACATTTGGTTTTTACACATGATCTTAGCTCAGAGAGCCGATGACTTGTGTCAAATGTCGCACAAACTCGAAGATCTACAGGCGAAAACTAACAGGTTGACAGAAGAAGCAGCTAAGACAGGACTTCAAGTGAATGTAGAGAAGACGGAGGTGATGATGATATGCAACCAACACCACCACCACCACCAACAAAAAGCTGCAATCGCCATTAACGGGAGAAACTTAAAGAAAGTAGCCTCTTTCCCCTAACTAGGCTGGGCAGCATCGTTTGAACTACAGGCGGCACAGATGGGGACGTCAAAGCTAGGATCGGAAAGCATGATGGGCGTTCATTAGCCTGAAACCAGTGTGGAGATCTTGTTCACTCAGCATAAAGCGTGAACAACATCTGGATTTTCAACACCGATGTCAAGTCAGTGATGGTTGAGAGAGTTGGCGCGTTTCAAAAAGCATTTCCAACAAACTACAGATATTCATCAACAGATGCCGCATACGCTCCACTCAGTGCTAAAGATAAGATGGTCAGACAGAACAAGCAAGGAGGAACTCTGGGAACGAACCAGCCAAGAACCCATTACTCAACAAATATGCAGAAGAGGAAGGTGGAGATGGATTAGGCATGCATTGAGAAGACCATTCGGGACATCATAAGCCAGGCAGTTGAGTGGAAGCCAAAGGGGAAACGACGAGTTGGGCGTTCGAGGGTGACATGGAGTAGATGGTGTGAGGAAGAAATGAGAGCTTCTGGGTAGTCGTGGAGCCAGGTTCAAAATATTTCATATAACAAAGTGCAATGGTGACGTGTTCTGAAGCCCTATGTTCTACTAGGGACTCAAGGGACAAATAATGTAATGATAAAAACATATTTAGTTTGAAAGCCATTTGAATGAACAAAGAATATTCTTTTCGATAACTTCTTCTTCTATAAGTTTTAACACGACGGCCTTCTTGAAACTTGGGCTACCAGATTTATCCACTGAACATTTTTCAATCTGTTTTAGTCATCTAAATATGTCATTTGAATGTATCATATACGATTGCACATTTTTAAACTGTTTCCGTTTCTCGTGTCAGTAATAAAGCAGAGAAAAAAAATTTACGTTATATGAAAATGGACCTTTCATTGAAAAAAAAGGTACATTATACTTCTACCGTCACATGCTTAGCTCGAGTTACATATATCTGTACTGTCTGAATGAACCGGCACCACAAAAATTGCGCTTGCATTTCTGTTGATTATTCATTATGAACCAAATGCCTATCGCGATCCAGCTGGCTACTTCACATTATTGCCTTGAATACTGTTATTATTAACACTATTCAGATGCAATAACCATTTCATCTGATAGTGTTGTTTTGGGAGTGAGTTTGTTGAAAAACCACATACTGAGAATTCCACACCATATCATACATATAGTTTGGAATAAAGCGATTATTATTATTATTATTATTATTATTATTATTATTATTATTATTATTATTATTACAGTTACATGCTCATTCTGTGTACTTTCGCATCAACAATATTAGGATTTCGCTTATCAGTTTGTTAATGTTAACATATAATTGAGGAAATCATTTCAGAAAAGTCTTATATGAGAGTTAACAATGGAATCAATTATTACTGGAATTCAATTTAAACCAGTTGATTATACAGTGTAGATAATAGTGTAAGATGATAATTTAATAAAACAGTTGAAAGGTGTTTATGAACGTTGGATGAAATAAGGTAACAACGATAATTTGACGAATAGCTGCTTTATAGAATGTTACTTATGTTGAGGGACACAGGAGGGTTAAGAGAAGGCGTTATAATGATTTCAGATTATAGGGATGGAGGGATATCTACAGTATGAAATTTGAAAATTAGATTAACTAGGGGTCATAGTAGTTGTAACGACAACACTTTCTTCTATAAACATATAACTCCAGTTGTTTGATTCTGATTGCTACTACTTCTACAGATGGAAGGATTCATAGCCGACTACCTTTTGACAAATTGATAGAAACCTGGTTCAGAATGGTTAACAACTCATTCATATTCACCTTATGGTTCGGTAATAGTCTTTAGTGTACATTTACTTAATCATACTGACAGGTCTTCATGAGAAGCGGCCAACATAACTCGCTCCACAGGAACAGGCGAACTGATAAACACACCATTAAGTGGTTAGTCTAGCCAGTTCATTTTTCAGTCTCGGTGTCAGCATTTGGCATGTGGAGAACGTAATTTATCAGCATTAATAATTGTCTAAATTGATTTATATACTTAGTGAATTAATATCTTGCTGTCAATTGTACTCGAATGTGTAGTGATTTCCTACTAACTGATGGAATATCGTTTCTTGGCATTTTACTTTATAAATTTATCACGATAGATATTTTTAATTAATGTGTATTGATTAAAGTCGTCAGTTCCTCGTCAACTGTATCTCCAAAACATATACCCTTTATTCTGTAACACGTTCCTATTATTTTACTAAACTATCACCTTATAACATTATCTACGCCGTATAATCGTCTGGATAATCAATTACTTTGAATTGAAATTCAGTAATAAACAGTTTCATCGTTAACTCTCATATAAGAGTTTCCTGAAATGACTTCCACAATTATATGTTGTCATTCAATCAATCAATGACAACAGAATCAGGCATTACTGCATAACGGTCCGAGTTGCCACAGCCACATCAAGTAAAAAGGTAGTGAGGTGGGAGATGAAGATACGAAAATTCAGTCAAAAGAAAAATAAAGTACGAAAAGAGGGAAAGGAAGAATGAGAAGATGGTGAGATTCGGTATAGCATGTGTGTGTGTCTATACATCTGTGTCATATCCCTTAGAGTCTCCAGGCACTGGTTCCTCTTGTCCCGTGGATACCAACCACCTAGTCTACATAGCTCAAACCAGCCATGTTTTAGTCTGGCCATCTCGGGCATTTTTCCAGCCTGGACCTACATCGGTCAACATTGTATGACGATGCAATCAGTGACTAGGCATACGTAGTACGTGTCCCAACCAGCTATCTCAGTTGATGAAGGTTCATAACCTCATCAACCGACTTATCTCTACTCCCTAAAACTCTACACCTGACATCTGCATTACTCACACAATGACACTACAGAATACGGCTTATACTACAAAGGCATTAATATTATTGACGTAAAAATATACAAAATGAGCATATACTTATATAGGAATTGAAGAATGTTTTTTTACTCAAGCGGTTTTTTGAATGAGAATTTCTTTTAAATGAAATATCTGATTTACTTTCATTTTTTTTAATTACTTTTATAGAATATTTCAATTCAGAAATACGTTTCTATAGATTTTTGAGTATTATAACACATTTAGATAAAATGAATAAACATCATAAGGAGGTGTTGAAAGTTGTTAAGAAAGAAAATAATTATTTACCATTGCCTAATTTGTATATTCAACTTCTACAATTGGATGAAACAGAACAACTTATAGATAATTCTATTGTTGGTGAGATATCTCAACATGAGTAAACATGAATATATAAGCAGATAGTTGAGAAATAATAACATGAGATAATACAATAACATTGTGCAATCAAAAGCCAATCCATTGATAAAACTCAGGTTCATCAATGTCTACTTCGTCTAATAATTAACATCATGTACTCACCTACCTACCTATATATATGTATATATATATATATATATATATATATATATATATATATATATATATATGTCTTGCAGATATAACAAAAACCCGGTGGTGTTATATTTGTTAGAAAATGGCAGCAGCTTACAATGATCAAATGATGATGAGTTTCACTATTGAACTGATAGAAATGGGTTTCTCACCTCTTTTTGTTTTGTTTTGAAATATTGATTAAAGTGACCGACTAATCCAAGCATGTACACATTAGCACATACAAACAATAATAATAACAATAAACTTAGCCATTTAAATTATATTTATGATCAAAATTGCCTGTTTTCTTTTTTTTTTTTCTCCTGTGCATTGTGTTAATTTATTTCCCTGGGTTTCTACTAATACTACTACTATTATTGCTAAGGTATATTTAACGAAATGTTTTCGTTTCCTTTTTAACTCTTTCTCTTTATCTAGTTCACAATAATTTCTTCATTTCAGCTTTAACAATTAATCTGTATCAGGGAATTTATTTAATAACAAAATAAAATTATATTTCTGTTATTATCTCCTATACTTCATTATTGAGTAACAAATGATATATACATATATGTGTGTCGTCATAGTTTACGCTGGGATGCAAAAGTTTGGGGATAAAGTCGTACAGTTGTATGGACAGGGTATGACAGTAGTAAGGTGTTCCTCACGGATAGTCAGCATTCCACGTTGATATTCCTTTTTTTTTCTACAAGAAGGAAGACTTAGCAATTGTTGGTCCTAAAAGTGGCATACTTCTCTTGCCGGTGGTATTTGTTTGTATGGCCTGGATACAACACAACCAAATTTAAATCTCAGACCTCCAAAGAACTTTGTGAGATTGGCATTAAACAGATTTCTCGGCTCAAGTATCTTCCAGAAATAACTTCCATGGTGAACGCAGTCCATGAAGTGTATCTGTATACTAAGACACTAGTTGTAACCGACTTTCTAGACTACTTACTTCGTTGCCTTCACTTCCTAGTGCCCACATCAATCCCCTTACCGTTTCCCCAAAGTTTCACATTGGGACTATTGCCAGTGATCCAAGCTAGCAGAACACCATTTCTAGTCTCCTAAGATCAGGCTACCAAGTCCCTAGTGGACCCCCCTAGGCCTATGACAAGATGGACAGCAACCGTCGCCCGCCAAAACTCTGGAATCTCTAGCCATGAATATGTGCTGTGTCTGTGAGACACATTTGCAGGATTTGAGTGTGGTTATTAAGTTGACTTTACCTGGACATAAACGGGAATCTTCAAAATTCACATTACGAGTATCCGAAGGCCCAACGGTTAGGTCTCGTGGACTCATTGGTATAGGCATAACATTGAGTTGTAGAGAGGAAAGTGTGCTTTTCGACTGGATACCAGTAAACAACCGTCTATGTGCTGTTCCACTGAATGGATCTGTAAGGAATAAGAAGGGTGGTGAGACCGACCGATACCCATTCGTAATCTCCGCGTACCTACCCACCGACTGTGGTTCAGGTAATGCAAAGGATGACTTCTATGATCTGTCAAATTTGTTACAAAAAGCAAAACATTCAGATGTAGTCATGATGGGAGGTGACTTAAACGCTTAAGTTTGGAAGCCAAGCCGAATGGAAAGGCATCTTGGAAGTAACTACTCAATCCCATATCGATGACTCGACAACGGTGATCATCTGTTGCAATTTTGTTCCAACAATCACTTGCTTCTGACCTTAAGCACAAAGACAGGCAGTGTCTAACATAGCGTCCACCTACTTCAAACCCACGATGGACACAAAGAAAACATATTGCTGCAGGCAATTGTTGGATTGCCGTTCTTTCTGGGGTACCAGTTTGCACTACGATCACCGCTAGTACGAGCTCGTGTTTTTCTGCCCCCTACTGATCGCAGTAAGCAATGAGGTTCATATGCGGCCGACTGGAAGATGAGAACACCTAGTACGCACTTAGGGAGGAGTTAGATAAGCATTTATCGCAAGGTAACAGCAATGCTCATCCTGTGGAAGCATGATGTGATAATAAGTCTGCTGTAGAAACAGCAGTAAAGACAATTGGCAACCTACAGAAGGTTACCAAAGATCACTGGATTTCCGCTACGTCATCAAAAACGATTAGAGAGAAAACTGATTACATATGGGTCTGACCAAGATCAAGAGCGAAAGCAACTCATATGTAAGTTAACCGAGAATCTTCACGTCGATCACTAGCAGTGGTGGGTAAAGAAAGTAAGAGACAGAGAAGGCAGCAGCAGGGATTATATAGGATTCCAAAAGATCCTGGGAAGAAGGCTATAGTCAGTGAAACCGTAACCCATGGGACGCTGAAAACCTCCTAGGACACGTGGCTAGAACGCTGATCGGAACCCTGAATCACGGTTCAATTTGCTCCCAACAACTCTTCAGTTCCTAAACGTACAACCTCGTGCACAGGCTCCAGTTGCTACACTTCACACTAGTATACAAAGAACAGTTGGATGGAATAAAAGTGATATTAAAATAGAAAAAGTTGTATGAGAGAATAAACAATTTGAAGATATAAGTTAGTCCAAACATTTAAGCTTCAGAAAATTTCACAGAGTGAATACATCTGCACCATTGTGACCGATTTCCAGCCATATCACCAACACTCCTCAACAACTGGTTCCTCTCATCTCGACGACCTCAACCACGTAGTCTACATCTCCCCACACATCTCAGACCAACGGTCAGAGACTGCGTCAACTAGTCTCACCTCTTCCTTCATCTGCCCACCATCAATCCTCTCACTACCTAGTCCAACTTCCCATAGCATAGCATGCCACGTTGAGTTGGGCGGTGGATGATTGGCTGGCATGCACAAGCCATCTCACCCGATGAAAGTTCACAACCTCATCAGTCGACTTACATACCTTGCCTAGTACCCTTTACCTGACCTCAACATCCCTCACACGATGATTCCAGTAAACACGAGTAGTGCTGAGAACACACTCATGATCATGATCAAAACCCTGTAGTCGCTTCATATCTTCCACCTGTAACGCACAAGTCTCCCAGCCAAATAACAGGACAGAAGGTACTGCAGCGGATCAGTATACTCGTTCATTTCATGGATAGTGAGATGTCTCGAAGCTGGCGAATTCCAAACGGGCCTTGTGTGTCCGAGATGAAATTTCGTCAGCAACCAGTTTGTTCGGGCTGATGTAACTTCTCAAGTAAGTGAATTGGTCGACACATTCCACCTCTTCATTCCTCATCATTGAGCTGGGAGTCGTTGCAGTCCAGTCCTGGAGCATCATCTTACATTTGACAGGTGCGAAACGCATGCCAAATGTACACAGACATCTGCTTGACGCGTTCAGAAGACCCTACATTTTATCAGTGTCTTCAATTAGTAGGACAATATCATCTGCATACTTCACGTCAACCAGATGACCTCCACGGAGTAGGTCAATCTCTGTGATGTCAGACTTTCCTAAAGTTATTTCCATTGGTACATCCATAGTGAAACTAAATAGGAACAGTGACAATGGATATCCCTGGTGGACATCACTAGTAGTCGTCAATTCTGATGACAGCTCTTACACGGTTGCTGAGAGGATTGAATTTTTATCATCCCAGATTTCAAGTTATAGCAACTACAGCTCCTAACCACTAATGTATAACATTTAGGCCTTGATTCGTGGATTTGCATTTCAGTAAATCACTTAAGCTATGATTTTATGGCTGAGTGCGATGACACTTTGACAACTTACTAAAATACCAATACTGACTCGGTGTGCACAACACACGGTTCATTCACATCATGTGATGCAATTTTGTAATCGTCCCCCATAAACTTGCATCATTTGCTTAGTAATGCATGTAACCCTAACAGTGATCACCAGATAGTTCTATCAAACACTAACAGTCGTGTGTGAAGTATTCACATTCCTGTTAAGTAACTTCAAATCACGAAGTTTGGACCATAAGCGGAAACGTAACCCTTGCAAAACAGAAACTTTCTTGTTGTAGATAAGTTGAGTTTTGACCACCCTGAATTTACTACTCATATCAGCACAGGTAGGTAGCAAATGTGTTAAACACTTTAAACGGTCATAGATAACTGCAACAGTTGATTTACCTTCTGAACCCAGTACTATGCATCTAGTACCGTTCAGCAGACGAATCGAAAACATGTAAAACTTCAGAAATACCGTTGATCAAACATCCAAGAGTATTACAGTAGAAAAAATCAAATGACTACGTTATACAGTCAATGCTGAAACAGAATCCCTGATGTCAATCAATATAGCGTAAGTTGGATAATACTAAACAAGCTTAGTCTAACCATAACAGGATTTCATTGATATCCAGAGTCGGAACAACTCTTGAAATAGGTAGAATAATCGAACAGTACCTACTGTTTATAATACAATTCCTGTATAACAGCATGTACTTCTTTGATCAGCATAACTGCGATGATTTACTGTAAAGAGTACAACTTATGTTTATTTAATTGAATAACCAATTCCTCAATCAGTTTGATAGACAGTCTAACACAGGATACGCATTTCGTCTCACTACTAAGTGATGCTGTTCTAACTGAGATATAAACCCATGGCTTCAAACACCAAAGCGTTATTCACTACACAACTGAGTCACAACAGCCACCATTTACACAATAGATACTAGTAAAAATAGACAACAACTTATATCGTGATTCAGCAACCGAGTGGACAACGTTCTGAGGTCCAAAGCAATGGGTTCGAGTCTCAGAGGGAATACCATTACTCAATCGTAAGCTGACAGGTTTCAAATAAGCGAGAATGTTTATCCTCGACTCCATAGCTGGTTACTACCTATCACTAATATAAGAGTTAAGTTACCGATGATATCCAGGTTTTAGCACAAAATATTGACCGATCGAGTTCAATCAACGACAGGGAAATTCTATCGATTAATTATTTATCGATTTGTAGTTGCTGATCGTATCTCTTCAAATTCAGAAATTGTAAATGTCATTTAATTTTCGCTGAAATAATACAACAGCATACTTTACTACCTTCAATCTCAATAAGGAAAATAGATTTTGTCTGTTTTTGTTTATATCGCAATTTCTCTCGAATAATTCCTTACCAGCAGCTGAATTTAACTATATGTATATGACAGGAGAGAGATAAACATCTAGGTGTATAAAATGTGATCAAGAAACCCTTTTATCAACAGTATTGTAATCATCAACTGTACTATAATATTTGATACTGTGTAATGATTGAAGATGAAATGAGAATTTGGACCGCAGTCAGATTCTAACCAGTGACTACCGGGTTTCCGGCCCGATGCTCTATCAACTAAAAACTACGAAGTTCGACTGATAATAAGCTTTCCTTTTTGAGACATAAAAGACTGACTTATTGAAAACATATTATTAATGCAGAAAATTGAGAATCCACTTCAAAGTAACCTTGCACACATTCATGTATTAGGCAATGAATCAAATCTCAGAAAGTGAGAACAGTCTTTGAAACCCTCGACTTATAGGGTTGAAAGTCAACTCCCTTAAACTAATCCAGTCACAATTATGCAAAATGAAGAACAACATCAATAAGTGTGATATAATAAAAAACAAACAAATCACATTGAATTTTGAAATAAAACAAGAGATAAATCAACTATTCATCAAATGGAATAAATAAAATAAAAGTAGCCAACAGTAAATACTTGAACAGAAGGAAAAGAATCATGAATTCTATGCATAATACTCCTAATTTATTATAGTATAGTATGCAAGTCAATTATCAATATTATTCGAAGGATAATTTCATTCATGAAACTATTTGAAAAAAAAAATATCTCCACATAAATTGATGACCAATGATGGATAAATCATCATCAATCGACCAATCAATATTTCAATATTCCATCAAATGCCAGTTGTACACCAGGGTATACATCCATTGTACGTGATTTTAAAGATAACTAGAAATGAATAGAAGCAAAATGAATTAGTTGATAGGAGGCAGGGGGGGGGGCGGAGGTAACGAAAAAGCATTTTGTATATTTTCTTCTTCTTCTTTACAAAAGGTGTTTAATGTATTTAACTAAAAACTAGAACGTTCATCTTGATGATTTAGTAATGGTCCTATTTAGGAAACAGATCGATGTACCTACACATACCTCAGTGCAGAGTGATGTTTTTTCCCACTGAGACTCAAACCACGTACCTATCCGCTCCACTATGCCACAGAGGAACGATAGCCACTTCTTGTACAACAGATAGTAGTTATTACTATTTATTGACATACCTGGAATTCTCCGTTTGTTCATTGGATCAAATTATTCTGCTAACCACAACCAAACAAATTACCTTAATTAACATTCAGGCAATATCGTACCCATCACTTCAAACGTCAAGTCGTTATCCATGCCACAGAGGAAAGATAGTCACTTATAACGGGTATTAGTTATTAATATTTAATGATGTACTTGTAGTATTCCCTCGTTCCATTGGATCAAATTCTTCAACCTCTATTCATTCACGTAATATCGAGGCATCCGCATAAGAGTCTATATGTCAATAGAGCTCGAACAATTCCATCCAACAAAACAAGGGAGAATAACAAGTATGTCAATAACTAAATTTCTGGCTACAAAAAGAGTTTCAATAATCCGATTAGTTGTTCGCCGAAAATGGATACTTTCAACAATTTATGATATATTAATCGAGGTGACTCATAATTACTACTTAAAGTAGACTAAATTTCATTTTTCCATGGTCTTCTAGGAAGAACTAGAACATACCCAATATACGTAAACGTGTATTACTCCCGTAGCGTATTGGGCGGAATGTTCAAGAAATTATTACGCTACATTTAGTCACTGTCAAAAATGCGTTTAGCCGCCTAGAAGATCAACGTAAACCCTCACAGAAATCATGTTAAGGTATACATATCAAATTTTTTACTCTCAGTCACGATAGTACTCCAAAAAGTTAAATGGATTCACTTATAAGATTTGGCTTGAAATTCCTAACGAATTTTCTTGGATAACTACGCTAGTTCTATTCACGATATCCGCTTCATATAAGTGTAGCTATACCTTGAGAGGCTAAGTCAAAGACACTAGTATGCCTTACGCTGATAAGTCACTAAAGAGTAGTCACTTTCAGGTTGTTCAATCTTAAGTGCTGATCGAATGCTGTTGATCTTCTTTTACGATATCATCAGCAGGCTAGAAGACTCAGCATCACGGTCCGCTTTGAAGTAAGATGACTGAAGGCAATCAGCACCAATTCTTTCTAGATCTAGGTTTCGGACTTCTTGAAACTCATCAGCAAGGTGTATACGTAACCTCCTGAGAGACTCATATTCACGTCACTCACTGTTGAAGTCATGAATGTCATCACTCAGCTATCTGATCCATGATTGACTTACTGTAGAAGTAGATCAAGTACATTTTGGAACAGTGGAATACACGTCTCTCAGATTCGTCTGATGTGAAGTTAGTGGTATTAGTAGGATCAAATCTGAACATAGCAACCCACAACATCACTAACAGGTGGAACCAATTGACGCTTAGATCAGTAACAGAGACCAACTAATCAGCTCAAAAATAAAACGACCATAATTGGCGTTATTATTCGTATAGAAATAAAATGGATTAGATGAAAAGGAAATTCAGTGGGGTCATGTTTAAGATATTAAATAGAACAAAATAATGAACCATTAACCCTGACCATTCTATGTATTTGTCATTGCCCAACTTGTATCCCATGTGCACTAAACCATCAACAACACATAACCTTTTACGAATAACATTGGCCCTCAGTTGTTTACGTTATGCCGACACAGTTCGAACTCATGATTTAGTTGGTTGGTAACCAGTAAGTAGTGTAGACCAATTAGTTACAGCTTAGTTCAAAGTGCTGGTAGCTAAATCACTGATCAACTGTTGGGAGAATATGCTAGTGGTATTTAATTTTGCGTAGGTAAAACATCATGTAATCTGATAATTTACTTAATTTTGGATGGCAGATAAGTTTGGGATGCACATTTCATTATATGTGGGACTTGTCAGCTGCACGCGCTCGAACCCATCGCTTCAAACGCCAAAGCATTATTCACTAGACCACTGAGGCATAATAACCACGTCTTTTACAACGAGTGTGAGTTAATACTGTTTGCTGATATGATTGTAGTTCTCCGTTGTTTTTACTGGATCGAATTGTTCAACGTCTATAAGCATATGCGCTCCTATGCGGATGCCTCGATATTACCTGGATATTTACTTGGTTGTGGATAGCAAAGGAATCCAGGATGCGCATTTCAGGCAGCATCAAGGCATCTCTGCATAGGAGTTCATATGCCAACAGAGGTCGAATAATCCAATCTAGTATAACTACAAATAGTAGTTATGTAATCTAGTTAACATTGGGAAGATAAAAAATAAATAAAATTTTGGCACTATTGACTCATTCAAAAGAAAAAAAACATTCAGCTTAAATAGATTAACTAGATGAACATAGTGTAGAGGTAAAAGTGATTATATAATCATAAAATCTTACAATGAAAGATGGATTATCAGGTTGAATTTTGAGTTCAGCTAACACCCAAATACCATTTGTAAGCTTCATAGATTGATAAAGCATATCCTGACCATCCACATTGCGTTTAGCTATAGTGAATACATTATTTTGACGCAGCTTATTGCTACAAGCATCTAAAAGACGTACAGAATTGATAATTCATGAAATTAAACTTAATGGAAGTAACCCAATGAACATGCAAATAACAATAAACTAAGAAGAAAAGTTAATCTTATATACTTACTGGTGTAGTGGATGCTACTTATAACAATGGATATAAGTAGTACATGTTTACAGGTCGATAGAAATCATAGGGAATTTACCACCAGCAATGCGTAAAGATTCTGCCCAGAGAAAAGTAATCTGAGCGTATTAAGAGCAAGTCGAGATAGAAGCAGAAAAGGGAATGAAACACATTGTTCAAATGACTATTTATATGGAAAGTGTCTCTGTCATTTCTTACACTAACCACTGTGAACCTCTCAGATCCATTTAAATGAATAAACTAATTGGTCATTGGAGAGACTGTCCAATTTCATACTACCTGGTCCAACGTGCTGACACTGAATCCTATTGTAATGTAGTCAGTGAGTTAGGAGAATCAAACACTCAGCTATCCTGTGCACATTCGTAGGGTTGTCAAAGAGCCACACCTATTGTGTGATGGCTAGTGATACTACTTGGCTACTCCAATCTATGACCTATTATTATAAGTTGAAGTTTATCTCCCTAAACCACTCTCAGTCACAGCTTCACGATTAGGAGAATCCCTATTGCAGTGCACTTTAATGTTAACCGGCTTTGTATACCATGAAACACTAAGCCTACAACACTGTAGATAGATTAAAAAAAAGAATTAGACCAAATAGCTAGCTCTCCAGGGCGATAAGTATCTAGACGACTTGTTTTACTCTTGAATGGAAAATCATATACTAACAACACTTGGTAAACATACACTCATGTAGTAAATGAAGTATTATTTTTAAATAGCACTGCAGATGTTTACTTCACACCCTTTCTAGTTGCAAATATATGGGGGGCGGGGAAGAATGAAGGAAAAATAAACTGAAAGGTAGTAATCCATTCTATTCCTCATATTCATTCTTCTTGTTTTTATATTACTCAACAGATTGATTATGATAAAAATGTAACTTTTATCTTTCTGCTATATACCTTGACCGGGGTATTCACCTGATATTTTCAATGCATATTTTGTGTTCCCTTCCTGCATACCAATCTTGTCATGAACACTGTCACACTTCACTAAGAGTAGGACGTAGATATATGCTTCGTTATGATCAATAACTCAGACTTAATTAATAGTAATTATATATATATATATATATATATATATATATATATATATATATATATATATATATATATCACTATCTTAAAAGCAGTATGATTTGTGGAGTTACAATACTATCGGAACAGAAATTTTCATTCTCAATAAAATTAAGTACTTTAATGATACTCAGACTATTCCTTCTACCTGTCTTCTAAAGTTAACTGAACTGAAGAAGAATTGAGTACAACGTGAGTATGCTTAAAAAAAGTATTACACAACTATTGATTGTGAATAAGTGAAACATATGTTATGTATGCCTCCTCCTCCAACCAACAACAAGCATCAACCACCATGAACAGGAGAAATCTAAAATAAGTAGTCTCTCTCACCTACCTAGGCAGCATCGCTTCAACTACAGGCGGCACAGATGAGGACATCGAAGCAAGGATCAGAATAGCAAGACAGGCCTTCATTAACCTGAAACCAGTGAGGAGATCTGCTTCACTGCACTCAGCATAAAGCGTGAACAACATCCGGACTTTCAACACTAATTCAGTCAAGTCAGTGTTTCTATATAGTTCAGAGACTTGGCACGTTACGAAACGCATTTGCAATAAACTGCAGACATGCATCAGGCCACAGCTGCCGCCTACGCCTACACTCGCTCAATACTGAAGATCAGATAGGTGGCTAGAACAATGAGAATAAGCAACAAGGAACTCTGGCTGGCAACGAATCAACCAAGAACCCATCGCCGAACGAATATCCAGAAGAAAGTGGAGATGGATTGGGCATACACTGAGAAAACCGTTCGGGGACAGCACGCGCCAGGCACTTGAGTGGAACCTAGATGGGAAACGACAAGTTGGGCGTCCGAGTCAAGGGTGACATGGAGATCGTGTGAGGCAGAAATGAAAGCTTGTGGGCAGTCGTGGAGCCAGTTTGAAAGATTGCAGAGAACAGAGTGCACTGAAGACGTGCTAGTGAAGCCCTATATTCCACTAGGAACCCAAGGGGAAAAATAATAATGATAATAATAGTAATAAGGGATAGATTTTTTAATATCACCAACATTGTTACGATGAATATCTTCCTATATCATTTTTTGATGTGGCTTTAACAGGTGCAAGAATCTGTAGGAGATGCACTTGCAGTAAACTTATAGTCGACTGAAATAAACTAGATATCAAGAACCAATTAAAAAGTGTTCCTGTTTCAGATTAAATGCGAATACCATTGACAGGCATGTTTTTCACAAAATACAATTAAATTACTCTTGGTAGATATGAACAACAATGTTCCGAAAAAAAAACAACAACACCATAACAGCTAGCTAGTAAAATCAAATTAAAGAAGTTATGTAAGTAATTCATGTTCCTAATCCGTATAGGTTCAACTGGCTAATGGACTACTTATGAGTAATACATTAAAACTAGGAAACTGTTAACAATTATAAACTGAATTCAGTATCATCTACTTGTGTATTATACCACCTCTATATAAAGAAACTACTTCTGCTTTATTAACATGAATAATGACAAAAGTTTGGATTGAATAAATCTGAGTGTAATCATGCTACTTTGATTTTATTATGAAAAACAATAGTGAGACTGAACTCATTGCAAGAAGAGGAAGATTAAACGAGAACAGTATAAATTTACTAATTTAATATCATCAATGAGACTTCAAAAATGCTCTACTACTTACTTCATTCTACTCTCTAAGGGATTTCTATTTTACATAGGTGCTTTCCTATACCTTATATGGCATCAGATGGAATCACTTATGAACTAAATGAAGAGAATATACCCTATTATGCTTGGATAACATGTTACAGATGATATCGATAAATGAAAAACCGGAAATAAACAATGTCATCGATGAACATAGAAGATACTTACCAGCAGTAAGATTTATTGGATTTAGTGTAAATTGTTGTTCATTTTGGCTAGGTATATCTTTCCATGTGGCTAAGAAGACTCGTTTGTCCATTTCACCATCTTCTACAAATAGTATATGCATTGGAACCAAAGCAGCGAAGTAAAACACATCAATGTTGTTCTTCACAGCAATCTATAGAAATAAAATTATATTTAGATGAGAAAGTAGGAAGAATAAAGAGTGATCGAATTAATTTGCACTTAAAAACCGAATATAGACTTCACGTATCACAGGGTACCTGGTGGTTATGTTAGCTACCCTATGAGTGCTTTATACCAGCCAGACTTCCTCATAAGTGAACGATATAAATACTGGTGTGGTCGGGTTCAAACTTATGATCCATTAACTGAGTTTCCGAAGACTAAATTAATGTTCTGCGGATTGGAGTGACTTATGTGGATTATTATAAGCAGGCATACTAGTGACATAACCTTAAGAAAGTCTGACTTCACAGAGATTGACCTACTCCGTGGAGGTCATCTGGTTGACGTGAAGTATGCAGATAATATTGTCCTACTAATTGAAGACACTGATAAAATGTAGGGTCTTCTGAACGCATCAAGCAGATGTTTGTGTACATTTGGCATGCGTTTCGCACCTGTCAAATGTAAGATGATGCTCCAGGACTGGACTGCAACGACTCCCAGCTCAATGATGAGGAATGAAGAGGTGGAATGTGTCGACCAATTCACTTACTTGAGAAGTTACATCAGCCCGAACAAACTGGTTGCTGACGAAATTTCATCTCGGACACACAAGGCCCGTTTGGAATTCGCCAGCTTCGAGACATCTCACTATCCATGAAATGAACGAGTATACTGATCCGCTGCAGTACCTTCTGTCCTGTTATTTGGCTGGGAGACTTGTGCGTTACAGGTGGAAGATATGAAGCGACTACAGGGTTTTGATCATGATCATGAGTGTGTTCTCAGCACTACTCGTGTTTACTGGAATCATCGTGTGAGGGATGTTGAGGTCAGGTAAAGGGTACTAGGCAAGGTATGTAAGTCGACTGATGAGGTTGTGAACTTTCATCGGGTGAGATGGCTTGTGCATGCCAGCCAATCATCCACCGCCCAACTCAACGTGGCATGCTATGCTATGGGAAGTTGGACTAGGTAGTGAGAGGATTGATGGTGGGCAGATGAAGGAAGAGGTGAGACTAGTTGACGCAGTCTCTGACCGTTGGTCTGAGATGTGTGGGGAGATGTAGACTACGTGGTTGAGGTCGTCGAGATGAGAGGAACCAGTTGTTGAGGAGTGTTGGTGATATGGCTGGAAATCGGTCACAATGGTGCAGATGTATTCACTCTGTGAAATTTTCTGAAGCTTAAATGTTTGGACTAACTTATATCTTCAAATTGTTTATTCTCTCATACAACTTTTTCTATTTTAATATCACTCTTATTCTATCCAGCTACACTACTGTGTAGTGTGGCAACTTGAGCCGATGCACCTATGTGTGAGGTTCTATATTGACTTTGTTGATCTGTCTGTCTGTGAACATAACACCAGACAAAAAGTACACGTAACTGTGAAAAATACGATTAAGTTTATATAACTCAGGTGCTTTACCACCAAAATCACCGGCTTGTAAGATTTATCTACATTAGTGTCTATTCACTGGTTAAATAAAAATAAATAACAGTGAAAACTAACCTGAAGATTCATAAGTGGATCCATTTTCATCACAGGACCTGTGGTTGCTAAAGGAAGAGACACGTTGACAGACTGACGAGGCATTAAAGGAGTAGGAACATTTAATGCTTGGGCTGGAACTAAACCAAAGCTATTTTTATTAAACTGTATTGCGAATCCGGACATTGGAGTTAGTGTATTATTGGTCAGGGTTAGCTCCATAAAGGCTTGTCCAGCATCTGTTCTACGAGCAAATGTTCCACGGATTTCCAGACCTTTACCACGAATAGCTTCTAACCACACAGTTGCAGGGGGTACAAAATAAGAATTAGTACCACTGGAGAGATCAGTCATTTTGGTTCCTCCGAAAATATCAGCCAACACATCGACAGCGGATGAAGAGGCTACACAAAGGCAAGAGAGAGAAAACAAGAAGTTACTTATTCCAGCGCTCGAACAGCTAGAAACGGATACTAGTAGAGGTACTTTCGGGGGGGGGGGGTATGAATACATACAGGTCAATCATTACACATGATAACCTATCCTAATCCAAAATAAATGTATATATTTATTCGCTATCACTAAAACAAGTGGACATAGCCATATAAAACTGTAAACAAAGTGAATAATAATTGATCTCCACGCGGTGAAACAAATATACTTCAGAGTAAAGAATAAACATATCTTACTGCCTCCAGTTTGGCTCTTCTGTTCTTCACTTCCATATGTTCCAGTTATACCTGGAAGGAGATCATCTAAGCCATCACCTAGAAGATCAGGAGTTGTTGATCCATAGCTAGTAGTCACCGGATGTGGACGAGAGAATTGGTGAATAGTGGTTGAATCGAATGTAGATGGTCCACCACCCAGATCGATATCTAATAGGTCACCAATTAATGTTTCCTGATTTTTAAGGAAAAAAAAGTAACCCCATCGACGGTATTTATATTCTCAGAAAAGATTTTAAAAAACCTAGGCGAAATATGTATTACCTATTTATATTATCACTAGCTCTTTATAGAAACAGAATTAATCTCAACAGATCCGATAAAGGCAGGTGACAAACATCCATCTTCGTCTATCGCTGAAACATATACTAGAAACTAACCATAGGATAGACATGAAAACAGCCTTCAAAGTACTACATAAAAGTGGTCAGAACCGAGTGCTTAAATTTATTGAAGCTCTTGCCATCCGTAAATGTAAACCCCCTTTATGTATACAAAAACAATTCGTACTCACGTTAAACTTAACTTGGTAGTACTGATTTTAATTTTTATACCAAGAGTAAGGTTTTCCTTTTTTTCTTCTATCCTTTTCTATTCCTATGTTTCCTATTAACTTCATTGACCTTTTCGTAAATTATCATATAAATAGTTCGACAAGTCCATGTGTGATCAGATTTTTCGGAATGTATAACGCTAATACTTTACATGTTTCAGATAATCTTCATCTTCTCATTACGCTGTTTAAATTTATCAAAGGGATCAGTTGCTTTAGAATTATTCTGTTTGATAAAAGTGAACACCTTAAAATTAAGTATGATTGTATCGGTCGAAGCATGTATATTTGACTTTCTTGGTTGTATTGTGTTCTCTGAGCTGGGTTGTTTAATCGTGAAGATTTCATCGTCCTTCTAGACGATATCATCAGCACTAACTTCAGTATGGAGTGAGTTGTCAATATCTCTCCGTGAGTGATTTATTAGCTTGCTCTGACGATGTGGTCTGTGATTGGCTGTTTCCTTTGATTGTTGTATCATTGACTGTATAGACTTTCCTGTTGGCTGTTCCTCTGCTTCACCTCTCACCTTTCTGTCTTTTCTCATTGATTGGTAGATTGGATCTATGTCTATACTTTAGAAGTAGTATTCATGATGGACTGACATCAGTTGGGGAACCATTGAATATCTGGGAGCACTGGACAGCTGTTTCGTCCTAGTATGGGACTCCCCAGCAGTACGCTCCCACGACCCGGCTAGGGGTCGAACTCAGGACCTTCAGGTTTCACGGCGAACGCGTTAACCATTCAGCCACTGGGTCGGTTTCCAGTGGTTCACAATTTCAAACTTCTGTCAATTCACGACATAGCGTGACTGTCACCCAAGGTCTTCATCATAAAACTGGAATTAACTGCAGACAAGTCTTAAGGTATCATCTTACATTTGACAAGTTCGGAACATGTGACAAACATACGCAGATTTCTGCCCAAGGTGTTCAGATTACCCTGGATTTTGTCAGCGTTTTCGCCCAACAAAACAATGTCGTCTGCATAATTTAAGTCAACCAAATGCCCGCAATGAAGAATTACGGACATACACCCAAGAGTATCAACAACGAAAAATAAACCTACCTGAGTTGGAATAACTGTAGGAGCAGGAACATCTGGTTGTGATTCACCATAGTTCGCTGTAGAAATAGAAGAGGTTCCATTTACCCGTGCAGGAAGTTGACGACGAGCTACATGCCTACCCTCAACAAAAGAACTTGGTGGACGGTGATAAACACTAGCTAAACTAGCTAAGTGACAGATAAGTTCATCCAACAAAGTTGGTTCAAGCATGTCTGTTTCTTCTGAAATTAGCGGCTTTTCAGCTAGAACAACTTCTTTTGCAGCTGCTGGATCTGTAGATAACAAACGCCAGTAAATATATCCTCTGTCACGAAGGTCTGGATTGTCAGATTCTTGAGTAGCCAAACCAAGGACAGTTTGGACAAGCTCCTAAACAAAACATGGTAAACAAAATCACTTACAACAAGATTATTATGTCATCAATGGAAATGGCTAGTATATATATATATATATATATATATATATATATATATATATATATGAAGGGGAACATTGTATCGTGGAAAGGAATAGTGTATTATAAATACATTTCCAATGAAGAGTCAACAAACAATGCTAAGCTTTCAGTTTAGTCAGTTATTAATAAAATATAACAATTGTTGGTTCAGCTACGCGCAGTAAGTTTGTTCGTAAACTATACTCAATATTGTATCGATCTGACCGACTACTAGAGAGGAATCGAGGATGCGCGTCTCGTCCTAATTGGGGCTGGCTCATCGGCTGGATGTACCTGGACCCTAAGTGCTGAGTAATGTTGTTCTCACTATGGATCGAACCCAATGCTTTTCACTTTCAACGCCAAAGCCTTATCCATTAAACCGAGTCCCAAGCAGGACGAAACCAGAGTCCTGGATTCCTCTTCTACTCACCGACATCAATGTAACATCATGAATAAGCAGCAAGCAGTAGTATCAAGGCATCTGCACACGAGCCAATCTGCTCACAGAGGTCGAGCAATTCAGCCATGTATAACAACAGGAAATTACAAATATCATGACAACAACTACACTCAATGGGTTTTGAAACAGACTCCCTAAAGTATTACAACACAACATTGTCACTACAGAATAAAATTATCTACAAGTTTTAAATTAATCTTTTGACTTAAGCTTAATCCAATGCCGATTAGTTTCTTAAAAGAGATTTAATGTGACAAATGATGATGATTTTCTCAACCAATGTAAGTAAATACAGATGGCTTATCTATCTATCTATCTATCTTGGTTCAAGTAATCAGATTTCTACAAATAATTGTTCTAGGCAAATAGCATTATATATTGACTACACAAACACATTATCTTTCAAATAGATGAATCAGTTTTCATTTCAAATTTTTTCGTTGCATGGTAAGTAACTTAGGGGTGGGTTGGAGAAGTATATGGGGTAGTAAACGTCAATGGGACCGTGTGATAGCGAATTGACTTCCGTTTTCAAAAACATTGAAGACATTTTTTAGCCTTACCGTGGCGAGAAAAGTGAATACGTTATTTCTTTGGTAACACTTTTCTATGCTGCTATCACTCACTCACTCACTCACTCACTCACTCACTCACTCACTCACTCACTCACTCACTCACTCACTCACTCACTCACTCACTCACTCACTCACTCACTCACTCACTCACTCACTCACTCACTCACTCACTCACTCACTCACTCACTCACTCACTCACTCACTCACTCACTCACTCACTCACTCACTCACTCACTCACTCACTCACTCACTCACTCACTCACTCAATAATAATAATAATAACAATAATAATAATAATAATAATAATAACAATAATAATAATAATAATAATAATAATAATAATGTCTTCTTTGTTAGGCTGATTGAAAATACGATAGTATGCATTTAGTGAGTGAAATATTCGAAAAGAAACTTATCTTTACTGTTACGTTTCCTTCTATGACTTAATATGTGGGATTTCCTGCTAGTCAGAAAACGCGTCAGACTCTGAGCTAAGTCGTACCGATTGTACTGACATTACACTATGGGTTGAGTGTAAACTATGACGTCAAAGTGGTGTTATCTATATTGAAATAGGATACTTAATGCTAATTTATAAAACCTTTCGAGATTTATTCATTCTAACAAACAGAAAAAGAAATGTAGCTAAGCAACTACATGTAATAGGTAATAAGTAACACCTACTTTGTGAAAGCCAATAATAATACCTGGTTGAATAGATCTCAGTAGGTGGAGCTAGGTTCGAAGCCGTCACCGGTTGGTTGAAAACGGAGTGTCTGGAGTAGTGGAGCTACAGTGCCACTACTTTAGCAAGTGGTATAAAAAGAGACTTTTTAAATACATGCTTTATCTGGATTAGGAATTATGAAGCTGCTATTCCGCATAATGAAAGTGGAAATCCCTTGACCTGATTACAGAATACTGATTGAAAAGATTAAACTGACTAAACATATGAAACAAGTAACAAATATCCCTCAGCTTGTTACAATGAATGCTACTAGCCTACTTAGTTTGTCTACAAATAGGCTAAATATACACTATACATTACATACTATACTTTATGTAGGGGAAGTAAAATCATAAGTGACTGAATGATATTACGTAAACTACCTTGGTGATATAGGTTGCAAAATAATTCAGTATGCACTCATTACCTGTGTATCAGATGGTCTTTTAAGGAATAATTTAACTATGGCAGTTAGTAACTGTAATTGTACTTGGGTATTTTCATCCTGAAAACCGTCCAGAAAAGATTCAAGCAACTCATCAGCATTATCAATTCTCTCAGCGTATTCACCGATAATCCATATCATTGATCCACGTGCCTCAGGTTCATCTAGTGTATCAAGGTTCTCGCACAGGATAGATATAATACTTTCATACTTGTTTGGATATTTTCTAAATATGTCCTACAAAGTTAAAAGTATATATCAAGATCAGTAGCTAAAGAGTAAAGTCTAACTATGATTAAACATCACTGTGGAAAGTAAAATTTTGATCCTTCAATAGTGTCTTATTAAGGCTATGACAGATATCAGGTAGGAGATCAAAATATAATATATCTTGTTACTTCCCTAGGAGGTAATTATACTACCCAACAACCTTTCTGACCTAGAGAGATAAACGAAAACGAATCAACTACAAACAACATAGGAGCTGGCCTAAACGATTACCAGTTAAAGTTGTTACACTGCTGATCACTAGCACAGAGACAGGAAACCAAAGAAAGTAAGCAGGAATGATGAATGAATACAATTAGTAGTATTTCACTAAATAGAAGTAAGCAAAGCAAAAAGCTAATGGAATCAAAAGTAAGCTGTGGATTTATCCATAATAATCGGTCTCCGACCACCGATTTCAATTGTGTTGAGGATCTCAGAATCACAGGTTGCATAGTATGCAATGATGCAACTAAACTGGGTGCAGGTTTATGTACCAAGATCAAACGAATATGAGATTTTATTAGCTCCTTTTTCGAATGACTACCTCATTAAAATATTTCACGAATTACATTGGTTACTGTATCGCATATATCTGATTAAACTTGACTGTAGGAATTATCAAGTCTCCAGATAGTATTGTATGTAGCACTTATGGAACCATGACTCATTAAATTAGGCACTTAAAGTCCAAACTCTGGTTCAAGCGTTTGAACACAGTACCACTAACAGAGATTTGTGTAGACACGTGGTATCTATCATAAGCTCTCTCACTACACGTGTGGCTCATTATGTACTCCATGAACTCATCCAAAGTTGTTGAATCAATAGAATTTTCCGAACCAAATTCACTGTGCGAGACAGAAGTAGACGGAGCGGGAAGCCTATAACTTTTTTATTCATTGCATACTGTGGCAGAATGAGTGATCATGGTACTGGTGTCCAAAGAGAAGAGAGGTGTAGCAACAAACCGTGTCCATGGTGCTAATTTCCTGCTGAGTGAAAGTCAACTGTCTAAAGCAATGATCCACAACTCCAGTTCCCTATTCAGGTTCTCAGATAACCACAGGTTTGATGCTAAGATCCAAACACTCCAATTCTCGTTTGATTTTGTGGGAACTCTTGCCGTATAATGATGATGAATGAGAATTCCCTGGTAAAAACTTTGAGCAGGCAACATCATGACAGCGTTTCGGGAAGCTAGTTTGGTATCCTTGACTGGAGTAGAGTATTTCAGTATAATAAATACAGATAAGCAAACGAGCGGGAATTTGTTTACTAGATCACGAACCATACCTTTTACAGTTTAGGTCACTAGCCCTAGCAGGTCTGATGAAAGCTCTATGGTTTTATCAACTTACGCCGTCTGTCGTGCAACCGATTGTCTACTAAGAGTAGAGTGTAATGAGCTACAGTTCGCTGTTCTGCTAGATGGTTGTGAAACATAGCCATTAAAGATAGATTATATGAAAAAGCTTCAGATGTTTGACCATCATTGTCTTCGTAGCATAGGCCATCAGCATCTCAGTAATGTAAAAGTTAGGCGTAGAATTTTAGGAGGGAGAGGAAAGGTAATTGGTAAAGTTGTGAAATTTCATTGACTGAGGTGGTTGGAGCATGTTACGTACACCTAGTCACTGTCTACTTCGCCGCACAATGCTAACTGCAGTAGGTTTAGGCTGGAAAAAGGTTATAAGTGGCCAAATTAAAAAATGTCATCAGTGCATGACATCTTTAAGTGTTGGTCTGAGTTGTGTATGGGGAATGTAGGCTTGCTGGTTGGCGTCTCAACACTAACAGAAATCCCTGATCGGAGACTAGGTGACATGACTTACAATCCATTTCAATGACACAGATGTATCTGACATTATCTTCTTGTTACTTTGTCATAAATTTCTATCACTTTGACAGCTTTCTTCTTTAATTTTCCGTCTTTCATCTTAGTGTTATCGTTTGATGTGCTGATATGAGGTATGGCAACTTGGACCGCTACGCAGTAATGCCTGGTTCGATGTTGATAGTACACGCGTTTTTATTTCGTTAAAGACATTGGTTACTCAAAACTTGGAAGGTAGAATGGGATCGAAACCAACAACAACCATATGGAAGACGATAATTCACAGTACAACTCATTCATACATTCATTTTTTGGTGGTGTCCCATCGTATCCAACATTTTAGTTTATATAAATGAAGGTTTGAAATATCTGTATGATAAGAGTCTAATATAAACACTGATGCAGGATAATTTAATGTTAGTTGATTTGTCTGAAATATTACACAATAAAACAGTATTAATTACCAAGTAATGTTCTACGCACTACCTATCCAAATAACTGCACAATTCTTCTCTACACACTGTCCAATATTACAGACCACGGATTGAAGTTATGCTTTGGTTGGTCTGACATTGAACTTTATATTCTACTTCAGTTAGCATTGTGTACTAAGGTAGATGGTGCCTGGACATGCGTCAAACACATCTTAGTTACCCAAGTTGACAAATTTAGTTCATTTACCTAGTATATTATGCCTTTATACAAATAGACTCAGGCTTCAGGAAGTACAAATCATGTGCAGACCAAATTGCAACGCTTCGCATCATCATAGAACAGAGCATAGAATGGCAATCAGCTCTCTACCTCAACTTCATCGACTCTGAGAAGGCCTTCGACAGCGTCGACCGAGAAGTAATTTGGAAACTGCTTCATTACTACGAGTACCGCAAACCTTTATCCGCCTCATTCAACAACTATATGAAGATGCCACATGCCAGCCAAGTAATTCACAATGGGAAGCTCAGTGATGCCTTTGGGGTGAAGTGAAGACAGGAGTGAAACAAGGTTGCCTACTATCACCCATGATATTCCTGATTGTGGTGGACTGGATCATGCAGCAAACAGTGGGCAGTGAGAAGAGGGGCATATGCTGGACTGCGGAAAAGAACCTAGAAGACTTGGATTTCGCCGATGACTTGTGCCTGATGTCATACAACCTTGAAGATCTACAGGCGGAAACTAACAAGTTGACAGAAGAGGCAGCGAATATGGGACTTCAAGTGAATATAGAGAAGACAGAGGTGATGAAGATACCGCACCACCACCAACAACAAACTCCAGTTACCATCAACGGGAGAAACTTAAAGGAAGTAACCTCCTTCACCTATCTAAGCAGGCAGCACTGTTTCAACTACAGGCGGCACAGATGAGGATGTCAAAACCAGTCAGAATCGGAAAAGCAAGACAGGCGTTCATTAGCCTGAAACCAGTCTGGAGATCTTCTGCACTCAGCATGTGGAACAAGATCCGGATTTTCAACACCAACGTCAAGTCAGTGCTTCTGTATGGTTCAGAGACTTGGCGCGTCACGAAAGGCATTTCCAATAAACTACAGACATTCATCAACAACTGCTTACACTCGCTACTGCAGATCAGATGGCCAGAAAGAATAAGCAACAAGGAACTCTGGGAACGAACCAACCAAGAACCTATCACGCAACAAATATGCAGGAAGAAGTGGAGATGGATTGGCCATGCACTGAGAAGGCCGACTGGGGACATCACGCGTCAGGCCCTCGAGTGGAATCCCCATGGGAAGCGACGAGTTGGACGTCCGAGGGTGACATGGAGGAGGTCGTGCGAGGAGGAAATGAGAGGTTGTGGGCTGTCGTGGGACCAGGTTCAAAAGATCTCAGAGAACAGAGGTCACTGGAGGCGTGCTACTGAAGCCCTATGTTCCACTAGGAACCCAAGGGACTATAATAATAATAATAATAATAATAATAATAATAATAATAATAATAATAATAATAATAATAATACAAATAGACTATGCTCTTATGGCAATTTTAGCGTACGACATGAAGCTTTTATCAATCTTTTATAGTCGTTTTTTTGATCATATAGTAGGACAGACAGCAGACAATAACGGAAGACTCAATTCTTGATGGGTATCAAAATATCCAATCTATTCTACAATCAGAAACAAAATGTATCCGTTTGACACTGATTCACTTTAAAGTCCATTTGGGTTGTGGCAACTAAACAGGTACGAGAATGCTCATCACATTTTCAGTTTAGCAGTCATTTTTCAACTTGAATAAGAGTCAGAATACCAGTCTGAGTGTCTCATTTGTCAGGTAGAGGCTAAATAAAGGACAGGTGTGATGTTCCTCGAAGTGTTCGGTTTATTACTTCAATCATCCGGTTTGCGGATCACAAACTCATCTTTTTTGGGTAGGAGCCTATACAACTTATGGCTTCCTTAGTTTGTTCTTCTTAATAGGCACAAACAAATGCAGCTCAACGAGCTCCTACAAAACAGCAGAGCTTAGATTATTCATAACAAAGACAATTTCGAACAAGACAAACTAACCACCATGGATTGGTGAAGCGTGGAAAGATGGAACATTTGATGAGAGTATAATTCAAGATTTGAACAAAAGACTTGGAGACTTTCTGAACTATCATTTCATCGTTTTTTCTATTATCAAATGAAGCTGGAGACAGTATTTTATTATTTAAAACGCCAATATTGTATACGAACAGGATTGCTTGCATGGTGCTGATATCGGATGTGAGCAATCTTGTGGTGACAACGGTGAGTCATTAGACATTGTTAGCTCGGAAATGTTAAATAAAATTTGAGTTTCTTTATCAAAAGCTAGATCATAGGGAATGTCAGACCGTGAATCTAGGGTTTCAACTCTAAACGATCAGATTAAGTGTCCTTAAGCCTCACATAAATGAAATGTAGTACTCTAATTTCTACCCAGTTAACTGAGTCACACTTTTCTTTCAAATATTTTGACAACCAAACGATTACACAACTATGAAAGCTAAAAATTAAAAACTCCTAAATGTCGATGGCGATTCATTGCCAAAATGTTTAAAGAAACCATGAACCTAACGAAGTTATAGTGAAATTGATGAACAATTGTACTTAGTATCTTAATTACTTTCAAGAATACTCAGTGTTTTCATAGAAAGTCATACAGAAAAATAGACCAAGTGAGGTAGAGACTGTAGAAGAATTCAACTCAACCAAAACCAAGTTAAGACAAATTCAGTGACAATAAAATATTCAAAGCCACAAATTAAGCTCACCTTGATAACCACGACTGCTTCTTGAACAACATAATTAACCTTTGTCTGAATAAGTTCAATCAATGTGCCTACACAACGCTCTGCAGCAGATTCAATTTTAATAGCGCATCTCCCGATAGCACGAACAGCTTTCCGTACGAAGTCTACATCAACTTCTTTTGCATATTCCTTTAATTCAGCAAGAACTTGACCAATATTAGACTGGTTAATGAGACGTATCATTATATCTAACTTTTCGAGTTTCACATAGATAGGATCATTGTATTTCACAAAAAATACCTATGGAAAAAACAATATTCAGCGATAAGCGATGAACAGATGAGTGGCAACATATAGGAAGTTTTATGCTGATAACAAGAAAATTAAAAAGACATTAAAAACTTTTTTAAAGATTATTCAGGGTAGACAAAAACTTCAGACATTGAAGTACCACCAAACAAACCAACACAGGAAAGCTAGTGAAAAAAAGTGATTAAAGTCCCAACGTAGTAACCATCGAAATCTCACTGTCTCCTAAGAACACGTCATCGATTTCATATAAGAGCGTCCAACCTCCGAACTCTATGTCAAATTGGACAGCAAGCAGAGAATGAAAGAACTCTGGAATCTCGAGCCATGGATGCATGGTGTTTCTGAAACACGTATGCACAACCCGAGTGTGGTTATTAAATCGATCTCACCTGGCCATAAAGGGGAATCTTTGGAATTCACGTCACCCAGTGGCTAGCTTAGGTGGACTCGCTGGTGTGAGTATTACGTTGAACTGTGGAGCATAAAATGAGCTTCCCAACTAGATACCAGTCAACAGCCGTCTACATGTTGTTGCACTGAATGAATCTGTAATAACTAGGAAGGATCGTGAAACTAGGCGATGCCTATTCGTAATCTCCGCCTATGCACCCACCGACTGTAGTTTGAATGATGCAAAGGATAAATTCTATGAGAAGTTATCAACTTTGCTACAGAAAGCAAAACATTCAGATATTGAAATAGTGGCAGGTAACTTTAACGTTCAAGTAGGGAAGCTGAGCCAATCGGAAAGGCATCTTGGAGGTATCACGGAATCCCATGTCAACGAACCAACAACGGTGATAGTCCCTTGTGATTCTGTTCTGACAGTCACCTGTTTCTGGCCAGCGCTAACTTTAAGCATAAGGAGAGGCAATGTATCACATGGTGTATGTCGACATCAAACCAACGATAGACACAGATCATATTGTTATATGTCATCGTTGGAGACGATCGGTGAAGGATTGTCGGTCTTTCTGGAGCACCTGTTTGGACTCCAATCATGCATCGGCATGGGAAAGTGCACATTTGTGCCTTACTGGTCGAAGGAAATAGGCGATAGAAAAGCCTATCTACGGTTGATTGGAAGATGAGAACGCCAAGTCCAAATTTAGGGAAGAGATAGCTAAGCATTTATCTAAACATGACAGCAACGCTCATCCTGAAGAAACCTGGAGTGATATTCGGTCTGCTGTAGAGACAGAGGTAAGGACAGTTGGTAATCTACCCCCAAAGTTTGTAAACGTCATTGGATTTCCGCAACCTCATTCGAACTGGCTCCAGCTGGCTATCTCTGACCACGATGAAGAGCGAAAGCAACTCAAACACAAATTGATCAAGGGTCTTCGCAATGATCGTGGGCAGTGGTGGGTGCGAGAGTGATGGAGAGGACGTAAAGAGTGGGTAACATTCGTCAACTATTCACGCTTATTAAAAATACTAGCAAGAAGAAAACGATGGTTGGTGAAATAATCACCGAAAAGGATGAGATGTTGATAACGTTCCAGGTCAGACGACTAGAACGTTAGACGGAATACTGTAGCACAGATCAACTGGCCTTCAGTAGCGCTTCAGTTGCTCAGTATCCAGCCTGAACCTGAACAGAATGTAGATGTTGCTCCTCCAACTCTCCTTGAAGTTAAGAAGGCTGTGGCGAACCTGAAACAATGCAATGCAGCATGAAATGACGGTTTGTCGCCAGAGGTAGTGTATGGGAAATCAAGGGTGGTGCCGTCGGACTGGTTTACTTCACTGACTATCCCAGCCTATAAAAAGGGAGAGAAGTTTTCCTGTGACAACCAAAAGCGGAATTCGTTTAACTAATATTGTGTTCAAGATCCTAGAATGTATAGTTATCCGACGCCTAACTGGAGATTGAGAACAATGGACTAAAAAGACACAGATAGTTTTCAGACCTGGATGGGGGTGCATCAATCAGATTTCCACCCTCCGACATTCTCAGAAACACAAACATGCTTACCGGCAACGGCTGACTTTTATCATATTTCTTTGCTTGAAGGCAGTACTTGACTCAGTCGACAGTGAGGTGTCGTGGCAGTCTCTGGCTGTGAAAGGAGTATCGAGCAAGTATGTAGCGCTAATGAAATTTCTCTACTCGAACTCATGAGGATGTGTCAGGGCTTACGGAGAGTTGTCATGTGAATTGACAACAACTAGTGATGCCCACCGGAAATGCCCAATGTCACCGTTTCTGTTTAACTTCGTCATAAACGTACTAATGACAACTTTAAGTACACCTGAATTCACAGGGATTGACCTACTCTGTGGAGATCATCTGGTTGAATTGAAGTATGCAGACGATATTGTTCTGTCGGGTGAAGGCACTGATAAAATGCAGGGTCTCCTGAACGCGTTGAATATAAACCTGGGTTTGTTTGGCGTTTGTATCACTGGCACCTGTCAAATGTACGGTGATGCTCCAGAACTGGTCTGCTGCGCCTACTGGCGAGATATCCGACTGTCTCTCAAAGGATGAGAATACTGCGCTGCAAACCGTTTTGTTCTGATATGGCCGTTAGAAGAAGAAGACATGAAGCGATTACAGCGTTTTGATAATATGTATCTTCGCAGCACTACTCGCGTTTGGTGGAATCACCCTGCGAGCAATGTTGAGGTTAGGCGAAGGGTACTAGACAAGTCTATTGATAAGGTTGTGAAGCTTAATGGATTGAGGTGGCTAGGAAATGCATTGCGCATGTTAAGCCATCCCTTACCTCGAAGTGGTATGCTGGGGGGAGTTGGATTAGATTGGAAAAGGGTTCAGGATGGTCAGAAAAAGAGGTTGCAAAGGTCGATGAAGTCGCTGACTGCTGGTATGAGTTGTGTGGTGAGATGTGGACTACTTGGTTCGAGTTCATGAGACGACAGAAATTAGTGGTTGAGGATTCTTGGTGGTGTAGCTGAAAACTGGTCACAATGGAGCAGACATATTCACTCTGACGTCTTCTAAAGCTTGAAAATACGCAATAACCACCAACTCCGAATTGTTTATTCTCCTACACAACTTCTTGTTTTTTGATATTAAAATGACGCAACTTGAACCGATGCACTTGTGTGCAAGGTTCTATACTGATTTTGTCTTTTTAGAAACAATTCCCAATAAAGCCTGACAAAAATCAGCAAAACGTATTACCACCGAGAAACAACGCAAGCCGATTGATTCCTAGTAAAGTCAAAGAATTTGAATATTGCTTACTTTTATTTCTTGCTTTAGAATATCTCTACGCTTCTGGACAATTAAGTTGATGTTACGCAAAGCTACATACTGTATTTCTGGCTCGGCAGAAAGTAAAGTGACCAGTGGGGGTGCTAACTTCTTCATTACAGTTGATACGATTTCAGCAGCAGGATCAACCATTTCCAACATTTTCATAATAACCTTGACAGTTGATAGAACGACAGCGGCGTTAGCATGTGCTAGCCTTGGTGACACACGCTCAATGATACTTTGTGCTTCCCGATCGTCGCCAGGTGTATAGTCTGCAATCGCATCAAGGATAAAAACTTGTCCCCATCTATATTAAATGGAAGAAAATATTACGACTTCACAAAACTAAGAGGATACGGAAAAGTAGTCAAATATTAACAAACTCAATTATAACAGCTAGTCCCGTTTAAAAATTTGGGCGGAACAATGAGACAGTTTGTCTGAAACGTGTGATGCGTTAGCGAAATACATTTTAAACAATTTGGTCACACAATTACTTACCATGAGAATCAATATGAATACACAGGGTAAAAAGGTTGAATACAAGCGATATTACAAAGGGTCAAAGCGTTAGAAGTCAAATGATAGATGAAAAGATAACATGTTACACTTACCAGCCTTGATACTAGAGCTGAGTTACTAAGGGAAGGTCGATATAACAAGTTGTTTCGAATACATAAAAAGGGACTAAATTTCCCCATAGGTAGTGCTTAAACAAACCTAAATTTGTGTCCCAAATTGGTTTTGTAAATAGGTTTGAAAGACGTATTCAAACCAATCTTGCGACGCGTTTCAGTTGAAGACGAGGTTGAACATCTACTGCCTGCGTCAGTGGGATATTTTGGTCTGATTTGTTGTGCAGCCACTTTGGGATATGCTTTGCGGCCTACCATCACCTGACTGCACAAATTGATGGGCCTTCCCTATGTATGTGTGACCATCGTATATGTAAGCTGATAAACGCAATTGGACTTGGCTCCATCGTTCGAATATTGTAAGGGGTTACTGGAGTACGCAAGTTTTTTCTTTACGATGTTAACTTTCGGTGTATTGTGTGTTCTCCGAATGACCGCTTTAAGTCTATTTGATTGTCAGACCCTGTCAGTCGCCCATATACGGTGGCATGATACAGATGCTATTCTTTATAACTAACTGAACAATGGATTTTCTGTGCTGCATTTCTGTTAAGATTAATAGATTTCGGGGGATAATTGTTGCAGAATACCTTTATGAGCTTTTGTGTTTTCTCCCCTCAAATATTATTTGCGCATATTCTTTAAATCCAATGGATATGGAAAACCCTTTCGACACTCGCCAACCTGCTTCATCTGTGGTCCCAACGAGATATCCGACTTGTTAAAGGATAAGTATACTACACTGCAACACGCTCTGTCTTGTTATACTTCTGTTAGATATGGTCGTTAAGAGTAGAAGGTATGAAAATACTACAGGTTTTTGACCGTAGTTTTTTTGTTAGTACTGCTCGTGTATAGTGGAATCATTGTGAGCAGAGTTAGGCAAAGGGCACCAGGCAAGGCAGACAAGTCAATGAGTTAATGGATGTTAACTGACTGAGGTGATTTGGACATGTGTTGCGCATGCCGATCCACTGCCTACCTCGACGTGCAATGTTAGATGAAGTTGGACTATGAACAGTAGTTTAAGTTTGTATTCACTCTGACATTTTTTAAAGCTTGAATATTTTTACTGATCTTCATTTTCCAACTGTTTCTTCTCTCATATATTTTTGTCTACTTGATATCAGTGTGGCAAGTTAAACCAATGCGTCTATGTGCAAGGTTTTAAGTTGATTCTGTCTGAAGTGGACAGAAACTGTGATCTGCTGAAGAAACTGTGGCTTACGCAGCAAAACGTTCAGAAATGTCTTGTTTTGATTTTCTAAACACGCTGGGATTATATTAAAATATATTCTTATAAGAAACTATGATAACCTAGGCAATATCCTGTCCATGTAGATTTTTTATAAATGGATCGTTTTATTGACCCATCTTGCCGGCGAGTTACGAGGATATCTAAGAAAGATAAGTAGTTGTATTTTTCTTTTTCGCGTGATAAGGACATATTACTCTGAGCTTCATTCATCCCATTGAGAAGCGAAGTAGCAGCTTCTGGCTTATCACACTCAATAATGTTGTCAACTTTCCTATTAAAGAAAGGAACTTTTGCAATCAGATTTTCAAACAGTTTCGACGTTATCTGCTAGAAAGCGACCTAAAGGACTTCCAATGGTCACACCATCGGTCCGGTAGGATCGGTAAACCTCGCTTGGTGATTCAGCTGCGATATCAAGGGTGATTAGTGTAATACATTATCTTCTCATCTATTATTTAACCTCTGAACTGACGAATTGACCCTTTATTACATTGATTATTTTTTCAACCCACTTACTTTTTCTGATAATTCATATGAAAATATATGATTTGTGCGACCAGACTTCAAAACGTACTTCGTTAACACACCATACATTTCAAAACACAGTTGTGAAGTACTTACTGAATGTTTTAGTTCCAGCTGTTGGCTAACTAGCCAAATACGAAACGTATCAGTACTACGGCCATGTTCATAACTTCAAACCATTTTGAAATATTTTTTAATATGCTAATTATTTAAGCAGAATTAGTTTTAGGAATTCTAATAAAAGTTGCACAGATTATTGCAGTAACAAAAATGCCGAATAGACTGCTATTTTAGAACAAAGAGAGTGGGATAGATTTTATCTGTGACCCGGTGGTTGAGAATCAAAAAATTAAATTTTAAAGATAGCTAGTAAAAATGAAACTATTCGAAAAACTTGCCCAAATTGTATCCGTACATACTGTTTGCTTCGTCTATGTTGGTATACGAGATTGTTACTAAATAGGGCTTATTCAACTGCTATGGCTGATTAAAAGATTTTATGACTGCTTCAACAGTAAACAAAAGCTTCGTTTGAAAAATATGGGGTTACATTTACAGTATTCCAAGGTGTTATACATTAATGTTGACCTTTATTACATTTAGTACACCGCCACAACAAGTACTTACTAATTCAAATGTGTAAGTAACGTGAAACCAAGTCTGTGACTCGTACTTCGGACAAGTCAATTCTGTTTTAGTGACATTCATTAACTCAGGATATTTTCAAGAAATAGCTAATTACAAGTCTAAGATCTTTTTTGTGTAGTCCCCATCATAAGATAAAATTTTATTTTACAGTATATTATATAGTATTTGCGACATACCCATTTACAGACTGTTGTACAGACTACTAAGTTTACTTCTGTAGTTGAAAATGGAATTTGAAATGGACTCATTAACCTTGTGCACATTTGTGCAGTAGGTAATGAGCCACACATATTGTGTGAGGGCTAATGATACTATTTGGCCACCCAAACGGTGGGTGGAGCGGGGCTTGAACGCGTGACCCATTGGTTGAAAGTTACCTACCCAAACCAGTGAATCACAGCTCTATAGTTAATAAGGCCTCAAGATATAAGCTTTGTCTTGCAATCAAAAGTATAAAAACTACACTTCTAACGATTGTGCCTATGCTAATTGGTTGATGAATCGCCATCGTGAGGGCCTATAAGACTAACCAGTTGTCCAGGTCAAAGTAGGTAGAATAAGATTTGAACCCAGGACCCATAACGTGAAAGTGTTTAAGTTAATGGGACACATCTACAATAAACTAGTACGCTTGGTAAATATATTTGACTTTATTTAAAGTAACCTGATTAAAATATCATGTTTCATATAGTAACTATTACAATCTAAAACATCTTTCAAAATCCTTAAGTTGCAGGAAAAACAAGGATTGAAAACTTTTCAGCGAAGAGTCACCGGAAAACCTATAAGACTTAATACTAACAATAAACTCGGTAACTGTACTATCCAGTTATTACATGGAAATGCAGTCTGCATTTAATATCGTTGTACTTTATTTCCACAGACAATATATTAGCACAACAGAATAACCTACTCTTTACTGCCCACTATGAAGTTTTACAAAAGTGGATATCCCTGATATAGGCTAAATCATTGTTAACAGTAGTAAAGTGCACAGTATACAGGTGCCATCCAGATGATTGCAGGTTTATGACCTACAATCTCGGATGGATTTCGACATAAAGGTGCAGATGAGCCACCAAACACACTCCATCAACCATTTGAACTGGAGCTCAAGTAGGTTATCACGAAATAACCCACATAACAAAATATGCCACCATTCTTCTTGAAGTACACTAGATTAGTCCTGTTTAGTAATCAAAAAATGTGTCTAGTTAAGCAGCTACCCCGTTTCACGAATAAACATTAACTTGGGATGGATTCAAAAATAGGAGTTGATCCACCATAAGGAATTAGTCAATTCCTTAATGCCAGTCCTCCAATATTAAACGTGTCATAATTAATTACCTCCAACTTCTAAAATCTAAACAAGATGTGGTTACTTCCCAGTTCTTGTCACTCATCTCCTCGAAATTACCATGTGATCAACCTCCAGTAAACAATACACAGACGTGTTTAGTCGCACAAAACTAAAAAATAGATGACTGCATGGTATTTTAGTTTCTCCACAAAAATAAGCAAGTCCATGATAGACGCTGAGATAAAATCAACAGTCAGATGAGACCAATAATCAGTCGACAGACCAAAAACCAAGTAGAAATAATCACAGAGAATAGATATTCTTCGTGGAACGACTAGTATGGAAGTAACATCCCATGCAGAAAAAAACGTGAGAACTGTTCTTATGCAGGTGCAGCATCATGACGCAACTAACTGGATAGGCTGTGAGCACTGATTTCAACTACAATCAATCAGAAAATAAGTACCCGAAAACTACTGTTTTTGTGTGACAACAAGAGTTGATCTATGACGGCTACTTCAAAATAACTAACGCAATAGCGTGACGAATCCAATGCTAAAATAAAGACGAAATACCGAGCACCTTTACACGACAATTTACACTGGGTCAAAAACTTGTTTATTATGAACTGCGGAAAGCCACATGGTTGCACAATTTCGTATTAACTGAACCACTTACTCAGTGCATTCATTGAGCGCTGTTAATAGCTTGTTAATTACAGGTCCATCGAAGGAAAGTAAAGACCTGGCTGCATCTGAATTTGTCATTTCTAGAATTTCCGTTATAGATGCGACAGCATTTGCAACAACCATGGGGTTGCTGTCACACAATAAGTCCCTAAGGAGTTCGAGGAACCCACTGTCTTCCACTAATTGTGCATCTATATCATGCAACTTAGCTACACAAACTGCAGCCGTCTTGCGAACGTACGGATCCTCGTCTTTCAGACATTTGCGAAGTGGATCACAAAGATAAGCGGTTATTTTCTCCACACGTATGCATCCCATTGTCCGCACAGCAAGCGCCCTGATAAGAGGGTTTGGGTCATCACAGTCCTGAATCGGAAATGCATCTAACTGACATTCTTACCTTCACGAACGTGTTAACAGCCATAATGGCAGTATCGGGCTGAGTTTTAGCATAATTCATGAGGTAGAGGTACACAAGCTTTTTAAGTTCCAAATTATCGGTCTGCATACAATTAATTACATCCGGAAACAGAGCACTAAAGAATACAAGGACAAATCTTCGTAAGGTTACCTGACATCCTTTCCTACAGTCATACTAGCTATTACTTTTTTGACTGCTTCTTTTTTCTTTTCTCTTCTTTCGCTATTTAATTCAGCTTTTAGCTCAAATATTTCGCCTGGAAGATACTTATTTGCACCATATTGTTACCTTTTTTCGTTGTAGTGAAGTATCTGGCATCAGTTGGCTTTGATTGTGCCGTAACTTTCTGAAGCCATGGCCTAATTTTTGAGTTAGATGGATGTAAAAATTACTTAATATTCCCAAGAGTGTCCGTAACTGAAGCAGCAACACCCTGCATATTTGACCGTACGGTAAACCGAAACTATTTTCAAACTGCTGTCGGCAAAGATATTCAATTGCCAATTCAACGTCGTCATTCATAATTAAAAATGCATACTGCTGAAATGAAAACGCTATGGCTTATGTAGCCACTATGTCTACAAGTAGTAGTCCGCGAGTTTTCGCTTTCTTAAGCGTAAATAATGTGAGCCTAAAGTGAGACTCAAAGAAAGCATCACTTGAACATGTTAAAAGACTGTGGTTCAAATGGTTGCTGGCGGAATCGAAGAAGCTTTCGCGTAACTGGCTTCTGCGTTTAAAATCCATTGGTCACTACATTTTGTCGTTAATAACCTGCGCACAAGTGAAGAAAGAGGAAAAAGTGGCAGTTGAAGTGCGAAAATTCAATAAGTTCTGGGTGCATATCAGCCACAAGACAAATAAGTATCAAGTTGGCGTTGAAAGGATCCAGACAAAGTGGACTTGATCCTTTCTGCGGAAAAAGCTATTCGGGGTTTAACGCCTCGTAAGAAATAAAGATTTGTTCGATATCTAACCTGGTAAGCTCCAGAATAAGTTCGGAGCCTCATACACTTCCCAAAAATCAATAGCCTAGGGTTTGACGACTTCGACATTGATGCTGACCTTGATAGTTTAACTGGACTCGCTAAGCTGAAGGCACCCGGTCAAGCATCCTCGCCATTTGGCACGCTGTCGTGTTACGTTGCATTGCTCGTATTCGACTCTCTAGCCAGTTAGTTGGAACGCATCGGTATTTTGGCATAACCATCCAAATATACTATTCCATCCGACTACGCTATCGTGTTCTTCCTTGGTCTCGTATTCGTGGGTATATAACAAGTTCGAATAATTAGTGATTGGTCTTTGCGTCTGTCAAGTTCGCACCAGGACAAATCCTAAATTGGTGAGCCCGACGTGATCAAATATCCCGACGTGATCACATATCCCGACCAATAACAAGTATTGAATTGGTGAGCCTGTTCCATTTTATATTTGTTTATTGTTTTCATTTCGATAACATTTATATATCCATTTACTACACTTTCTCATGTCCGACCACACTCCCAAGCTTATTCGTATTAAGCCGACTCGAACACGATCCAACTCGTGCCATATTGGCCAGACAATGCAGAAACATGGTTTCTGTATGCCGAGGCCGATTTTCGAGAACAGGGTGTCTCAGATCCTCATTCTCGATTTCTTGCTGTCATACGTTCACTACCGCGAGAATTAAACAGGTATGTTACAGCAAACATGTTTAATCCTGAAGTAAGTGACCCTTATGCACTTCTAAAGGCCGCACTCTTGAAGAAAAGCGATCTCACAGATCGCCAACGTCTAGACGAATTGCTTCGTAACATCGAGCTAGGCAGCCACTCAGCTACTGAAGTCCTCGCACGCATGCGAGAAGTAATCGGTGCACGAACATTTGACGATGGTTTCTTCCGAGAACTATTTCTCTCGAAACTACCACAACCGGTGCAAACCGTGTTGGTGACACTGCAGTCAGTCCCACTCGACGACCTGGCAGCCTCAGCAGATAAAATACTGGAGATATCCAGCAGACCCGTCTCCAACGTATATTCTATCTGCGACAAAACAGAGCGCCAGGATTCGGAGGTGACCAAGTTGTGCAACTCTGTGAAACGGTTGCTACGATCTCGAAGTCCTAGATCACGTAGCACTTCACAGAAACGCACCTTGGCGCATCGCAGCAAGTCGCGTGGTAGCCCTAAAACGAAACCCAACAGGGTGGAAAACCCTGAATGGTGCTGGTTTCATAACACTTACGGGGATGAAGCCAGAAAATGTCGTAAACCATGCCGTTTTAAGAAGGACACAAACTCGGGAAACGGTCACGCCGGCACGTGCTCACGGCAACCGTAGCCGGCGGAAAAAGCCGTTTGCTCTACGTCACCGACATTAAAACGAAAGTCCGCTACCTCGTCGACACCGGCGCAGAAGTTAGCGTTCTTCCAGCAACGACAAAGGAGCGTCATCTCGACCCATCCTTCAATCTTCAAGCAGCCAACGGCAAGGCAATCGCGACATTCGGGAGGCAGTATGCCTACCTCAACTTAGGTTTACGCAAACCTATTCACTGGATTTCCTCCTGGCAGACGTCTCTATGCCCATCATTGGCATAGATTTGCTAAACCATTACGATCTACTCGTAGATGCTCGCCGTCGACGACTGATAGATAACAACACAAAGTTATCTATTGGCGGCACCACCTATGTAGGTCCGAGTTTAGCCATCGTTAGGACTAAACAATCAGGCGACGCGTCCTACCAGGCAGTTCTGGAGAAATATCCAGAGTTACAACAACCGAAACACACTCTTCCGTGCATAACCAGCAATGTTATGCATCACGTCACAACCACAGGTCCACCTGTGGCATCCAAAGCGCGCCGTTTAGCCCCCGATAAGCTGCAAACGGCGAAAAATGAATTCGACCACATGCTCGAACTGGGCATTATCAGACCGTCAAACAGTCCTTGGGCATCGCCATTGCACATGGTCCCAAAAAGGATAGCAACGACTGGCGTCCGACCGGTGATTACCGAAGGCTTAACGCCAAAACAACTCCGGACTGCTACCCTATACCCACGTTTACGACTTGACCGCAACCTTATGCGGCATGAACATTTTCTCGAAAATCGACTTGGTCAAAGCGTACAACCAGATACCTATGGCAGCAGAAGATATCGCGAAAACAGCCATTATTACTCCTTTTGGCCTGTTTGAATTCCTGCGCATGCCTTTTGGTCTTCGGAATGCAGCACAAACATTCCAACGCTTTATGGACGACGTCTTCCGTGGTCTGAATTTTGTTCATGTCTACATCGATGACTGTCTAATTGCGAGTCCAGATAAGGAAACACACCTTAAACATTTGGACCTCGCATTCGAAAGACTTAAAAAACATGGCATCACAGTTAACTTACAGAAGTGTGAAATAGGAGTTGAATCACTCAGCTTCCTTGGGCATACCATTGACAACAAAGGTATACGCCCATTGAGAGATAAAGTGGCGGCTATCACAAACTATCCAGAGCCGACCACTGTGAAACATCTCCGCACTTTCAATGGCCTGGTAAGTTATTACCGAAGGTTTATCCCTAACTGTGCCTCTGTCATGAGACCACTCACAGATCTACTTCGAGGAACTGCGAAGTTCGTGTCTCTGGACAACGCGGCTAGACTTGCTTTCTCTAAAGTCAAGGAAGCCATTTCGAACGCAACCATGCTTATGCATCATGACCCCAATGCTCCTCTGAGTATTGCTGTTGATGCATCTGATTCAGCAATTGGAGCAGTTTTGCAACAGTTGACTGACAACCAGTGGCAACCGTTAGCCTTTTTCTCGAGGCGGCTGCAAGACGCGGAAACAAGATACAGTACATTTGGTAGGGAACTCCTAGCCATGTACTGTTCTGTACGCCATTTTCGACATTCTGTGGAAGGTCGTGATTTCATTATTTTCACAGACCACAAACCGTTAACGTTTTCCCTCAGCTCGGCGTCTGACAAATACTCCCCTCGTGAGTCGCGACAGCTGGATTACATTTCCCAGTTCACGTCAGACATCCGCCACATTTCTGGAGCAAACAACTCCGCAGCCGACGCACTATCTCGAATAGCTTCGATAAACTATATCGAGGGTATTGATCTCGTTGAACTAGCTCGGCGTCAAAAGGAAGACCTTGAGCTGCATCATGAGTTGTCGTCCACAACTCTCAAACTGCGACTTTGTCCTGTTGGATCAGACAAGGATGCAATTTTGTGCGATGTCTCTGCTAGTCAACCACGCCCAATAGTTCCGAAGAGTTGTCGACGCAACGTCTTCAATACGTTGCACAAACTCTCTCATCCAGGTGTACGAGCCACCATTAGGCTTATCGCACAACGTTTCTGCTGGCCTGGGATGAACAAAGACGTTAAGGAGTGGGCCCAGTCGTGCTTAGCTTGTCAAAAGTGTAAAGTCACGCGACACACGAAAAGCCCTTTAGGCTCATTTCTAGCCCCAGACATGCGTTTCGACCACGTCCATATAGATATTGTAGGACCCCTACCAGAATCTAATGGATGTACCTACCTTTTCACTGTGTTGATCGTTTCACACGATGGCCGGAAGCAGTACCCATTAAAGATATTACTGCCGAAACAGTTGCTCGTGTTTTCGTCGAAAGATGGATCGCGAACTTCGGATGTCCATCTACGTCACAACCGACCGTGGGCGCCAATTTGAGTGTGGACTATTTCACGCTCTAACGGCACTTTTAGGTTGCACTCGGTTCCATCCACAAGCAAATGGCATGGTAGAGCGTTTCCATCGACAGCTGAAAGCTTCCCTTTCAGCTACAAACATACCTCAGTGGACCGAGGCTCTGCCTCTAGTCCTACTAGGTATTCGTAACGCGTTGAAAGTTGATGCTGGATGCACTCCTGCAGAACTCGTCTATGGGACCACTCTTCGCCTACCAGGTGAGTTTGTTTCCCCTTCAACTTTCAAACATGTTTCCGACAGGGCATCTTACGTGACTAGGCTTACAAACGCAATGCGTTCAGTTAGGCCTTCTCCGATTAGACCGCAAACGACTGATGTTTTCGTCCACCCCAGTTTACAGAAGACATCACACGTGTTTGTTCGCCACGACGCTGTTCGTCGACCACTTGAACCACCCTACGACGGGCCGTTCAAAGTGATTAAGCGACATGAGAAATTCTATATAATTGAGCGAGACGGACGTGAAGATACTGTCAGTATCGACCGTTTGAAACCAGCTTATTTCGAAGGCAACCCCATTGTAAGTGACGTTTCAGCTCGCTACATCCGACCGACGGATGACTCAATTATCGAAATTCTCGACGATGTGCCTGGTAATGCACAGCTGCAACAACCATCGGCGCAACAAAAAACACGATCAGGTCGAACCGTCAGGTTCCCAGAGTACCTGAAGTCATATTCAACTTAGCTGTGTGTGTGCCAACCATTTTCTTTTTTTCGAGGCACTATTTTTCTTATTTACCGGCGATGCACAAACCCTCGTACACTTTGCCTTTTTATATCAATTTTTATTACCATGTAATAAAAACTAAAAAAACCGGCGAAGATAAGCGTAAATTTTTATTTTTCGATATGTTTATATATAAATAATTCCCATTTTTACGCAACGTTTTCGTGGTATTAAAGACTTTTATTTATATTCCAGGTGCAACGAGCACTGGACGGAACGTCGAAAGGAACAGATGACCGCGACCGACGTACAATTTCATTTATTGTATTTTATTATTTAATCGCCACGACACCCTAGAATAAGTTCAGACAACCAGGGGCCACCTCACGCAGTGAGCCCATCGGAAGAGTTTTACCAGTGGAGAAACCACTGGGTTTTTACTTCCGGCTGGTATCGTCTTAGGGTCCTCACGAACCCACTAGGGGGGGAGTGATCTGTAGCGTCATACACTTCCCCAAAATCAATAGCCTAGGGTTTGACGACTTTCGACATTGATGCTGACCTTGATAGTTTAACTGGACTCGCTAAGCTGAAGGCACCCGGTCAAGCATCCTCGCCATTTGGCACGCTGTCGTGTTACGTTGCATTGCTCGTATTCGACTCTCTAGCCAGTTAGTTGGAACGCATCGGTATTTTGGCATAACCATCCAAATATACTATTCCATCCGACTACGCTATCGTGTTCTTCCTTGGTCTCGTATTCGTGGGTATATAACAAGTCCGAATAATTAGTGATTGGTCTTTGCGTCTGTCAAGTTCGCACGAGGACAATTCCTAAACACTAAAGCTTAGGTTCAAAGAATGACATGGTGGTTGTCCAGGCGTGCTGAATTTGTTTTGAATCATTATCAAGTCTCCTTTCAACCTTCCATGTTCCAGGGGATACAGACCTGGTGCAACCAGTCGTTCTTCGCGAGCTTTAAACCTAAGCCCTCGAATAGACTTGGTCGAGCGTCCCCGGATGCGTTCTAAGTCCAACTTGTTCTTCTACAAAGAAAAGAAGGAAGACGATGGTCGTGAACTCCAGGTGGGGCGTGGTGAAAACACCTACGATCAAACTGTCTGAAAATTTGTCTCAGGGTTGTCAACAACAAGTTTCCGCGAAACGCGTTTCCGTCATAGTTGGCATCGAGTTTTAAGTCTTGAGGGATTAAAACGCACAAATCCTTCTCCGTCGGTGACGCTTCAAGTTCCATATCGTTGAGGCCTAAATACATGACGCACATCGCGTTTTGCGTGCATCAACCTGCATTTTTGAGGATTAAATGTGGGCCCGTTATTGAACGTCAAGCTTTGAAGTTGAGTTGAATCTTCGTATGGAGAAATAGTGTCTTCGTCACTTTTGATTTTTCTCCGCAGTTCTACGTCATGAGCAAAGAGAAGGATTTCGGAGGGAACCTGTTGAGGCAAGTCGTTCATGTGTATTAGAAAAAGAAGAGACCCTAACACTGAATCCTCGGGGAACACCACCAGGGGCTTCTGCTTCTTCGGACGTAGAGCAACTCACTCGAACTCCAGATGACCAACCTCGGAGAAATGAAGACAACCAGACAGTGAGGGGTGATCCTTTACCGATCGACTTTAATTTGTCAATGAGACGGTTGTGATTAATGCGATCAAACGCCTTAGCAAAATCTGCGTAAACAACCTCAGTTCGACCGCGACGGTCGACTATACTAGCCCATCCATCTACCGCAGTGAGCCGATTGGTAACGCTGGGGTACCCTTCCTAGTCCAGGTCGTTGGGGCATAAAAGTCTAATCGTCGTGAGGTGATCCCTCAGTCCGCCATCTATCAACGATTTCATTACTTTGGTAGGCATGGATAGGAGGGTGACCGATCTGTATTTCTTTGGATTGCTTCGTTGACACCCTTTGAAGACTACCGTTATGGGGCCCAACTACCGAGGACCGGATACGCCCCATCGACTCATGGAATTCTTAAGTAAATTAAAGGTTCAGGCAAGATCGATGCTCCTTCCTGCAGCGTCGCCACACGCCAGAACGATGCAGCTTGGCGGAACGGACCTCTCGGGTTAGAAACAAACATGTTTGTAGGCTTGAGTTGTTGCCATTGTCAATCGGTTCTCAACACCTTCGTCAATGTGTTTCCTGTCCGTTTGAACAGTCCGTAAATGTGTTCAGTGCCAGTCATTTTGTGTTCAACCCAGTGGTGTCTCTTCAACCTAAGTAGTTTGTGAGTGTAGCTGCCTATTACCTTAGGCGACTTGGAACACTTCGGTCTGGAAAGTGGAACAGAATGGCTGATTGCATGCTTGATCTTGTCAAGTGCGAATCTCCAACGGGTGTTCACATTCTGCCATACACGACCGGCCTTCCAATCTGTCCGTCTCAGCGCCATTTGATAAGCCGGAATGTTAAGTCGTCTGAGGTTGCAACGACGCTTATTGGAAGGCCTGTTTAGGTTGATTTCGAAGACATACTGGGAGCCGACGACGGCTTGGTCACTCCAGCCCAAAGGAGGAAGGATCGCTAAGTTGTCAATCAGGAATTCTTCATTTGTGAAGATGTTGTCTAGGCGAGATGGGGTTCGAGTCTCCCTCGATCGCGTTCACGTTCTCACATTTTCCGTAAGCCCCATCTCCCCAGTCAGACCGAAGAATCAGGCTTCAGTGGAATCATCGTTCCCGCCAAACGTGTGGTATGCAAAGTTAACCTTCAGTTGGTTAAAGCCTCCTAGAATTGACATTCGTGTGCTCTATTTGAAGAGGGCAACTGATTGCCTTGATCGTTTGATCATCATAGTGTAAGTCAGTAGTTGGCTTCCTGTAGATAACTCCCACCAAGCACTTTATAGTCTTGGATAGTTTTATCGTGCGCCAGATAGACTCCACGAGGCATCCCAGTCCTTGATGAGTCAAATCGGAACACCTCTGAGTGACGGTACTTTTAATCCTCATGGATACTGCGGAAACATATACCTTTACTCCACGCCGTTCATATCCTCACGTCCGGATGTTCTTTCTAAGGTTGACATAGTCGGTTAGCTTGAGGAAGTGGTGAACAAGGCATCTTGAGGTGCTGTGAATGACTTAATTTCTGCCTCTCTCCTTCTTGATTCCACCAAAAATTGGTTGGGTGGTTACAATAAGTTCATCATATTCCTTTGATAGCCTGATTTCGCGAACTGCCCCTGAATTTCTTTTTAAGAGGGGAGTGACGCCTCGCGTTCAGTCAAATTCTTCCCATTTTTTGTGTTTACACAACTTAGACTTATATTTTTTCTCTAATTGAAGTACTGTTCAATTAAAGTCAGATAGGAACTCTTCTGAGGTGAATTTCTTCAGTGTACGTGACATGGTGAACCAAGAGTGCAGTAAAAACGCTTGTGGCGGAGCATGGTGCCACTCCGCAGTGGCTTCCGGCATGCACTGTGCCTGATGTAAGAGTTAGTTCCACGATGATTGCACAGGCCCAGCGCCCTCAGCATGCAGGGGGCACAGTAACACAGGAAGTGTCCAGCCTTGCATGTTGTACCATTCGGATATTCGTGCGCTGGTAGAAGAAGTGAAAACACTTCGAAGTACGATAACGAAGAAACTGGGGTTTAAGATTGAAGTCGGTAAGTGTGGCGGCGATAAAGACACTATCCATTGACACACGAATCACTGTGTAAAATGTTCCGGATGTCTCACGACAAGCTGTGAATCGAATGTGCAGACTACCTACCAGGTATGCAGACAGCAACTTGGAAAAAATTACATAAAGCATGTTGAAGCTGGTGTCTCCGGGTCCTAATATCCCAAGAGCTGGCAGACCCAGTCTACGAACTGTGGGTCTAGGTCTAGCTCCAATGAAAAAGGCCGGAGTGAAGCACTCTCAATGGCGACTACAGAACCAATCAGGCCGCAGGTCATACCCTGTTCGGCGTTCAGTCAGTGACGAAAATTACACGGAATGGGATGCAAGTCTGTCCGGAGGCTGTCAGCGCCAATGTCACTAGACTGAGCTTTGGTAAGCCTTGTGTGCCTGACTCTGAGAAATAACAAGTAATCAAGTCTAAGTGGCATGCCAAGAAGCCAGCAACGGTTATGGAACCAACTACCACCACTCCACGGAGCAACGATAAGGCACAGCTCCTTGATAGGTCTATAACCTTTCACAGAGTGGAAGGTAGTAGAGACCCAGAACCACGCAAAACACTTCGAACATGGCCGTGATGAGGTTTGACGTTTGATAAACCACTTCTTGCAGGGAAACACACCAGGAGCCACGCTACTCAAGCGGCCTAAAAAGAAACGGCCCCCGCTGAAAACAGGATCTGGCTACTTAAAGTCACGTCCAAATCAGCAGTGGAGAGGGATCAGATTCTGAGGAATTACCGCAGACTTCGAGGGTCTGGAATGTTCACGCATTAGGATTCGTCCCTTGTGGAAAGGATGAAAAAGGAGCAGCAGGGGCAGAACTAAAATCCAGATTAGAAGCAGGAGAGAGGTATCTAAAGGCAGTGGGGTTTCGTGTAGTGAGATTTCGGTAACAAATGATGTTGGAGCCTCCGTGGATAAGACGGAAACTCACCTAAGTAGTTTTATCATCTTGGTGTTCTCCCATACAGACTACGTGTGCTTCATACAGCACGTAGTACTCCTTGGTTAACTGGCTGTGCTGTGATCATCTTCAGGTTCACAGCAGCCATCTTGTATGAGACTGATGTCCCAGCTAGACCAAGCGTATGGGAAGCGAATGCGGGAGCCACCAACTCAGCAGCTTCTTTGGAGGACTCGACAGTCTAGGCAGTCGAATGGACGAGCAACTCAACCGCTCATTCCATGAACTGTTCCTAAGGGACGGAAACATTATCCTTCGTGGGTAAACCAGGAAATCCGAACCTGCTGCGACGTGTGAAAAAGTGTTGGAGTCTTGCGACCCACCTCGGTACTTCCGAAGTGATGAAACATTACAAAGAAGCCCAAAATGAATGTATTGCCGCTATCCGCCAGACTCAAATACGCCACGAAACACATCCTTCCTAGGCGTAGAAAAATCGACGGCGCCAGGTGAGCTGCTTAGAGAGCTTGCACTCTAATTAGCCGGCACACCGACCACAATGATCGAACTGTTATTATTATTATGGTTCCTCAGTAAAGGCACACTCCCCTATGATCGGAAGGATGCCATAGTCAAACCTACCTACATGGCGGGTTGTAAATATCACCCACCAAGCTACAGACCAATAATTTCGATCGATGCTGCAGTAAAAATCCTGGAAAGAGCAATCAGGAAGGCCGCCGCAGTTCACTTAGAGAGCGACACTGTTGTCTCGTTCGCAGCATGGTTTTCAAAGAACTTTCACTTGCTTGGCGAAACTCCCGAACGTCAGAGAAAATGTGGCTTAGTCCATAGATGATAGGATACTTTCAGATGTCACTTTCATAGACTTCGTTTATGGCCTTCAACAAGGTAAGTTATTCCAGGTTGCCCAGGAAACTGGACAGTATTGGAATCACTGACAGCCTTCTTGCATGGATAAGAGGCTTCCTCTTCGGCTGGAGACAAAGAGTGGGGATCAGTTCCCAGCTCTTCTCTTGGAAGGTCGTAGAGAGTGGAATGCCGAAAGGCACGGCTCTGGGTCCCCTGCTATTTCTGCTGTATGCGACTGAGCTGCCGAATATCATGAAGTCCACCATGGTTATCTACGCTGATAATGTAAACGTCCGGCGGGAAATTAAAAACGACGAGGATATACATGCACTTTAAGCAGACCTAAACTGCTTGTTTACCTGGTCAGAGATGTGGTTGACTCCTATCAACGCAGATAGGTGTGTAAGAATGCACTTAAGGCAACCACAGTGATATCTGCGACATCGGTGGGACTCCTCCACCGGCGGTACTGACCCACAATGGCCTGGCGGCCACATTGACTTATGTTTCGAAAACCATGGCACACTGTCGGTTGGCCGCAGCTTGGAGCTATAGGACACCTATGGCACTTTGCCGAACGTTTAAAAAATAAGTGGTGGTATGTCCGTCATCTGATACACATTCGTAGGTCTAAACTAGAAAACTGCACACGGACTGCAAATCCTTGTCTGGAAGATGACTCAAGCATTCTGGAAAGATTTTAAAGGGCAACCACTGGTATGATTTCCACGATGGCTGGTCTGACCCATGAAGATCGACTTCAGGAGCTAGACCTTTTTTATCATATCGCAGACAGAGTGAAGGCCTAATCGTGCTATACAGGGTTCCAAGAGATGAATTTGGGCCTGATCTATCTTCTCTTCTCCTCCCCGCCAGATCGAGATAACTCGGAAGACACAACAGGGGAATGCGAAAGCGAAGAAAGAATACAGTCCTCGCGGAGTGCTTGTTCTCGCGCGGAGCAATCAGCTCTTGGAACTGACTCCCAGGAGAAATGTTGCTCGCATCATCAGGTGGCTAGTCCAAAAGGGGGTTGGACAAGAAAAGAAATCTACCGAAGAGGATTACTGTGGGCTCACAGCCTTCTGCCCTAAAACAAAAAATGTGAATCTGAATAATTGCCCAAATTATTTGAAGTGGACATGGGAAATCTGAGGCACCGAATTTCGAGTGAGACCGCATGAATTTGTTCAGGCCTGGAGGACAGAATGTGTCACCTAGTTGCTGATTAAGATTTTGCAGAGTTACGGGTGCCACACAAGTATGAAAATCGCCACCACCTTAGTTTAAGATTTCACGCCCTGTCAGGCGTCTTTCCCATCAGACATGTTCTCGGCTCTGTCTCGATAAATTTTCGTCCGTGATGAACATCATGCCATGGGCGTATAGTCTTGCATTGCCAGAAATGAAAATCAGTCCACTGTGAACTAGAAAGTATAAAAATCAGGCCGAATCCTCTGCATAGTGAGCCTCTCTTCTCGATACCTGGTTCCTGCCGATTGTTTTGCGTCAATAGAACAGAGGGTGATTTCCAAGGAAATCCGCATAGTCTAGTTTATTGATGGTGAGTAAATTCCTATCATTCTCGAAATGTCGATAAACAGTTTTTGAAAACTGGTGTATGTTGAACTTATTCAGCTGTCACTCAAAAATACCTGTCCATCATTCTACTCCACTAAGTAAGTAAGTACTATGCAAATATCCTAGTCCGAATGCATAAGTTTCAGGCGAGGGGTCGGTCAGTATCAAGTATTTGAATCCTTTCCCTGCCAACCATGGTAAGAGCATATGAGCTGACCAGTCAAGAAGCCCATACCTTGGTCTGTCACAATTTTGTAAACCCGTTTTCGTTCTACTTCCGTGAATGTTGTCCTTTTGACCAGACGAGATCAAGAGTTTGATGATGTCTTGGCTGCGGTTTATTTTGAAGCCAGGTATATTTCACTAAAGTAGGGTGGTTTACTGATTTATGTGTCAAGAAACTCTGGGACGGATCCAATTATCAATCTTATTTGTGGAAACTGTCAACTTTTCCCAAGTACTTGCGGCCAAAATGTTGTCTGGTGGTGATCTGAACCCCTAGTACTGTCTGAAATCCAGTGCTCTTTCTCTACTACTTTTTGTGCATTTTTCGTAGCTGGATAGTCATTTTCATTCTCACCTCCAAATAACTCATAAATTCTTTCACACATTTCAGGGTCTCTAGGACATAAAGACAATAGGATACGTTCAGTCACATCAGGTTTTTCCGCTGCAGCATCATAAATCCGTCTTGCTGACCAATTTTTTTCAGGACTCATGGAGTACTAGTAAAGTTTTGCATACTTATTCTACCGGGATGTTTCATTATGTGAACATGCAGCGCTTATATCTTTTAGTGACAATAGGTATGAACTGAGATTACCTTCCATGAAGATACATGTAATTTATAAACTTACCTATACGTGTAAAAGTGGTGTGTTCCCGCATATTCACAAATGGACGTTATTATTATTATTACACGATCAGGAGCACGCTGTAAATTGCGATGACCTTACTTTATAGACTTTGGTGAACACTACTGTATTCCTACTGGAGAAATTATTGACAAGTTGAGGGGAATTGAAAGTGGGTGGTTTGGGATACAATTCAATACGCCTTGTGCAATCGTCCTGAATCAGTGGCGTTAATTACTAATTTGTTGAAACTCCATACTCACTGTAAAGTCAGACTTCACTCTACACTGTCCGTTTCTGAGCCTTTTCTGTTTGAAAATTTTTAGATCACGCCACTTGATAACATTTGTCATGGAGATTATTGGACTCACGATGGGCATCTAAATGTCACAAATTGATAACTTTAGTGAATAATGCTTGAGCCCACGAGCAGACAGAATCAAATGGATACCGACCTGAACGTGAGCGATGACAGTGACGTACCCCACATTGCGAACGATGCGTGCAACTTTGTTTGTAATAGGAGAGACAATAACTGTGGTACTAACGACCCTTGAATCATGATTTTTGTTTTGGGTTTATGTCGTTATTATTAATTATTGCATCCATTTTGGTGTGAGCTATAGACATTTGATAGCAACCGGGCAGGATGTCTTCTCAAAAAGGAGGAGGAAGTAATTTAAAGTGATGGCAAGTCAGTCGGTTAGATTATAATGGTATGTGGCAATATCAGTCGAATACTTACAGTGCTGTAGATTTTCTCCTTCTGACAAGTGGTTGCGAGGAAAGGAAACAAGCATCGCATATGAGATTTGTTCAGCCTAGCTCTGTCTCGAGAAGCGGAGAAGGTGAGAGCCAATGAAAAACAAGCCAAGCGGGGTTATAGGGATCTGTGAACCCTACTGGAAGATGCATTGACTCACAGAAGTGAATGTGCATCCCGGAGCCACAGCATGAAATTAAGCTGGGTGAGTTTTATTGCAGTGCCAGTAAGCTGTCAACCCATTCAGTTACAAGGAGGGTGGATAGAAACGTTTTCTGGAGTGGTGAACGATGACATGGGGCCAAAATTCGTTGATGTCTTGAAGATAGCTAGAAGTAGCGCAAATCAAGAGACAAGCAAGAAACCTGGCATTTTAATCATCACTCGGAAACATTAGAAGTAGCAAGCCAAAGAAGGTTATTTGCTGTGGAAATGCCTGCAAGTGATAAATTCCGAGGTGGATATGTTTCGTGTGAGTTTGTACTGGACGGTAAACCTTGCCACTTATTTCTGTTCTCTTTATTCTTTGTAAACCTGATATCCATCGCTAACCTTCGTCGAACTATGAATTGGTTTAATCTGCTTATTCAGGCTGACCCACTTGACTTGCCAATCGGAGAGCATACATTGAGGGTTCTGTTTCAATCACTGATTTATTGTTTGGTGCAGGGTAATTGACCTCAGCAGATCATTATGAGCGTCAGCTGTAAGTCAGGGTGTATGAAGCCCCTCCATCGCCTTGGTAATGTACGAAGTGTCCCAGAATGTCGACATCTTGAACAGCAGAAGTTGAAGGGATGTGTTTGAACCTCATATGCCGTAGGGGGCTGGTTGTGTTGTTATAGCTGAACAAGTGGCCGGTATCATGCAATGTAATGTGTATCAGTACCAAAGTAATCAACACCTTATCTACGGACAAGTACCGATAGAAAAAGACGGACAGGAAAGCTCTGAGGGCAGCAGTATGATTATTGGTCTGAAGTAAAAACTTGAAAACAAGGTTGAAAGCTGAAACTTGCTTGTCATTGTATGTTTGAACCACAAGGCTTGAGCGTGTGGCTGTTGATCAGCCCAGAGAATGTGCCAAAATGAGAGAATGTTAATGGTTGGATGCGAATACGTGGGACCAAAAGCACGAAACTAAAAACATCCACTGAAACCACAGACAGTGTTTGGACACGAAAAATTTTCTTGTTAGTTTTAAACGTAACAGTGTATGGGGCCAAGCAGGCGGACTACGTGCCTAACGAGGTTACTACTCACTAGGAAGCAATGCAAGGCGGTGGCCCGTAGATCAAGTTGTGTAGGCGGTATCATTCTTTACCCAAGTCTGTTGGGAAAGATATACCCCTGTTTAAGGACGGTTGGTTTCCGGAGAAGGAATGGGTAGATATGATAGAGTGAGAGTTGTTCCAGTATGAATCCGGCCACTCTTGGAGGCTGGAGAGACAGTTATCTCACTGGCGAACGGTCCCAACGTTACGTTAGCTGAAGTGTGACTGAGTATACTGGCGAAATTCAAACTACGGAATCACGTAAACATGTAGGCGGCCGTTTTATTATGGGTTTACCTTAGAAAAAATGAAGACGAGTGCCTCAGTTGCATCGAAGAAGGGGAGGTTAGGCAACTCTTTTAATTTGAGAAGGAAGTTCGGGGCATATATAGAGTGTCTGTTATTAAATATTTGACGAAATGATGAATGCAAAGAGTGGTTGGAGAAAGTGTACCTGGAAAATAACATCTTCGTCGTTCTTTAGTTGATAAATTAGTGTAAAAGAGGAAATCTCTACGTGGTTTCCAACAGCTTGGCTTGTTGTGAAGTCCGGCCTTTAGAGGACGTGCTTCCCATTTGCCCATCTTGTTCCTCTTCTTTTATGGGGACGCTGTTAGAGATTTGAAAGTCATAGTATCTACTTCCGCCTACATAGAAAATTTTGACAGGTGGGAGAGCTTAGTGACGACTGAGATTGCCTATGGTTTCTGAGGTTTGAAAATGGCTTGCATACGTGTGTTTATGAATATTTAATGATCGTGCATCCCTTTGGTTTCACGTCTTAACATCTGTTTGCGAACTGTATTCAGCGCCAGGCTGTCGCTCGCCCACCCAGATATGTAAAATGCTTCAAGATCGTGTCTTGCCGGAGATCACTGCTTAAATGTTGGTCATTCGACGTGCGTACGACCAAAGGGTTGATTTATGTACCACCCAGTTGGAGGACCACTATTTCGGTAGCCAGTGAACTAGTCGTCATTTCGCGGAATTATAGGCGTATCCGAATCGGTTGGTTACAACCGTTTTCAGCGGAATCGCCTGATACGGTGGTTACTTGCAAATGATAGAGTTATCTTACGAAACACAAAGCCGTGTGTTTTTACCCGCCCATTATTTCGTTACCTTCCTGCTAAAGAGAAGTCATGGTCCACTTACCTGTCACTTCAGATAATTTCAAGTGCAGGTAATTATTAAACAAATATACTGAGTGATGAGGGGTGGTGTAGAGGCCAGAAGACTAAATACTTTGAGTGAAAATGATGGAATACTCGACCAGATGATAGCACCACTGCCAGCCTGAAATATAAATGAAGGCAAATAATGTTTATTGAATCCATTCCTAACTAAGAAAGAAATGGATGAATGCATATGAAGCGGATGTATTTTTACCTGCTTGAAAATGAAGGCACCATATGTCTAGGGAGTTCACGTTTTTCCACTGTTTCAGCAATGCCGGTCTCCCTGAGATTTATCGGTCATAGAGGTACGCCAAGAGCTAGTTCAGAGACCCAGGAAGTGACTTCTGCGCTGTCATGCAAAGCCAAGTGGCGATTATAAGGATTATTATCCTATTATTATTTTCTTCTTGGGTTCCTAGCGGAACATAGGGCTTCAGCAGCAAGCCTCCATTCCACTTTGTTCTACGCAGTCTTTTGGATCTTGCGCTACCACAGCCTACAAGCTTCGATTTTCTCCTCATGTGATGTCTTCCATGTCACCCTCGGACGCCTGACTCGTCGTTTCCCCCTTTGTAGTCCGCTCGACGAACTGACTTGGCGCCCGATGTCCCCGGTCGGCCTTCTCAGCGTATGCCCAATCGATCTCCACTTCCTCATTCAGCGTAGTTGTTGTGTGATAGGTTCTTGGTTGGTTCGTTACCCAACCAGAGTTCCTTGTTGCTTATTCTTCCTGGCCAGCTGGTCTGGTCTTCAGTATCGAGTGAGCGTAGGCGGCGGCTGTTGATGAATGTCTGCAGTTTGTTGGCAGTGCTTTTCGTGATGCACCAAGTCTCTGAACCATATGGCAGCTCTGGCTTGACACTGGTGTTGAAAATCCGGAACTTGTTCACGCTTCGTGCTAAGTGCAGTGGATCCCCACACTGATTTCAGATTAATGAAAGCCCGTCTTGCTGCCTTTCCGATCCTGGTTTTGACATCCTCGTCTATGCCTGTGCCGCCTGTAGTTGAAACGATGCTTCCCAACCTAGGTAGGTGAAGAGACAACTTCCTCTAGATTTCTTCCGTTGATGGTGATCGATGCTTGTTGTTGATGCTGTTGTTGGTTGAGTATCTTCATCACATCCGTCCTCTCTAAATTCACTTGAAGTCCCGGCTCGCTGCCTCTTCTGTCAACTTGTTAGTTTCCGCCTATAGATCTTAGGGTTTGTGCGACAAGTCATCACCGCTGGCAAAATCCAAATCTTCTAGGCTATTTTCATCTGTCCAGCCGGCGTATGCCCATCTTCTCATGGCTCCTCACAGTTGTTTCTTGCATGACCCAGTCCACCGCAATCAGATAGATTGTTGATGACGGTAGGCGCCAGCCTTGTCTTATTCCTGTCCACTGTCTTCACTTCAAAGGCATCACTGAGTTTTCCATTGTGGATCACCTGGCGTATGGCGTCTGCATACAGCTGTTGAACGAGGTTGATTGAGACTAGTGGCACTAAAGCCGCAGTGTTGAAGCATGTGCCTGCCAAATAACTTCTTGGTCGGCACCGTCAAAGGCCTTTACAAAGTCGATGAAGTTGAGGTGGAGAGTTGACTGTCACTCCATACTCTGTTCTATGATGATGCGTGGCGTTGCAACTTGATCCGTACGTGATTTGTTCCTCCCGAATCCGGCCAGCTTGTTGCGATCGTAGTTCTGAAGCCAGTGCATCCTTTAGTCTCTCTATGATGATGCGGCATAATATTTTGCTTGGGGTGGATAGCAGCACTATTCAGCGCCTCTTCTTGAAAGGCTTTGGCCTCCTTTCTTTGGGACTTTGGCAAGGTAGCCCTTCATCCAATCGATCGGCAGATACCTTTTCTTCCAACCCTTCTGCAATAGTGGTGTGAAGACGCCCGCTGTTGTCTCTACGTCTGTTTTCGGTGGTTCTGGCGGGATTCCATCTGGTCCTGTTTCTTTCCCGAATTTCGGCGACTTTATGGCATGGCGTTCAAGGCCTCGGCTTTGTCGGAGGGCCTGTGTTCACTGGTGGCTCTGTCTTTGCTGGTGTTATCTCCAGAGGAGTTGCAGGTGGTGGTCTATTCAAGAGCTTTTGAAGTGGTCAGCCCATTGTTTCCTTTGTTTCTCCCCCTTGTGCATCATTGCACTGAACTGGTTCATCTTCTGCTTCACCATCACCATCTTCCTCTTTTCTGTAAGCCTTCTTGTGTTCGTTGAGATCAATTCCTTGTCTCGTTTCCTTTGCCTTCCGAATAAGGTTGTGCAGGTTTCCTTCCACATCCCTTCCACTCCCGATCCTTCAGGGATGATGCTTAATTTTCCTCATTTTGTTCTAATGGCTGACGTGAAGATGTCGTTTGTAGTTTCGACCTTCAGCTCAGTTTCTGTACTAGGTGTTGAACTTGAACTGTGGTCTGTCGCCAGCTTTTGTGAAGACTTTCAACCTGGTTTTGAAGACTCCTTGCAGTAGATAGTGAGTGGCGCAAACCTACATCCGCTCCCCTTCTTGATATTGTATCCAGTAGGCTGCGTCTCCACTTTCTTCACATCGAGATGAAATCGATCTGATGTTTAGTGCAGTGTGTCCGTCTGGTGAAGTGCATGCTGCTTTTTGAATATCCGCGTGTTTGCACTCACTACCTCCAGCCACCACATCGTTGGGCGCGCAGAAATCTGCAAACAGTTCTCCTTTCTCATTCGTTTCATCGAGGGCTTCGCAACCCGTGATCGGTTCTCTTCCTGTGTTGTCTTCTCCCAACTTGGCATTCATGTAGCCCATTAGAATTTTGATATCGCCAACTGACGTCTTGTCCGATGTTGATTGAAGTTGTCTGTAGAATTCCTCCTTTTTCTCTTCATCTGCATTATTTGTAGGTGCACAGCACTGTATGATTGTGACCTTCCTTCCTTTTGAGTTGAACCTTGCTGTCATGATCCTGATGTTGGAGGAGATTGGTTCCCACTGCATGAGAGCCTTCGATGCTCCTGAGGACATCATGATAGCCACTCCATAACTCAGTGTGCTCGTGGTTGTCGTCTGGGTGGCAATATTGGAGTAGATTACTGATTCTCCAGTTGACAGTTTGGAGAGTCCACTCCCATTCCATCTACTTTCGCAAATCCCAAGCACTTCGATGTGATACCTTCTCATCTCCTTTGCAATCTGGGCTGCCTTACTGGGCTCAAACATCGTACGGAAATTCCATGTCCCCACGTTTACTTCCGCCTTCATCGAGAGGAGAGAAGACACATCGGCCAATTGGCTTCCCGAAGGCTTTCACCAACTGGCGTCATTTCGCCTCTCCGATTCTTGCAAGGAATAAGTTTGTTTCCATTTTTCGTATTTTCTATATGCCAAGAAGTTTATTTAGCGATTGGATTAGTTATCCGGGGTAGGGTTGCTAGCCCTACGCCCAACCCTCCCTCCCTACCCAGGTTTATGGCCGGCTAGTAACTAGCGAACTAGTTAGCCAGACGAGGTTGATAGTAACGATCAATGGGAACAAATTCATGGGGAACTGTTCAGGAGAGATAGAGAGTGGAGACAGTTCATCATCACTGTGATATGTAGCAAAGATTGGTTTGAATTTTCAAACAAGTGCTGAGTTAATTGGTTGAAGGATGTAGAATGAATGATTAAACGCTCAGAATGTCCTAGAGTAAAACAGGAAGGACTTTGAATGACAGAACATCACAACCAATAAGGACTGGTGTTAAGAATTATCACGTTCTAACTTCCAGCAAGTTGCCACTCCTTCAGAGAGGCGTAGGCTCCACAACCGGAGGAAAAAGAGCCAAGCCAATGACGGGGAAATGGAGATAAGCTAGATGTTTGACAGAAATGCTTTAGAAGGGCTAGCTGTCTGAGTTAGCCTTGCAGGTAAAAGACTAAAGGGGGTAGGGTTATAGAACTTTAAAAATCCGAGACACGGTCTCGGTTAATAACAACCCTAGCATAAGTGCTTAATCCTATGGAGTGATTAACGGCATGCAAGTCAGTTCAAATGACCCATTAAGAACCAACGGGGCAAAATGGAGGATAAAATTTAAGAAGCAGTATGGATGGTTCTCCAAAATTAAGAATGTCTCTACCTTTATTGAGGATAGTGATGAAGGTATGCCTCACAGAACGGAATACCACGTTCAGGGACCAAAGCAAGAAGAAATTATTGTGATTCAATCAGCTACCTGTTTTTAATCATGAATACAATCCGTTTGCATTACATTATTCTACCCTACTTCACCTAATAATGAAAATTTGGATCACTGAACCTCCTGCTGTTGGTCATGAGAGCTGTCTAAAAGAGGCGTTTACCTTCTCTTAGATTTCCAATGCCTGCAGGTTACCTGGGTGACACCAACCTCAAGTTCATTTCAACAGGCTAGGGACGACCAAAATGTTGAGAAAGACCTTGTGCAATTTCTTGTGCTGTAGGTATTCAGTTGAGCTAACAATTGACGCTTTTCATTATCTAGCCTTCCTGTAACTTTATGAGGCCGAACCTGACTATCATACAGGTGAGGGCCTGAAGACAGTCAACACAATCAATACAAAATATATCTCTAGCAAATAGATTATAACGGCCAAAATGGTTCGAATAGTTAAGGAGGAAATAGAAGAAGCGTCCGTCTAGTTAAGTTATCCATCAATGAAACAGGGATCGCTAATACTTACGGTTGTCAAATCGTGCAAGATACAAGAGAATACAGAAGGCAGCGTGCAGACTTTGAAAGATCATTTAGTACTTAGGAAACCCTCGGGAACTTTCAAGTGACGAAAGGGATTTGGAATAAGTAGGTTGAATCCCTTCTGCACGAGGAGCATTCTACGGTCCAGCAGCTATTAGGGAATAAAAGCTGTGCCTGACTTCTGACCTAATATGTTCCAGACTCAGTTTCCGTATGTGTCCTCTGAGATAAATACTAAAGCTAAGATCCAATAAGTGACAGGGTGGGTGTCCAGGCGTGCTCAAATGTTGTGAATCGTTATCAAGTCTCCTTTCAACCTTCCATGTTCCAGGGGATACAGACCTGGTGCAACCAGTCGTTCTTCGCGAGCTTTAAACCTAAGCCCTCGAATAGACTTGGTCAAGCGTCCCCGGATGCGTTCTAAGTCCAACTTGTTCTTCTACAAAGAAAAGAAGGAAGACGATGGTCGTGAACTCCAGGTGGGGCGTGGTGAAAACACCTACGATCAAACTGTCTGAAAATTTGTCTCAGGGTTGTCAACAACAAGTTTCCGCGAAACGCGTTTCCGTCATAGTTGGCATCGAGTTTTAAGTCTTGAGGGATTAAAACGCACAAATCCTTCTCCGTCGGTGACGCTTCAAGTTCCATATCGTTGAGGCCTAAATACATGACGCACATCGCGTTTTGCGTGCATCAACCTGCATTTTTGAGGATTAAATGTGGGCCCGTTATTGAACGTCAAGCTTTGAAGTTGAGTTGAATCTTCGTATGGAGAAATAGTGTCTTCGTCACTTTTGATTTTTCTCCGCAGTTCTACGTCATGAGCAAAGAGAAGGATTTCGGAGGGAACCTGTTGAGGCAAGTCGTTCATGTGTATTAGAAAAAGAAGAGACCCTAACACTGAATCCTCGGGGAACACCACCAGGGGCTTCTGCTTCTTCGGACGTAGAGCAACTCACTCGAACTCCAGATGACCAACCTCGGAGAAATGAAGACAACCAGACAGTGAGGGGTGATCCTTTACCGATCGACTTTAATTTGTCAATGAGACGGTTGTGATTAATGCGATCAAACGCCTTAGCAAAATCTGCGTAAACAACCTCAGTTCGACCGCGACGGTCGACTATACTAGCCCATCCATCTACCGCAGTGAGCCGATTGGTAACGCTGGGGTACCCTTCCTAGTCCAGGTCGTTGGGGCATAAAAGTCTAATCGTCGTGAGGTGATCCCTCAGTCCGCCATCTATCAACGATTTCATTACTTTGGTAGGCATGGATAGGAGGGTGACCGATCTGTATTTCTTTGGATTGCTTCGTTGACACCCTTTGAAGACTACCGTTATGGGGCCCAACTACCGAGGACCGGATACGTCCCATCGACTCATGGAATTCTTAAGTAAATTAAAGGTTCAGGCAAGATCGATGCTCCTTCCTGCAGCGTCGCCACACGCCAGAACGATGCAGCTTGGCGGAACGGACCTCTCGGGTTAGAAACAAACATGTTTGTAGGCTTGAGTTGTTGCCATTGTCAATCGGTTCTCAACACCTTCGTCAATGTGTTTCCTGTCCGTTTGAACAGTCCGTAAATGTGTTCAGTGCCAGTCATTTTGTGTTCAACCCAGTGGTGTCTCTTCAACCTAAGTAGTTTGTGAGTGTAGCTGCCTATTACCTTAGGCGGCTTGGAACACTTCGGTCTGGAAAGTGGAACAGAATGGCTGATTGCATGCTTGATCTTGTCAAGTGCGAATCTCCAACGGGTGTTCACATTCTGCCATACACGACCGGCCTTCCAATCTGTCCGTCTCAGCGCCATTTGATGAGCCGGAATGTTAAGTTAAATATCAACATAATGAAACACACTACTTGATGTGTGATAATAGAAACTATTGAAAGAATTCTTCAGCCGGCTTCCGACTTTCTGAAAAGTTTCACAATAAACTCACCCACTTACCAACATCTTAAATGCTAACCCGTACGATACCTAAACAATAATAACTGGTTTTGGGCATACGGACGGTCATAATAATAATAATTATTATTCTTGAATATACAGGCACACACCATTTTTCCAGGCATAAATAAGTTTATATACAAATTACATTCATCTTCACAGGAGGCAATCTGAATCCCCACCCGTTGTCACTGTAAGATATAGGTGCTGCATGTTCACATAATGGAACATCCCAGCAGAATAAGTGTGCAGAAAGTTTACCAGTCGGACATAAGCAAGTATTGTCTTTGCACTAACAAAAAGACCAGGTTTGTATCTAGACACTGAAGGTATTATACGGGGAAGAATGAGGCTTGGAGCTAATACTTCCATTGTTACAGTTTGTGATTTTTGCCTGAGGTAATGATGAAAAGATTATGAATTGTTTACACATTGTACTTCATTGACGAACCTCACCTGGTTAACTAGTTCACTAGTTACTAGCCGGTCCTAAGCCGGAGTAAAGAGGGAAGGTTGGGCATAATAGGGCTAGCAACCCTATCCCGGAAAACAAATCTAACCGCTGAAGAAACTTCAAAGCACAAACAAAATATAAAAAATGAAAACAAACTTATTCCCCGCTGGAATCGGAGAGGCGAAATGACGCCAGTTGGTGAAAGCCTTCGGGAAGCCAATTGGCCGATGCGTCTTCTCTCCTCTCGATGAAGGCGGAAGTAAACGTGGGGACATGGAATTTCCGTACGATGTTTGAGCCCAGTAAGGCAGCCCAGATTGCAAAGGAGATGAGAAGGTATCACATCGAAGTGCTTGGGATTTGCGAAAGTAGATGGAATGGGAGTGGACTCTCCAAACTGTCAACTGGAGAATCAGTAATCTACTCCAATATTGCCACCCAGACGACAACCACGAGCACACTGAGTTATGGAGTGGCTATCATGATGTCCTCAGGAGCATCGAAGGCTCTCATGCAGTGGGAACCAATCTCCTCCAACATCAGGATCATGACAGCAAGGTTCAACTCAAAAGGAAGGAAGGTCACAATCATACAGTGCTGTGCACCTACAAATAATGCAGATGAAGAGAAAAAGGAGGAATTCTACAGACAACTTCAATCAACATCGGACAAGACGTCAGTTGGCGATATCAAAATTCTAATGGGCGACATGAATGCCAAACTGGGAGGGGACAATACAGGAAGAGAACTAACCATGGGTTGAGAGGCGCTAGGTGAAATGAACGAGAATGGAGAATTGTTTGCAGAATTCTGTGCATTCAACGATTTGGTAATTGGAGGCAGTGTGTTCAGGCACAAAGGTATCCACAAAGCGACATGGATTTCACCAGATGGACACACTAAAAATCAAATCGACTTTATCTCAATCTCAAGAAAATGGAGGTGCAGTCTACTTGACACAAGGTCAAGAAGTGGAGCAGATGTAGGTTCATATCACTCACTGTCTAGTGCAAGGAACCTTCCAAATCAAGTTAAAGGCCTCCGAAGAAGTTGGCGATAGACCACAGTTGAAGTACGACACTCGGAAACTGAAGGATGAAACTACAAAAGACATCTTCGCGTCAGCCATCAAGACAAAGTGGGAGATATCGAGGAACATCCCTGAAGAAACCTGTGTGGAAGAACACTGGAAGTCCTTGAAAGCTATGTGGAAAGAAACCTGCACAACCGTATTAGGAAGGAATAAGAAAGAAGACAAGGAATGGATCTCGACGGATACCTGGAAGCTGACAGAGAAGGGAGAGGAGGATGGTGAAGCAGAAGATAAACCAGTGCAAGGACGCTCAACGACAAGAGGAACTGAGCACAATGTATAAAACACTGAACAAAGAAGTAAAGAAGAGTGCACGCAAAGACAAGAGACACTTCTACGAAACACTGGCAAGTGAAGCAGAACAGGCTGCAGGTAAGAGAGACCTGATGACATTGTATCAAATAACCAGGTTGCTATCTGGGAAGAGATCAACACAGATGAAACTAATAAAAGATGAAGAAGGAAATTTAATTACGAAAGGAGAGGAACAAAGGAAACAATGGGCCGACCACTTCAAAAAGCTCTTGAATCGACCACCACCTGCACTTCGTCCAGAAATACCACCTGCAGCCGCTGAATTACGAGTGAACATAAATCCTCCAACGAAAATGGAAGTCCTGAAGGCCATAAAGCTACTGAAATGCGGGAAAGCAGCAGGACCAGACGGGATACCGCCAGAAGCACCGAGAACAGACGCAGAGACAACAGCGGACATGCTCACACCACTATTGCAGAAGGTGTGGAAGGAAGGAAGAGAAGGTACCTGGCGATTGGAAGAAGGGTTACCTTGTCAAACTACCGAAGAAAGGAGACCTCAGCGTTTGCAAGAACTGGCGTGGAATCACTCTCCTGTCCACCTAATGCAAGCAAAATATTAAGCCGCATCATCCTGGAGAGACTAAAGGATGCACTGGATTCAAAACTACGACAGGAACAGGCAGGCTTCAGGAAGTACAAATCATGTGCAGACCAAATTGCAACGCTTCGTATCATCATAGAACAGAGCATAGAATGGCAATCAGCTCCCTGCCTCAACTTCATCGACTCTGAGAAGGCCTTCGACAGCGTCGACCGAGAAGTAATTTGGAAACTGCTTCATTACTACGAGTACCGCAAACCTTTATCCGCCTCATTCAACAACTATATGAAGATGCCACATGCCAGCCAAGTAATTCACAATGGGAAGCTCAGTGATGCCTTTGGGGTGAAGTGAAGACAGGAGTGAAACAAGGTTGCCTACTATCACCCATGATATTCCTGATTGTGGTGGACTGGATCATGCAGCAAACAGTGGGCAGTGAGAAGAGGGGCATATGCTGGACTGCGGAAAAGAACCTAGAAGACTTGGATTTCGCCGATGACTTGTGCCTGATGTCATACAACCTTGAAGATCTACAGGCGGAAACTAACAAGTTGACAGAAGAGGCAGCGAATATGGGACTTCAAGTGAATATAGAGAAGACAGAGGTGATGAAGATACCGCACCACCACCAACAACAAACTCCAGTTACCATCAACGGGAGAAACTTAAAGGAAGTAACCTCCTTCACCTATCTAAGCAGGCAGCACTGTTTCAACTACAGGCGGCACAGATGAGGATGTCAAAACCAGTCAGAATCGGAAAAGCAAGACAGGCGTTCATTAGCCTGAAACCAGTCTGGAGATCTTCTGCACTCAGCATGCGGAACAAGATACGGATTTTCAACACCAACGTCAAGTCAGTGCTTCTGTATGGTTCAGAGGCTTGGCGCGTTACGAAAGGCATTTCCAATAAACTACAGACATTCATCAACAACTGCCTACGCTCGCTACTGCAGATCAGATGGCCAGAAAGAATAAGCAGCAAGGAGCTCTGGGAACGAACCAACCAAGAACCTATCACACAACAAATATGCAGGAGGAAGTGGAGATGGATTGGCCATGCACTGAGAAGGCCGACTGGGGACATCACGCGTCAGGCCCTCGAGTGGAATCCCCATGGGAAGCGACGAGTTGGACGTCCGAGGGTGACATGGAGGAGGTCGTGCGAGGAGGAAATGAGAGGTTGTGGGCTGTCGTGGAACCAGGTACAAAAGATCTCAGAGAACGGGACGAAATGGAGTCGTGCTACTGAAGCCCTATGTTCCACTAGGAACCCAAGGGACTAATAATAACAAATAATAATAATAACTTCATTAACTTCACTGGTCGCGCGCTCCTTGAATAGTGACGTGTTTTCTCTCGTCTCTCAGCTTTTGGATTTTTCCACATTGAAAAACTCCCACTTACAATACTCAATCTAAAAAGGTCGAACGTTTGCAGCACTTCTGTCCGTCCACGCACCTCACCCCTGCGTATTCGTCAGCTCACTTCTCAACAGTTGAAAATTGGCATTATTATTCCTTTGAACCAACCGGTCTACCTCCTGTCAGTGGTTCTTGGGCGTTTCAACTGCCAAACTGCCTTAGCTCTCGGTTCTCCTCGGAGGTCATTCCCCAGGAAATATCTTTCCTGGTTATACATACGCATCTGGAGCTTACGGTTAAACTCGTTGGTCAAGAGCAGAGGATCAAGTGACAAGTGTCTGAAGGTGAGCCAACATAAATTATCTTCCCTTTTCTATTCTGTCCTTTTGCTGCATTCAGTCTTCAACCCTCTTATTGTTGTTAACTACTTGTTTTCCCAAGAAGTTTATATCATAGCGACATGTCTGCCCAAAACGCTAGGTCTGAAGCTTTGACACGGATAACGCGGTCGTGCACAAAAACGGCCAATAACACCCGAAACAACACACTAGTCTGTACTAGAAGACAAACAGAGGTAGGGCAGAACACCGAACTTCTAAAGAAGTGGCCAACCCATGTTTCTAGAATTCCAGTAGCCATCAGACAGGTGACACAGAGTAGCACTAGCCCGTCACAAACTAGTCCTATCTTGAGCAAGGATCATACCATGCCTGGAAATAGAAGACGACGTAAAAGGCTTCAGAACAAGGCAGCCACAAGCAGTTCGCCACAATCCGTAGCACCTTATTCATGCAAGGAAGGCTGTATTACGACACCCGATGGCTGCAGTGTTTGCACCAAAGTTGTTTCGGTAGTCGATGAGGCATTTGCATGCAACCTATGTCAACGATGGGCGCATTGCCACTGCGACACCAAAGTCCCCCGACAATACTATAAGCTGATGAAGAGACAACCATGCAAGTGGTTCTGGTACATCTGTCCAGAGTGCAGGAAAATGCCCGCACTCCGCACAGAAAGCCTGAAGGAGATGCTCTCCGCCACGCAAAAGCTACCAGCATCCTCGAATAAAGTAGGGTTAACACCAAAGGATAACACAGAGAGACCTGGAAACAGACCTAGAGCTCCAGCTGTGGGCACGCCACCTCGCGTGGGGACCATATTAGGTCAAGTCTCCATACCTCCTACCCGGCCCCAGGGGACGTCAAGCGCATGGCCAAAGACATCGACCGCCGAAGCCTCTACGAAACCCATTCCAAACACCCCACACACCGTGACTGAGAAACAACCAGTGGAATTACTCAAACCCATTGGGAAGTCAGGCGTGCCACCCACAACGAACCCAGGTCACAGGAGGACCAACTCGATCATTTTGTTCAACGTCGATGTATCGACAGACTCATTGTTGGTCGAGAGGGAACGGTTTGACAGCCGAATGTGGACCGACTACTGTCAGATGCTGGGACTCCCTCCCCTCCCTGCAACTTTGTGTCGCCTTTCTCGAGGAAGCCGTGCACCCCGAGATAAGCCACCCCCTTTACGTGTGTCCCTAAATACTACCAAAGAGGCTGAAGACACACTCCTCCTCTCGCGACAACCGGACGTTGTTAATGCCTGTAAAATTCGGGCCAGGCCTGACAAGCCATGGTCAATAAGAGAGGAGGAGAGAAAGTCAGCGGTTGGAAATCCCAACAGAAACAACACTATAGTTGTACATGGGATTCCAGAATTGCCAAGTGACCGCTCGGTCAAAGATCGGTACTTTCACGACGTCCAACAATGGCAATGGCTCTCAACCAAAGTTGGTCTCAACAGTATACCGGCCAACAGCGTCAGTAGACTGCCAAGGCCAGCGCACCTGAAGACCATACCCAATCCCAGACTACTCGCCGTCCAGTTCGACTCATATGCCTCCCTCACAGACGTTCTACAGGCATGGTATAATGCGAAGGATCGCATGGGTGGCTCAATACGTATATGTGAAAGTAAGCCTAGACCCACAAGGCAAGAGGAGAGACGACAACCACCAAGACCTCTGGAGTCAGTGGTCGTCACACAGGCGCTGACCAGTGAGTTAGATACATCAAGTAAAGAAGCCACCACTGCCACAGCCCCCACCCAAGTTAGAACAAAACACCAAAAAACGGAACAATGCCAGTCCTATGAGGACTGGCGAGGGTAGACCCAACCACATAAGCTCTCATCCTGCGAAAATACACAACCAGACCTCCCCCTCACCAGGCACACTCTAATATGTATGTACAGCAACGTTAGGGGGCTAAGAGGGAAGGTAGCAGAAATGAGGACGCTGCGTGCACATCAGCACTCCGACATCATATTCATCACCGAATCCTGGCTCTCGCCAGACATGCTGGCATGGAACTCTTCCGCAGGGACAGGGAACATAGAGCAGGAGGGGAGTGGCTATCTACGTAAACTCCTGTTTAAAGGCAAGGATGGTTAGCGATACGGCCTTAACCCAGCTCCCAGAGTCCCTATGGTGCTACTTCACTCTCCACAGTACCAAATACCTGCTCGGAGTCATATATCGGTCCCCCACCAGCTCCCCTACACATAAGGAAATGATCATCAAGGCTATCTTAACGACTTCCTCTGCAAATTACGATTCCGTAGTCATTGCCGGCGACTTCAACACCCCGTCCATCCTCTTCGAGACGGAAGGGAGACGCATCAGATCCTTCAATCAGAAGCTGAAGGATGCAATTAAGACTGCTGGCCTCTCAGAGAAAGTGGGTGATGCTACACGCTGGGGACCTAACGGAAACGCATCGCGCCTTGACTACGTTCTGACGAACGATGAACTTCTCATTGAGGATGTTTGCATCCAACCTCCCCTTGGCCTCAGTGACCACGCTGTAATCACCTTCTCCATGATAACTAGGGAGGCTCTGCAACTGGAGACGCCCAACACCTTCCCTTGCTACAGCAAGGCCAACTATGAGACCATGAGGGACTACCTCATGAATGCATCATGGCCAGTGGACTGGACTCATCTCACAATAGATGAACACTGGTTGGAGGTGAAGAAAATAATCACTGGGGCCATCAGTCACAGTGTACCAGAAGTAACACACAGACAATCAATGAGAACCTCATGGTTAAAGCGTGGGACAGAGAGGCTTATCCGGAGCAAGAAGCAGGCTTGGTTCAAGTGGCGTACATCACGCAGGGAGTCTGACTTCTTGAACTACAAAAGGATTCGCAATCTCTGTAACATTAGAGTGCGTAACGACAGATTTTCCTACCAAACAAACTTGGCAGCGAGGTTACAAAGCAACCCCAAAAACCTGTACCGCTTCATGTCAAGAAGAAAGTCGACCAGTAAGGGAGTGAATCTTGTCACAGGCCATGACGGGAGTGTGCTAAGCAGTCTAGAGATTGCCGAGCTTTTGAGCTCACACTTCCAAGCCCAACTCAGCACTGACACAAGATCCACACCGACTCGCCACGACACCGACCAGGTCGCAAATAACGAATACCTCTGTCACGTCTCTATTACAGAGAAAAAGGTGTTCGAGAAGCTATCTAGGCTACGTCCGGGCAAGTCCCCTGGCTGCGATAACCTGAAACCAGTGGTTCTGAAAAACTGCGCCGAGGTGCTTACCAAACCACTTCGCAACCTCTTTGAGCACTCAATAGACTCGTGCAAACTCCCTAAAGAATGGAAGAGTGCCATCTTGTCACCCATCTTCAAGGGAGGAGACAGAAAAAGCCCTGGCAGCTACAGGCCGATTGCCCTACTCCCTATTGTGTCGAAAGTGTTGGAAAGCCTGGTAGCTGACACCATCTGGGAATTCCTCAATAGGAAAACACTGTCCACACTGCTCAGCACGGCTTTCGTAGTGGTCGCTCATGTGCCACCAACTTACTAACCGCCTGGGACGACTGGACACAAAGCTGGGATAATAGAAAACCTGTACATGTTGTATTTCTCGACCTAGCCAAAGCATTTGACAGTGTCCCACCCACAGTACTGCTTCACAAGATCATGTCAGCTGGTATAAGTGGACCCCTACTCTCTTGGTTCAAGGAGTACCTGGAAGGGAGGCAGTTCTGCACTAAAGTGAACAGAATAAGGTCGGAGTGGAGACCCTCGACGTCAGGAGTATCCCAAGGAGCAATCCTAGGACCGCTTCTGTTCCTCCTGTTTGTCAACGATCTGCCAGACAAAATATCCTCACCCATCCTCCTCTTCGCTGACGACATAAAAATTTGGAGGGTGGTAAACGAAGAAGCCGACTGTGCAGCACTACAAAAGGACTTGCAGCAACTCGAGCTCTGGTCGTCGGAAAATGGCCTGAGCTTCAACCTGGAAAAGTGCAAAGTAATGCACATCAGTAAAAATGAGGCAAGTACGACCGACTTCCAGTACATGTTGAGCAACCGTGCTATCACCAGAGTGTCCATGGAGAAAGATTTGGGGCTCAACTTCTCCGACACCTTGGACACCAGCTCCAACTACAAAGGTATGACAACCAGAGCGAACGCCATTCTACACTTTCTGCGTAGACAGCTTGGCGCCCTCACTCCCGAACTCTTCCTCACCATTTTCAAATCCTACGTGCGGCCGCACCTAGAGGTCTTCAATACGGTGGCTCCTCCAACACTCAAGAGAGACTCTAATCTCCTTGAAAGAATACAAAGAACTGCAACAAAATCAGTTGTGGGGCTAAGGGGAAAGACGTATCCTGAAAGACTTAAACACCTCAACCTATTTACCTTGGGTTATCGCAGGAAAAGGGGTGACCTCATTATGGCATACAAGATCGCCCATCAGGCAGACCATGCAAACAAATCAATTTTGCCTGCAACTGAACGATCTTCACGAGGAAACCCCATTAAGATAGCACACCAGAGAGCCAACACCACACTCAGGTCCAAATTTTTCTCCCTAAGAGTATGTGCTTTATGGAATGCCTTACCGCGACACATCGTTATAGCTCCTTCAATCGACTCTTTCAAGAGGCGATTAGACAGTTATGTCACCTCGCATGGACTACCACGGACGTACTCAGGTAGTCACCAACCTCAGTACCCCCAACTCCCTCCTAACTACCACTCACTATCTCTCTCCTTAATACACCCACATTACCTACTAATTCTTCTGTAGGAACCAAACCCACGCGACCATTCGGGCAATTCCCAAATACTTTTCTTTCGTTCTCATTTCTCTCTTAACCCATTCTTTTCTTCTCCTTCCCTTTTCTCTTCCCTCATTATTATCTATTTTTTTTCTTCCTTATTTCTCTCTTCATTCCTTTACCACTACCTTACTATTCTCTTTCAGGTACCTACACAGACAGGAGTCACGGTTGTTCTCTAAACTTCCCAGCAACCCGTAGCTCCCTAATCACTCTACAAATTACAACCTACTAACCCACAAAACATCCACCTCACCGAAGCTAAAAGCAAGAAAGCAGAGAGGGTTTCCTCGTCCACTGCAGGAGTAAACCGAACAACTGGAACCAAGCCCTAAGAACTAGACGCGAGAGATCAAAAACTACCAGTTTTCTACGCTCGCACTATCAATATTGGATATTGGATTGGATATTGAATAACCCTGAGACAAATTTTCAGACAGTTTGATCGTAGGTGTTTTCACCACGCCCCACCTGGAGTTCACGACCATCGTCTTCCTTCTTTTCTTTGTAGAAGAACAAGTTGGACTTAGAACGCATCCGGGGACGCTCGACCAAGTCTATTCGAGGGCTTAGGTTTAAAGCTCGCGAAGAACGACTGGTTGCACCAGGTCTGTATCCCCTGGAACATGGAAGGTTGAAAGGAGACTTGATAACGATTCACAACATTTGAGCACGCCTGGACACCCACCCTGTCACTTATTGGATCTTAGCTTTAGTATTTATCTCAGAGGACACATACAGAAACTGAGTCTGGAACATATTAGGTCAGAAGTCAGGCACAGCTTTTATTCCCTAATAACTGCTAGACCCTTGAATGCTCTTCTTGCTGAAGGTTCACAATCTGCTCCGTCTGACTCCTTTAAAAGCCGACTGGATACCTACTTGTCATGCATGTTATATCCACCCAGAACTAACTGAAGTTGCTCATTTTAACTACCTTATTTTTCTCTCTGTTTTCATACAGATAATCAACCACATGACGTCGCGATCCACGAATTTTAGTCACGGACGTCAGTTGAGCGAAAAATTCTTTGATTGCGTCAACAATCATTTGAACCATTTTATTGGTTGCCAGTTTGCTGTTGGATTGTGACAAATTATTCCTAACTAATCTAATGAATCTGTGTTATGGTTTAGTTTGAAGTGAATTAAGTACATGAAAGCTGGTAATTAGAGAAATGATTTGCTGACACTTTGAAGAAGAGTATTTGATGAAGCTTCTCCTTTCCACTTCAGAAAAACAGACTGATAATGATTTTCAAAAACCTCCTAAATCTTTGCTCATTAAATTCCAATATTCTGTATCAATAATTTTGCAGAAATGCTGAAGGGTCGTGACAGCCAATTGCACATACTTAATTATTTGTATGACACTTTTAACACTGAAATGGTTAGACTAATTCGCCAAACTCTATGAACCGAATTCCTTTAGACTTTGGTAACTACTTGAACAACCTATATGCCCGTTGGCAATATTCTTTAGAGATCTCCCACTTATGGATTTCTCACGACCAATCTAGCTTTGCTTGTCACCTGCCTGTTTTTTCGGATTAGTCTTCTGTAAGTTGCATAGAGTTTGTCGAACTATCCTGAAGCATACATCGATTCATTTGAGCAGATAGTGTTATTATTATAATTTTTTCCCCTGGGTTCCTAGTGGAACATAGGGCTTCAGTAGCACGTCTCCATTCCATTCTCTTCTCTCCAGTCTTTTCAACCTGGCTCCACGACTGCCCACAAGCTTTCATTTCTTCCCCACACCATCTCCTCCATGTCACCCTCACCTCGGACGCCCAACTCGTCGTTTTCCATCTGGATTTCACTTGAGGGTCTGACCTGGCGCGTGATGTCCTCAGTCGGCCTTCACAGTGTATGCCCAATCCATCTCCGCTTCCTTCCAGTGCATATTTGTCGAGCAATAGGTTCTTGGTTGATTCGTTGCCAGTCCACAGTTCCTCCTTGCTTATTCTTTCTGGCCATCTGATCTTCAGTGTTAGTATCGAGTGAGCGTAGGTGGCAGTTGTTGATGAATGTCTGTAGTTTGTTGGAAGTGCTTATCGTGACGTGCCAAGTTTCCGAACCATCACATAGAAGCACTGACTTGACTGGGTTAGTGTTGAAAATGAGGATGTTGTTCACGCTGTATGCTGAGTGCAGTACATCTCTACATTGATTTCAGATTAATTCAGGAAGGCGTGTCTTGTTTTTCCGATCCTGGCTTTGACATCCTCATGTGTGCCTGTGCCACCTGCAGTTGAGACCATGATGCTTGCCATGGTAGATGAAAGAGACTACTTCCTTTAGGTTTCTCCCGTTGATAGTGATTCGTGCTTGTTGTTCATGCTGTTGTTTGTTGAGTATCTCCATCACCTCCGAGTGTTATCATACCCTTTTCTTTCTGCTTGCTAGCAAGCCTCAGTGGTGTAAATGGTAGCTTGAGATCTTGTATCCAGTTTGAGCTACAGTAATGGTAAGGTAATCTGTTATGAGATTCATTAGCAAAGCCAACATCACAGTATACTATCTCGAAGATGTGCTTCTGATCGCCTGATGCCCTATGAGAGAAATGTGATTTCGGGTCAATTCGAGGTTTTCCAGTTGCTTAATGGTTAGTGGATGTAATGTCTGTAGCTGAACTGGCTTGTAATCGATCCTCCTGTCCATTTGCTCGTATGGATATAGATTCTCTTTGATATAGTTATTCACTATCATACGAAGCAATTATCTCATTTGAGTTGTTAGTTAGGGCATTGAACACCCTTGAGTATTTGTGGTATTGTTGACGTTGAAGCTTAGTCTTACAGTGATACTCTCAGATAACTTCACTTGAACATATATTATGGGGTCTAGTTTTAGAAGGGTTGAATCACATTAAACATACTTCATCATGTTGCAAACTATTGAGTGGTATTACTATTTATTGACATACATGTTATTCTCCGTTGTTTTACTGGATCGAGTTGTTCGACCTCTATTGGCATATGGGCTCCTATGCGAATACCTCGATATTGCCTGAATGTTATTTAGGATAAATTGGTTGATTGTGGCTAGCAGAAAAATCCAGGATGCGCGTTTTGTCCTATTTGGGACTCGTCAGCTGGATGTACCTGCACCTCAGTTCGGAGTGATGCTCTTCTCACTGACTCGTACCTCGTACCCATCGCTTCAAACGCCAAGGCATTATCCACTATGCCACGGAGAAACGATAGCCACTTCTTGTACAACGGATAGTAGTTATTACTATTTATTGACATACTTGTTATTCTCCGTTGTTTGTTTTGTTGGATCGAATTGTTCGACCCCTATGGCAGGTACATCCAGCTGACGAGTCCCGAGTAGGACGAAACGCGCGTCCTGGATCCTTCTGCTAGCCACAACCAACCAATTCATCACATTGACTAGTACTTCATGGTTTTCATCAACATGAACTTATTGAATGTTTGCATCATTGATTATCTCCTGATGGGTAGGGGATTGATTACTTTCATCCTCACTCATCACTATAACATCATCTATATTATCAGGCTGCTTAAAAATCATTTTCATTTTTCAGTATATTCATCAGTGAATGGTTTAGTAAGAGTCTTTTTCAAAATCTGAAGACATATAGATGTAGATTATGGCTGGATATCATTCAGAATTTAATTGGATTACTGAATAATTCTCACTGTGTTGTCGTTTCATTCTTTCTTCGTAGTGTTTCAGAAATGCTTTAAATTCTTCATTGGTAAAAGTTATCACTTTCTAACCGTGTCCGCTTGTTGTATGATAAGAAAACAAGTAAATCAGAGAGGATGTTTGACTTGATGATTACAACTCGGCTACTACTTCTAAAACTTTTAAAATTCAAACATAGTGTTGGACATTCTTTGAACTATAGGGTGAGGATTTCAGGGAGTAATTTTGTAGTTACACCATTTGAAGATTATCAGTGTAAAATATAGTTTATTATCAAAAGATTTTATGAATAGTTGTACCTTTAAACTGTAGCACACAAATTATATATTCGCTAGGAGTTATGACTGCAAACCCTGATGGTCGTGAGAACAGTTATTCAACGATGACATCGGGTGGCGGTTGCGCTATATCGTGAGCTAACAGAAGTTGGAAATATGGACCATTGGATTTCAACCCAGTGGCTAGCTCAGTGGTAACGTGCTGGCCACGGAACCTGAAGGTTGCGGGTTCGATCGCTGGCTGGGGGGGGTCATGGGTGCACACTGCTGAGGAGTCCCATAGTAGGAGGAATTAGGTGTCCAGCGCTTCCAGATTTCCATTGCTCCTCCAACTGATGTCAGTCTACGATGAATAACAACTTGATATATATATATATATATATATATATATATATATATATATATATATATATGGTTTGATAGGGTTGCTGAAAAACATCGGGGAGATGTGAGATGATATCCGTAGTGGATCCAGAGAAATATCAAGTGAACCAAAATATTAATTTAGAAAAATAGATTCAATGATACATAAATATGAAAAGTTATGTAATATCAATGTTATGGATAATAACGGGTTACTTGAATGTTATCTCTTCGATACTGTCTACAACAATTTAGTATACTACAAAGTTAGCTCTCCACAATCGACATTGGTTGGCTTGATTGTCGTGATATTTGGAAGTAGGATGAGCGGTCCTGTAAAATCAAAAGATAATCAATGAGTATTCACGTCAGACAATAGTCAATAGGAGCAGAATTCGGAATGGATAGAAGCACACTATATTTCCACGTTTAACAGCAGCAGCAAAGTCAGTAATACCGCCACAACCAAAAAGTGTACGGATAAACAACATTCGTTTTTACAAGTATTAGGAAGAATGTACAAAATATGTGGAAAATAATGAAAAGGAAACGTTATTTTAAATTTAAGTGGTGTACACATAATTCCATGCAGTCTCCACAGATCTTCCCTCTGTCTGCGATATGGTAAAGAAAAAAGGTCCACCTCCTAAAGTCGATTTTCATAGGTCAGGCCAGCCATAGTAGAAATCACACGAGTGGTTGCCCTCTAAACTCTTTCCAGAATGTTTGAGTCACCTTTCAGACAAGGATTTGCAGCCTGTGTACAGTTTTCTAATTTAGACCTTGTTTGTGAATCGTTTCTCATTGGTCGTAATATATGAGTAAAGAAACTTGATAGCTTATACGTAGGTGTTATTCCTGAAGTCCACCGTCGGTCTAATTCGATAACCTTCTTTATGTAATTTCACCGTACTATATATATCCTAGGCATATTCAGGGATTTAGGTATAATCTGAAACCATTTAAACCTACAGATTGCAGGTTTCATTTTTCTCATCACTTTTTCAGTTTCCTTCTTGGGACTCTTCAGCAGTGTGCACCCATGACCCCCCCCCCCAGCCAGCGATCGAATCCGCAACCTTCAGGTTCCGTGGCCAGCACGTTACCACTGAGCTAGCCACTGGGTTGAAATCCAATGGTCCATATTACCAACTTCTGTCAGTTCATGACAAAGCGCGACCGCCACCTAATATAATCGTTGAGTATTTTTCCTCACGGCCATCAGGCTTGCCCAACTGGTCACGACTTCTCCCTGGAACTTCGAGAATCACCTCTCGAAGTTAGTCGCCAATGAGCACCAGTTCAATTGAATTTTAAGGGGTTTGTGGGGATTTAGAGATATTTCAAGTTGGTATTCATCATAGGCTCAATGGTAACATGCTGGTCTTGGAAGCTGAAGGTCGCGGGTTCGAACCCTGGCGTAGTCGGGGGTGCACACTGCTGAAGAGTCTCATACTAGTACGAAACAGGTGTCCAGTGCTTCCACGTTTCCATCGTTCCCCCAACTGATGTCAGTCTACAATGAATACCAACTTGAAATAACTCTGATGTATGTTTGAAACCGACTGACAGAATCAACGTAGGACTTCCCACATAGGTTCATTGGCTAACGTTGCCACACTTCACAGTAGGAGACAAAGAACAGGAGGATTGAAAAGGAATGATGTCAAACAAGACAATGTTGCAGGAGAGAATAAACGATCTGAAGTTAACGGTTAGTGCAAATATTCAAGCTTTAGAAGGTGCTAAGGAGTGAATATATCTGCACCATTGTGACCTATTTTCAGCCATGTCATCAGCAATCTTCAACTACTGATTTCTTTCGTCCTGAGGACCCTAACAAATCAGTCTACCTCCCACCATACGGTTCTAGCCAACAGTAAAAGACTTCATCGATAGGTGCCACAAATTGCTCTGGCCACCCCGAAACCTCTTCCCAACTAATCCAACTTCTAGCATAACACGTCACTTTAGGCGGTAGCTCAGCATGCGCGGAACACATTTAGGCCATCTCAGTCAACTAAGTTTCACAACCTCATCAATCGACTTGCCTGTCTTGCTCAGTACCCTTCACCTGACCTTAGCATTGTTCATACGATGATCCTCACACACACGAGCAATACTACGAAGATAACTATGGTCAAAAACTGTTTCATGCCTCTTATTTTTAACGCCCATATCTCACAGCCGTACAATGAAATGGAACAGTTTGCAGCGCATTATACTTGTCCTCTGATGGAAAACAGGGTATCTCGCTGACACTACAGGTGGAGTAAGTTAGTAAATGCCAAACAGACCTTCTGTATCTGAGCTGAGATTTTGTCAGCCATCAGCCTGTTCAGGCTTATGGAACTCCCTAAGTAAGTGAAGTAGTTAACACATTCCACCACTTTACTCCCTGTCAACAAACTGGGAGCCGTTGTTCACCAGTCCTGCAGCAACATCTTACATTTGACAAGCATGAAGCGCATTTCGTCAGCATCTTCACCTAGTAGAACAGTATCGTCTGCATACTCCAAGTCGACTAGATGACCTCCAAAGAGTAGTTCAGTCCCTGTGAGATCACGCTTACCTAAGGTTATATCCATTAGTACATTTGTGACGAAGTTAAATAGGAAAGGTGACAGTGGACGTTCCTGCCTGACGTCGTTAGTTGTTCTCATCTCACTTGACAACTCTCGGTAAGACCTGACGCTGCTGCGTGAGTTCACGTAGACAGCTTTGATAACCATTATATGTAGTTCCTCGATACTCTCATCACAGTTAGATTCTACCACAACGCTACTACTCCTTTAGGGTTTAATATGTATCTAAAAGAAGTTATCGATGAAGGTCAGGAGGCTCTGAAATTGTATCTTAAAGGCACAGAATAAACATCAATCTTAAATTTTTGAACTACATATTGCCTGATTGGATTTCACACGAAACATTAATTTTTTTCAATATGTAAGTGAAGTTTTTAAGTAGATGTAATGCCCTGGTTTTATTGAAACTTATTTTTTGTGTGTACACAACAGCTTTCATCTCCTACCAACTTCTGTTTCTTAAGATTATAAATGTTAAATTGAATGGTTACAGTTGAAGTAGAATCTAAGTTTCTGCAGGATTCAAACCGAAGTGAACCAATTTATTCACCCAGCTACCGAATTCAAGTGCTTCCTTGAACTTCAAATTTTCAACCTGTTACATTATAATTACCTTGTCTCACTGTTACTAAACCAATTTCTGTCCTTCATTTCTCTTCGATTTGTACATAAGGAGTCATCAAATATTGTACATCTCCAACTAAAACAGTCATTTGCATAATGTGTTTCATTTCCTCTTCTGCTTCCCTCTTGATTTGCTCTTAATACGTCCACATTGTCTCTTTCATTTCTCTGTGCAGAATTTTTTCCCACTGCTGGTTATTTCCAATGATTTCTTCTGCCCTCTGAATATATACTACTTATTTTCACTCTGATCAGCAGCACCTACTACACCCGTCCCCCAGTCAAAATCTCGGGCTTGCAGCCGCATTGATCGTCGTGGTGCTGTCTTCTCTTGGTGTTTCTTCTGTTTCCCATTGTCTTTATTTTTAGTGACTATGGTATAAACTGAACCGCGTCTCTCGGTAACGATGTATGGTCCTTCCCATTTCGGGAGCAGTTTTCTTCTAGCATATTCACCTCCAGAAGTATATCCTCGTTCTCCACATTTCGCTTAATCTTCGACCTCAAACGGTTTCCATTTACTTCCTTCACTCTGCTAGAATTTTTCAGCATCAGCCTTCTGTTTTTGCTCCAAATTCGCGATTGCCTGTTTCCGCTCCTTTGTCACTTTCTCAATCATGTTCTATAGCTGTTGTTTGGGTCAGGTCTTACTATGTATTGGGAGCCATGGTTTTCTGCCATACGATAACTGAAACGACGACTTCTTGGTTGCTCCTTGTACAGAGGCACGATGTGCTAATAGTATTAACAGCAGTTCCGTCTCCCAATTCCCTCATTGACTTTCGAAGCCAGTCAGCCACTCCTTAAGTGTACGGTTATTCTGTTCTATCAAACCGTTAGTCTGCGAGTGGCACGGCGTCGTTCTTATCCTCTTGATATCAAGCTGCTCCAAACAAGATTTGAATTCTTCACTGTCCAAATAAGGGACTTGGTCGGTCAATATCACCTTTGGCACACTGTGATCTGTGACAATATGCCGCATCACCGCTGCGGTCACTGTATTTGCACGTTGATTAAAAATTGCATCAGCGTCCACCCATCATGCAACATGCTGCGTCATCATCAACAGGTATTGGTTGCCACTAGATGTTTGCGGAAATCGTCCCACTATGTCCACAGGTCACCCGCTCCTGCTACTGGAATCGACTGAAACGCCGGTCGTACATACCTAACACACTTCATCAGTTGACAGTGAGACGGCTTAGAACGTGTTTGGCAGCAAATCCTCTCAAATATGGCCGGTATGCACTTTGTCTGAGAAGGTCAGCTGTCCGTGAGACGCCTGTATGAGCTAACTGGTGGCATTCCTGTATCATTTTGTCGCGTAGACATTCTGGAATCACTGCGAACCAGCTCCCGTCGTTTTCTCGCCACGTCAGCATTCCATAAGTATTTACCCGTAGGCGTTCCTTCTGCGTCAACAACGTTCTCAACTCTTTATTTCCCACAGACGTTTGTGTCTCCGTCCCTTCAGTTATGGCTTTTATCGCTTCTTTAAGTGTCGGGTCCGACTTCTGAAGGCGAATCAGTCTTAATGCGTCCCGTTCCACTGCATGTACACCATATGCTATCTGAGGTAGTTCATTTTCTTCGTCTAATATTGGTAAGAAGTCTGTCAACCAGTTTTCCTTCCCTGCCATATGGCCAATCGTGAGATCGTAGTCTTGTAGTTGTAACATGCAACGTGACAATTTTCTTCTAGGGTCTCTCTCTGTCTTTAGTAGCTGGAGAGGTTTATGATCAGTTTCAATATGGAGTCGTTGACCGAGGAGGTGCGATCTCAATTTCCCAAGCGCCCAAACTATCGTTAGACACTCCTTCTAAACTGTGGAATACTTCTGATCTGCAGGTGTCAGGATGCGGCTGGCATACTCCACTACTCCTTCAGTCTGTCTCAGAACTGCACCTATTCCGTAATCACTTACATCGGTGTATACGATGAATGGCCTCCCGGGTATTGATAGTTTTAAGGTCATCTCCCGGTCATTTAGGAGTTCCTTGATGTGATCAAACGTTTTCTGTGCCTCCTTCGTTCACGTAGGTTTGGGGTTGCCAAGTGGATTGTGTAAAGGTGCTGCTATTTCATTGAACTTTTTGGGAAACCGACTGTAGAATGCTGCTCTACCCAAGAACTGTCACAGTTTCTTCTCGCAATTCGGAGCTGGGATGTTTTTAACCGTCAGGATCTTCTCAACTAATGGTTATATTTCACCATTTCCAACTTTATATCCTGGTAATGTAACACCCTTTTTGGCTACCTGAGATTTTGTCTTATTTGTGAGAAGTCCAAACTCGTCAATACGTCTTAAAACAGTTTCCACCTGTTCTAGATGTTCTGCCTCCGTCTGTCTGTACACCACCAGATCGTCACCATACACCTCTACGTTCTCTAAATTCTTCAGCAACAACATCATCAACCGTCTAAATGTAAAGGGCACACCTGTAAGACCAAATGGCATTCGCTTGAAATGGTATTGCTTCGTACCGTTTTCTCTCTGTCATTTTCTTTTATTGGTAGCTGTCCTAAATTGTGAATACTTTTGCATTCTGCAAACGATCCAGTGTTTCAGCTACCATCAGCATGGCACATGGCATCAGTTTCATTATGGTATTTAACTCTCGGAAATCAAAACAGAATCTATATTTCCCATTGGACTTTCTTACTGAAAGCACTGGCGAACTGTATGGGCTATCAGCCTCTTCAATAATGCCTTCACTTATCATTTCCTTAACCTGGTGCCCAGCTTCTTTCAAGTAACATGACATTCGACGCGTTATAAATGTTGTCATTGCTTAACTTGTCACTGGGATTTCATGCTGAACCTTGTCATAGTATCTGTATGGGCCTCCATTTCCCGTGACCAATCTGTCGTATTTCTTAACCAACTTCATGATGTTTGGCGCTTCTGGGTGTGGTGCTCTTGGTACCTCATCTCAATCTCTGCTACCTCACACCTCGCTGTTTTCCTGCGCGGTGAACGACCCGTACCTTGTCGCCACTACTCCTGTTCTTGGGTTATAGTTAATAACTGAACCTACTTTCCTCAGAAAATCAGCACCTGGATTGTCCATTGTAGATGCGTGGTCACAATGAATGGAAATCTAATTTTCCGATCTCTACGAAGCGATCTGATAAGCCTACGATTTCTAATACATATCTCACAACCGTGTAGATACCAACCATTAGCACACATGGTCTTATGTTCTGAAATCGACTTTTATCTATCAGCGAGACTGCCGCCCTCCACCCCGTACCTATTAGGTACACGATCTCTCGATCATTTATCCGCATTCTTGCATACACGGCACCTCAATCTATGGCTCTTACAATATGTAGTCTATTTGGAAATACAAAACTCATACTGTATCGTTCAAAACGTTTTCTTTTTTGCCTCTCTGGACAGTTTCTTCGCCAATGTCCCGGTTTTCGGCATCCAAAGCATTTGCTCTGTCTGTTGATTTTCATTCGAAGTGTAGCCATCTCCGCTTGAAGGTTGTCGATTTATTTTCTTACTTCCATTTATTTACCTCTAGTGACTTCACTGCAGCTATTGCTGTACCCATTAGCTGTTTGGTCACCTTGGCCATCTCACTAATATCCTTGGGTTGGGCTGCGTTGACTAGCCGTAGCTGCTGGGCCATGGCATTCGGGACACTTTCGGTGAACTTTTCGGGCATCAAGTGTCCCTGAAAGTCATCATCCAGCGTTGGAAGTGCTCATCGAAGTAGTTTAGTCAATTTCATAGTCAGTACCAGCAGATCTTCTTCTATTCCTTGTTTCGTGCTCCTGAACTGCTGCATCGCTATTTCCCTGTCCGCTAGGTTGTCAAACTCCACCTCCAGTTGTTCAACCATTCTCTCTCAAGTCTTTTTTCCATCCACGCTTTCCACGCCGTCATATGCCACTTTCGCTCTACCCCTCAGTAGTGTGCCGAGCACCAGGACCTTCGCTCTTGGATCCCGGACACCTACCAGCTCTGCTACCGACCCGAAGTCCCTAAGGAAGACGTTGATGTCTCCATCCTCGAACACCGTAGGCCACGAAATTTTCATAACGTCCAGAAGTAGTGACACCAGTTGAAAGGAAACGAGAAGACGGAGATGAAGAAAGGAAAGAATGTTTATTATTGACATCTTGTACGGTCGTCATCAAATATCCTACACCTTCCACTAAGCAGTCATTTGCACAATGTGTTTCATTTCCTCTTCTGCTTCTCTCTTGATTTGCTCTTAATACGTCCACATTGTCTCTTTCATTTCTCTGTGCAGAATTTTTTCCCACTGCTGGTTATTTCCCATAATTTCTTCTGCACTCCACTACACTATAACCACCACCACAGTATATTAGAACATCCTTTCAAATAAATTTATCCTAGATAGTTTTTCAATAGAATATCAATGGATTTTAAGTCTCAGCTTTTACTACGATGTTACATAAGATTTAACAAAGTGCAAACAGTTTACACGGTTAATGCAACTTCGTAAATGAAGTCCTAAGGTTTGTTGAAATCTAGGGAACTTACTTTATTTAACTCTTTCAAAGAAGTTCTTATATTCGCTTTCAATGATAAGAAAGTATCGGTGAATTGTTGTCTAGAGTATTGATAATAATGAGAAAGGTAAACATGACGAATTCTAGTTAAATGTTCATTTCAAAGACCTGAGAAGAACAAGAGTGAACAAGAGTAATATACGGTGAAACGTTTATCGTCTCCTTAGGCAGAATGAAAATCACTTCATTTATTGTTCACACTGGACCGCGGAAAAGAACCTAGAAGATTTGGATTTCACCGATCACTTATGTCTAATGTCACAAAAACTTGAAGATCTACAGGTGAAAACTAACAAGTTGGCGAAAGAGGCGGGGAAGCAAAGACCAGACTTCAGGTGAACATAGAGAAGACAGAGGTGATGAAGATACCCAACCAACAACAACATGCTCCTATCACCATCAACGGCAGAAACTTAAAGGAAGTAGCCTCCTTCACCTACACCTATCTAGGCAGCATCGTTTAAACTACAGGCGGCGGCGCAGGCACAGATGAGGACGTCAAAGCAGCCAGAATCGGGAAAGCAAGACAGGCGTTCATTAGCCTGAAACCAGTGTGCAGATCTTCTGTACTCAGCATGTGGAACAAAATCCGAATTTTTAACACCAATGTCAAGTCGGTGCTTCTGTATGGCTCAGAGACTTGTCACGTCACGAAAGGCATTTCCAACAAAATACAGACATTCATCAACAACTGCCTACACTGGCTCATTACTGAGGCTCGGATGGCCAGAAAGAATAAGCAACAAGGAACTCTGGCTAGCTGGCAACGAACCAACGAAGCAAGAAGCTATCGCTCAATAAATATGCACTGGAAGGAAGTGGAGATGGATTGGGCATACAGTGAGAAGGCCGACTGGGGACATCACGCTGCAGGCCAGGTCGTCGAGTGGAACCCAGATGGGAAACGACGAGTTGGTCGTCTGAGGTGAGGGTGATATGGAGGAGATCATGTGAGGAAGAAATGAGAGCTTGTGGGCTGTCATGGAGCCAGGTTCAAAAGTTTGCAGAGAACAGAGTGGAATGGAGACGTGCTACTGAAGCCGTATGTTCCACTAGGAACCCAAGGGATAAATAATAATAATGATCATTTATTGTTAAAAATAGAATGGATCAATGAGTGATGGCAGCTGGATTAAATAGCTAACTTTAGTTCAAATACTCGCCTTGTATCTGGGGTTAATAAAGCTCTGTTTACTGTACTATTTCAGATGTCTTCGTCTACTGATATTAGACGCATGGACCACTTCATATGCATCGTTTTCGAATAGAACATTTAGAGTATAATAAACGTTTACATCGACAACTCTCGAATCGGAAGCATAGTCTTTAGGTTAAGGTCACAGTCTAACTCTAGGCAACTTGTCTAATGGTCGGACAGACCAAATACAGCGTAGTTAAACTCTTCTTTGAGCGATAAATAGGATACTTTGGATGTGTAAATCTCGTATAAGTTGTCTTTATATGGTAATATTAGTGCGAACTGCTTTACTTTATAACTGCATTTGAAATTATACTGCAGTTCACACAACTGGATAATAAACGGAAATGTAGCTAAACTTAATAAGCGCTTATGTATTAAACTATGAACCATCCTTGTTGTATGAGGGTTCATGACAATATCCAACGGTTTAGTCCAAAAATAGGTGGAGTGAGGTTTCAACCCAAGATACACTACTTCTCTGTCGGTTAGCTACATCTCCACAAGAACACCCCATTGTCGAATAGTGGATGATTTAGTGTAACGGCTACAAAAATAACTGAATACTACACTTTTATCCACGAAAATATCTCAGTTGACCAAGGCGGTAACTGTGGTATTACCAACAAAGTTGAATATGTTGAAAAAGGACTCTAGACGCTCATCAGTCGAACTTTCGTACCGAACTGCCTTTTGATTACAGGGCAAATTTAATTTTCACCCACTTTAGATCAGTCAGCATTGACAAGTACACAGAGTAGTGTAAAGCTTTAAGTTAGGGTTGCTTTCATTTGCTTACAAATAGACCGGTGTTTTCATTAATTCAGTATTGAAAACAATCTCAAAACGTTCTCCTACGTTAAGATGCTAATCACCGATTGCTTTAACTTTATTTTGACAAGCCATTTAAAACCATTAAGTGAAAAGAAAACGTTGTAGAAACTATATGAAGATACTGTCAGTATTAGTTGTTTGAAATGAGCCTGTGTGAATAGTAGCTCCATAGCTAAGAAAGTCATATTTCCTCAAGACAGCTAGATGATAAAACACTGTTTAGAATGTTAACAGTTGAATGATCCATCCAAAAAGATAGGTTGACTTCTTTCAGTGGTATTCAGAATGATACCTTTCGATCGAAGCTTTGTGTTCAAGGAGAACTTATGAATGTAATCTACCATCATGTGATATTTTTATCATGATACTGTTTTTGATAATAAATTTCAGAATTATTTAGACAGTTCTCATTAAGTATGACATTCTATATCGTCAAGGTAATGGGTTGTTTTTCAAAGTGCTTTCAACGATACTCCGAAATAAATACAGATATCTAGAAGTTACTCATTTCAGCTAGACAATTAGGGGGTTTCTACTAGTGGTGCTATCAATAAGTTTTATTTCCGGTTCATATGATCTTGGAGTCTTCATGAACTTGATCAGGAGAGTATGAACTGTAACAGTAAATAAACTACTAAAGCTGGTAGCCTATATTTTGACAAGAATGTCCATTTTAGTTATAGTTTAGTCATTTAGAACCTCGCCTGTTGAACTAGTTCACTAGTTACTAGCCGGTCCTAAGCCCTGGTAAAAAGGGAAGGTTGGGCATAGGGCTAGCAACCCTACCCGGAAAATCAATTTAATTACACAAGAATATATGAAAAATAAAAACAAACTTATTCCTCGCTGGAATCGGAGAGACGAAATGACGCTGGTTGGTGAAAGCCTTCGGGAAGCCAATTGGCTAATGTGTCTTCTCTTGATGAAACTGAAAGTAAGGATGGGGACATGAAATATCCGCACCACGTATGAACCTAGCAAGGTTGCCCAGATCGCAAAAGATATGAAGAAGTATAGTACAGAAGTTCTAGGAATCTGTGACAGCAGATGGAATGGAAGTGGAGTCTCCAAACTCTCAACTGGAGAGTGAATAATCTACTCCGATATTGTCACCCAAATGACAACCACGAGCACACTGAGTTTTGAAGTGTCGATCATGATGTCTCCAAGAACATTGAAGGCTGTCATACAGTGTGAAACAATCTCCTCCAGGATCATGACAGCAAGATTCAAATCAAAAGGGAGGAAATGTATAATCATACAATTCTACGCCATGCACCTAAAAATAATAAGTATGAAGAGAAGAAGGAGGAATTCTACAAACAACTGCAATCAGTACTAGACAAGACTCTAGTTAGCGACATGAAAATTCTAATGGATGGGGTGACATGAATGCCAAACTCGGAGCAGATAACACAGGAAGAGAACTAACCATGGGTCAAGAAGCACACAGTGAAATGATGAATGAGAATGGAGTACTGTTTGCAGATTTCTGCACCTTCAGTGATTCGGTGATTGAAGGTAGTGTGTACAAACACAAGGATATTCACAAAGAGGAGAAACAAGGGGAACGATGAGCTGACCACTTTAAAAAGCTCTTGAACAGACCACCACCACCACCTGCAACTCGTTCAGAAATACCACTAGCAACAGCAGAGCCACCAGTGAACACAGGCCCACCGACAAAAGCAGAAGTTTTGAATGCCATAAAACTGCTGAAATCCGGAAAAGCAGCAGGATCAGATGGAATTCCACCAGAAGCACTGAAAACAGACGTAGAGACAACAGCGGACATGCTCAAACCACTATTGCAGAAGGTTCGCAGGGAAGGAAGATAAGGTACCTGCTGATCGATTGGAAGAAGGGCTACCTTATCAGACTCCAAAATGAAGGGAGACTTAAGTCATTGCAAGAACTGGCGCGGATCATACTTCTTTCCACCCCAAGCAAAATATTAAGCCGCATCATCCTGGACAGACTAAGAAATGGGCTGGATTCAAAATTACAACCACAACCGACTGGCAGGCTGCATTCAGGAAGTACAAATGATGTGCGGATCAAATTGCAACGCTACGCGCCATCAAAGAACAGAGTAGAGAATGGCAGCCAAATCTCGACCTCAACTTCATCGACTTTGAAAAGGGCTTCGATAACGTCCACCGACAAGTAATTAAACAGGCAGCTGCTTCGACACTACGGAGTGCCACTAGTTTCAGTCAACCTCATTCAACAGCCATATGACGACGCCACATGCCAAGTGATCCACAATGGAAAGCTCAATGATGACTTTGAAGTGAAGACAGGCAGGAGTAAGACTAGGCTGCCGCCCACTATCACCAACGATCTATCTGATTGTGGTGGACTGGATCATGCAAGAAACAATTGTGAGGAGCCATGAATATGAGCATACACTGGCTGGACAGATGAAAATAGCCTAGAAGATTTGCGTTTCACCGATCATGATTTATGTCTAATGTCACACACACTAGAAGATCTACAGGCGAAAACTAACAAGTTGACAGAAGAGGCAGGGCAGCGAAGACCAGATTTCAAATGAACATAGAGAAGACAGATGTGATGAAGATACCCAACCAATAACAGCATCAACAGCAAGCATCAATCACCATCAACAGGAGAAACATAAAGGAAGTAGTCTCTTTCACCTACTCACCTACCTAGGCAGGCAGCACCCTTTCAACTATAGGTGGCATAGAGGAGGATGTCAAAACCATGATAGGAAAAGTAAGACAGGCTTTCGTGCATGAATATAAAATCAGTATGGAGATCTACTGCACTCATCACAAACAGCAAGATCCGGAGTTTCAACACCAGTGTCAAGTCAGTGTTGCTCCATGGTTCAGAAGCTTGGCTTGTCACGAAAAGCATCCGCAACAAACTATAGACATTCATCAACAGCTGTCTACGCTCACTCCATACTGAAGTTCAGATGGATGGTCAAAAGTAATAAGCAACAAGGAACTGTGGCTTGACAATGAACCAACCAAGAACTCATCACCCAAGAAATATACAGAATAAGAAAGTGGAGACGGATTGGATTGGGAGTACACTGAGAAGGCCGACTGGGGACATCACGCGCTAGCTCAGACCCTTAAGTGAAATCCAGATGGGAAACGACGAGTTGGGCGTCCAAGGTGAGGGTGACATGGAGGAGAGCATGTGAGGAAGAAATGAAAGCTTGTGGGGAGTAGTGGAGCTAGGTTGTAAAGACTGGAGAGAAGAGAGTGGAATGGAGACGTGCTACTGAAGCCCTATGTTCCACTAGGAACCCAAGGGAAAAATAATATAATAATAAATTCGTCGTTTAGATAAAGGTTGTAGGTCAGGTAAGTCATGCTGCTTTGTATAGTTCATGTAACGTCCTGTTAGCTAGTTAGGATTCGCAACTCAGCTTATTAGCGTTCTTTTAAAAATGCACGATATCTTTGTCAATGCAGTTATGAAACTGAGAAAAGCTTAACTGACCAATTTGTTAATCCACTCACCTACATAACATTGACCTTTGTTCCATATCACGATGTAGTTGGATGATAGCAATGGTCATCTTCTGTACTAAAACTTGAGTGTTAAACTGAAAACTATGTCAAATTCATACTCTTTAGAAGGATTCTCCTAGGAAGATTGAAACGTTGAGGAATGATACAAAATATTTGTTTATTTTGTTATTTGTTTTAACATACTTTGACGAAATTACGCTTGGTGCCGAAGTTTTTTTACACCATCTAGTTCAATGTTGGTCAGGATACGTTCAAATCAATTTAATGTTCTTTCATGATCTCTCACTTGTGATTAACGAGCAAGTAAAAAGAACAAGTGGATGAAATTCATGCCTATCAAGATAGCGTTTAGAGTGTCTGTCTTAACATTACTTATGGTGAAATAAGTAGAAAATGAAGGTTGTAGTAAATTTATGAAAAATAAGAGTTTAAAATTGTTTAATTTACTGTCTTTAAGAACTTAGATTTGTCTCATATTCCGAACATTGAATAAGGCAAAACATTGTGGGCACTTATATATATATATATATATATATATATATATATATATATAGTAGAAAGATAAGAGAACCTCGCCTGCTGAACTAGTTCACTAGTTACTAGCCGGTCCTAAGCCCTGGTAAAAAGGGAAGGTTGGGCATAGGGCTAGCAACCCTACCCCGGAAAATCAATTTAATTGCACAAGAATATATGAAAAATAAAAACAAACTTATTCCTCGCTGGAATCGGAGAGACGAAATGACGCTGGTTGGTGAAAGCCTTCGGGAAGCCAATTGGCCAACGTCAAGTCATTGCTGCTCCATGGTTCAGAAACTTGTCACGTTACGAAAGGCATTTCCAACAAAATACAGACATTCATCAACAACTGCCTACACTGGCTCATTACTGAGGCTCGGATGGCCAGAAAGAATAAGCAACAAGGAACTCTGGCTAGCTGGCAACGAACCAACGAAGCAAGAAGCTATCGCTCAATAAATATGCACTGGAAGGAAGTGGAGATGGATTGGGCATACAGTGAGAAGGCCGACTGGGGACATCACGCTGCAGGCCAGGTCGTCGAGTGGAACCCAGATGGGAAACGACGAGTTGGTCGTCTGAGGTGAGGGTGATATGGAGGAGATCATGTGAGGAAGAAATGAGAGCTTGTGGGCTGTCATGGAGCCAGGTTCAAAAGTTTGCAGAGAACAGAGTGGAATGGAGACGTGCTACTGAAGCCGTATGTTCCACTAGGAACCCAAGTGATAAATAATAATAATAATAGGAAGATAAGAGGACAAGAGGGAGTGTTGACAACAGGGCGGAAAGTGTAGGAAACTACTTCCTACTTCTTATAGCGTAGAAATTATGGTACTAAATCCCCCCAAAAAGCAGAAATCAGGTAGCATCACTTTGAATGTAATAATAATTGTAAGGTATCCAGGTAACAAACAAAAAATTTAAGGGGTACAATGCCACTTTATATTAAGAACACTAGGAGCTGACTACAGCCTTGACTACATCTCCAGATGGTACATGCTAGGACTAGAACCTCTCTGAAAGAGGCGACTTAGAATGAATCTTACATCCATTGTAAATTACTCCGTAAGTAAATGAACTCATTAAACCAGTTATAACATCTATTTACAATATACATGATCACAAAGAACTAGTTAAAACTGAGTGTTGTGAGACCAACGTATGAGGTAATTTCTTCCTCAATAAGTTCTCTGATATCTGCAATAAACTTCCTAAGGAAATACAAGCTGCAAGTTCGTCACCTGTTTTCCCATCCTCACTTAATTAGCTCTTCATGGATGATGAGTCTATCACTCGTTTGGTCACTATATATATATATATATATATATATATATATATATATATATATATATATATATATATATATATATATATATATATATATATATATATATATATATAAGTTCTGGGCTAATGAAAACATACTAGGACCTCTAAACGTGTAAAGTAAGGCTATCACCAATCTCAAGTACTTCTGGCCCTAATGGACTTAAACATTTTTGCACATGGCGTTTGATTACTATTCCACCAGCTTATGTTGTGTAGTCAGTAAAGTAAACATTAGAAAAGTTCATAACACTGTGATGTATAGTCGGTTTTCCCCGTACGTCTACAAATAAACATGTTATATCTAAAAAAGTGTACTTACTTTATGTAAGTAAATCATAAGAGTCATTTTTATGTACATAGATTAAAGTGTACATATTGCTTGATTGACTCTAAAAAGATAGAAACTTCTTTCTTCCCGATTTCGTCTTGGATGGTACATCGCCCTCTGGTTTCTCTCTGCGCTTTCCCTTTTTCTTCTCTTTTCAGCATAAGCCTGGAGAGAAAAGTGCTGGCATAATTTTGACCAAAAATATCAACTTACTGGAACATGCTACCTTCTATGTGATATCAGAAGTTATTGAAAGAATTCGTCTACTGGTTTTCCCCACTGATTTCCAATTTTCTAAAAATTTCCACAGTAAACTCACCTAGTGACCAACATCCTAGAAGCTACCATATACGAAAACTCAACTGTAATAACTGGTCTAAGGCTTCTGGACGGTCATAATAGCAGCTAAAATCTAAGAAATAAACTCACCTAGTGACTAAAACTGAGACATTCGCAAACAAACCGACGCAACAAACTTCTCCAGTACTTTATCTCATTTGACTCCATTTGACAAAAGACAATTTACAGTCAACATACCTCCTTGATAATGTTGCCTACTTCAATGTGAATTCTATGGGCAAAACTCCATTACCATTGGATAATAGTTCTGCAAGTGTTTATTTTTTTGTACAGGAACAATTTATTCTGATGGATTACATCTGTATTGTTGAGTAAGGTCACACTAAGAGTGGGAAATGCGAGGACTTATATACTCACGTGGATTATATGGTTATGCTAACACTTACTGTTATCTGAAATCGATGAAGTGAGTTTTCGTTGGCCAACCATACTATAAACATGTGAACTGATGTTAAAATAAACGTTTATCTGACCAAATACAGGACGATACCGATTGGTTAAGTATCTTAGTCACATGTAAAGCAAACGTCGAATATTGTGCGACTTTGGTACCACTTTATTGCGAAGAAAGAATAGTGAATGAAAACGACCGGAACTCATAAACAATCTATATGTACTGTAAAGTGATATTTTTCTATTCTTTCCATAACCTGAAGACACTATTGATATCATGGTACACTTTTTTGTTCTACCTTTTGTATCATCCAGGACAGCTCAGTTAATGGAGATTTCTCCACTATTATCAATTTGATGATGCCTGGCTTCTCTCATGTTAAATTCTTAAGTTGAGAATAAAATATTTTTGAGATGAATGGGGATTTTTTAATTTAGAAGTAGTATTCATCATGGACTGATATCAGTTGGGGAACCATTGAAAATCTGGGAGCACTAGACAGCTGTTTCGTCCTAGTGTGGGACTCCTCAGCAATACGCAGTCCATGATGAATACTATTTCGAAATTAAAAAATCCCCATTCATTTCAGAAATACATTACTGTATAGTGTACATTAGTGACTTGCTTCCAGATGGATATCATGAAGCTGTAGTGAGAAGTTGTGACATGTAGGGTCAACCAGTCGGAAGTGAAGCAGATATTAACTGAAGACCTTGGGTGATAGTCGCGCTATGTCGTGAATTGACAAAAGTTGGAAATTGTGAACCACAAGAAATCGACTCAGTGGCTGAATGGTTAACGCGTTCGCTGTGAAACCTGAAGGTGCTGAGTTCGATCCCTAGCCGGGTCGTGGGTGCGTACTGCTGCGGAGTCCACTACTAGTTGGACGGAACAGGTGTCCAGTACTCCCAGATTTCCAATGGTTCCCCAGATGATGTCAGTCCATGATGAATACTACTTCTAAATGAAATATTTAGTTATTTATTAAGAATTCCTTCAATAATTTAAAGTTAATCAATTGACTAATAAGCGTGAACTATTCATCAAATCATGAAGTTCAGCACTGATGAATTAGGATGTCAGCCTTATATATTCAGAAGTATTATAATGTTAGTATTGTCCTAACTATAGATTTGCATATCAGGGAATGAAAACCTCGTGTACTTTTACCGCATATCAACATAACTGATGACCTGCGATCACTATTTGATAGCTATATATCTTGGTTCTGTAAAAGGGATACAGATGGTAACACTAAAATAATCCTGAGTTATGCATGCTAATTTTATGTAATCATTTCAAACTGATTGGATCAGAATACTGTCAACACACTTTTAGATCAAAAGTATATCTAGAGATATAATTACTACCTATAGGTTAAAAACCATAATACTCCAGTTTTGTAGAGCTGATGGATAGTAGCTAGCAGTGAAATCCAGGAGTTACTTTTCGCGCTATATGGGACTCTTCAGCTTGATATATATACTTCCCAGTTGACAACTTTTTCCCCGCCAAGACTCGAACCCAGGACCATCGCTCCAAACGTAAGGGCGTCACCCCCTAGGCCATCATGTTACGATAGCCACTTCTTGTTCAGTGGTTATAACTTTTATCTTGTTCCTTGTATTAGCCCGTCATTAACTAAACCGAATAGATTGGTCTCTGTTGGTTCATTCGTAGAGGACTGGATATCGTCTATCGTTTCAGTCTTATAGAAATGATGAGTCCTGGATTCTACTGCTAGCCAACCTTCGTTATTGCTGTAAAACTGAAAAGGAAGGTAATATCACGGCATCATGCAGGAGCCCATATGCAAATAGTGACTGGCCATTTCGGTACAATCTACGATGGAGATGCACAGGCTATGACACCCAAGACTATGCTATAAACATCGTACAAGGAGTGACTATTGTGACTGAATGGCTTAGTGGATAATTCTATGGCATTTGAAGCAAACGATCCCGAGTTCGAGTCGTGATGGAAATAACAACACCCGCTTGAAGGTCCAAGTATATCCACGTGACCAGTTGGTCTCGAATAGAACGAAACATACGTCAAGCTGGATCCCGCCGCTAGCCATTATCCATTATCAATATCATATTTTCAATTGTTCTTTTATCACTTTTATCCATCAATAGGTATTATATGTAATCACTATTAAAATGAACTAAAATATTCATTCCTTTGAACAGAATAGATAAATGTTAACAATAAACTAGAATAATAACAGTTGAGTACATATATTTACGTTATATCAATAGTAGATTGATCATTGTGACCTTTGTTCAATTTTCAATTGACTTTATGAAAACAATCCTTTTGACAATTGAAAAAGTAAAACAGATTTTAAAATAATTATTATTATTATTGATACCTGTAAAAGATATGAATTTATGATTGAGTGAAGTATAAGTATTTTCTAGTAAATTGCTAACTATACGTTATCGCTATTTATTAACATACTTTGAATTCTCTGTTGTTTTATTGCATCGAATTGTTCTACCTCTACTGGCATATGGACTCCTATGTGGATGTCTCGATATTGCCTGAATGTTTTTTTTATGGTAATTCGTTTGGTTGTACCTAGGAGAAAAATTCAGGATGCGCGTCAAGCCCTATTTAAAACTCGTCAGTTGGATGTACCTTCACCCCAGTGATGTTGTTCCCACTGAGACTTGGATCTCTTATCCATCCCTTGAAGCATCAAGGAGTTACCCATTATGCCGCCAAGGAGGGACGATAACCACTTCTTGTACAACAGATACTAGTTATTACTACTTCGAGTTTGTCTTTATATCATCATGTTCACCGATTATTTTATATACGACAAACTATTCAAGATTTTTATTCCCTTTGATTTCATTTTAAAGTATACAGATGTTAGTTTTTCATATCAAGTTCACACATTAACTTAGTACACGCACTGTTCACTTATATAGAAATAATAAATGATATGATGTGTTACATATATGATACTCTACCAGGAACCGTTTTCAACTAATTTTTGTCTTTTCAGTATGGAGCATTGGATTCTAACACAGTGGCTAGCTCAACGGTAACATGCTAGCCACGGAACCTGAAGGGCACGAGTTCGATCCTTGGCGGGGTTGTGGGTGTGCACTGCTGGAGAGTCCCATACTAGGACGAAACAGTTGTCCAGTGCTCCCAGGTTTCCTTTGTTCCTCCAACTCACGATGAATAACAACTTGAACTATTCCAAATCTCCATAACTACCTCAAAATTTTTAATATGTGATGGATTCATCAATTTCGCAGAATTATTCGGTCACCGTTTTGAGGGGTAATTTTAAATCCATGGGAAATGGGATAATACATATTTCAAAAATGTTATCCTTGTCAATTATTCACAAAAATCTTAGTAGATTCAATGATTGACCTTGGGAGGGGGGGGGCTAGACTCTGACTCACTTCACTTACTCAAAGAGGATCTAAAATGGAGTGACTCTGAAGGTCACCCTAGCAGCAACTAAAAAGTTGAATTAGGATTCTTTATTTTCGCTGGAAAAGCTGATTTTATAAAGTGTGTAATTGGTCTTTTCAGTGGTTGTCAGGATGACCTTTAGAGTTGACTTTGAAATGAGTACGAAACTAGTTTAGAAAATTTGTGTTCCTGGAAACTCTGTTGAGAGTCAACTTAATCCTAATGATATTCATTGATTGGTCGTCAGATGGTTAGCTAAGTAATTGCCTGGTTTAAAGTAGTCACCAGTAACAACCTACGATATGCTCAGTGAAACATATGACGTAACGAAAACAAAACACAACGCAATGTTTTTAGATTTCAATGTTGTAAAAAGCCTAGGAACAAGTCTTTCCACATGTCAGTAATTATCAATAGGTTATACCTGCGGAATTACATTCCCTTAGTGATGAAAACATGAGTCAGTATTGAACTAAGCCGCTTAACTACTGAACTGCTCAAAAATGGATAGTTTTACTGTGACTGATAATCAGGTTAGACAAATGAAATGGTTATCATCAAGTGATTGATTCATGCTTATAATTCAGTCCTACTGGCAGTTTGTTTTAATTTAAATTACGTGATGACAAAGTCTGTCACTCAGGTACTGGGTCACATAGGTTGTTATCTTTAGAGGAGCATAGATTATCGTAAGTTTATAGATTAATGATCTGAGCTAGTATGCACAAACTCTAGGTTCAAAGCTTCTACACGATTCAGTTCGACTATTTAACACCTTAGGATTTAATCAAGTGGGGAGAAAGAAGCCAGGCAAATGAATTCTTGTTCAACAACAATGTCACCATAATCTATAACTTTTCTTTGACGTAGCTAGTACAGGATTGTCAGGGACAGTTTTAATTAATGACCAATGACACGTTCAACCATAAAAGAAACAGTGGAGATGTTTGCAGTATTGGCTTGGCAATAAAAGAGCACATCTCTCATTGTTTGTGGGGGCTGTTCATAAAGGATTAGTATGAAATAGTAATAAGAAGTTTTGTGTATTGATTATACATTCTATGGAGGTAAGGTGAACGCATCTCTTTACAGATAACGGCTTTTTTATATATGACAAAGCTAAAATCTTGTATAAACTTCATTACATTGGCTTTTCTTAATTGCAATCACATCAAAATTATTCATTCTCTAAAGAGAATTTCACTCCGATTTCCGGCTCAGCTCTCAGTCCCAGGCTGGATATCGTCTGTTTGGATGTGATATTGTCTTAACCTAAGTGATCAACCCCTCACCAAGCAAGAAACTTCTATTTAGTAAGGGAATCACACAAAAACGAACACTGTTGCCGTAGCACGCTGTTAACGCTCCTTCAAAATTGGTCAACGGATCCCTCCCTCCCAACTGTTAGGTTTCAACGTACCCGTGGTCACTCGCTAGTTGACTCATTGACCGTACTTATCTTCCCTTAGGAAGACGTGCATTAGAGACGTCTCAGTGATTATCTACAATTTTGCAAAAGGTGGTGCAATGCACCTCCCCTGGAAGAAAAAGAGGCTCCTCTCAGGTTGCTTGGGAAATAGGCTTTGGCTACAACGAACGATGTACGGTAATCCGGATTAAATACCACTCCACCTCCACAAGGAAAAGCCAGGTCACTTGTCTTGAGACTGCTTCAACACCACTGAATACCAGGATTACGAAGCTACATTCCCTTACTTTGTATTGAAACACTGCTTTCAGCTAGCAGGACGTAACCTTGATGGTCAGTGGGGCCATCTATACTTAGAAGATGTGAGCCACTGATCAGCGCATATAGATCTCACCAACCACTATTACCTCGAAGTCAACTGCACCAGTTAGAATCCAGTGTGGTCACAAGGAGACTCATCATCGTCGCCGAAGTAGGCTCGGTCAATATTCACAAGTGCACATGTCAATTCTGGCTTTTATGGTGACCGGGTTGAACCACCACATCACTTAACCGCACTATGTAGACCTTCACGTTGGTGCCCTGGGAGGTAACTATGACGAGGTATTTGGCTACCTCAAAAGAGTTAAAGTTACTCTCCCTAGAATAAATCGAAATGCCGAAAGTCAAATGTGTCTATACAGACCATTTAGTTACATATGGATTATGAGCTAAATTTGAAAATCGATTGACCTAAGGTTTTATTGTTTGGTAAGCGAATTCCTCCTGTGAGAGAGCTGTAAAAGATCTTATAGTTTTCAAATGTTTATGTAAACTTAAAAAAACAATTTTCACGTTACCAATGATTACTTTAACATGATTGGTTCAACATAAAACGGTTTAAATGTCATTTTTTTGGTAAATAATACTAATTTATCAAAATATACTACTTACTGAACAACTTGAGTAGTTAGAAATCATTCAGATCGACTTGTCGATTTCACTAACCAGATGAAAGTGATCTAAACACTAGAATAGCCGTTATATTGATTTGGTGCCAGCCTCATCAGCCGTATATACTATTTATGTACTAATTTATCATTGTAGCTAGTTCTATCATCTTCATATTATTAACCAAACAAATATTATAAATTAGATTATAGCATGAATTGGTATAGCATTTTGATAAGACTTTTGCTTATAGATAAAGTGTACATGCTTACTATAGTTGAATGTATGCATACATTACTCTTATTTCTTTTCTGAAAAAATGTTGACAGAAGCAATTTCACTTATTCGAACAATTTTAAGGTCATAAATATGTTAACCTGGTAAGTTCATTGAGAAATAGTCGTATTCACTTTGTTATCTGTTTTTTTAATATTCATATTTGTATAGAACTGTAAAGATGATTGACTTTAAACACTACGCTACAATAACAGCTAAAATAACCAATTCGACTTATTTATTTTATGAAAATCTGCCTTTCTAGCAAAAAATAAGGAAACTTAGTTGGTTATTCCAGTGTAGTCCAGGGTGACGTTTAAAGTGGTTTGGACAGGTACACAAATTGAAATGAAAAACTAAAACTTTGATAACATTCTTACACAGGCATTCACTAAAGCAGTTTAAAACTTTAATACTAGTTGCTATGGTGTTTTTCACCTATTGTTCAGTAAAATTTAGTTAGAAAGCTGTAGGAACAAAGCTTAACAAACGTATACTCAGTAGATCTCTATCATGCAGCGCATTCGAAATCTTACTCATTCACCTTAGAGTTTCGATTTATAGACTGCCTCACCTCTTCGTTATCCAGCTCTACCGTTTGTCAGTTATCTTTTATTATTAAATGTATGTACATCCTATGTACTTGCTGAGTCGTCGGTTCACCTTTCTTCTCTCCCTTTTTTTTCTTTTCCAGATTCTAGTGGCCAGCACCAAACTCACACTGCTCTGCGCGCTCCCTGCAACGACGTACCTGTCTACAGGCTAGACAAAAACTTGTCAACAACTGGTCGTTACACATTCATCCTTATTCGATCGGCATTTTTCTCATCTTCTTATCATAACTCAATAATATTCAAGCTGCGATGATATGCGTAAGTTATTTCATGATCAGTCATTTGTCTTTCTTCATTTCTGACTAGCGCTCAAATAATCGCCCCACAACTTGGTTAGTTTGTTTGTTGTTGATTGAATTAAACTTTTATTTTGATGGCATGTTATTTTTATGAAGTTGTTGTTTCACTTATTTCGGTTATCATACTGATGCCTATTAATTTTATCATTTGATTGTAGTTGCACATGGGGGAAAATTTTCAGATCGAAGTTCTACATTGAAGTGTAGTATATTGATTATGTAAGGCGGTGTCTAAATTTAATATGGTACAATAATGCATTTTTGAGATGAAAGGGGATTTTTAATTTAGAAGTAGTATTCACCATGGACTGACATCAGTTGGGGAATTATTGAAAATCTGGGAGTACTGGACACCTGTTTCCTCCAACTAGTATAGGAATCCTCAGCAGTACACACCCACCACCCAACCTGGAATCGAACTCACCACCTTTAGGTTTCACGACGAATGCGTTAAGCAATGAGCCACTCGGTCGGTTTCCAGTGGTTCACAATTTCCAACTTCTGTCAATTCATGACATAGAGCGACTGTCACCCAAGGACACCACTGGAAACCAACCCAGTGGCTGAATGGTTAACGCGTACGCTGTGAAACCCAAAGGTGGTGAGTTCTATATGCAACCGAGTCGTGGGTGCGTACTGCTGAGGAGTCCAATAATAGTTGGAGGAAACAGCTGTTCAGTGCTCCCAGATTTTCAATGGTTCCCCAACTGATGTCACTCCATGATGAATATCACTTCTAAATTATACAATAATTTTATGAAAGTTGGCCTTTTATGAAGGCGCAAAGTTCAAATAATGTCGTCATTTACTTTATTTATTTGTAATTGAATATTATTAAATAATTATTCTACTAAGCTGTTGTTCTTTTTGAACAATTACTCTAACTAATACTATTTGTTACATAACAACCCAAATCACTAACGTTTTCATCTCATTATTGGAATTAAAATCTTGTTATTATAGGTGTATTCTTTAGTATTTCGAAGACACTTTTTCTACTAAGCCGCCAGTTCTCGATAAGTACTAATTTTAATGTCCTAAGGAACATCAAACGGAACTTCAGTACTTAATAGTAAAGTATACACCCATCATTACTATACATAATTAAAACACAGGCAATATCGAGGTATCTGCAAAACAGCCCATATGCCAACAGAGACTGATCGATTCAGTACAATCAACGACGGTGTTATACAAATGATAACACTAAAACTATACTCGTCGCACAAGAAGTGGCCATTGTGGCTCGGTGGTGTAGTGAATAACGCTCTCACGTTTGAAGCAACCACTCCCGAGTCCGAATCTCGGTGGGAACAACATCACTCACTGGGAGGTAGCAGGTACATCTAGCTGACCAGTGAGTTCCAAATAGGAAGAAATGTGCATCCTGGATTCCACTGCTACCCATTACCCATCAAAACTATACATAAGTAAAGTATACAATTAACAAAAAGTTTCATGATTTTTATAAAATCAAATTTATTCTGTCAACTTATATTGTTTATGAGGTTAATATTACAGGTAATACAACCTCTGGTTAGATGGATAAAATTGTTGCATAACTTAAACTGTTTTAAACAGTAGAACTCCACGATCTTCAAGAGAGAAATAAATACAGAATTGTTTTATATGCGTCACATAACTGAAATATTTAAAGGGGAAAGAAAATAGAAAGGTGAAATTTACTCATTATAATACAGAGCTATTCATGTAGTTATTATACATTGGATGGATACAGTGTTTATTCATTTAAAACGTGGACATTTTCAAGGTCATTTAATAACTCCATGAAGGATTGAAACAAACAAAATTTTATAATAGCAAATACATTTCTAATAAAACATACTGTGAATATAATTTATATTGAATGGAACTCAATTGATCTTTTTGTGATTACAACTACTTATAGTTCAGATCTTTCTGTTTGATATAACGCCATTTTAGATTTGTTTGAATTATGTCAAATTATGGAGGTATTTTAAACCTATGAGTATGTGAGATATCTTATCATTGCCTCCAGTCTCTTACTCTACATTACGCTATGTTTCTTTCTGAAACTATTTATTGAAACGCTTATAAATAGCGTACAGTAATATTTTCAAGCATATTTATTGCTTATAATTCTATTTATATGACATTATATCATACGTTTTTAAGCAATACAGTTATTACACTTTAAAGTTTATAAAGTGATTGACTTTTTGAGCAATTACACTCAAAAATATTTTGTTGTAGACATTTTAAAGTGAACAGCATAGCCAATGAAATACATATAAATTATTGATAAAGTCTCTCTACCTCAACTTCATCGACTTTGAAAAGGCCTTCGATCAAGACGTCCACCAAGAAGTAATTTGGCAAGTACTTCAACACTACGCTTTTAGTACCACAAACGTTTATCAATCTCATTCAACAACTATATGAAGATGCCACATGCCAAGTAATTCACAATGGGAAGCTCAGTGATGCTTTTGAAGGGAAGATAGGAGTAAAACAAGGCTGCCTACTATCACCCATGATCTTTCTGATTTTGGTGGACTGGATCATGCAGCAAACAGTGAGAAGCGAGAAGATGGCATACTCTGGCTGGGGCTATAAAAAAAACACTAGAAGATTTAGATTTCGCCGATGACTTGTGTCTAATGTCTTGTCACAGAAACTCGAAGATCTACCGGCCAAAATCAGCAAGCTGACAGGAGAGGCGAGGCAGGGCAGCGAAGATGGGGCTTCAAGTGAACATAGAGAAGACAGAGGTGATGAAGATACCAAAGCAACGCCACCACCACCACCACCACCAACAACAACAACAACAAACTCCAATCAGCATAAATGAGAGAGACTTAAAGGAAGCAGTCTCTTCCACCTATCTAGGCATGCGTCACTGTTTCAACTACAGGCAGCATAAACAGGTGAGGACGTCAAAGCCAGCGAGGATCGGAAAGACAGTAAGACAGGCGTTGAATAACCTTAAACCAGTATGGAGATCTGTTTCACTGCACTCAGGACAAAGCGTCAACAACATCTGCATTTTCCACACTAATGCCAGTCAAGTGAGTCAGTGCTTCTATGTGATGGTTGAGAGACTTGGTGCGTTACGAAAAGCATTTCCAACAAACTACAGATATTTATCAACAACTGCCTACACTTGCTCGTTAGTGAGGATCAGATGGATTACCAGAAAGAATAAGCCACAAGGAAGGCACTGTAAGCCAGGTTGAAAAGATTGCAGATAACAGAGTGCACTGGAGACGTGCTATTGAAGTCGTATGTTCCAGTAGGAACCCAAAGGACAAATAATAATAATATATTGATAAAGTATTCTTTGAAGGTATCCTAACCAATAATCGACTGGATGATTTGAACAAATTTGGTCACCTAATTAGTATGATTCATTGTATAAGGTAAAAGATACACCCTTATCCAAAATATTGTTTATTAGTATTCGAAAAAAATTCTTAAAATTTTTAGGTTTAAAGCTATCTGATAGATGATAATGAATATATTCTCTTACTTATGAGTAAAGGCTATTATAAAATAATTAAAAAACAAAAAAAGTTGATTGTATAAGAAACAATAGAGTGAATTAATATCTTACCTTGAAAATTTACTACCAATTACACAATGCCATGTTGGTTCATATTTACGATCAAATTCTTTTTTTAAAAATAATGCAATATCTTTATCATCATGATATTTATCAATAGCTATTGCTGCTGACTGTACAGCATCTTGTTGCATTTCTTTACTCATCTCAACATATTTAATTACAGCTTTACGTTCATTAATTGGATGTGATGAAGTATTATACAATCTTTGTTCAATTGGCATATTGTTATAATTTAATTCAAAGTAACTAATTTAACTCACTTTGTGTAGATTATGATTATTTTTAGAGTTTTATTATATTACAAAATATGTACTATGTATGTCTTTCTGTCAGTCTATTATTTACCTTCATGAAAATTTGATTACTGTTGGTTCTTACCAATGATGATTAGTAGACAGGAAAAATGATACAATAATCAAATTGTTATTGATTTTATTCAACTATTACTATTATTATTCGGTATACATAGTAACCATATTACTACTAGTAAGTAGTAGAAAAACAAGTAGAATTTCATTGATAAAACTATGGAAAAAAAAGGATATAAATTTAATGAGATGAAATATTCTCTCTAAACTTTTAAATAGTAACAATAGAAGTAAAAATAAAAATTCAATGAACAAAAAATTGACAGGGTGAAAATATTTTGTGATTTTTATTGACAATAGGATTTATCAAAGTATGCAAAAATATTGAATAAATTATGATTGACTGTTTATAAATTAAAACGTCATTATTGTAGGTTTAATGCCTGCTAAGTTATTCTTAATTAAGGCTTATAATAAAGGAGATTCATTTGACTGATAATGTATACTTTATAGAGGGTAAAACTGTTTCATCTTTCTTAGGCTTACATTTCTTGTTATCATATATTCATCCTAAGTTGATAACAAGTAGTAAGAAACGGATTTAATCTACTTTGTTACATTTTGTACCATTTTCATATGAAGTTCTCGAGGGTTATTCAACTGTAGATAACTGAAGAAGGAATAATCATCTTCCAACAAATCTCTGAAGAGATCTCACTGAAATATTCTACTAACCATTTCAATAATACAACAAATGTTATATCAACAGTATTCTAATTAAAATCACTTTCCTGTATCTGAAAATAGTTGTAATAGATTTCTCTACACAAAACTTGACACGCGCCATGCTGATGAATGCCAATAAGTACAAAACTGAGGTCCAAAGCTTCCTGTCGATTGCCTGCATTCAACTAACATCTACCAAATTACATCGGCACGCCGAGCTGCCAAATGTAGTAGACACATTACCAGATACGGAATAGAATTCAGTCAGTACTGAGAACTAGAAAACATTAAGTTGCTTACCCTCACGTGGCTGTAGGAGGTCAGCTGCAGCCTGAATAGCTTAGTGGTAACGTGGCTGTCTGCAGCACTGAGTGACGCAGGTTTGAATTTCCCGCAGGACATCAGTTCCTTTGGGATTTCAGATACATCTTGCTGGCGAGTGCCAATAAATACGAAACTCAGGTCCAAGGCTTCCTATCGATTGCCTCCATTCAACTAAGTGTATCATGGTACTGTTGAGTCTTTTAGCCTTGTCGCTAAATTCCGAAATGATGGATTGAATTCAATCACCACTTGGGACTAGACAACATGAAATTGGTTACCAATGAGTGACCATTCGATGTAAAACGTAATCAAGTTCTATCATAGTGCATAATATTGCCTTCTCTATTATAATAAATTCATTGCGTATGAACGTATAACCGTCTAGGTTTCAGAAAATCAATAATCTCTTTAACACTTTGTACTTAAAAAGAGTTAGGAGAATTTATTCTAAAGTTTATTTATTCAAGAAAAAGCCTTGATGTGCACTATGTTCTAGTGTTAATAGGCCTTACCTCACAAAGAAACTATAGAGAGGAGTTAGATCCGATAAATAAACACTAGTCTGAAGGGTCCAAACGGTTTGAATGTAATAAATTTGAGTTGAATTCCTTATTCATTTGTTTAGTGGGCATACTCGAATAGTGAATTCAATGATACGTTTTCAGTTACCTGCTATCACTTTTGTGGCAAACCTAATAATCATGACGACGATTATATAAGGTGATGGTTGCGATACGTCATGAACTGACAGAACTTGAAAGTATAAACCATTGGATTCCAGCCGAGTGGCTGAATGGTAACGTGCTAGCCATGTAACCTGAAGGTCTTGAGTTCGATCCCCGGGATTGCGGAGTTGTGACTGCTCACTGTTAAGGAGTCCTGTACTAAGACGTAACAGATGGCTGTCCAGTGCTCTCAGGTTTCCAATGTTCCTCCAGCTGATGTCAGTCCCCACAAACCCCAAAACTCACTTATATATAGGGCAAAATCTTAGTTAGCCAAAAAAACGCATCTAGGTGTATACCTAATTCACATTAACACTGATTGTTGTGATGAATATGAAAAAGCATTGAAGCATCTGCATAGGAGCCCATCTACCAACTTGAGAAGTTCGATCGAATATAGCAACGGGACGTGATTAGTATGAATAAACATTTTTAAAAAGTTGATCTAGGAGCAGAAAGTTAAGTGGATACTTTTTCTTTGCGTAAAAATATTTAAGGTAAATAAACAAAGAAAAGTACAGAAGGAACACAAAATTTACTGTTCAGCATCTGATAAATAAAGAATACTGCTCAGATAGCTCAAGGTCATTGAAAATTACTTAAAAGCTCAAATTTATTTCAATTTTACAGATGAAGCTAATGACGTCTTAATAGGCTAAGAATTTGTTTTTATATATAGATGGGTAATATGTACCGGGTGATGATTGAAGGTGAGATGAAAATCTGAACCGCGGCCCGGATTCGGACAAGTGACCACGGGTCACTGGTTAGAATCCGGCCGCGGTTCAGATTTTCATCTCACCTTTAATCATCACCCAGTACAAATACTAGTCTGCCAAACTACAGCTATCTTACATAGTCAAATCATAATCAATAAGATGGGTATATGTTTTCACAATATTTTGAGCATAATAATAAATCTATCCTTTCATTTCTGTTGTAATTGTGACCATAATTTATTGAGTCTAGTCAGTTTTAATGAACCATTGCCTGGCAAAATTTTCAAGTATATTGTATCATGATTTCATCTTTGAAAAATAATTTTTCGGTAACATTTAAATTGATTTATTCGATAGATTCAGAGAACATGATAAATCTAAACTTTGATCTATTATAAAAATTTCATCAGCTGAGAAGCCTGTTAAGTTCATTCAGATTGTAACTGAGGTTATAAACCCTGAATAGGTGATGTATGTATGATGGTAACTATGAATAAGCAACTTCCACCTACATGATGATTAAGTTAAACTTCAAATAAATTTAAACGAAACTAGATCCTGGCAACAGCTTGGTATCACAGTAGTAGACCCACCATAGAATGATGAATGTCAAAATGAATAATTCTATTCAATCTTATGAAGAAGCATATTTTAAAACAAAAACATACTATGAACTGTTTGGAGTTTCCGAAATCAACACTACTGATGAATACTATATTAGGACGAAACGGTTATCCAGTGTTCCTAGGCTTCCAGTGGTTCTCCAACTCATGAATACAACCTTTAACTGATTTGTAATGAATCAATTTTGTGAACGGTATTAGTTTATATCTGGTAAATAAACTTGTCAGAGACATTCCACAACAATACTTCACATATCAGTTCACTGTTCACAATAATCAAATCTTGCTTTCCTGAAATGAATTACACTGATTTTCATTTTGAATTGCTTCATCGGATACATAAGACAGTGAAGGAATAGTATTGCCATTTACCGAATTACGTTCCATACACAATTTATGTTGTCCATAACTACACTATAGTCTCAATTTCCTCGCCTGGTTTATGATATGAGTAGTAGGATTTTCCATGTATCCAGATCACGGGCTCAGTCATTCCTGTTACATATATTAGGTGTTGATTCCATTAACAAAGATTCAGTCACCACCCTGCTGTGTTAGTTCTAAGGAACTTCACAGTGTTCCATTTATTTGTGTGGTTGAGTGTAATTGCATGCGTAGCTATCGCCATACATGGTAGGCATCTCAGAGATACTATGTAAAATTCTCAATAAACCTGCAAACTCACTTAGAAATAAGCTTTGTAGGTTAAAAGATCCTATTGATCAAAGCAAGCAGAATAATTTAGTGTACCAAATTTCTTGCAACAGTTGCGTAGTCAACCAGGGTCAGTTAGGTTATTCAAGAACAAAAACCCAGCTAGGTCAAAATTGGTCAATTTTAGTAAGATAAGGAATTTACAAAATGCTAAGTTATGGCTATAAATGCACACAAACACATACACTCACAATTTCACAATAGGATATGGTGAGGAAATTAGGACTATATCAAAGATATCTCAAAGTTGTGTAGTTATCTTGATACAACTTTGGAGAACATAAATTATGAGGGAGTTGTGAGGATTTGGAAATATTCAACTGAACTGGTGCTCATTTGTGACTAGCTTCGAGAGGTATTCTCGAAGTTCTAGTGAGAAATCATGACCGGTGGGGGCAAAGCCTAATGATCGTGAGAACAGTTACTCAACGATGACATCGGGTGCCGGTTGCGCTATATCGTGAGCTAACAGAAGTTGGAAATATGGACCACTGGATTTCAACCCAGTGGCTCAATCATAACGTGCTGGCCACAGAACCTGAAGGTCGTTGGTGCACACTGCTGAGGAATCCCATACTGGGATGAAACAGATGGCTATGAAGTGCTTCCAGGTTCCCACTGTTCCTCCAACTGATGTCAGTCTATGATGAATAACAACTTGAAATATTTTTAAATCCCCACAACCAGCTCGAAATGAATAATTGTTTTTTGGTGCTAATTTGTTTGAACAAGATTTTAGTGCTTCGAATGTGCTTTGAATAGTTAATGTTCAGTTTGTTCCTATATCGCTTTTTGGCAGTCGTGAGTGTTTAGACAGAAACAGAAGGATAGTATATTAATCAGTGATGTTATTAAAACTTTGTTACTAAAGAAAGTTGAATGTAATTAGAAATACATAAAGGAGGTTTATAATATCTTATAACCGAAAATTTAAAAAAAATTAGGTATATTTCCTCAGTTGGCTTTTAAAATAGGTTAGAAAGATGCATACAAATCACGTTTGTGAGCTGTTATTGTCATATGTTTACCTCTAAACAAATTTAGATATCTGTTGACTGGGTCAGTGGGATTATTCGGTCTAATTTGTTGTTGCAGACATTTTGAATATGCTTTATGGTCATTACTTACATAGATCGATGGATCCCCCCTATTTATATGTAACTATACGCATATATAAACCGATAAACATAACTGCTTATGCTCATATTGTTCAAATATTGTGACAGTTTACTGGAGTATATAAGTTTCATTTTGTTGCATGTCTTATGTTTTTGTTAGGTTTTCAGATTCTGTAACTCATTTTTATATTGTAGCACAATATGCACGTTTATCTTAGCAACGGAACACTGTGTACCACACTTATGTACCATTGAAAAGTATACAGTGTTACGTTCTGGTAAAAGCAATTGATATTTTATGTGACTATATTTCTTCTAACAGTCTTATATTTCCCTATCCCTATTAATTTTTTAAAAGATTTATTGTTATTATGCACTGATAAAGTTGAATTCACATTCGAGGGTGAACACTTTCAACAGATTGATGGTGTCTCGATGGGTAGTCCGTTAGGACCCTTGCTAGATGATGTATACATGTCATATTATTGAAACATGACTGACGATTTCATTGGAAGGGTTTCACTTTATAAGAGATATGTTGATGACATAGTCACTATATGTGAAAAGCCTAATGATGCGACGCGACTGTTACAGAAAATGAACACGGCTCAAAATCACATTAGCCTGACTTGTGAACAAGAGATGAACAACCAGCTACCGTTCCTAGACGTATTGCTCAGTCGACAGGAGGATGGCTCGATTAGGAGGTTGATCTATAAGAAACCTACATGGACAGGGCAATATCTTAGTTTCCATAACTATTGCCCAGTCCAATATAACGTGGTTTAGTCAGATGCTTATTCAACAGGATAAACCGTATCTGCACCGATGACACCAGGGAGGAAGAAACCAACTTACTGATGACAACTCTGATACAGAATGGATACCCGTTGAGATTTATCGATAGGTGCAAAAGTTATGTACCATTGAAAAGTATACAGTGTTCCGTTGCTAGGAAAAATGTCTACATGTCATTACCATTTAGAGGTGATTCACATAGATTTGTTGTGAGGAAAAGACTTAGATCGGCCATCTGTAAAACGTATTATGCAGCTAAGGTCATCATTGTAGAGAAGACCAAGTCCATGTTACAGCACAAACCGAAACAACATATAAACGATTAAATCACATCCCACTGTGTTTATCAATTTACATGTATGTGTGGACACATATATATAGGGAGGAGTAATCGTGATGTGCAGTTAAGGAAGGCTGAACATGTACCTAAGTGGCTACAAAAACAAATGACCTCAATAGATCCGATAAGTGCATGTGACAAACATCCATCTTCGTCTGTCGCTGAAACATATACTAGAAACTAACCATAGGATAGACATGAAAACAGCCTTCAAAGTACTACATAAAAGTGGTCAGAACTGAGTGCTTAAATTTATTGAAGCTCTTGCCATCCGTAAATTTAAACCCCCTTTATGTATACAAAAACAATTCGTACTCACGTTTAACTTAACTTGGAAGTACTGAATTTAATTTTCATACCAAGAGTAACGTGAGTAACGTTTTTTTCTTTTTGTCTCCCTTCTTATTCCTCTACTTTCCCTATTAACTTCATTGATCGTTTACGTAAATTTTCACTTAAATAGTTCTACGAGTCCATGTATGGGGGATCAGATTGTTCGAAATGCTGTATAGCGCTAATACATCACACATGTTTCAGATAATTTTCGTCTTCTCATTATGCTGTTTAAAAATGTATTTAATCATTTCAACAGATGATAATTATTACATATTTATCAAAGATTATTGTTAATATACAACTGTTTTGTTTAAAGGATTATTGTTTTCCCTAGTTTGTTACATTTCTTTATGTGTGATATGGAAAACATCTAAAAACTGAAACATAAGTTAGCACAAAAATAATTTTTACTTTGAGACAGCAATTCTGTCATGGTGGATAAGACGCGGGTGTTAACCAGTGACGAAATTCGAAGAACAAAACTGACAAATATGCTTCACCTGTATGCTAAAAGCTAGAAATAATCCCCTTACAGATATTTTAAGCAATGCAGTCAATTTCAATGTACTGTAGTCTATTTGGTTGGTAAAAGTAGGATCCAAGAAGCGCTTATCATCTGATTTGAAACTCATTCGTCAGTTGGATGCACTTATATCCCAATGAGTGATGTTCTCTCGCTGGGTACCAGGTTCGAGTCTCATTGGTGACACTGTCAGCACTGGAATGCATATAAGAACAGCTGACGAAACACTTGTCCTGAATTCCACTGCCAGCCACTAAACAGATTACAACATAATCAATATCCAGATAACATCTAGGCCTTCACATACGTATCCATCTATTCATACAGGTCAAGTGATTCGATCCAGTATAGTAACAGGAAACTATATTTATCAGTGAATAGTTAGTTTCACGTTTTGCTAGTGATTAATCAAGTCAAATGTTTTGATTTTTATCACGGGTTACATTTTCCATTAAAGATGATACTTGATCTATACTTTGAAGAACAAACCACTTGGTTCATTATAGGTAATCAGTAAGTTTTTTAAACAGCTATTTTACGAAACATTCCTATTATGATCAGATAGAAATCTGATCATATTACAAATCAGAGATTTATCTAGAAATGACATACTACTACTTAAAAACTGAAAAATTCATCAAGTTTCTCTAGTAAGTACACATTCAATAAACTAGAAATATACTAGATTAGTTGCTTTCTAGTTTGAAAAAAGCCGACAGAATTATGACAGTAGGATAAAATGGATCCATTCTGTTTCGTTGGTATCCTGTCAACTGCTTACCAACTTACAATTTAAAGACTGATACTTTTACTGAGAATTTAACATACTTTAATTCTTCAGGGAGTTGTGGAGATTTGGAAATATTTTAAGTTGTTATTTATCGTAGACTGACATCATTTGGAGGAAGAGACGAAACCTGAGAGCACTGGACAGCTGTCTCGTCCTAGTATGGGACTCCTCAGCAGTGCACACCCTGCCACAACCCTACCAGGGATCGAACCCACGACCTTCAGGCTCCATGGCCAGAACGTTACCACTGAGCTAGCCACTGGGTCAGAATCCAATGGTCCATATTTCCAACTTCTGAGGAGTCCCATACTAGGACGAAACAGCTGTCCAGTGCTTCCAGGTTTCCTCACTTCCTTCAACTAATGTCAGTCTACGATAAAAATAACAACTTGAAATATTTCAATTCATTAAAAGAAAATAGAACATCGGTCAATGGTTAAAACAAACAGAAATAACTATAAAGTTAATCATGATGGCAAATTCAAGAAACGTCATAAATGGTAACTAGTTGTCACTGTTATATACATAACCTTGGCGGGTTCATTAATGCGCACTGGTCATATGTCTCCAGTGTTTCTTCCGGTGATATCTATCCATGATAAATACTAAATTGGAATCAACTACATGAGTATTGATCAAAATACTAAGGCTTTTAACACTACAAGATTAAGTATATAGATCATACGATAAATAAGCAAAATATTATAAGCTAAGCTCAGTTATTACTATTTATTGACATACTTGTTGTTCTCCGTTGTTTGTTTTGTTGGATCGAAGTGTTCCACCTCTATTAGCATATGGGCTCATATGCGGATACCTCAGTATTGCCTGAATGTTAATTATGATAATTTGGTTGAAACGCGCGTCCTGGATTCTTCCGCTAGAGAACCAAATTATCATAATTAACATTCAGGCAATATTGAGGCATTTGCTTAGGAGCCCATATGCAATAGAGGTGGAACACTTAGATCCAACAAAACAAACAACGGAGAATAACAAGTATGTCAATAAATAGTAATAACTACTACCCGTTGTACAAGAAGTGGCTATTGTTCCTCTGAGGCATAGTGGATAACGCCTTGGCGTTTGAAGCGATGAGTACAAGGTTCGTCTCAGTGGGAAGGATATCACTCCGAACTGAGGTGCAGGTACATCCAGCTGATGAGTCACAAATAGGACGAAACGCGCCTCCTCAATTGGTCTGCTAGCCACAACCAGCCAAATTATCATAACTAAGCTCAGTTAGTTAAAAACATTCGATGTAAACAAAAGATGATGCAATTAAAATAAGAGTGAAGAAATTAACATTTCAGGTTGATAAACGTGGATGCAATCAAATAACAGTCAAGAGAGATTATCAAGGTAGACAGAAGTTTACTACAGCTTAATTTTGAAGATATAAACCATATTTAAATCGCTTAATGGATATGACTTCAACAAACTTCAGGAGAATTCAGCTCGTTTGTTAGTTTATTATCTTGAAGGAAGTGAAGATATCTGCTTCATTTCCGGTGTCAATGAGATGTGGAGTTATTGCAATGTTCAAAGCGTAACTTCAACTAAGTTGTAGGCTTTTCGAAATGTGTTCGGTAGATCTAGTTTCTCCGAAATTATTCTATATGGTAAGGTGATTACTTTGCCAGTTAATAAGGGCTTGCCATTTACGAAATCAATATGTTGATATGTCCCCAAGAGTATATGAAGTCATCATAACAGTACACCAACTTGAGAACTTGTTGTACAATTGACAATATATCGTGTTTTAAAGTAATAAATGATTTACGTAAGCTTTCATAGAAAACAGAAAGAACTAATGTATTTTAGAGATTGGAGAACCATTGAAAATCTAGGAGCACTGGACAGCTGTTTCCTCCAACTATTATTGGACTTCTCAGCAGTACGCACCCACGACCCGGCTAAGGAGCGAACTCAGGACCTTCATATTTCACGGCGAACGCGTTAACCTGTGACCTATGAGGTCAACCGGTAGGAAGTGAAGTGGATGCTAACTGAAGACTTTGGCTGATAGTCGCGCTATATCATGAACTGACAGAAGTTGGAAATTGTGAACCACTGGAAACCGACCCAGTGGCTGAATGGTTAACGCGTTCGGCGTGAAACCTGAATGTGTTGAGTTCGATTCCTAGTCGGTTCGTGGGTGCGAACTGCTGGGGAGTCCCATACTAGTTGGAGGAAACAGGTGTCCAGTACTCCCAGATTTTCAATGGTTCCCCAATTAATGTCAGTTCATGAGAAAGAACTAAGCTTAAATATTCTTACTTAAGATGTTGCATCAGTAACAGTAACTACATTAATCCCTTGAACTCAATGCTGATGAAACGTCCATAACAGAATACTAAAGCTCAGAGAACACTAAGATATCATGAAATTAAATAAAAGTTAGGCGATAAGGAAAATATGTCTCAGTACTCATAACACTGACAAAGCTTGAGAACCCGAAATTTGCATTAGTATTTAAGTACTCAGAAAGTAGATAAAAAAATGATTAAAAGTCAACAAGAAGAAATTAAAGGTCATTTATTAAGTTTATAGTGTACAAAATAGAGGAAAAACTTGACAGAAGTAGGGAATTCGACCCAGTGGTTCAATGGTAACCTCCTGGTCGTGTAACCTGAAAGTCTTGGGTGCAATCAGTGGATTGGTGAATTCATGGATGTGCATTCCTGAGAAATCCCATACTAGAACGAAACAGCTACTCAGTGCCCCTGGCTTTACAGTGTTTTTCAAACTGTAGGCATTCTGTGATGAATACCATAGTAAAATCAACAAATTAATCCGTATAAACCTTCAAGCTGAATTATTTTAAAGGTTTGTATATTCCCTGCCAAAAAGTGTTGGCAAATCGATCTCGATTAAAATGGCAGTATCTTCTTACCTAATAGGAATACTCTGTGTCATTTCATCTGTTTACTTTAGTACTAAGCTAAACATGGTTACTTTTGTATTACTGAGAGAGTAAAGATAAATTGGATACATTGGTTTGCGATCTTAATAGAGATAGTCATAAAGATTGGATACTCAGAGATTGAAATAAGTAATCATTATCTCGTAGTAGTATTAGAATCTTGAGTGTATTGTGTTCTTTGAGCTGGGTTGATAAATCGTGGAGCTTTCATCGTCTTGCTAGATAACACTATCAGCGCTAATTTTAGTATGAAGTGAGCTGTCAGACAGAAAAGTCAGAGATCAAGCAGACGAACAGCCGACAGGAAAATTTGTACAGTCAATGACACAACAATCGAAGAAAACAACCAATCACAAACCAGTTAGTCAGGGCAAGCTACTAAATCACTCACGAAGAGATACTGATAGCACAATTCATACTGAAGTTAGTGCTGATAATGTCGTTTAGCAAGACGATGAAAGCTTCATAATTTAACAACCCAGCACACAGAACACAATACAACCAAGACCATCCGCCTGAGCTAGAAATACTCTCCATAAGCATTGAAATCTCCTGGAATGAAAGTTTCGTAAACGTAAAGGGATATGTGGACATTTAGACTACTACTACTACTACTACTACTACTACTACTACTACTACTACTACTACTACTACTACTACTACTACTACTACTACTACTACTACTACTACTACTACTACTACTACTACTACCACTCACACTACCACTACTACTACTACTACTACCACTCACACTACCACTACTACTACTACTACTACCACTCACACTACCACTACTACTACTACTACTACCACTCACACTACCACTACTACTACTACTACTACTACCACTCACACTACCACTACTACTACTACTACTACCACTCACACTACCACTACTACTACTACTACTACCACTCACACTACCACTACTACTACTACTACTACTACTACTACTACTACTACCCACACCACTACTACTACCACTGACTAGTTTATGAAGTGCTTACAAGTAAATCCTGTTTAAAATTTCAATTTTTAGCGATAGTGATCATGACTAGAAGATTATTATGGTTATATGATTACTTTTTTTTTAGTTCATAAGGCCGCATGATTTATCCATTAATCAGGTTTAACAATCAATGACATAATTTTAGTTCTACATAATTATAATTGTCAGTACTTATAATATTCATGAATTCCAAGAACGTCTTTTTCGATCTGAATATTGGAATAATCACTTTATTCTAAGTACTCTCAATGCATATGTATATCACTTAACGTGTTTACATAGTATGTGTGCTCATCATCTAGTAAATGGTTATGTATCATATTTGTTATACAAATATCAGTAATAATGTATATAATGGATTTTCTTTGTATAATCATTGTGTACAATATTAACCTGTTATATAGCATATATACTGACTGCGCACACATATAATATGAAGAATACATTTATTAACAATGACAGCTGATTGAAATCTTCAAGAGAATAAAGTAAGATAATTGTAGGTCAGGTGAATACATTGTTGAACATCTATACGAATTAAACAGCATCACGTAATCAACTGGAATGCAAGTTTACTTAGAATACCATGATGGTATAATCAGTTAAACGATGCTGTATGAATATTTTCTCAATTATTACTTACTTACTTACTCACTTACTCACTTACTTACTTACTTACTTAGTTACTTACCTACTTACTCACTTACTCACTTACTCACTTACTTACCTACTTACTTACTTACTATATTCTCCTATCACCCAACAAATATGCAGAAGAAAGTGGAGGTGGGTTGTGCATACACTGAGAAGACGGACTGGGGACATCAAGCCCCAGGCCAGGTCAGGCCCTCGAGTGGAATCCAAAAGGGAAACGACAAGTTGGGCGTCTGAGGCTAGGGTGATATGGAGGAGATCATGTGAGCAAATGAAGGCTTGTGGGGAGTCGTGGAGCCAGGTTGAAAAGACTGTAGAGAAGAGAGCGCATTGGAGGTGTGCTACTGAAGCCGTATGTCCCATTAGGAACCCAAGGGAAAAAAATAATATATAAATTATTTAATACTAAGATAATTAGTATTAGTAATCCATCCTTCTTCAAAAAATACCTAGTTATTGCTTTCTTTATTGATACTGGATGATGATTGAAGATGAAATAAAAATCTGAGTCACCTCAGGACTCGACCTGGCCACCTTTGGGTTATCAACTCTGCATGTTACTAATTGAGATGCGAGATCTTGCCACAGAGGAGATCTTAATTTTCTTTCAATCATCAAGAACCTTATTCGACTGTTATGTGAATTCATGATGCCCTACTATCCTTTGATCTTATTCACATTGGCTTTCGGGCAAAACCCTGGATGATTGAAATGAAGTTAAGGTTTAATCACTAGCTGGATCGTACAGTTCGGTTAGTAGAGTACCGGGTCAGTGACTTGGAGGTCACTATCGAATGTAGGTGGCAGCTGTTGGTGTATGTCTGTAGTTTGTTGGAAATGCTTTTCATAAGACGCCAAGTCTCATTAGTGTTCACGCTTTATGCTGAGTTCAGTGCAGTGCAGTAGATCTCCACACTGATTTCAGATTGATATAGGAAGGTGTGTCTTACTGTCTCTCTGACCCAGGCTGGCTTTGACGTCCTCATCTGTGTCTGTGTCGCTGCCTGTAATTGAAACAATGTTGCCTAGGTAGACAAATGGATGAAAGAGACAATTCTGTTCAGATTTCTCCTGTTGATAGTGATTGGTGATTGTTGTTGTTGTTGCTGCTGATGCTGCTGCTTGGTTATCTCCACCACTCCTGTCTTCTCTAGGTTCACCTGAAGGAAGTCCCGTCTCCCCTCGCTGCCTCACCTTGCCTCTTCTGTCAACTTGTTATTTTTCGCATGTAGATCTTCAACATTGTGCGACATTTAACATAAATTATAAAATCATAACTGAAGGTTATTTACTAAATTGACTTTAGTCTCACATAAAGGAAGCAGACTGCAGCCTTCATTTGCACGAAAGCAAATAAAGGGGTCCGATAAATAAGGACGGACAACTTACGAGATATTCGTTTCAATAAAACTATACATGTGCATAGAAACTTGGGTTTTATGACTCAACTCAGACTATTTTATCCGATTTGTGACCACTTTTGCGGTTTGACAAACGCGAGGTCTGATGCTTTCTGAAAAGTTGATGAAAACCAGAAAAATAAGTGTCCACCATATGGGTTCATGCGTTAGTAGGAAGCTATTAGAAGTTCATATGACACCACTGCTCAACTATACCTCCAGAAGGTATTCACGAGTACAGAAAACATCATTCATACTGGTATGACTGACGTACATGGTGCCATAGAAGTAGCGTTAAAAATTCCTTGACTACTTCTGAACACCTTATGAAATAATATCTTGATAGGTAAATAACCTCTAAACTGTGCCGAAATACCTACGGGTTTTCTACTAGCACTATTAATAGGAATACCTTTCCTTTTTGTAATTTCGTAATAATATGATATCTGTGCATTAGTCCAGATAGCTGTTTCTCGTCAGTGTTGTGCTTCCTAAAATATATAACTGAGGCTCTTTATCAGATTTTTCTGTTTCTAGAGAGTAATCAAACTCAAAAAGAATGTATAGTTTCATATCAACTTGTTTCATCTGAACATATTCTTGTTAGTTAACCCATTATTCTTCTTGAGAGAAGCTCATAAGGTGTATCCATTTTGCCTTCAAATTTTCGCTAATATGTAGACTTTATACTTCAGAGTACTTTGCGAGAGACGTTGATTTTGTTCAAACTGTTCATACTAACTTTGTTTGTATATCGGTTATAAAATGGAAATATTTTGATAAACTGATTAAGAGGAATACCATCTAGTTTGGTTAGAAAGATGTTCACCTATATGTGGCTCGGCGGTGAATGAATTACAATCCCATCTATTAGTTTATATAAGTGGGTGTTATTTCTCCATGAGCCTCAACTAAAACTCTAGGATTCACCCATTTTTTTCACTTGCTTGTTTATCAATCTTATATGACAACATGTGGGAGTGATATATTCGTTCACAGATATGTTACATTCAGGGATATTATCATTCTATCATTGATGGCAGCATTTTTCGTTCTGTCTTGTTATTGATTTATGTTAGTGTTTCTAAATGGAATCTAGTCATTTGCCTACACCTTACTATGATGTATTTCATGTATAAAAAAATAATTCTGGTTTATGTACTCTTATAAGATCGTATATTCTTGGTAAGTAAACGATTGTATGTTTCTTGTTACGTCTTGTAGACCTTGTTGATGATTGTCAATAAGCTTGAAACCTATGTCTAACAGGGTTTCTTGTCGATCGTCTTCAGCGAGCTAACATTCATCAAAGTATGCCACAATGGTGAACTTCCTAACTTGGTGACCACATTACAAAATGATGGATACAACTTCATCAGCATTTAGAAGTAGACAACATGACAATTATTTGCTCTTCAATGACTAATCAATGAATGGAATTATTTCTTTCCTTACAAAAATGTCTTGATAGATGGAGTTGACTACCTTTGTATTTCATTATTATTTTTTTCTCTTCATTCCTGACTCTTGAAGATAGACGATGTGTTCAGTTAAAGGTTACTTTACTCCTTAGATTCGGAAAATAAGCTGAAAAGTGATTAAGATAACATTTTATCGCGTTTATCTCTTCCATATACGTAAATGAAACATAATTCTATTCCTGTAGGTATATAATTATGTCATGGAAGTAATCACTTTGTGTTCATAAGCTCAACGGGCTACTAAACATGCACTTCTTTTCTTAAGATAACTCAGTTAACTTTAATATTATTGTTTGTATTATACCATCGTTGAAGGACCGAATTGAACGGTTTGTACTGGCGTATGAGCTCCTGCTTTAATATTGCCTGTATTTTAATTATAGTAATGATGGCTAGTGACCACTAGTGGAATCCAAGATGCAAATTTTGTCGTATTTGGGACTCACCAGCTGGATGTACCTGCCTACGTCAACAATGGTTTAATACAAGTAATAATAGTTAAAAAGAACTGTACCCTCTCGCACAAGAAGTGGCTTTTATGGCTCAGTGGTCTAGTGGACAACGATCTGGCGTCTGAAGTAGTCAGTCCTCAGTGTGAATCCCAGTGGGAACAAATATCACTCACTAGGAGGCAGGCAGGTATATCCAGCTGACTCAGCTAAACCGAAGATAAAACGATATTATTAAGTTAATTTGATGTAGACATGTTTACCTTACCAGTGTTGGTTGATACCAGTGTAAAAAAAGCCTGACAGATATCCCAATTTCATAACTGATTATCAAAAATCTTACAATTCTGATGAATTGATACAATGTAAAAATACAAATAGAAGTTTTTTAGTTGAAAAATAGGTTCAAATATTGAGGTATAAAATTTTTTTGTAGGGAGATATCAAAATGAATATGAAAGTAGTAGTAGTAGTAGTATGTGTCAATCACTTTAAAAAATAGTTTATTATCAATGAATTCCTTTTTTATTTAGATTGTCTTGAAAACAAAAAAGTCTTTATCTTCACACTTGAATAGAATAAGATATTGAGCTGGTTGTAACTTTGAACTGAAATGTGAAAATACAAAATATTCAAATGTAATATTAGGTAATAACAAGATAACACTACTGGCTAAAGTTCAGTTCATGGATACATATAGATCCTTGAGTGTAAAATAAACAGACAAGATACCCAACTGGGGATCAAACTTAGGAGCCTTAGATCTCACAGTGATGTCAATCCATAATGAATACTACCTGAAAATTAAAATCCCCAATAACCAAAAAATGCACTACTGTATAATTCTCTCATGACGTTCTAATGAAAAGCCGTGACCTGTAGAGGTCAACCAATCGGAAGGGAAATGGATGTCAGCTGAAGACCTTGGGTGATAGTTGGTCTGTGTTGTGAATTTACAGAAGTAGCAAACTGTGAACCACTGAACTTCTACCCAGTCGCTGAATGGTTAACGCGTTCACCGTGAAACCTGAAAGTCTTGAGTTCGATACTTAGCCCGGTCATGGATGCGTACTGCTGAGGAGTTATACAGAACTCCCAGGTTTTTAATGGTTCCCTAACTGATATCAGTCCTTCATGAATACCACCTCATGATTTCATAGCTTACAATGAGAATTTATCTGATCGCTTTCTTTGTAAACTGCTGTGAACTATCGGATAACATAATCTTTATTAAGACTGAAATTTGTGTCAAAATTCCTATGGCAAGTTAATTCTGTATGCCCCATTTGTAATTCCTCATTGTTATGTTGGATTGAACTAATCTCTGTTGATACATAGGCTGCTATGCGTTCGAAGTAAGGTGTACTGACTTCCACTGTCAATGGGGACATTATCGATCACTGGAATGGAGATACATTCAACTGACTAGTTCCAAATAGGATGAAACAAGCGTGCTGGCATCTATTGTTAGCCACAACTGCCAACAAATTATTTCTGTTCGTTACATTTAATGTATTTTATATGTTCATTCACTTGAGCAATTTTATTTCTCATGGTCTGTAATATTTTCATTTTTACTAATTTTACCATTTGTGTGGAGTATCAGTTACATACTACACTTTGTTGTGACATTTAAGTTTAACTTTTTCTTTGTCTTGGACTTTAGTTGCATGTTTACTGTCTCTGATATGCCAAACTCTATTTGTTATCACCGCTGACTTAACTTTACCAAACTGATTCAATATTCTAACATTCAAAGATGTAACAAACCTCGAATGGATCTTAGTTCTATGCTCAAGATTTCACTACTTTCAGTTTGATGGATTTTCTGTAGACACTATTGTCTTAATGCCCATCTTTTCTCCTTTTGATTCATAAGTAAATTGATTTGCATGTATAAATTAATTTATCTATGTCAAAAATTTGTTAATATGCTCTGACTTCAATACTGTGAATGTGTCATCTATATGTTTTTACCATATTTAAGGGATAGGGATAAATGTTCTAAGAGGTGTTTGTCCTCAACTACCCCTTAATATTCCAATCACTGTTGTGGATATTGGTGATTCCACAGCAACTCCTGTTTGTATATTCTACCCTGAAAATTGAAAACTGTAAAAGTTAGGCAGTTATTACCTTTGTTTTGAGTGTGAACTCCTGGTGACGGCTGAGTTCATTCCTAATTGTATCTACAACCATATTAGGTTGTGTATTAGTGTAGAGGCTGGCTGGAAGGAAACTAATATACGTTTAATGATACAATTTATAAGTTGGGGGCATTTCTAACGTCTACTGTATGTCTAGTAGGAAATTCTGGTCTATGAATTTAAGTAGCCTGATATATCTTACTGGAATTATTTGTTTTAAGCATTAAATTGGGCTATTTAAACTCATTTATTAAGCTATTTCTGATAAGTTAAGATAAAGAAGTCTCGTAGCTCGGTTTGGTAGATCAAGGGACTAGAAACCCTATGGCTGATGGTTCAAATCCTGCTGTGGTCCAAATTTTCATCCCATCTTCAGTTATCACCCATTATTAAAGAGTAATTAGTCGACAACATCTGCTGAAGAGAACGAATGTACTCATCCAAGCGTCAAATTAGTTACTTTTTGTCACCTTCATCTTCATTTACGAATTTCAAAAGTCCTACATAAAACATTTACATAAAGTTGCATATTGCTTTTTTGTAAAACATATTCAAATTAGAGGAACCTTAGTTTGATCCCTGGTGGGAACAGGAGTGCAAACTACTACTTTTTCGCATACTACAACGTAACACTTATTCAGTGGTTCTCCAACTAATGTAAGCTAGTGATGAATACCATTCTGAGATCTATATAATATATTCTGAAGTGAATTGTATAAAGGTCTTGTTCTCTATTCGATGGCTAGTAGTGGAATCAAAAACCAGCGTCTCGTCCTATCTAGGACTCGTTAGCTGGGTGCACCTGCACCCCAGTACATGATGTTGTTCCCACAGAAACTCAAACCATGTATCCATCGCTTCAAACGTAAAACGACTATCTACTAATCCACTGGGATAAAAGAATGAAGGTCTTTTTAGTCAAGGAGACATAACACTCAGAGATAGATAAATTAAACAATCCACTAACCTTTTCATATCATAATCAATAATACAATGCCATGTTGGTAAATACTTTTCATTGAGTTTATTTTCAATATACTTTCCCATATGTTTATAATCATCATTGTATAGATGAAGTGCAGCGATGACAGTATCTATCACATACTGTTGAGTTTCTTTATCCATAAAAATCTTTTTAATTCTTATAGACTTTTCATATATCCTAAATCTTTTCATATTATATGATTAGTTTGTAAGTGTTTCAATGGTCCCCTGTACTGTATAAATCATTTATATAAGTTATTCATAAAATATATATTATCACATGAATTATTATTATTATATTGTGTAAGACAACAAAAAAGCAAACAACACATACTTTATTATTATAGATAGGCTTATTAGTGATAACACTGATTACATACATTAATCAACATACCAATAATCTGTGTAAATACAGTTTTTTTTTAATCATTCTACTACTTTTCGATTAAATATATAACTTGAGAAATAAAAGAATTCACTTCTGTATAATATTTAGCCCACGTATCATAGCATAGCTCAACTGAGCTTTGATATCTATCAATGTAAAGTTACAATCACATGCTTGAATTACACGCCTAACTTAAAATTTCAATATTTAAAGTTCCTTTTTCTAAGAATTCATAGAGAAATTTCACCTATCAAAAATTAAATAATCAGGTAATGTTATTTAACCATTATACATGTGATGTGGCTTATTGTCTACCTCATGAATGTAGACAAAGTTGATGATTAGTAATGATAGGCAGTGGCTACCAGTAGAATCCAGGATGCGCATTTCGTCGTATTTGGGACTCACTGGTCAGCTGGATGTACCTGCTGTCTCCCAGTGAGTATTTTTTCCACCGGGACTCGGGAGTGATTGCTTCAAACGCCGTCTCACAAGAAGTGACTGTCGTGGCCAGGTGGTGTAGTGGATAACGTGCTGGCGTTTGAAGTGATCACTCCCAAGTCAGGGTCCCCGTGGGAACAACATCACTCACTGGGAGGTGGGTACATCCAGCTGACGAGTGAGTCCCAAATAGGACGAAGTGTGCATCCTGGATTCCACTGCTAGCCACTGCCCACCATTATTATACATAATTAAAACACAGGCAATATCAAGGCATCCGCACAGGAGTCCATATGTCAACAAAGACTTATCAATTCGGTCCACTCAACGACGGTGTAATACAAGCAGTAACACTAAAGTTGATTACATAAAAAAGTTGTAAGCATCAGAGATACATTTGAAATGAAACTAACCAATGAATAAACAGTAATCAAGAAGGTACCCTCAACGTGATTACTGAAAGCATTCAGAATTGGTGTGGCTCAGGAAACTAACAAATTCCCTGTAAACCATATTATGACAAAATTGAAGGATCCAACACCTAAAGAAGATAAACTGAATATCATTTAGAAAATCAACTGCAATAACTATGGTCGATCTTATCGCTTTTTTGCTTACATTAACACCAAATGGCTATTAAACGTCACAACATTTCATCGCTGATTTGAATGCATGTGGATAACAAATATAGACATGAATTCACTTTTGACAGTGTAGAAATCTTGGATAGACGAAATATCAATAATGTCAGAGAATTCCTAGAAATTTGGCATTCAAGTCAGTTACAAATCAGTTGATATATAAACACTATCATTATTATTATTATTTGTCCCTTAGGTTCCCAATGTAATACAGGGGTTCAGTAGCACGTCTGCATTACACTCTCTTCTCTGAAACATTTTCAACCTCGCTCCACCAATGCCCACAAGCTCTCATTTCTCCCACCCACACCATCTCCCCCATGTCACCCTCACCTCAGACACCCAACTCGTCGCTTCCCATCGGGGTTCCACTCCATGGCCTCGCATGACGCGTCATGTCCCCACTCGGTCTTCTCAGTGTATGCCAAATCCATCTACACTCCCCTCTTCTGCATATTTCTTGAGCGATAGCTTCTTGCTTCGTTGGTTCATTGGCACGCCAGAGTGATTTCCTTGTTGTCTATTCTTTGTGGCCATCTGATCTTCAGTAACGTGCCTGTGTAGGCAGTTGGTGATGAATGTTTGTAGTTTGTTGGAAATCCCTTTCATAATGCGCCAAGTCTCTCAACAATCACATGGAAGCACTGACTCACTTGACTGGCATTAGTGGGGGAAATGGAGATGTTGTTCACGCTGTATACTGAGTGCATTGCAGTGCAGTTCAGTGCAGATCTCCACACTGCTTTCAGGTTATTCAACGCCTGTCTTGCTGTCTTTCCAATCCTGGCTGGCTTTGAAGTCCTCGTCTATGCCTGTGCCACCTGTAGTTGAAACGATGCTGCCCAGCTTAGGTAGATGGAAGAGACTACTTCCTTCAAGTTTCTCCCATTGATGGTGATCGCAGTTTGTTGTTGTTGTTGGTGGTGGTGGTGGCGTTGGTTTGGCATCCTCATCACCTCTGTCTTCTCTACGTTCACCTGAAGTCCAGTCTTCACTGCCCTGCCTCGCTTCTTCTATCAACTTGTTGGATTTCGCCTGTAGATCTTCAAGTTTGTGTGACATATTCTAAGTTAAATTAGTTATAAACCGAAGGGAAACATTATTCGAAAGAGTAATACACTTTTTCGTAATCTAAGGTTTATCAAAACTCCAACCTTCGTAATATAAGGGTGGGGAACTGAAAAAGTCAGTGGAAGAGCATTTGAGCAGCTAAACTGATCTTTTCTGGAGAGAACAGAATAATCTGCTTATGAAACCATGGTTTCTCAGTCACAACCCAAATACTTACATGCAAGGGATTACAACAAAAGCATACCAACATTTGAGTACTTCTAAGAGTCAAGATGGTCTTTTCACATAATTCATTCTTGTCACTCCTAATTTATAGTGATAATTGAGTCATTCGACCAATTTCCTGAAATCGCCAGTTATAAAGTACTGTCCTCATGATATGTGACTATTCAAAGTCTTGAAGCATAAAAGTGTCTACACTAGATAATTCATTAAAATGAACATCACAGCGGCCTTCTTGAATCTTGGGCTCCCAAATTTATCCATAGAACATTTTTCATCAAATTCTTTCCTTTCAATTTTGTTTTAATCATTTAAATATGTCCTTTGAATGTATCATGTACTCTTGCACATTTTTAAACTGTTTCCAACTCTCCGTTGAACGAGTCAATAACAAAGGAGAGAAAAAAAGTGTTACGTTGTGTGGAAATGGACTTTTCAGCGCGAAAACGTACATCATATTTCTATCCGTCAGCTGCTTAGCTTGAGTTGCAGATTTTTATATCTTCTGAATGAAACACCGACACGAAAATTATGGTTGCAGTTCTGTTGATTCTTCATTATGGATCGGACGCCCATTCAGAACCAGTTGGCTATTTCACATGATTGCCTTGAATACTGTTATTATTAACACTATTCAGATGCAATAACCATTTCGTCTGAAAGTATTGTTCTTGGAGTGAATTTGTTGAAAAACTACATACTGAGAATTCCATACTGTCATACATATTGTTTGGAATAAAGCGATTATTATTATTATGTTAGTAAAAATATTGAAGCTGAGAAAAGCCCAAACTATCAGCACCATTAGACAAGACAATAGTCTCAAAGAGTATTCCTTGGACTCTCATTCTTCATTGTCTTATATTAAATAGGTTTATAATCATATATCTAACGTCACGTTCTACCCTAAAGCTTTTGAGTTTCAACGTTGACTATAAAGATGAAGTATTTACGATTATTCTTTTGAAGTAAATAAACATCAAACAGACAAGTACATCCTTATCTCAATATACAGCTGAACCCTATTTCAGAACAAGCAGACGTATCAAACAATAATAACTACTAGGAGAATTAGGCTGTTACTTTTATTGAAAAGTTATTCGTTATATTTCTGTTTTACAATAGTAAGATACATAAGATACATAGTCATTGCATATAATTTGATATTTGTACGATCACCCTATGAAGGTGAATATTAGTTACTAAATTCTCTTAATCATAACATAGTTTAGGGTCTTAGTGTTATTGCTTGTATTACACCGTCGTTGATAGGACCGAATTGATCAGCCTCTGTTGGCATATGGGCTCCTATGTGGATGCCTCGATATGACCTGTCTTTTAACTATGTTTAGTAATGATGGATTCCACTACTAGCCACTGCCCATCATTACTAAACATATTTTAGGGTCATTGGTTATTCTAAAGGGAAAAACTGCTATATTCATCAAGACTGCTGACTTTTCAATAACATTGTTGATAAAAACTGACTGTATGCAACACTCTAGGTAATCATTCAGTTAACTTATCTGCATTGAATTTCTACAGTTGTCCTGAAATAACCTCAGTACAAAAGCAGAAGACCTCATTGTAGGGTTTTTTTCTAAAGGCTTCATATAAACAGTGCACAAGATTTTGAACTTGGCATAATCATCATCAGTCACTATAAATGACGCTGAGTCAAACATGATTATAGATCTTGTCACAATCTCTGAACTTGATTGAAGGCAATAAATACTCAGTAACTTCCTAATGGAAAGGCAATAAGTTCTTTATTTCAACTCGAAAAACATTTCTAAAGAGATGTGTAGTTAATAAGTATACCGGAAGAATAGTGAAGTGCTTATACAATAAGTTTATAAAAATGTTAAGACACTTCTACAAATTCTTTCTAGAGGTTTATGGAGATTTATTAACTGGTTTTGGGTTGTAATTTATCATGGACTGACATCAGTTGGAGGGACATTGGAGACCTGGGAGCACTTCACAGCTATCTGTTTCGTTCTAGTATAGGACTCGTCGGCAATGCCCACCCCTGACTTCCCTTTTTCAGGGACTGAACCAAAGACCTTCAGGTTTTGTGGCTGGTGCGTTACAACTGAGTCACTAGGTCGGGATCCTATGGTTCATATTTCCAACTTCTGTCAGTTCAGGATGTAGTGTGACTTACATCCAACGTCGTCCTTGAGTAACTGTCCACATGTTCGACTAAGTTGACTGCACTGGTCACGACTTCTCACTGCAACTTCAGGAATCTCCTGGGTTCGATCTCTGGCAGGACCATGGGTGCGCGATGCTAAGGGGTCCCATACTGGGACGAAACAGATGGCTGTCAAGTGCTTTCAGGTTTCTATTGTTCCTTCAACTGATGTCAGTGGATAATGAATTCGAACTTCTACAAATTGCTGAGAATTAGATAGATATTTCAAAATTTAGGCAAAGAATAAAGTGCATTGCTCGTAGATTGTGGGATTCAATCAAACGGAAGTCTTTCTTGACTTAGGTTTAAGGTTCGTTTGCTCCTATCCCCAAAGCTTATCTGGAAACATGAAGAAATTGGTACCAAAGTCAGAGACATTACCCTCAAACCATTCGGCCGACGACTAACCTCCTGTAGAATGCGATTGTGTGTACAAATTGACAACTAGTAGCCAACCGATGTAGTTAGGTAGTCGTTGATGCTTAGTACTAAACAGAAAGACAGACAAACAAAATCAACTTAGAATGTCACACTCAGGTGCGTTGGCTCAAGTTGCCACAGTTTACAATAGTCTACAAAGAACAGGTGGATAGAAGAAAATAGATATGAAAGTAGACAAAGCTGTAGGAAAGAATAAACTATTTGAAGATAACGATTGGTGTAAACATTCAAGCTTTAGAAGATACCAATAAGTGAATGCATCACCCTCATTGTGACTGATCGTCATCTGTTTCAGCAAGAGTCGTCAACCACTGATTTGTATCGCCTCAAGGACCCTAACTAGGTAGTCTGCACCTCTTCACACAGCTCACACCAATAGCCGGAATCTTGATGGATTGGTGCCACATCTTAGTCTAGCCACCTTGAACTCTCTTCCAACCTAATTCAACTTCCCCTGGCATTACACGTCGACGTATCTGTTGTCACGCGTAACAGATGTCACACTAATCTCAGTTGACAAAGTGCTTGTTTTAATAATAGTTTCCGACTAAACAGAGTGTACTAAATTGATGAATACAAACTTTACTTTTCAAATTTATGCTAACGAAGTGGTATGTGATTGCTTGTTTTTTTTAATTGTTGTCATTAACTGCATAGATTTTCTTGTCGGCTATTCCTCTGTTTGACTTATGACCTGTATCCTATTTGTCTTTTTTTCTTATTGGATGATAAACTTGACCTATGTCTATGTCAGTACCTGCACTTCATCCAGAAATACCACCTGCAGCCCAACCACAGAAATACAAGTGAACACAAATCCTCTAACAAAAGTCGAAGTCCTGAACGCCATAAGGCTACTGAAATGCGGAAAGCAGCAGGACCAGATGAAATCCTACCAGAAGACATGGGAACAGGCACAGGGAAAACAACGGACATGCTCACACCACTAGTGCAGCAGGTTTGCAAGGAAGGAAGGAAAGGTACCTGCCAGTTGATTGGAAGAAGGGTTACCTTGTCAAACTCCAAAAAGAAGGGAGACCTAAGTCTTTGCAAGAACTGGCGAGGAATCATGCTGCTGTCCGCCCAAAGCAGGCAAAATATTATGCTGCATCATCTTGGAGAGACTAAAAGATGTTCTGGATTCAAAACTACAACCAGAACAGGTTGTATTCACGAAGTACAAATCATATGTGGACCAAATTGCAACGCTACCTTACGCATCATCATAGAACACAGCATAGAATGGCAGTCAGCTCTCTAATTCAACCTCATTGACTTTGAAAAGGCCTTCAACAACGTCGATCAAGAAGTAATTTGGGAACTGCTCCAACACTACGGAATACCAGAAATCTTTATCAGCCTCCTTCAATAACTATATGAAGATGCCACATGCCAAGTAATTCACAATGGGAAGCTCAGTGATGCTTTTGAAGTGAAGACAGGCTGTCTACTATCACCAATGATCTTCCTCATAGTAGTCGACTGGATCATGCAGCAAACAGTGAGGAAAGAGAAGAGGGGGATACGCTGGCTGGAGCGGAGAAAAGATCCCAGAAGAAAATTTGGATATCGCCAGTGAATTCTGTCTAATGTCACACAAACTTGAAGATCTACAGGCAAAATCCAACAAGTTGACAGAAGAAGCGAGGCAGGGCAGTGAATACTGGACTTCTAGTGAACGTAGAGAAGAGAGAGGTGATGAAGATACCAAACCAACGCCACCACCGCCAACAACAACAACAATAATGTTTCTCCGCAGTAACTAAACTCATTATGATATGTAGTATACATAAGGTTTGTAGGGATTCCTCTGATTGATCATTCAAGTTCATCGTAGACTGATATCACTTGCAGAACAGTTGAAGACGTGGGGAATCGGTTCTCATAGGTTCTCCTACAGACATTAGCCCACCTTGAAATGAGTAGAATCCCCCGAAACCTCTAAATTGAATTACTGTCCAGTGTTCATCAGTGAACTTCTTCCAGATGAGATTATTTCAACTTCGCATGACAATTCATGACTGGTGGGGGAGACTAAGTTGAAAAGGAGGACAGGAACACAATGATGGCACTGTATGAAATGATATGAATGAGTGGGTCAGTAGTAAAATTCTGGCTAAGGAACCTAAGGGTTGTAAGTTCGATCCACGAAGCTGTCACAAGGACTCTCATACTAGAACGGAACAGTAGTCTAGTCCTCTCACGTTTCCAGTGGTTTTCCAACTGATATCAGTTCATGGTGGAAAATCACCTTCAAAACTGAATTTCTGCTGCTCTTATCTATTAGTGATTCTACACTTTAGAATACTGTAGTTCTTCTACCTTCGGGTACCAAAGAAGCTACTATCAACTGAGAATTCTACTCAATTTATAAAAATGTCAATGGATAACAATTTTCCTGACTAAGCATATCAATAATCTCATATTATATCATGTGAGACGACAACCATTTCAGGTAAGTCGTTGAAGAATTGATGAATTGTGACAGTTCAGATAGATGTGCGGTGCATTTGTGGTGGCAGGTCAAGTCATGAATACTGATTAAATGAGTAGTGATATTCTCATTGATTTCCTTTGTTCATACTACTATAACAATTGATATTACGATCTTGTTGACAATCTCCTGCATGCAACTGAGTCTGTGTTACCACAACTATGTTACAGTAAATAAAAACATTTAATATTAAATTCAAGCGGGACTAAAAAAAGCTTTCTGAATTCAAAATTACTACCGCAATAGAATGACTGGCAGCTTTCAGAAAAAAACAAGTCATGTGGACATCAATTTGCAAGGCCACGCAACGCTACGTTACGTATCATCATAGAACAAAGCATACAATAGCAGAGTGGCAGTCAAATATCTACCTCAACCGCAGTGACTTTGAAAAGCCCTTCGATCGACGCATCCATTGAGAAGTAATTCAACAGACACCTAATTCAACACCACTCTCCCCGTGTCTCAAACCTTATTCAACAACACCTATATGCTACATGATGAGGCTACATACCACCATCACAAGTGATATATATGAAGTGAAGACACGGGACAGGAGCAAGACAAGGCTTCCACACACTATCACCAACCATCTTCCTGATCGTGGTCGACTGCACTGCACCAGACTGGACTGAATCATGCGAGAAACAACTGTGAAGAGGTGTGAGAAGAAGGGCATACGTCGGCTGCAGTGATGAAAACACCCCACACGATTTCCATTTCCCCAACCATGATGATTTATGTCTTCTAATATCTCGTCGAACAAACTCGAAGATGTACAGACGAAAACTAATAAGTTGGCAGAAGAGGCGAGATGAGATGAGGTGAGGTGAGATAAGATGAGATGAGGTGAGGTGAGGCGAGATGAGTTGAGTTGAGTTGAGACAGAGAAGGAAGACCGAACTTCCTTCATGTGAACATAGGGAAGACAGAGGTGGTGAAGATACACAACAACAACAACAACAACAACAACAAAAAGCACCAATCACCACCAACGGCAGAAATCTAAACAAACTTGTCCCTTTCACCCACCAACCCACTCACACACCTACCTGCCTACCTGCCCACCTGCCCACTTGCCCACCTGCCTACCTAGGCAGGCAGAATCGTCTCAACTACAGGTGGCAACACAATAATAACCACACACAGGCACAGATGACGATGTCAAAGCCAACCAGCCAGTATCGAAGAGACACCAAGACACACCTTCCTACATCAATCTGAGATGATCAGTGTGGAGATCTATTGCACTTCACCTCATTTCACTTCACTTCACTTCACTCCACTCCACTGCACTCCACTCCACTCCACTGCACTCAGCATAAAGCATGAACAACATCCACATTTTAAACACTAATTCAGTCAAGTCAAGTCAAGTGAGTCACTGCTTCTATGTGATGGTTGAGAGAGTTGGCGCGTCACGGAAAGCATTTCCAACAAACTGCAGACATCCATCAAGTAAGAGATGTCGCCTACGCCTACACTCACCCAATACTGAAGATCAGATATATGGTGTGAATAGTAAGAATAAGCAAGGATGAACTCAGTGTGTCTGGCGCCGAACCAACCAACCAACCAATCAACAACCTATTTGTTAACAAATGTGTAGAATGGGGAAATGGAGATGGATTGGATTGAATTGAATTGGATAAAGAATGAGAAGACGGTTTGGTGACATCATGTGTCAGGCCAGGTCAGGCCAGTTCAGGTGAGGTGAGGCGAGGCTGTTGAATGGAAGACAAATGGGAAACGATGAGTTGGGTGTCTGAGGTGATGGTGACATGGAGGAGATTGTGTGAGGAAGAAATGAGAGCTTCTGGGCAGTGAAGGTGGTAGGTTAAAAAGACTGCACAGAAGAAACTGTAATGGCGACGTGTTACTGAAGTCTAATGTCGCACTAGGAACGAAAGAGATAAACAATAGTATTAATTTCAAGTTGATGTTCGTCATGGAGTGACACCATTTTTGGGAAGTAATTGAAACCTGGGAGCACTGGGCAGCCGTTTCGTTCTAGTAAGAGGTTTCTCAGCAGTGCGTACCTATGATCCTACCAGGGATCGTGTCGAGGATCACTGGATCAGGACCTTGTGGCTCATCGGGATTCTGGTCCCCACGAAACTTGGAGGTTCCGGCTTTCATCCCTAACAGGAACTTGGGTGTACATAACTGAGGAGTCTCGGACGAAAACGAAATATCTGTCAAGTGCCACCGGCTTTCCAATATTTCTCCATCAGATGTCAGTTCATGGTGAATATCAGCTTGCCTTTTGATCTCAAAAATAGCCTTAGACAATAAAAATATTACAACAGGTTGGAAAGTTTTGTATTACTGAAGTTTCTTCAGAACTAACTACATTACATTACATTGGTACAAATTAATGACATCGCATTAAAGTATCTTATATCGGAGGTGATGTTTACTATCGCATTGAGATTGACTTGAAACTGTCCTACAAATATTACTTATTAACAACAAATACAATTAACCAAGTTGTACACTGAATGGTTTCAAATGATCCTTAGGAAATTTGAAATAATCTACACTGTACAAAATATTAGTCAGTATGATGTTTTTATTTGACTTGACAATTGATATCCAACAAATTATTCAAGAATCCTGGTGGGAATAACATCACTCACTTAGAGGCAGATATATATCCAGCTGATTGATAAGTCCTAAATAGGATTCCACTAATGTAGCCATTATCCATCATTACTGTAATTAGAACACAGGTAATATCGAGGCATCCACACAGGAGCTCATATGCTAACAGGGACTAATCAATTCGGTCCAATCAACAAACAATTATATCAAGATACATTTTGGTAAATAGATGTAAAAGAAGTAGCCACATCAATCATGTGACCTGTCTCAAGGATATGTTTGGCGATCGAAGAACTTGGACGTCTACTACCAACATTTATGGGTTCAGGTGATTTAATTTGCTTCTGAAGCCACTTTGGAATGTGTTCCGAGGCCCTTACTTGCATGGATCTATTAGTCCTCCCTATGTATGTGTCACCACACGTATATTTGAATTGGTAGATACAATGGAATGTGACATTATAGTTCACATGGTGTGGGGGTTTGCGGGAATATACGGGCTTCGTGGTTTCCATTACTCGAACCCTGGCTGCATAGTAAGTCCTTCTAACAGCAGCGTTAAGTCTCTGTTTAAGAACTGCACTCTGAGAGTCACCTTTGTATGAAAGGCTGATGAAGACATCTTTCTCTGGGACAGACTGCAGTTCTAGTTTTGGCGCTCTGGTAATTTTGTTCTACCTGATAAATGTTGATGGATAGTTATTTTTTAACAAAATATCGGTCAGTGTTCTTCTTTCACCTTCTAAAGTATTCTCTGTGCATATTCGTTGAATCTTGCTGAATAAGCACCTTACTAACGTTCGCTTGTACTGAACTGGGCAAAAGCTATGGTAATTCAGATATTGCCCTGTCCATGTAGGTTTTCTGTAGACAGATCGTTTCATGGATCCATCCTGACTTTGACTAATTAATATATCTAGGAACGGCAAGCAGTCATCTTCCTCTCTTACACATGTCAAGGATATACCGTTCTGTACTTCGTTCAGTCGGTTTAAAATTGAAGTAGACTGATGTGAGTTTTCACAAATGATCAGGATATCATCAACATATCTTCGATACAGATGGGCTTGGTCTATTAAGTTCTCGGCTAATTTCTCAACTTGTGACATAAATATGTTGGCTAGGAGGGGACCTAAAGGACTTCCCATAGCGACACCATCAACCTGGCTGGAATGTTCACCCTCAAAGGTGAATTTAATGTTGCATGTACATAAAAGTAACAGCTGTTTTAGGTGATCCAAAGAAATGGGTATCGGGAACTTATGCACAGAGATATAACTGAATAAAATGTCAATTGTCTTGACCAAAGGGACATTGGTAAATAATGAGTTAACATCAAATGAACACATAAATTTACTCTTTATATTGACATGTTCAAGGCATTTGATTACTTCAAATGTATCTTTTAAGGAATACTTACAAAATTGCTTCTTAATGGGATCCAATAACTCCACTAGCCACTGGGTAAGCTTATGTGTTGGTGACTTGCACATTGACATTATGAGACGTAAGGAGTTGTTGGGTTTGTGTACTTTGGGCAAACCGTAAAGATGTGGGAATCGGGATTCGGTTGGTTTCAGTAGGGCGAATTTTTGACTGGTAATGACGTTCATTTCGAGCAGTTTCACTAGATTAGCGGTCACAGTTCCCTGTAACAATTGTACGTCTTCTGAAGAACAATCCTTAGTGAATTTATTTTCATCTTCAAGAATCGATGACATTTTACACTTATATTCGATTTTATCCATGATCACAACACCTGAGCCTTTGTTAGGTCTGAAGATAATAATATTGTGTGGTGACACATACATAGGGAGGACTAATAGATCCATGCAAGTAGAGGCCTTGGAACATATTCCAAAGATACATTTTGTTTAAAGTTCTGTAATAGTGAGAATACATGTTTGTATTCAACTATGCAGTAGTATTTTGCACTGGTTAGTATTTAATTGTATCGATTTTTTTTATGATCAAAGATGTATAATCCACTCAAATCTCTTTTGATTTGTAAATGAAGAGAATTTCGTAATGATGCATAAATTGTAACCAATGATTTATTAATTAGAAAGAAATAATTTTCAATATAAATAATATTCATTATATTCTGGAATATAATTCAATTATTGTTGAATGAATATCATCTAATCTTTGGAAGATTGAATAATTTTATATAATGCCAGGAGAAAATTCTCGTGCTGTAATTGATAAATCAGATATGTTACCAGAAATGGAAGAGGATGCTGTTTATGTAGCATCAAATGCAATGGATAAGCATAATGTAGATATGCATATTGCAAGTTATATTAAAAGCGAATTTGATCGTAAATACAAACCAACATGGAATTGTATTGTTGGTAGAAATTTTGGAAGGTAAATGATTCAACTTAGTACTGATTTAATTATATTGTTTTCTAACAAATATCATTTTGAATATTTCAGATAGCCTTGATTTGGCAGACTAGTATTGATACTGGGTGGTGAAGTGAAGGTGGAGTGGAAATTTGGACGGCAACCGGATTCGAACCAGCCACCATAGGGTTTGTGGACCAATCTTCTAGCAACTGAGCCAAGATGTCCTACTGCTGACCAGATTTTTATTTAACTCCGATCACAACCAACGTTTTGCCTGACTACCATCTGAATTCATGATGCACTAATACCTCTCAATCGTATTTTTTTAGGGATTAGAGATACTTCTGAAATGAGTTTACTAATATATGGTAATGATGGGCAGTGGCTAGCAGTGGAATCCAGGATGCGCATTTCTTCCTATTTGGAACTCACTGGTCAGCTGGATGTACCTGCTACCTCTCAGTGAGTGATGTTGTTCCCACTGGGAATCGGACTCGGGAGCGATCGCTTCAAACGCCAGCGCGTTATCCACTACACCACCGAGCCACGATAACCACTTCTTGTGCGACGGGTATAGGTTTAGTGTTATTACTTGTATTACACCGTTGTTGACTGGACCGAAATGATCAGTCTCTGTTGGCATATGAGGTCCTATGCGAATGCCGCTGCCCATCATTACTATACATAGTTAAAAGACAGGCAGTGTCTAGGCATCCGCATAGGAGATCATATGCCAACAGAGACTGATCAATTCGGTCCAATCAACGATAATGTAACACAAGCGATAACACTGAGTTTACTAATAGTTGAATGTTTTTCTCTTAATTATGCATTATTTTTTAAATGTTTTTTTATTTTACGGATAATCATTCTTCTATTTTGCTTTGAATCCTTTCAGCTTTATACACCATGAAAAAGGAGGATTTGTGAGCTTTCGTTTAAACGGATTAAATATTCTACTCTTTAAATTGGGATAAATTCAAATTTATACTTCATATGAACTGAATATTATGTAATATACCAAACAGTTGGTGTAGTTAACTGTTGTTTTATGTTTTTTTTGGAAGAAAGAATTCTTTCGATGTTTTTTTACTTTGTATTCTCGTCTTCTACAAGTAAGAATGAACATAGTGTAAAATGAGACTTTTGTAATTGAATTTTGAGGGAGTTGCGGGGATTTGGAAATATTTCAAGTTTTTATTCATCGTAGACTGATATCAATTGGAGGAACAATGGAAACCTGTGAGCACTGGACACCTGCTCCCTCCTAGTATGGGACTCCTCGGCAGTGCGCGCCCACGACCCCCTCCCCCCAGCCAGTGATCGAACCCGCAACCTTCAGGTTCGGTGGCCAGCACGTTACCATTGTGCTAGCCACTGAGTCAGAAGCCAATGGTCCATATTTCATTTTTCCAACTTCTGTTAGCTCACGATATAGCGCAACCGCCACCTGATGTCATTCTTGAGTAACTGTCCTCACGACTATCAGCCTTTGCCCCCACCGGTCACAACAAAGTTTGTTCATAATTAATATAGTTGTAAAACTGTAGTAGAAATTAATTCCATATTAGATTTGTTTATTTGATTTGTAACACACACTGACAGAGTATTATTTACTTGATGACGTTTTGAGCATAAATTATTTATTACTGCTCATAATCATACCAATGTGTAATCACACTACTTTCGACATTTGATTTCTAATAGTTATATCACCTCACATGACTTGTTTTCATTGGTAGTAGTGAACGCAATTCAATTCACTTACGGGGTAGAGAATGAGAACAAGGAGAATTACCTATGTTGGATTGCAGAATAAAACGAAGAACATAAGATGGCTTGGATACTACTGTCTACAGAAAACCAACACATTCCAACAGGTATCTTCACTTCAAATCATTCCATCCAATGTCAGTTAAGGCAGAATTAGTTAAATGTCTAAATTATAGAGCTAGAAAACTGACTAGTCAGAGCAAGAATGTAAACAATGAATTGAAACATTTAAGAAAAGCGCTAATAGACAATAATTATCCTACGCAGTTTATCAAGAAATTCTTATGGACACAAAAAACGAAAAAATAACAGCCACACGAGTGCGACTAATAAGGGCAACACGAATAAAAAGTTCACAGCCTACATTGTATTACCCTATAAGGAGGGTACCTCAGAAACTTTGTGCAGAATCCTCAATAGAGCTGGAATTAGGGTGGCATTTAAGCCTACCTACAAACTCACTCAGAGATAAGTTTTGTCAGCTGGTTTAAGGATCCGATACATCCAACCAATTCAGCAAAATAATCTAATCTATCAAATTTCATGTAATGACTGTGAGATCAAGCATATAGGTCAGACTAGTCGGTCCGGGTCAATTAGAATAGCGAAACTTAGGAATTTGACTAAATATAGAATAACAGACCTAAACAAGATAAATAATCTAGAAAAAACTCGGCTGTTGCTATGCCTACATTAACACATAACCACACAATAGGGTAGGATAAAGCCACTGTACTTAATTAAGTCCAATATAATTAGGTGGAGAGAGAGACTGATTACTGAATCTTTGTTCATCGAATCAACACCCTACACATATGGAATAGAAATGATGCAACACCAGAGATACCAGAGATATGGAAAATTCTACTACCAATAAAAATAATTCATATAAAGTGAAATAACTATTAAAAAGCAAATGTCGAAAGTAGTGTGATTACACATTGGTATGATTATGAGCAGTAGTAATGTATGCCCGAAACGTCATCAAGTAAATAATACTAGATTACTGTGAGTTACAAATCAAACAAACAAATGTAATATGGAAACATGCTCGTAATGCATACACATATACCGTCATTTTGAGTTCTACGCAATAAAAAACACATTTAAGTAGTACATTCGTTGTCATAGAGAAGTAGTATCTTAAGGCTTTTATAGTATGTGAAAATGAATGATGAAAGAAAAATGAAGCATCATTAATCTTTATTGAATATTTGGCTTGTAATCAGAGGTTAGGCATACAATCCCAAATTGGTCGTGATCAGTTGTTGTCTGATACTGAATTGAATTACTCGAGGTCTGATGGCTCTTTTGCGGATGCATCGATGATGCCTGATTACTCACTATGTTGTTGTTTGCCTGGTGGCTAGTAGTGAAAACCAGAATATGCGTTTCGTCCTGTTTGTGGCTCTTCAGGTGGATATGCCAACACCCCAGTGATTAATGTCCCCCTCTGAGACACTAACCTAGTAACCATCGCTCCAAGAGTAATCGTCAAAGCTTGCAGAACGCCGGACAAATGTCATTTTCATCTTTGTTAGTATATCAAAACGTTGGCGCATATTTATTTGAAACCCAACTATGCCTATGGCGTTTACAAACGATCAAGGTTCGATTATATATGCGAGGCGTTTAACTAACCTTCAGATGACCTAAGATTTGCTGGATTACGAGTGTTATGATGAATGAAAGAGTTAAAGAGAAGACAGAAACATAGATACTGTTAAAATATCTGTGTAATTTTACGAGATCTGATATACGCAAATTATAGGATGGTATTCATAACAGACTGGCATCAGCTGGCAAACTGTCGAAAACCTGGGAGCACTGGACAGCTGATCTGTCCTACCATGACAGTCCTCAACACTACCCACCAATGACCCCGCCAGATTTTCAATGCTTCCTCAAATGTTGTTGGTCTGTAATGAACACTGCACTGAAATCAGTCATATCCCAGGAAAATTCTAAGCCAGATTAGATTATAATATGGTTTTGCATTGTTTCCAATGGGTTTAGTAATTTCAGCTAGACATACACCATGTTTGACATGTCAAACATTCAATGAATTCAACTTTCTTAGCTTTCAAGTGAATATGATTGAGTGTTCCATGGTGAAGTATGTAGCAAACAACAGAAGGTATTTTGTAGTGAATAAACTTCTCAAGCTCTTAAAACTACAGTTACAGAGTTTTCGTCCTATCTCACAAACTTTACATCCCCTATCGTCTCGTATCAGAATATTCAGTATCAATAAAGTTTCATTTGTAACTGAGAATTTATTTGCCAAGGGCAAACCAGTGATACTTTGATGAAGATACGCTGTATACTCCATACAGTTTTAGTGTCTCCGATGTTTTATTCAGTGAAGACTCTTTTACGCTAGTTAAAGGTTGAACTGTCAGTTCAGTTGAAAACTTAAAAATAAGGTTTTATGCAGTACTCTGTGATGTGTTTTATGGCTTACTTTGAGACGCTTATTTCGACATGAAATGATATAGCCTAGTTGTACTACTTTATCCATCTTGTATTGCATTAAATCCATGTGTTTCCAGATTTAGACGTAATATTTATCTTTATTTATTATTATTTGTCCCTTGGGTTCCTAGTGGAACATAGAGATTCAGTAGCACGTAGCCATTTCACTTTACTCTCTCGATTCATACCAACCTGACAACAACACTACCCACAAGCTCTCACTTCTCCCACACACACTCTCCTCCATGTCACCATCACCTCAGACACCCAACTCATCGTTTCCCATTTGTCTTCCATTCAACAGCCTCGCCTCACCTCACCTGAACTGGCCTGACCTGGCCTGACACATGATGTCACCAAACCGTCTTCTCATTCTTTATCCAATTCAATTCAATCCAATCCATCTCCAATTCCCCATTCTACACATTTGTTAACAAATAGGTTGTTGATTGGTTGGTTGGTTGGTTCGGCGCCAGACACACTGAGTTCATCCTTGCTTATTCTTACTATTCACACCATATATCTGATCTTCAGTATTGGGTGAGTGTAGGCGTAGGCGACATCTCTTACTTGATGGATGTCTGCAGTTTGTTGGAAATGCTTTCCGTGACGCGCCAACTCTCTCAACCATCACATAGAAGCAGTGACTCACTTGACTTGACTTGACTGAATTAGTGTTTAAAATGTGGATGTTGTTCATGCTTTATGCTGAGTGCAGTGGAGTGGAGTGAAGTGAAGTGAAATGAGGTGAAGTGCAATAGATCTCCACACTGATCATCTCAGATTGATGTAGGAAGGTGTGTCTTGGTGTCTCTTCGATACTGGCTGGTTGGCTTTGACATCGTCATCTGTGCCTGTGTGTGGTTATTATTGTGTTGCCACCTGTAGTTGAGACGATTCTGCCTGCCTAGGTAGGCAGGTGGGCAAGTGGGCAGGTGGGCAGGTAGGCAGGTAGGTGTGTGAGTGGGTTGGTGGGTGAAAGGGACAAGTTTGTTTAGATTTCTGCCGTTGGTGGTGATTGGTGCTTTTTGTTGTTGTTGTTGTTGTTGTTGTTGTGTATCTTCACCACCTCTGTCTTCCCTATGTTCACATGAAGGAAGTTCGGTCTTCCTTCTCTGTCTCAACTCAACTCAACTCATCTCGCCTCACCTCACCTCATCTCATCTTATCTCACCTCACCTCATCTCATCTCGCCTCTTCTGCCAACTTATTAGTTTTCGTCTGTACATCTTCGAGTTTGTTCGACGAGATATTAGAAGACATAAATCATCATGGTTGGGGAAATGGAAATCGTGTGGGGTGTTTTCATCACTGCAGCCGACGTATGCCCTTCTTCTCACACCTCTTCACAGTTGTTTCTCTCATGATTCAGTCCAGTCTGATGCAGTGCAGTCGACCACGATCAGGAAGATGGTTGGTGATAGTGTGTGGAAGCCTTGTCTTGCTCCTGTCCCGTGTCTTCACTTCATATATATCACTTGTGATGGTGGTATGTAGCCTCATCATGTAGCATATAGGTGTTGTTGAATAAGGTTTGAGACACGGGGAGAGTGATGTTGAATTAGGTGTCTGTTGAATTACTTCTCAATGGATGCGTCGATCGAAGGGCTTTTCAAAGTCACTGCGGTTGAGGTAGATATTTGACTGCCATTCTGCTATTGTATGCTTTGTTCTACGATGTTACGCAGCGTTGAGTTTTGTTGCCATTGGATCCCCAAATGATTTGTTTTTTTTAACATGTATCATGTATGTTATTGCGGAGCAGTTGGTAATCAACCTTATATCTAAGGCAATCTAATTCTGAGTAATTAAATTATTTGTTTCTCTTTCTATTTGGTAAGTAGTTGAAATGGAATTGTTTAGTTGATGGTATTTCACACCATTTATCAACTACTGCGATACTTTTCTTAGTTCGCATGAATTATATAAATCTCTTAAGTAGACAATCTCTACTAGGTGTTAATAATACATGGAACTTCGAGAAGAATTCAGACTTCACAATGAATGCATACTTTTTTACTTTCATTCACAGGTGACAATTGTCTATTTTAGATCGACTAAGGTTCTTTGTTTGTTTTTATAATTTCATTTTAACATAGAAGAATTTGTTTAATGCTAAAATCTATGAGGATCACATGTTGTAAATTGTCATTAAGTTCTTACAGATTTAATTACATTTGGTAAAATAAACAGAGTTGGATAGAAAATAAGGAAGGTAAAACATGTTGATCATGTATACAGCTGTCATTGTTTACTTTGCTAGTCAGTTACAAATAGTGTATAGTAAAAATTTGTAAAGTTTAAGATGCTATATACCTTTTATGCTCCTAACATTATGGCGAATCTCAGCTTTCTGAGTAAAGAACAAATTGGTGTGCAGAAACACTTAAGAGAATATCTAGAATGTTTGGGATGCGTTTCTCACCATTCAAATGCAATTTGCTGCTGCTGGATTGGGCTTCAACGGTGCCCCACCGCGGCCAACAATAGAGAGTGTAATGGTTGAGTGTGTTGACCACTTCACTTGCCTAGGAAGTAGGATCAGCCCTGATGGCTCAGTGGTCTGTGAAATCTCTGCACGGATACAAAAGGCTCGACTGGCTTTTGCCAACTTACGCCACCTGTGGCGCTGCCATGATATCCGATTGTCTATTAAGGGTCACGTATACTGCACAGCAGTCCTCTCTGTTCGACTGTATGGCTGTGAAACACGGCCATGGCTTCAGGTGTTTGACCACTGTTGCCTTAGTAGTATAGGCGTATTCCGTGGTGTCACCAGATGAGTAGCTGAGAAGTCAGGAGTAAAGTTTTAGGGAGAAGAGGTAAGTCAGTTGACAAGGTTGTGAAACTTCATCGACTGAGTTGGTTAGGGCACGTATGCCTAGTCGCCATCTGCCTCGTCACACGATGTTGGCTGAAGTAGGTCCAGGCTGGAAAAACGCCTGAGGTGGCCAGATTAAAACATGGCACCAATGTATGGTTTAAGCTATGTGAGACGATGCAGACTAGGTGGTTGTGGTTTCGGCGGGACAAGAGGAATCAGTGGTTGCAGACTCTAGGTGATATGGCTGAGAACCGATGTCAGTGACACAGATGTATACATACATTATCCTCATCTTAACAACGCTATACCGAATCTCACCACTTTCTCATTCTTCGTTTCTCTCTTTTCGTACTTCATATTTCTTTTGGCTGCATTCTCTTATCTTCATCTTGCGCCTCACTGCCTTTTTACTTGATGTACTGATATGAGGTGTGGCAACTCAAACCGTTAAGCAGTAATGCCTGGTTAGGTTGATCTGGATGGATGAGGGATTTAGAAATTTTTCTAGTTGGTACTCATCGTAGACTGACGTCAGTTGGAGGAATGGAATGGAAACCTTGGATCACTGGACACCTGCTTCCTCGTAGTACGAGACTCCTCGGCAGTACGCACCCAGGACCGCTCCAGGGGTCGAACCTGAGACCTCCAGGTTCCGTGACCAGCACGTTACCATTGAGCCACTAGGTCGGAATCCAGTGGTCAATATTTCCAACTTCTGTCAGTTCACGACATAGCTGATTTTAGGATACAAGTATGAAACAAGAATAGAATGGAATTAGTGTATTCTTGAACCTTTCATTTCGCTCTATATGTATGTTTTCATTTTCTTTTGCTTTCTGATGAAACTAAACTTGATTATTATTTTGTGATGTATTTACGCCACAGATTTCGAATAATCTGGTTACAAACCTATTTGTTAAGGAATTTAGTATCAAAAATGGAAATGGGGAAACGACGAATATGGTATAAAGGTTATTAAGGGAGAAAGATAAGTTTTGACGATAACCTTATTCATATGATAACAAGAATATTACCAGTGAAGGTTTAGCTTGGAAACAAACTGTTTTTGAACAAACAACGTGGAAGGAGAGGGGGAGCTTACATTTATATGTGCCTAACGCTTCAGAAAACCCTTTTAATATCAATTCCATGATCTTTATCAATAGTGCCCTTTTACAATGGTCAATGATAACTGTCTGTCACCTGTAACTTGTCAATGTTTATGAATCCAGATACCGTTTTTATCATTTTGGTGCATGTTTCATCACCCTCAATCGTGTATCCTAACTAGTTCTCCTAATGTAGGTGTCCACACATGCATATAAACTGGTACATGTATTTAAAGTAAATATCTTCATTGGTATCAATAAGGATTTGTATTTCTTATCCCAGATGGACTGTAAGAGGAAAGAAAAGATAAAAGTGAGTTCAGTCACTGTGTACATTGGTTAGCAACGAATCTCAAGACTAAGTAGTCAGTGTGAGCATGATAAACCAAAAGTATTGAGTCACGAATTCATTTAACAGTCGCAAAAAACCCTTAGTGATTTATTATTATTATTTATCCCTTGGATTCCTAATGGAAAATACGGCTTCAGTAGCACGTCTCCATTACACTCTCTTCTCTCCACCCTTTTCAACCTGGTTCCACGACTTACCAGAAGCTTTCATTTCTTCCTCACACGATCTCTTCCATGTCACCTCACCTCACCTCACACACCCAACTCGAAGCTTCCCATCGGGGTTCCACTCAACGGCCTAACCTGGCGCTTGATGTCCTCAGTCGGTCTTCTCAGTGTATACCCAATCCATCTCCACTCCCCTCTTCTGCATATTTCTTGAGCGATAACTTCTTGCTTCGTTGGTTCGTTGCCAGTCAGAGTGAGTTCCTTGTTGCCTATTCTTTGTGGCCATCTGATCTCTAGTAACGTGCCAGTGTAGGCAGTTGTTGATGAATGTTTGTATTTTTTTGGGAATTCCTTTCGTAACGCGCCAAGTCTCTGGGCCATACAGAAGCACTGACTTGACTGATGTTGGTGTTGAAAATCCGGATGTTGTTCCACATACTGAGTACAGTGAAGCAGATCTCTACACTGGCTTCAGGTTAATGAATGCCAGCTAAGTGATTTGAGTGAAATTAAATTCTAGTCAATCAATAGAGTCCTGAGAAGGTAGCTCAGTGTTCACCGGTTTGAATCCTGCCATGATTCAGATTTTTATTTCACCTTCAGTCATCACCCAGTACATATACAAGTCTGTCAAGCTATAGCTCCTTCATAATAATCGAAGATGAAAATCTGAAAATGTTTAAAAAAATTCTTTTGAGTAAATCCATCTCGAATATAAAACTTAGATAAGTTTCAAATCATAGGACGAATTTCAAGCTTTGAAGAAAAGCATTCAAGAAGACTGACAAAAGAAAGAAGGTCTGTAAACCAAAAGTGATTAGATCAATGAATCAAGATTTTGGTTTGATCTATCGTTGAAAAATATAAAATTTATGTTATTCATGATAATAGGATTTGTTTAAGCAATCAAACTGAATATTCTTTACAAAATTTCTTACATAAGCAGGTTGGATTAATTGCCTCGAAATGAAGGTCTATATATTATTACAGTTGATTTATATGGCTAATTGAGGTCGTATACTACTAAGTGACAGAGTCTAGGCTGAATAGGTAGGGAATCATTAACGTCTTACTTCATGCTGAATTTCAGGCACAATTGGTGGAAAAATCATCAATTGTTTTCGAGTTTTCAATGGGTATACAATAACAAGTTTACCTCGTTATAGCTTATAAGAGCAAAGTTCTTCTCCCTTTAGACAGCTTCCAGGTGTTCTAAGGGGGACTTCTTCAATCCACCTACTTTAATCAAGGAACACGTTAGTTGAAATAGCCAAGACTCATCATAGTCTTCTTGAATATAAGTGTAAAAGTTGGACACTGTAGTAGAATATAGTTCCATATTACATTTGTTTATTTGGTATTTATTGCGCATTCATACAGTAATGTTATTTACTGAATGACATTTTGAGCACTAATTATTACTGCTCATAATCACACTACTTCATTTTTATAGTCATATCACCCATCTCATATTGTTTCTTCTGATTGGTAGTAAAATCTTCCATATCTCTGGTATATAGGTGTCGCGTCATTTCTATTCCACATGTGTTGGTTGCGTGTTGATTCGATGAACAAAGATTCAATTTTATATATATATATATATATATGTATATATATATATATATATATATATATATATATATATATATATATATAATATTGGACTTCGGCACAGTGACTTTATCCCACCCAATCTATTGTATGGTTATGTGTTGTTAATGCGTGCATTGCAGTGGCCGAGTTACTTTCTAGATTACTGATCTTACTGGGGTCTGTCATTCTATATTTAGTTGAATTCTTATGTTCGGCTATTCTAACTGACCTCGATCGGCTAGTTTCACCTATGTACTTCACCTGACTCACAGTCATTACTGATACATGAAATTTGACAGATCACATTATTTTGCATAATTGGTTGGATGTATCGGATCCCTAAAACCAACTGACAGAGCTTATCTCTGAGTGAGTTTGTTGGTAGGTTTAAATGTCACTCTAATTCCAGTCTTGTTGTGAATCCTACGTAAACTTTCTCATCCTTCTTCCCTATAGGGTAACACAGTAGAGGCTTTCTACTTGTTTCTTCAAGTGTCGTTGTTGTTTGTACCCCTGTTACTGTTATTAGTTTGTTTCTTATGAAGTTCTCAATAAACTATGCAGGGTAGTTACTAGTTATTAACGCTTCTCTTATGTTTTCCAATTTAGTACTCTTAGTCTTTAGTCCTTGCATTGACTAGTCAGTTTTCTAGCTCTATCAATGAGACAATAAACGAAACCTAACTTTAACTGACATTGGATGAGATAATGTGAAATCGAGATACCTGTTGGAATGTGTTGGTTTCCTGTAGACGATACCATCCAAACCATCATCTATCCTTCGTTTTATCCTCCAATCCAACATGTGTAATTCTCCTTGTTCATTTTCTACCTTGTAAGTTAATTGGATAGTGTCTACTGCCACTGAGTTTATATGTGTTGGCAAAGATATGGTGGTGATATGTGGCTGAAACGTGTACAGTATTCAAATCGGAACAAATCCACAATTTCCGAACACAAGGGTGGACTTATAGATCAGATCTATGCCAATAAGGTACTTTGGAGTACATTGTAAAGTGGCGTCAGAAGCAAACTGAATCATCTGAATCCATAAAAATGTTGGTAGTAAATGTTCAAGTTCTTCGATTGCGAACCATATCGTGGAGGTAGGTCATAGGATTAAGGTTGCTACTTTCTTTACACCTATTTAGAAAACGTTCTGGTAACATATCCTTAAATTTGTCAAGGTCTTAGTTATTATGAAGTTTAAAACATCTTTGTATATTCAAAAACAATTTGTTATCACATCAAATCTCTGTTGATGAATTCAACTCTGAAACCAAGTTCCATGAACTATTACTTTCATTGCACTGATTTCCCTTGTTGTTTGACCTTTTATTCACCCTCTCCTTTCTTGACCTCTTTTGATATCCTCATTTCTTATTGATTCATGAACTTTCATATAAATACCCATAACAGGTACTTACGTTAATAGATTTCCAAAATGCGTTATGAAAATGCATTCCAGAGTTCAAGTAGTTTACGTCTTTGTATTTTATCAAAAGTTTATAAAGGGAAAATAAAGTTATTCTAAATTGGAACATTCAATCTAACATTCCATACATTACAGTTTGCTTAGTCCATACCCCATTTATATGTCGTCTTCATATTAACTTAAAGTATTCTTAACTAACAATAATATTAAAGTCAAGAAAATGCTGAGGGATGTGTCAAAAATATTGACACAACTTAAGCTTCTCATTCAGTAATAATCCTGAACAATGTTTGTGTTTTGAGGACAGGTCATTATGAAATCTGTTTGGTAACATTCTCATTAGCATAAATTCTTGCATTTTTTAGTAATAAACAGAAAGTTAGACAGGATTTACAATAATTACAAGGTAGCTATTGACTAAAAGACTAGAAATTCCGTTGATCAGAAATGATGGATTCAAACAGACGTCAGTTACTATTATTGCACTATACAAATCAAACTATAGACATAGAATACTTAACTGAGTAATCACAAAATATTTGTGTCTTTCGACAGCCTTTTATCAAGTTTAACTCACATCCACAAGCTGAAGCAAGAATATGGATCATTTGTTTTCCACATTTAGGATGAGCATTGTGTTATTTACAGCTAATAGTATTTTGTTTAATAAAAGTCTTGTTATTCACCATGTGGTGAGTTCAAAGTAATATTTCGTAAACTAAACTTAAGATACCAAACCAAACTTAAGATATTCAAACTTTGGTGCACTCAAGAAATTGCTCTACAACACTTTTACTACTCAATAGTTTGTTAGTAGTAAGATAAGATGATTTTAAAAAGTGAAGATTATTCATGTCTCTCGATTAATACCATCTGGTTTCAGTGAGTGAGGTGAAGATACAATTATTTCAGTTGAGGGAAGTTACAGAGAACTTTGTGTGCCATTCTAAATGAACAGTTAGTTCAAGTTTATTCTCTCGCAGAGAAGTACGCACACGTCATTGTCAAAGAAGTAATTTTTGCAGTAGTCAGACCAGCAGCTAAGAAAACGGCATCAGATGATGTAAATCCTCCAGTGAATTCAAAAGATCTGGAAAAACTTAGACTTTATACTGAACCACTTTAATGTAACGGCAACATTACAGACTAAGCTTATATATATCTATTTGTAACATTAGTGGAAAATGGATATCCACTGAAGTTCATAAACCGCTGCAAAAATCAGGAAGGATTCAAACCTAATCTGTACTCTGTTTCAAAGAAATGCGTTTACATCGCAGTACCATACAGAGAACAATCTAACAGCGTAATATTAAAACGAAGGTTAAGGTCTGATGTTAGCAAACCGTACTATGCAGCTAAGCTTATCATAGTTGAGAAGACCAAACACCTGTGGCAACCTACACTGCAATGCTGTATAAATGATTGTGTCACATTCTACTGCGTTTATAAATTTACATGTGTGTGGACAAACATACATAAGGAGGACTAATTGTGATATGCACTTGAGGGTAGGGGAACATGTTCCAAAATGGCTACGATAGCCGCTGGATTCACAACATTGATAGGTGCAGATGGCAGACAACCATCATCGTCCATTGCAAAAAATATCATTGATAAGAGTCACAGGATTGATATCAAAACAGCCTTTACAATTTTGTATAGAAACTGTCAGGGGCGTATACTTAAGTTTGTTAGGGCGCTAGCCATAAATAAATTTAACCCCCATTGTGTGTGCAAAATAGTTTCTCCTTACATTAAGCCTATTGTATTACCAAAATTGTCTTCAAGTCTTGTCTTTTTTTCTCCTTTCATTATCTTTCTTGTTATTGAATTCCTTTATGTCATATGTGTCCTTCCCCCGCTTCCAATTTTCATATATAATGCCTTAACAAGTAAATGTGTGATCAGATTATTCGAAATGTATAGCGCTAATACATCACATTTTTCAGATAATCTACGTCTTCTAATTACATTATCCGTATCTGTTTGTAACAGGAAAAAGTTTATAAATATAATTACGTCTGGACACGTTGTAGAATTTCTTCTTCATATGCTGTAATTCAAGTTGTGAATATCACTAGTTACTTACTAGTGATTTAAAGATGCATGAAGTACCATAAGATCATTTGACAGTTTCGTTTATTCACGTTAATAGAACTTAATTAGGTATCCAGGGTATACCAGGTAACCTTAAAATGTTTCTTTTACAAACTGCAAACATTGAAAGTGTTTTGCCACTTCATATCCAATTATTTATTTGGTACGATCATAAATCTGAATGGTACTACATAGAAAGAGGTTGTTTTCGAAAGTGATGTGGCTGTTGACAAACTTTGTTCTCAAGACGCCAGAGATATTTTAAGTAAAGTGTCTACCTTCTAAGTATCATCTCAATCAGCTTTAAAAAGTAAGGAAGTTGGGTAAGGTATACTGTATTAATCTCTGTGATAATAAGAATTCCATTTAGTCTGTTTATTAGAAATGTCACACAGTCAAGGAGTAGTATCATTTACTGGATAACGTTTCGGACATAATTCATTGTCCATATTCATATCAGGTAACTCCACAACTTCCAGACAGTCTTTATGTATTCCTAGTTTTTCTGAATTTATTTATGAATTCATAAGAAATGGAAAGAAAAATATTAGCAGTGGTAGTAGTAGTAGTAGTAGTAGTAGTAGTAGTAGTAGTAGTAGTAGTAGTAGTAGTAGTAGTAGTAGTAGTAGTAGTAGTACTAGTAGTAGTAGTAATACAGATGTTATTAATAATAATCCCATTACTAATGACAATAATGGTGACAGGGTTAAGAGAGAATTCAAAACCTCTGCTGTGTTACCATACAACGAAGGCACTTCAGAAGCACTACGAAGAATTCTCAATAAGGCTGGCTTGGATTAAAGTGGCATTCAAACCAACAAACTCACTTAGAAACAAGCTTTGTAGGTTGAAACATCCTATCGATGCTATTAAGCAGAGTAGTCTGGTTTACCAAATCCCTTGCAATGATTGTGAGGTCAAGTACATAGGTCAAAGCAGTCGACTACGGTCGATTACAATTACAGAGCACAGAAACTTATCTAAATCAAGATTACTAGATCCTAATAGGATAAGAAATCTAGAGAAAAGCTCGGCTATAGCTGTGCATGCGATGACACACAATCAGTGACACAGTAGGGTGGGATAGGGTGACAGTTTTGAAAACTAACTTAGTTGAGTGGAGGGAGAGATTGATAACCGACTGAATCTTTGTTTATCAAATCAACACGAAACATATGCAATCGAAATGATGCTGCACTTGTCCCAGATATATGGAAAATTCTACTATCCTTGTCATCACAGAGAAGGAGAGGAAGTGGGGAATATATAACGACTGTCTGGAAGTTGTGGAGTTACCTGACATGAATATGGACAATGAATTATGTCCGGAACGTTATCCTGTAAATGATACTGTTCATTCACTGTGTGATATTTCTAATAAACAGACTAAAATGGAGTTACACTCGACCACAGTGCCCAAGTTTTACACTTATATTGATAATAAGTATTATTAAGGTTCAATTTTACCATGTAAGCGTCAGCAGAAGATTCACTAATGTGTGCTTTGTTACAGAGTTGCACTGGTTTATATTCCGATATTAGGAATGAATCTCCATAACTAACAACTTGACTGAGTTTATGGTGATTTTTTCTAAGGTTGATTAGTTATGGATTAGAGGAAGACATCGAATAAGTTATCACCCAAATGATCTCTTAGTATAGAGTATAGCAATCTGAGGTTTCTTCTCAGCCTTTGGTAAGATGGCGTCACAATGATCAAAACACTACTCATGATGAACAGTTCAATCTTTTACTCCTTGAATTCTTTCTAATATATCTCCTGCTTAATAAAAGCAGTTTGCTGCTTAGATCCCACATCTTAATGAGGTTTAGTATATTTCAACTGCAATATCCGAAAACTGTGCATGTTACAACTCTAGACAACCTCTATGGACGAACCGTAGCACTTAGAAAGGTTTGGTGGCTGCTAAAATTCAGGCTGATGCTATTTCATTGTTATTACTTACGGTGACTTGTAAATTCTTGTAATTTGATACCATGAGTAGTAGGATACTAATAATTGTATGATTACTTGGACCCAAACGATCGATCAATTCTCAGCTCGTCGTTGATTCCAGAACCCACCAGCTTTTGTGGAAGTTCTGATTTAAAAGCCTTGTATATAGCCTTAACAAAGTCTACAAAGATTGTCTCCACACATATGTTCTCATTGACAGATAAAGGTCAGCTGCCTTCTGCTCACAGTAAGGGTAAGTCACCCAACGGGAATCGAAAGGCTATTTTCTTCAGAGTATTTTAAACAGCCCTAAAGATAATTTCTGCAACAGTTTGATGGCTGGTCAGATTGACTGGGCGATAATCGTCGACTAGATAGGTGAAGCCATTTTTCAACACAGGTTAGAAAATAACGTTTCTCAAGCCTCTCAATAATTTCGAATCGTTCAGTCAGTCAACCTTTCAAAACAGTTCAACAATGACATCCACGGGTACCGATAACATTCGAGGATGTAGTTGATCTGAGAACTGTATTTGATAAGATTGTGATTCCGAGGCAGTTGCAGATGACTATCCTTCTAAGTTGGAATCAATTGAATTTCAAAGTTATATTTAGAAATAGTTGTCAGGAAAACTCAACAGTTTCCAAAGAAATCAGATGACAATGCTCTAACGTTGCACATGTCATCTTCTTCTGGTTTTGTTCGGAAGATACTGACTGTGTGACTTTTTTTCCATACCCAAAAAGAAATCATTGTTGCTCAACGAAGGAATTTCTTAATAACCTAGGGTTCACAGTCCTCCTTATCTCTTGTGTTCAAAGCATTTCAGAAATTCTTGTAATAGCTCCAACAAAGTCTCAACTACTGAGAAATAAATAATAAACATGAATGGACTCGATAACCAAATTACATGGTCTAGGAGTTTTTCGACACTACAGAGTGCCACAAACCTTTATCAACCTCATTCAACAGAAGTTAGATGCTATATGATGCTCCATGCTAAATGCCAAGTGATTCGCAATACAAACCTTACTGATACCTTTGAAATGAAGACACGGGACAGGAGAAACATAAGGTTGCCGCCTACTATCACCGATCATCTTCCTACATGCCTACATGATTGTTCACCTTCACATGTGTCACGCTTTCCCTACTACGCAAGCATGAATTACCTGTTTGGTTTTCTAGAGTCTGTAAGAAGACATATATATATATATATATATATATATATATATATATATATATATATATATATATATATATATATATATATATATATATATATATATATATATATATATATATATATATATATATATATATATATAGTGTCTGTGTAAAACGGAAAAAATTGAAATATTAACAATAGGTTAGGGTGAAGAAGATATGAGACGTGGTAGTATTCGAACCAGAGACCTTTGGACTCTGTTGTGATACCCCAGTTTTGTATAAAACATTGTTATTGGTCTGATCATTTTAACGTGTCATTCACACACCATTTTTTACGGTATGATTAATAGTCTATTTTCTGCCCCCATTGTCTTGTAAATCGCTAATTGGTTAATCTTTACTCTTACTATGCAAATGCCTCAAATCGAGGACAAGGTCATTTTTCATATGTATACGTATTCACGTGTTTTGGATTGATTCATCATTATATTCTGTGAGTAATACACTCTCCCATCTGCCAGCTTCTGTCTTCTCTCTATTCGTCCTGGGGTTGTAGTCAGTGTCTCTCACGTACTAAGTTAGCTGTCAGCTAAGCGTGCGTACTATATTAGTTTCGGAATATGTATAACTATTAGCGTTCGAAAGTATAACAGACTCCTGGCCCGGTGCTCTACCAGCTGAGCTACGAGACCTGACTGCAGGCCAGATCCTAATTTTACTTCAATCATAAAGACTTCTGCTGCCCTGATTTGTATTTCCCGTTCAATCATCACCCAATATCAATGTAAGTCTACCATACCATAGTTACTGTCCAGAAAAATCACTGAATCATTAATCAAATCTATTCACAGAGAACATCTGTTTCTTGTGTAGAAATTTGAGACCATAATGTTTGAAGAATAGAAGTACCCAGTGAACTTCTATAAGAATTGTTACTCAACTCACATTTCACCTTAACCTATAAAGTTTATTAACAATATTATCTAATTAATCTGGTGTTGGGGGATCAATTTATGTTTAGTCCAAAAGAGACTATCTTAAGTCAATAACTGATGGTTTTTCGGCAAACTAAAGCTTTGTGAATGGTTAGTTTACTACATATCTCGGTGGCTGTGCTTTTAGTTAGGCTATGAAATCATGTACTAACCGCTTTTATCATAGGTATTATAGCGTGGAACATCAGCTTAATTTCTGAATGTAGAGTTAATAAGACGAAATAATATTACACTGGATTAAATTATTCATAAGAGGCCTATAAAGGACTTATAATTGAACAAATGATTATGGTTGAGAATACCCATAACCTGAAACGGAAATCACTTATGTCCCTTAGCCACACATTGTCACGCATCGATGTTTGAACAAATATATACATTGTATAATTGTTTTATATGATACCGCCGTTGATTGGACCGAATCGATCGGTCTCTATTGGGATTTGGGCTCATGTGCGGAAGGTACATCCAGCTGACGAGTCCTAAATAGGACGAAATACGCGTCCTGGATTCCACTGCTAGCCACGATCCATCACTAACTAGAACTCAGGCAATATCCAGGCATCCACACAGGAGCCCATATGCCAACAGAGACTTATCAATTCTGTCCAATCAACGACGGTGTAATACAAGCAATAACACTAAACCTACACCCGTCACACAAGAAGTGGCTATTGTGGTTCGGTGGTGTAGTAGATAACGCTCTCAAGTTTGGAGCGATCGCTCTCGAGTCTGAGTCCCGGTGGGGACAATACCACTCAATGGGAGGCTGATACATTCAGCTGAACGGTCAATTCGGTCCCATCAACGACGGTATGATTTAAAAACAATTATACTGGAATATATGCATCTTTTAGAATTTTTAATCATGAACTGAGTGAAGTTTTAGCGTAGCTTGTAGAGTGAAATAGAATCGTCAAAGGTTAAAAGTAATCTGTATTGCACACCAAAGAAAATAATTATGCTGCTGCTTTTCTAAGGAATACTACTTCGAGCTTCCTAAGAAAAGCTTTCTCGCGTCACAGGTGAGCATCATCAGTTCAGCTAATATTTTCTATCAAACCAAAGGTTTGGGTTTCGCATCTCCCTGCATAAAAGTGTGTAAAACAGTTAAATTTAGTTTTATTTGTCCTTTGGGTTCCTAGTGGAACATAGAGCTTCAGTAGCACATAGCCATTTCACTTTACTCTCTCGATTCTTACCAACCTGATGACAACACTACCCACAAGCTCTCATTTCTTCCTCACACAGTCTCCTCCACGTCACCCTTGCCTCAGACACCCAACTCGTCTTTTCCCATTTGACTTCCACTCAATGGCCCAGCCTGCACTGACCGGACCTGGTCTGACACGTGATGTCACCAAACCGCCTTCTCATTCTATGCCCAATCCAATTCAGTTCAATCCAACCTACCTCCAGTTCCTTCTTCTGCATATTTGTTGATAGATAGGTTGTTGGTCGTTGGTTGGTTGGTTTTTTCGGTGCCAGACACAGTGACTTCCGCCTTACTTATTTTTAGTATTCTCAGGATCTATCTGATCTTCAGCATTGAGTGGGTGTAGGTGTAGTCGACAGGTGTTGGTTGATGGATGTCTGCAGTTTAATGGAGATGCTTTTCGTGACGTGCCAAGTCTCTCAACTATCACATAGAAGCAGTGACTTACTTGACTTGACTGAATTGGTGTTGAAAATGCGGATCTTGTTCAGGAAGATGTCTTACTCCTATTCCCTGCCTTCACTTTAAAGGCAACACTGAGCTTTCCATTGTCAATCACTTGACACTCTGTATTGTTGAAGCAGCTGTTAAATTAATTCCTGGTCGACGCTATCGAAAGCATTTTCAAAATCGATGAAGTTGAGGTAAATATCCGGTTGACTGTTATAATATGCTCTGTTCTCTGATGATGTGAAGCGTAACGTTGTGATTTGATCTGCATATGCTTTGGTTTTCCTGAAGCCAGTCAACTTGTTTCTGTCGTAATTTTGAATCCAGAGCACCTTTTAATCTCTCCAGGATTATTTGGCTTAATATTGTGCTTGATGTGGATAGCGGTGGAGCATGATTGCAAGTTTGACAGGGTAGCCCTTCTTCCAAACTGCAGGTACATTTCCTCCTTTCCTCCAAAACCTTCTGCAGTAGTGGTGTGGTGTGAGCACATCCACTGCTGATGTTTCTATGTGTGTTTTCAATGCTTCTAGAGGAATTCTATCTGATCCTGCTGCTTTCCCAGCTTTCAGCAACTTTATAGCGTTCAGGACTCCTGCTTTTGTCACTATGGACAACGGAAATTATGTCCGGAACGTAATCTAGTAAATGACAATACTGTTCCACTGTATGATAACTCTCATTAAGCAACTAGAATGGAATTATATTTTAGTTCAGTGTACAAGTTTTACTCTCCTATTGTTCACTACCTGTCCTAACCATGTTCTAATTTATTAGCCTTATTTTCTTTACCATTGACAGACAGATAGACAAAGTAAAACCTCATACAGAGATGCATTAGCTCAAATTGCAACACTTCTCAGTAGGATACAAAGAACAAGTGAACAGAAAAAAATGACATCAAAGTAGACAATGTTGTGTGAGACAATAAACATTCTGAAGGTAATGGTTAATGCAAATATTCAAGCTTTAGATGTCATGGAATGAATACATTTATGTCATTGTAACTGATTTTCAAGCATATAGCCAAGAGTCTTCAATTATTGATTCATTTAATCTCGGCAACCTTAGGTAGTCAATTTACATATTTCCACACTACACAGATCAACAGTCAGGTACATCATAGACTGGTACCACATGTTAGTCTGGACACCCTGACCCCTTCTGTCAACCTAGTCCAACTTCCCTTTTCATAGCAACCCACTATCATCTGGTATCGAGTATAATTCACTTTGAGAATTCTTTTTCAACATCACTTAACCTTTTCTTTTCATCAAAACCTGTTCATTTCTTTGTTGACTATAGTTTATGATGAATAATTTTTACTCTTCAACATATTTTGATTTTTTTTCATGTAGCAACTCATATTGTTTCTCAAGTAGTGTCTTTTCCAATTAGGCTTTCCATATATTGATCGTTTGATAGATCCATCTTTCCTCCGGGACAAGGGCATATCAAGAAATGTAAGCTGAGGGTTCTTTTTCTTCCTCACATGTCAGACTGATATGATCTTGTTCGTTATTAAGCCCTTTCAACAAAACCCTGGCAACCTCATCTGTCTCACAAATTACAAAGATATGATCAACATACCTTCCATATAATGTGACAGTAATGATCAAATGTTGAGCCATTAATTAATCACTGTCACACAAAGATAAGAGGGAGGAGTAACCGTTCAATGTAGACTAGGGTGGGTGAACACACACCCAAATGGCTTGAAAACTAATTTAACACATCAACATTGATTAGTGCATGTGACAGACATTCATCATCATCTAAAGCAAAACATCTTCATTGAAATGAATCACATGGTTAATACGAAAACAACCTTCAAGATATTATATAGGAATAATCACAGGCGCATACTGATATTTGTCGAAGCGTTAGCCATTCATAAACTTAAGCCCCCCACAGTATGTACAGAAACAATTTGTTGTCTCAGTTAATTTACTTTGGTAATCCTTATCTGATTATATTACCAAGCCAACCTTTTCAGATTCATCATATTTGACCTTTCCTTTCATTTTCATATATAAATTGACATGACAAGTGAATGTATTGGGGATCAGATTGTTTGAAATATGCTGAGTAAATACACTTCACATAGTGTTCAGATAATCTTCGTCTTGCAATAACGTCATGGGAATTTTTGGAAGGGACTCATTGTTTCAAGGATAAATTCAATTTTCATCCTCTTCTCATGTCTTCACCCCTTTCAAATATGTTTACTTATTTGTCTAGACTTTGATTATCTGCACAGTTCATCCTTTACTATTACGTAACTTTTATTCCTCTAAGTTTTTATTGATACTGTTTGTCTAAAAGTTAGCAGTACCGTACTGTTCCCATTATTATTCTTATCCTCATGGAGATAATAATTTGAAACAAATAGGAAGAAATACGCATCCTGGATTACACTGCTACCCACTATCCATCATTACCAAACTTAGTTAAAACACAGGTAATATGGTGACATCTTCACAGGAGCGCACACGCTAATAGAGACTGATCAATTTGGTCCAACCAACGACTGTATAATATAATACAAGCAGTTATACTAATATTACACCGGTCATACAAGGAATGGCTATAGTGTTCTGATCATATTGATTTAATTGCATAACTGACAATGAACTGATTACTATTCCACATCTATTCGATTTGATCTATATTTACCAATATAGAAGTAATTTTACATGATATCTTACTTTAGCTATTGTATTTCACTTCTTCCCATAGATTTATAACTAATGAACTTGAAGAGAATATCAATAAAAATGATTGTTATCTCGAATTATCTTTGTTCTGAAGTTATAAAGAAAATTATAAACATTAGGGTCAAAATTTGACCTGATATAGTTGAATAAATTGAGTATTTGGATAAATGGATTATGAATAAAATATATCTATGAAATCATAATCAGGTAGAAAAATATATTTCTAAAGTTTCACAACCTTATGGAAATCACCAATTCAAAGAATAAAATCTGTATTAGGTATTGCTTGTTTTGATAGTATATGATGACAAATAAAATCATATTGTCCATACTTGAATAATAACAATATGTCAATGTTATCCAATCAACTTGGAAAATATCTCCAAATAACACATTACACAGTAATCATACCAAAAGTTTATGTACACGGAAGTGAAGTGGGTGATATCTGATGACCTTGGTTGATGATCATACTAACATAAGTCAAAAACTTTGCACCATCGAACTCCCAATCAACGGCTGAATGGTTAACGCGCTCACTGTCAGACATGAAAGTGAGGAGTTCTATACCTGGTGAGGTTATGGATGAGTAATGCTGAGGAGTCCCATACTGGGACGAAACAGCCATCCAGTACATTATTATTATTATTATTATTATTATTGTTATTTGTCCCTTGGGTTCCTAGTGGGACACAGAGCTTCAGTAGCACGCCGCAATTTCACACTCTTCTCTCCAGTGTTTTCAACCTGGCTCCACCACTATCCACTAGCTCTCATTTATTCCTCACACAATCTCCTCCTTATCACCCTCCCTTAGGACACCGAACTCGTCGTTTCCGACTTGGCTCCCACCCGACGGCCTGGCATGGCTTCACACGTAAAGTCACCAAACCGTTTTCTCAGTCTATGCCAAATCCATATCCACGTTCATCTTCCGCATATCTGTCTCGCATTTCTTCCTCATCGCTGACTGACGTGAAGATGTCAGTTGTAGTCTCATCCTTCAGGTTCTAGCTGCTGTTCTAGCTGCTCAACTTCAACCACGGTCGTCTATCACCAGCTTCTTTGAAGTGAAGGCATCCAAAATGATGTGCAAGGTAGTTTCCCTGCACTAGATAGTGACTGGTCTGAAACTACCTACATATGCTCCTCTTCTTCACCTTGTGTCCAGAAGACTGGCTGCATCACCACTTCCTTCACATTGAGATGAAGTCGGTCTGAATTTTAGTGTAGTGTGCAAATCCATCGAAATCAAATCCATATCGCTCGCTTTGTAAATATCCTTGTGTTTGTACACACTGAACTTAATCACCAAAAAATCGAATGCGCAGAAATCTGCAAACGGTTCTCAAATGTTTAATATAAGATTAAAACCTAGGCACTGTGCTCGATCGTAATTCCACCTGAGTCGTTTTATTACAAATGTAACAGTAAAAACTACTGTTTCACTGCATCATATTTCTAATAAAAAGACTAAACTGGAGTTCTCCATTTACATTCATCATTTCACTGAGTGCCTCTCGACACTTCATCAGTTCTCTTCCTGTGTTGTCCGTCCACAGTTTGACAGTCATGTCACCCCATCTATTAGAATGAATTTTGATTTCGTCGTCTGTGGTGGGGTCTTCTCCAGCACTGGTTTCAGTTGTCCGTAGAATCCCTCCTTCTTCTCTTCATCTGCATTATTTGTAGGTGCATAGCGTAGCCAAGAATACTAGGATTGTTACTTCCCTTCCATTTGACTCGAACCCATCTTGCTGTCATCATCATCATCTCGCAGGAGGAGATTGGTTCCCACTGTATGAGAGCCTTCGATGCTCTTGAGAAGTCATGATAGCTACTCAAAATCTCAGTGTTCTCGTGGTTGTCATTTGGGTGACAATATCAGAGTAGATTATTGACTCCTCTCCAGTTGACAGTTTGAGAGTCCACCCCCATTCCATCTGCAGATTCCTCACAAATTCCTATCAGTACTATGCTATACCTTTTCATCTCTTTCACGATCTGGGCAGCCATGCCATGCCATGCAATGCCATACCATCTGGCCAGCCAGCTAGCTTCAAACACTGAGTGGACATTGCATGTCCCCATCCTTACTTTCGCTTTCATCGAGAAAAGACCCATCGGCCAATCGGCTTCCCAAAGGCTTTCACCAAACGACGTCATTTCGTCTCCACAATTCCACCGTGCAATAAGTTCGCTTTCATTGTTCATATCTTCTTTGTGTTTGGAAGTTTTTTCAGCGATTGTATTGGTTTTCCAGGATAGGATTTCTAGGCGTATGCCAAACCTTCCTCCTTTACCCGGGGTTTAGGACCGGCCAGTAACTGGTGAACCACTTACCTAGGCGTGGTTGATATATCTAATAAATCAACTGAAATAAAATTATGCACTGAGTTACTTCTTCGACAGTTAAACTAGATAAGAAAACATTTGACTGTTGACTGCCAATTTTCGCACTTATATGCACAAAAACGGACATTTCTGAAGCTCTTCACAGATAATCTTTTGGCATTATGAGATGGTACATCCCATCAAAAGAAAAACTTCACAAAATTACTATGCCTTAATTAGTACGGAATTCGTAATATTTTCTTTATAAAGACATGGCTTCAAATATCAACAATGTATCAGCAACCATAGGCATACTGTATAGTCATTCACCTCAGCATCCTATGTCCTTAGTCTCAATTCTTCTTCTCCCTGAAAACCTGTTCTTATTCAGCTGCAATTCTAAATTTTGAATTTCTCGGCATCTTACTTCATCTTCTATGATGATTGTAATACACTTTTGTTTTCTCTCAAGCCTATCAACCATTTTGTATTGGTTGTATTGGTTAAAACTTTTAATTTGGTAAACTATTTATCACGATTCTTAAAAAGTATCTACTCAACATTTCTATGTTATTTCCAAAAGATTTCAGATGAGTTTATGGATATTTATTTTCTTATCACTGTAGTTATCTTCATTACCATCTCAGTCAAGAGAAAGCTTGAAATGATGTATTCCGCCGTTCTGTGTAGCGCAAGTAATCGAGAATAATAATTTTATGAAACTGCATTCAAAGGTTTGGACAGCACACATACAAGAACTGTCATTTCGAGGTAGTATTTATAGCGAACTGACATCAGTTGAGGAAGCATTGAAAATCTGGGAGCACTGGAAACCTGTTTCGTCTTAGTGTGGGACTCCTCGATAGTACGAACCGACGACCCAACTAGCAATCGAAATCAGGACAATCAGGTTTCACGGCGAACATCTAAACCATTCAACCGCTGCATCGGAGTTCAGTGGTTTTCAGTCTCCAACTTCTGACAATTCACGATATAGCGCGAAGACCATGACTCAGATCCCTAGACAGGTCATGGATTCCTACTACTGAAACGTACCATTCTACAACGAAACACCTCTCCAGTCCTCCCAGCTTTCCAATCTTACTCCAACTCATATCACTCCTTGATGAACAATCCCTCCAAATTAATATCCCCATTCTCATCTCAATAATTACTTATCATTTCATCCAAAGGTGTAGGGAAAAACCATCATTTTACAACACTTTCTGCATAATCAGTTATTCGGTCATCTTCACTTCTTCTGAACATAATCAAACAAATTCTTTTTTTAAACTAAAGACTTTGCACAGTAAACATTAGACAAATAATACTTGATATCTATCTCATTTCCACTGTTTCAAGGAAATACTCCTTCAATTGCATTTACTTGGTCGACCTACACACAGTATACTTAATATTTAGTGCTATCTGATTGAAAACCTGTATACAGGCTAATGTAAGCCATAAGTGTCAATCTCATATGTTACGGTTCATACAGCTGTTACCAGTCAACTCGTTTCCAGTAAGTGCGTACATCATTCACTTTTTGGAAGGCGCTAAATTCTACTTCATCTTTTCAAAGCAACTTCAATATCCATTATAAAAGTTATTAAATAATCTGCCACCCTTAAAATCTACCACACGCTGATTCTCTTAAACTTCTTAAGTACATTGATGTTTCACATGTGACAGTATTCTAAAACGCCTTTTGCATACTTTCATAAATCTACTACTATCACATAGATAAACTCGGGTTTCTTAAACAGCCTGGATGACTGATTCATCTGAAAAAGTATGTAACGTTTAATTAATTGATTTGAAAACAGAAAACCTACGTGTATTCAGAATAATCAAACTTGCAGTAGCAATAAACTGTTGTATATTCCGAACGCATATAATAGTCACGCCTAACTAACAGCTAACTTTGTACACAACAGGCAACCATGGAAGTCTGGGTGAACAGTGAAGACCGAATCTGCATGGGAGAGTTTATTCCTCCGAGTACCTCAATCAACCAACCAATCAATCAATCAATCAATCAATCAATCATGTTTTATTTACTGTGCGTGTTGTTGGAACGATTGCATGTTGTGAAAGTGCTTGTTAATCAACTCTTTATGGGAGAGCAATTATCGTCATGTTATCGTCATCTGGTATTTGAGCAATGATTTTATTGCAAACTTCCGGTCATCCATAGTAGAGGAATTCAGAACGCGTGTTTCGTCTTATTCATGACTCGTCAGCTGGATGCACCTGCACAACACTGAGGATGTGATTGTCGCTTAGAGACGAGCTTCGTACCCATCACTCCAATTGCCAAAGCACTAGCACCAAGGCCACTGAGGCGCTGTTGACGCATTCGCTTAGCAGCCCATATCTCGATAGAGGTCTTAAAATTTCACCCAGCAAAATAACGGAGATTTACAAATACATAAGGTAAAATAGTTATACACCTATGATATGATCTTTTATGAGTCCTACACCAGTTAGTATGTTCGTTTCTGAAACACGAATTGTACATGGAAAAAGAAGTCTTGAATACACCAGTTAAGAACGTAAGCCATAGCTCAGAATAAATGTAATGGGAAGACTTCGCTACATTTACAGACCTTCACCGATAACAATGCGTCTGACGTGCCAACCATCACCAACATGCAATCTAGATAAAATATGGTGGAATTCTTATGTGCAGTTTTGTACACACGCTATAAAGCTCCAGTTTTGCTTGAGACATCCTCAGTAGTAGGCATCCATGACCTGTCTAGGGATCTGAGTCATGGTCTTCGCGCTATATCGTGAATTGTCAGAAGTTGGAGACTGAAAACCACTGAACTCCGATGCAGCGGTTGAATGGTTTAGATGTTCGCCGTGAAACCTGATTGTCCTGATTTCGATTGCTAGTTGGGTCGTCGGTTCGTACTATCGAGGAGTCCCACACTAAGACGAAACAGGTTTCCAGTGCTCCCAGATTTTCAATGCTTCCTCAACTGATGTCAGTTCGCTATAAATACTACCTCGAAATGACAGTTCTTGTATGTGTGCTGTCCAAACCTTTGAATGCAGTTTCATAAAATTATTATTCTCGATTACTTGCGCTACACAGAACGGCGGAATACATCATTTCAAGCTTTCTCTTGACTGAGATGGTAATGAAGATAACTACAGTGATAAGAAAATAAATATCCATAAACTCATCTGAAATCTTTTGGAAATAACATAGAAATGTTGAGTAGATACTTTTTAAGAATCGTGATAAATAGTTTACCAAATTAAAAGTTTTAACCAATACAACCAATACAAAATGGTTGATAGGCTTGAGAGAAAACAAAAGTGTATTACAATCATCATAGAAGATGAAGTAAGATGCCGAGAAATTCAAAATTTAGAATTGCAGCTGAATAAGAACAGGTTTTCAGGGAGAAGAAGAATTGAGACTAAGGACATAGGATGCTGAGGTGAATGACTATACAGTATGCCTATGGTTGCTGATACATTGTTGATATTTGAAGCCATGTCTTTATAAAGAAAATATTACGAATTCCGTACTAATTAAGGCATAGTAATTTTGTGAAGTTTTTCTTTTGATGGGATGTACCATCTCATAATGCCAAAAGATTATCTGTGAAGAGCTTCAGAAATGTCCGTTTTTGTGCATATAAGTGCGAAAATTGGCAGTCAACAGTCAAATGTTTTCTTATCTAGTTTAACTGTCGAAGAAGTAACTCAGTGCATAATTTTATTTCAGTTGATTTATTAGATATATCAACCACGCCTAGGTAAGTGGTTCACCAGTTACTGGCCGGTCCTAAACCCCGGGTAAAGGAGGAAGGTTTGGCATACGCCTAGAAATCCTATCCTGGAAACCAATACAATCGCTGAAAAAACTTCCAAACACAAAGAAGATATGAACAATGAAAGCGAACTTATTGCACGGTGGAATTGTGGAGACGAAATGACGTCGTTTGGTGAAAGCCTTTGGGAAGCCGATTGGCCGATGGGTCTTTTCTCGATGAAAGCGAAAGTAAGGATGGGGACATGCAATGTCCACTCAGTGTTTGAAGCTAGCTGGCTGGCCAGATGGTATGGCATTGCATGGCATGGCATGGCTGCCCAGATCGTGAAAGAGATGAAAAGGTATAGCATAGTACTGATAGGAATTTGTGAGGAATCTGCAGATGGAATGGGGGTGGACTCTCAAACTGTCAACTGGAGAGGAGTCAATAATCTACTCTGATATTGTCACCCAAATGACAACCACGAGAACACTGAGATTTTGAGTAGCTATCATGACTTCTCAAGAGCATCGAAGGCTCTCATACAGTGGGAACCAATCTCCTCCTGCGAGATGATGATGATGACAGCAAGATGGGTTCGAGTCAAATGGAAGGGAAGTAACAATCCTAGTATTCTTGGCTACGCTATGCACCTACAAATAATGCAGATGAAGAGAAGAAGGAGGGATTCTACGGACAACTGAAACCAGTGCTGGAGAAGACCCCACCACAGACGACGAAATCAAAATTCATTCTAATAGATGGGGTGACATGACTGTCAAACTGTGGACGGACAACACAGGAAGAGAACTGATGAAGTGTCGAGAGGCACTCAGTGAAATGATGAATGTAAATGGAGAACTCCAGTTTAGTCTTTTTATTAGAAATATGATGCAGTGAAACAGTAGTTTTTACTGTTACATTTGTAATAAAACGACTCAGGTGGAATTACGATCGAGCACAGTGCCTAGGTTTTAATCTTATATTAAACATTTGAGAACCGTTTGCAGATTTCTGCGCATTCGATTTTTTGGTGATTAAGTTCAGTGTGTACAAACACAAGGATATTTACAAAGCGAGCGATATGGATTTGATTTCGATGGATTTGCACACTACACTAAAATTCAGACCGACTTCATCTCAATGTGAAGGAAGTGGTGATGCAGCCAGTCTTCTGGACACAAGGTGAAGAAGAGGAGCATATGTAGGTAGTTTCAGACCAGTCACTATCTAGTGCGGGAAACTGCGTTAAAAATCATGGTAGATTTTGAATATACTAGGGATGATATTATGGTGAGGTGGAAGATGAACCATTCCAGTATATAGATGAACAACGAAAAGAGGAACTGAACACAAGATATATGACACTGCACTGGACAAAGAAGTAAACAAGAGCTCACGAAAATTAAAAATGCACTTCTACGACACACTTGTAATTGAAGGAGAACAGGCTGCCAGTATGAGAGACAGAGACCTGACAACATTATATGTGAAAGGGAAGAGAACAACGCAGATGCAACCGATGAGGATAGTGAAGGTGGTGAAGTTACCAAAGAGGAGAAATAAACGGAAAGATGATCTGACCACTTCAGGAAACTAAATCACTGATGGAGATATGTTGACAGGTTACTTCATATTGAAGTTAGTGCTGTGGATGATGTCGTCTAGAAGGACGATGAATGCTAATGTTTTTTTTATTTTTAAGGAGGCATCATTCAAGTAGAAAATGATGTGAATACTTTTATTCAGTCATTGTATAAACCTTTTTTTAAAACACAATCCAATATTATAATTAACTCAGGTTATCCAACGTTACTCATCTAAAACTGTATGAACAATGATAAATGGCTTAAATGCATAGAGAATGTAAATTTTTTTTAAAGTATCCTTCTATTTCTTACTTACTTATACTGTCAATAGATAGAAAGAATCACAACCGGATTCAATGTTAGTCAACTTCAGGAAATGTAGTTAACAAGGTTGAAAATAAACAAAAAGTATTTAATACTTTTGTTTTCTTAGTATTATTTTAAATACAAAAATTTAAAGAGAAAACGTAGAAAGAAATAAACGATTGCTTGTAGACAATAATCTATTCAAGAAGCCAAATGAGTAATGTCAATTAACAAGCTTCAAGTGAGATTCAGTATCTTAGAAACAAATTAATCACTGATGTGTACTATTCATCCATAATATATACTACTATTCAGTACTACATTTCAAGTCTATGAAAGAAAATTACAACTCTGCCAAATATCACATTAATACTTTATTGGTATTCATTGAAAGGGGAAAAGACTCTAGAAGATTTGGATTTCGCCTATGACCTGTGTCTAATGTCACACAAACTTGAAGGTATACAGGCGAAATCCAACAAGTTGACAGAAAAGGTGAGACAGTGAAGATGGGACTTCAAGTGAACGTAGAGAAAACAGAGGTGATGAAGATACCCAACCAACAAGAACAACAACAGATGAGGACGTCGAAGCCAGCCAGGATTGGAAAGACAGCGAGACACGCTTTCATTAACCTGAAACCAGTGTGGAGATCTGCACTGAACTGCACTGCACTGCACTGCACTCAGCATAAAGCGTCAACAACATCTGCATTTCCCACACTTATGCCAGTCAAGTGAGTCAGTGCTTCTATGTGATGTTTGGGAGACTTGGCGCGTCACTAAAGGCATCTCGAACAAGCTACAGATATTCATCAACAACTGCCTACACTGGCTCGTCAGTGAAGTTGAGATGGCCAGAATAACAAGAATAAGCAACAAGCAAATCACTCTGGTGTGCCAATGAACCAACGAAGAAAGAAGCTATCGCTCAGGAAATATGCAGAAAAGGGTAGTGGAGATGGATTTGGTATAAATCAAGCGTCAGACAGTGTAGTGGAATCCAGATAGGAAACGGTGAGTTGGGCTTCCGAGGAGACCGTGCAAGGAGGAAATGCGAGCTTGTGGGCAGTGTTGGAACCAGGTTCAAAAGGGTGGAGGGAAGAGTGTGTAATGGAGACGTGCTACTGAAGCCGTATGTTGCACTAGGAACCAAAGGGACAAATAATAATACTAATAATTCATTGAAAAGTAACATCTAAGCCAAAAAATCAGTTCACAATATTTTCTCTGTAAATTTAATAAGCTGAGATGATAGCAAGTGATACTGTAGACCATCATAGTAGAAACTAGCCGAAAATATGTCGACAATACTCTATAAAAGTCTCTTGATAACAATAAGTATAAAAATTTGTTACATAAGCATGTATAAATATACGAAATATAAAATTTATGTTATGAAATCCATTGAACAATTTTTATAATTCAAATTTCAATGATACGATTTTGTTATCCTCATTCAATACCAATGTGATGGGTAAGGTAGTAAAATATTTGAAAAGAATTTTGCAGAACAAAATCGAGTTATACTAAAGTATATTTTTCTAGACTTAAATCTATGAAATACTTTCAGTTAAAAAATATTTTTCAAAATCGGAATTGCTGAAATGATTGGTATATCTGGTTGGCGGTATCGAAGGTAAACTTACGACATCTCTCATATTCATACCAAGCTGTTATGATGAAATTTTTGAAAAGCAATAAAATATATCAAAGCGAATGAAATACATCTTCCTAATCGATTCCTTGAAGTAAATACTAATGTGCGTTGAATATATATAAGCTTTCAAACTGCTGTGATTAGACTGCTATAAAACTTATATGGAAGGCAGCTAAGATGAGACTTCCTACAGGCGAACGTACAGGTGATGAAGATACGTAAGCAGCAGCAGTGATAACAACAAGCACCATCAATGGAAGAAATGTAAACGAAGTTGTCTCTTTCACCCACCCACCCAACCACCTACCTAGGCAGTATCGTCTCAACTACACGCGGCGACACACACACACACACAGGCCGAGATGACGATGTGAAAGCCAGTCATCATTGGATAGACATCAAGACAGACTTTCCTGTATTGGTCTGGAATAATCAGTGTGGAGATATACTGCATTCCGCTGCACTGCACTCCACTCCACTCAGCATAAAGCGTGAACAACATCGACATTTTGAACACTAATTCAGTCAAGTCAAGTCGAGTTACTGTTTCTATATGAAAAGCATTTGCAACAAACTGCAGACATGCATCAACCAACACCTGTCACCTACGCATACACTCACTCCATACTGAAGATCATGTAGATGGTCAGAATAATAAGAATAGGCATGGAGGAATTCACTGTGACCTGCGAACCAACCAACTAACTAAGAAGCTATCACTATCACCCAACAAACATGCAGAAGAGGGAATCCGAGGTAGATTGGAGTGGATTGGATTGGATTAGGAAGAGAGTGAGAAGACGGTTTGGTGACATCACGTGTCATGCCAAACGAGTGCAGGTGAGGCCTGCATGATAATTAGTTCTTAAACACCTGAAGAGTATGAGTTTAGATGGTAAAAAACCGAACTATTCCCACTTGAAATCATCATTTTATAAAAAAAGGAGTACCTTATCGAAGTTTACTACACAGGCACCTTCTTCTGACTGCGTTCTAATTGGTCCTGTGCTCGAGTCCTAGTGTGGTCATTAGTCCGCACTGCTGAAGAGTGCCATTCAAGGATGAAATAGGTCTCATGCTATCAGATCCTTAATACTTCTCCAACGGATGTCAATTCGTGAAGATTACCAAGTTTAATCAATACACAAGTCCTCACAAACCTTCAAAATGAAAGAAATAACTCTTCATATTTTACTTATACTGTACTATAATATTAGGGCAAACGTCTTATGAATAAATAGTGTTTTGTGTGAGTGAAGAGTTGTGGGGATACAAACTAGCCGCAGTACACTTGATGAAGTCTTTATAATCGAAAACTGTCAGTTGTTTAATCATTCCTTGAAGATGATATTAAGATATTTGTAAATTGGGAAGAAACTTTTGTGTAAACTTTAGATAATCATGAGTTCCAATTGTAGTCATTCCGTGCATTCTATCCGAAAATGTCATTCCCATATATACAATACAATTTTATTGCGAGTATAGTTTGAAAACAATTTTTTCAGTTGGCTTAAAATTCGAAAATGGTAAAAATTGCGTGAAAACATCAAATTGAATATTTCAGTGATTAATCAAATTTGTTGTAATTTGTTTGAAATGAGAAAGTGAAACAATTTCATAGGTGTTATTGTAAATAAAACCTGTTACTAGATGGAGAGAATGGAATCCTTAAAGTTGTGTTAAGAAAATATACTTTCATTCTCCACTACCTTCATACTTATTGATACATTTGATCTATGATCATCTATATACTTGAAACAGATAATATAGATAGTGATTCATCTATGTAGAACAGATGGTTGTCATGCTTCAGTGACTTTGTGGATAATGATTTCACGTTTGAAGTGATAGGTATGGAGTTCGAGTCTCGTTTGAAACAATATCACTTAGGATGGTTCCATTAAACCTATCCGATTGTCCGACTATAAGACAAAACCGATGTGCTTTATTCCTCTGCTTGTTACAAATCATATTTGTTTTCCTACTCTACTCATGAAGCTATTAATGTGATATTGATTTGTTGGTCTGTTAGAGATATTCCTATTGTTTTATCTGACTGCCGAAGACAGATATTTCGGTTCTCTTTGTTGGAAACTTTTTCAATTTGCTGCATGTATGTAATCTTCACTCCTAACTGATCCTTTTTGCCATTTTTGTATCAAATAAGCTACTGTTAGTTGTGTGTAGTTGGATATAACCGTATTATTCGTGTACTATTATCTTTGAGAAATAGTTGGGCTTAGCGTAACTCAAGGAAGCAAAGCGCAGTATACAGAAAGAACGCATTCATATCTTGTAGTGGGGCAGAAAAACTTGTTCTGAACTAGACGCTTCAGTCTAACTAAGATGGTTGCATTCTGATCTTTACAATTGTACACCTTCCTACTGCTTTCATAGTGGATAATGTTTTGTTAAAACTAAGTGATCAGTTAACTTCGTAGAAGAAGGTCAGATTTTACTATTCTAATTTAAATTAGGAAGAGTTTCTCAAGTATCTCAACTGAAACATTAAATGAGCAGCCTCTTCAACTTTGCATACAAACAGACAGGTTAACTGCTTTGTGACACGAAGTATGGTGATGATCAGAAATAAATTTTCGCTGGAGAAATATGTTTAGCCTAAATGAAGGGAACTCCGACAACAACTTATACCACGAGCTACATGGAATCTGTGAATAAATTGAAATTCGCACGAACTCATTAGAAACGAAGTAATAACAATAACACGAGTACAAACAATAAAGACAATACAAGTATAAAGGGGTTCAAAGCCTCCATTGTGTTACCACATACAGAAAAAAACATCAGAAACTTTACGCAGGATGCTCAGCAAAGATGGAATTAGGATGAATGACATTCACACCTACAAAATCACTCAGAGATATGCCTTGTCAGCTGCCTTAAGCATTCAACAGAACTAATTAGACAAAATAATCTAATCTTTCAAATTCCATGTAATCGTAGTGGGGTCAAATACATAAGTCAAACTAGTCGGTCAGGGTGATTAAGAATAGGGGAACATAGGAATTCAACTCAATATAGAATAACAGATCCTAGTAAGATCAATAACCTAGAAAATAACTCGACTATTACAACGCATAGATTAACAACACACAATCACACAATAGGGTAGATGGAATAAAACCAATATAACCGTGTAATGGGAAGACGGAGATTAAATTTTGAGGGAGTTGTGGAGAGTTAACAGAAGTTGGAAATATGGAGCATTGGATTCTGACCCAGTGGCCTAATGGTAACGCGCTGGCCGCGGACGCTGTAGGTCGCGGGTTCGATCCCCGCTGGTAGGGTCGTGGGTGCGCACTGCTGAGGAGTCCCATACTAGGACGAAACGGCTGTTCAGTGCTCCCAGGTTTCCTTTGTTCCTCCAACTGATGTCAGTCTACGATGAATAACAACTTGAAATAAGACGAAGATTATCTGAAGCATGCGTTATGTATTAGCGTTATACATTTCGAACAATTTGATCACACATGGACTTGTCGAACTATTTATATGATAATTTACGAAAAGGTCAATGAAGTTAATAGGAAACATAGGAATAGGAAAGGGTCGAAAAAAAAGGAAAACCTTACTCTCGGTATGAAAATTAAAATCAATACTACCAAGGTAGGTTCAACGTGAGTACGAATTGTTTTTGTATACATAAAGGGGGTTTACATTTACGGATGGCAAGAGCTTCAATAAATTTAAGCACTCGGCTCTGACCACTTTTATGTAGTACTTTGAAGGCTGTTTTCATGTCTATCCTATGGTTAGTTTCTAGTATATGTTTCAGTGATAGACGAAGATGGATGTTTGTCACCTGCACTTATCGGATCTATTGAGGTCATTTGTTTTTGATATTAGCCACTTAGGTATATGTTCAACCTTCCTTAACTGCATGTCACGATTACTCCTCCCTAAATAGTCCTCAGTGATGAAGACAATTGGTCTGAAGAAGAAGCTTTCAGAATCAAATTTCAAAGCTCAAAAAGCCTGAGCTTGTCTAATGTTTTTTCCAGTTCGTATTTTTTATGGACTGACTTCAGTTAGACTTCGGAAACCTAGAAGCACTAAACAGCCAGCTGTTACGTCCTACTATAGGACTCTTCAGCAGTGTGCATTCACAACACCTTCAGGGTGGAAACCGTGACCTTCAGGTTCTGTGGCTAGCATGTTATCATTGAGCCAATGGATCGGAATCCAATGGTCCATATTTCAAACTTCTGTCAGTTCAAAATATAACATAACCGTCACAGAATATCGTCGTTGAGTATTTGCCCTCATGGACACCAGATTTTCTTCACCTGTTACGACTTCTCGTTGGAACTTTAAGAATCGTCACCGGAATCTAGGCACCAATGAACACTAGTTCACCTGAATTTTGAGGGCTCATGAGGATTTATTGACTTAAAGTTGCAGTGGTCATGTATGTGGATATTTGAAGACTCCTATACTAGGAACGAAATAATAAATAAGGAAGGTTATTTGCAGTCATTTCCCCATCTACTGAGGAAGGTCAGTGGGTTGATGAACCAAATGACGTCAAAATGTTTTTAAAACAAGATATTCATCGAAGAGAAGGACTCTTTTCATCGAATTTATTCTCAAGCTGAACATTTATATATATATATATATATATATATATATATATATATCTGCAGTTTGCTGGAAATGTTTTTCACATAGAAACAGTGACTCACTTGACTTAACTGAATTAGTGTTCAAAATGTCGATGTTGTTCACGCTTTATGCTGAGTGAAGTGGAGTGCAGTGCAGCGGAATGCAGTATATCTTCACACTGATTATTCCAGACCAATGCAAGAAAGTCTGTCTTGATGTCTATCCAATGATGACTGGCTTTCACATCGTCATCTGTGCCTGTGTCGCCGCCTGCAGTTGGGAGGATGCTGCCTAGGTAGGTGGTTGGGTGGGTGGGTGAAAGAGACAAAATCGTTTAGATTGCTCCCGTTCATGATGATAAGTGCTTATTGTTGTTGTTGATGCTGCTGCCGTTGGTGCTGTTGTTGTCTCTTGAGTGTTTCCATCTCTCCTGTCTTCTCTACATTCACCTAAAGGAATCCCCACTTTGCTTCGTCTCGTCTCGTCTCATCTCGCCTCGCCTCTCCTATCAACTTGTTAGTTTTCACCTGAACATTTTCGAGTTTCTACGACAAGACACTTGATACAAGACATCATCGTTGGCGGAATACAAATCTTATTCTGGGTTGTTTTCATGGGTCAAACAGCGTATGCCCATCTTCTCACAGCTCCTCGCAGTTGTTTCTTGCATCATCCAGTCAACCATAATCAGGAAGATGATTGATGATAGTTGGTGGCAAACTTGTCTTACTCCACTCCTCTGTCTTCACTTCAGAGGCGTCACTCCTCTTTCCATTGTGAATCACTCGCATGTAGCTTCCTCATATTGATGCTGAATGAGTTTGATAAAGACTTGTGGTACTCTGTTGTGTTGAGGCAGTTGCCGAATAACCTCTAAGTCGACAATATCCAAGGCCTTTCAAAATCGAATAATTTGAGGTTGACAGCTACCAATCTGCCATTCTATTCTCTGTTTTATGATGATGTGTAGCCTAGCACTGCAATTTGATGCGCACATGATTTCCTCTTACTGAATCCAGCCTGTCACAGTCGTAATCCAGTTGAATGCAGAGCACATTTTAATCTCTCCAGGATAATGCGACATAATATTTTTCTTGGGGTTCACAGCAGGATGATGAAATAGTAATAGTAGTGGTTATAACTATTATGTTGCTAGTTGATGACGTATGCCGTATGTTCCACTAGGAACCCAAGGGACAAATAATAATAATTATAAACTTAGTCAAGTTTACTTTTTCATCTTTAGTGGTAGCTGATTCTTAGCATCTCACTTCCATCATAATTGATATTTCGTATATGTAAAATGTGTTTTGAATTGATATGATACAGAAAAAACTTGGAGATAATTTAGTACACTTGAGGAAGTCTATCCCTACGATGAGAATTCAAATAGAATAGTATGTGTATTGCAAAAAACTCTTAGATAACGATATCAATGTGAATTCCCTTTCCTAAATGACAATTTTTTATCCATATAATAACATGTTTTACCTATCTGACTTCTAAGATACCAGTTTAAGTTATCGTTTTCCACTGCTTTCATATATTGATTCAGTAGCGAAGACAATTAGTAATCAAAGTTAATAGACTATTCAGTTTATACTCACTTGATAACTTGAAGTATATCAAATTGTTTAAATCAATCATATTTTAATGAGACAATATTCATTTATTAGACTGAATAGGTTTCAACTGTGCGGTCACCTGATGAAGGCTATTCGATATGTTGTTCTTATCAGTTCATCGAAGCAGTGGTAATCAAGAAGAAAGAAGATAGAAAAAACTACAGTTGAGACTAAAGAACTCTTCATCCTCACAAAGATACATCTGAAAAAAAGATGGTGAGGAAAAACATGAGTTGAAAAGGGGTCATGAAAATCATGGGTGAGCACTGCTAGAGAGTCCCCTACTAAGATGAGACAGCTGTTCTCTACTCCCAGGTTTCCAATGTTTCTCTGACTGATATCAGTGCATGATAAATTCGAACAACAAAAAACACTTAAAAAGGGTTTATCAAAGCGTCATACTGATTATAATGGTTGATTGGACTGAGATGATAAGTCTCTGTTGGCATATGTGAGGATGCCTCGATATTGCCTGTATTTAATTATGCATAGTAATGAAGACAGTGGCTAGCAGTGATATCCAGGATGCGAATTTCCTCCTATTTGGGACTCACTGGTCAGATGGATGTACCTGATGCCTCCCAGTGAGTGATCTTGTTCCCAACGGGACTCAGACTAGGGAGCGATCACTTCAAACACCAGGGCGTTATCCACTACACCACCGAGTCACGATAGTCACTTATTGGGAGACGGGTGTAGTTTTAGTATAACACCATCTTTGATTGGACTGAATTGATCAGTCTCTATTGGCATATGGCATATGGGCTCGTCTCTTATTATTTCCCATAAAAACTCTGAAATAATTTTCCAGCATCACTGTCATCTCATATAAATTTGAAAAGGTGATAACTAGAATTCCATGAAAATGTTACAAAATAACTAATCAACTAGTAATATCATTTTTGTTTTTCTTATTTTCAAACTACACACTTTTCATCATTTCATGTCATTAGATTTTATTTCAATGACAAAAATTTACTGAAAATATGTGTAAACTTAATCAATAATAATAGTTAGAAAATTTATCTGAAACAATCTAACTAAACTTCACATTTCACCATCAATATGTATACTTGCTTACTGTAGACATTCGAATAACTAGACATTTGAAATAATGAGAAGGTATCGCTAAACGTTAAAAAGGATAGATCACATTTAAAAAAGTGTTTCAATGTGAAGATTTAAAAATGTGTATGCGATTTCGATGATATCCAAAACAAGATATTCAACGAAGAGAAGGACTCTTTTCAACGAATTCATTCTCAAGCTATACATTCATATATATGTATAATATTTAAAGACTCCAGTCCATGAGGAAGATTTAAATTAAATAATAGGGAGGGGAAGGGGTGGTGTTGAAATAATAATAATAATAATGTAGTAAAGATTGATATTGGATAGCAGTGGAATCCAGGATGCGCATTTCGTCCTGTTAGGGACTCATTAGCTCATATGCCCATATGCCAATAGAGACCGATCAATTCGGTCCAATCAACCACGGTATAATAAAGAAGCAATAGCACTAAAATTATACACGTCGCACAAGAAGTGGCTATCGTGACTCGGTGGTGTAGTGAATAACGCTGTGGCTTTTGAGGGAATGCGTCTCGACTTGTAATCCCGTTGGGAAGAACATCACTTACTGGGAGGCAGCAGGTACATTCATCTGACCAGTCAGTCCCAAATAGGAGGAAATTCGCATCCTGGATTCCACTGGTAGCCACTATCCATCTTTGTTAGAACTGGAACTATATAGGTAATATCGAGGTATGCTCACAGGAGCCCATATGCAAACAGAGACTGATCAATTCAGTTCAGTCAACGAGGGTATAATACAAGCAATAACACTAATAATGATGGTTACAATTATAATGTTGCTTTTGATGATGTAAAGATCGAATGAAAACAAGAGGGTTACGTAAGACTCTAAACCGTTTACAAGGTGCACATAGATTAAAAAGAGGGGTGAGAAGGTGATTGTGGTAATAAACAATCAAAGGATTACGTAATATAAATGAGACAAGTTAATTGGAGTAAATTGAAAATGTTTTGTTAAAAATTGCGGTTGTTAGGACGATCGAATGAAATAATACTGGAAAGAATTAAATATAAAATTAAAGTGACAATTTTGACGTTAGAGTGCAAAGATTAATCTGACGAAGTGGGGAGGAGCGAAGCACACTGAGACTAAAATAAATTAAGGCCAAGGTAGAGCCAAAGAGCATAGACACTTCTTTTGCACGCAAACATCAGATTTCAGTTCATGGATAGCGAAGGCCTCTGCTGTTTTTAGAAGCTGAACACAGAGGATGCGCAAGGTGTTAGTGTGAATTCGATAGACAACCTTAAAATCCTTGTCTGGGTTTGTTGAATGGTTTGAATCGATTAAATGTTCAAGGATAGAACTTCTGATACATTTCCATTCACCCTTATAAAACCAGGCCGGAATATATTCTCGCATATGTGTTGACAGAAATCTATGACTACGGCCTATGTACCTATCTGCACAGGAGCAGGTGAATTGGTAGATAAATATAGGTGTGGCCTATCGAGGAATATTGACTTTTGCCCATTTAAAATCTTACGTAACCCTTTTTTGATATCATTCGACCTTTACGTCATCAACTAGCAACACTATAATTATAACCGCCATTATTATTATTATCATTATTATTATTGTTTCAACCCCCCATTATTTAAGTTAAATCCTCCTCACGAACTGGAGTCTTTAAATTTCATACAGATATATGAATGTAAAGTTTGAGAATAAATTCGTTGGACAGAGTCTTTTCTTTCGGTGAATATCTTGTTTTTTGATGTTACAATTGGAATTATAAACGTATTGAAAAAATGTTTTAAAACATTTCTTCTCCACAAAGGTGGACTAATTCTCAGAATCAATACATGTATAGAAAATAAACCATGTTATTGGATAACTGTGCCATACAGAAAATTTGGTGTACACAGACAGGATTGATATCTGTTCATTCACGTATGTAACGTTGAATGTAATGTTGACAGCCTCTTATTCAACGAAACTCTTGTTAAAATATAAGTTATACCAGTTTTTAAAGAAAATATTCATCGAAGATGACTCTTTTCAAAGTATTTTATCTCAGGCTATACATTCGTGTATATAGGATATTGAAAGAAAATAAAATCTATATAATAAAATATTGAAATAACAATAATGTTACGTGTAGTAATGATGGGCGATGTCTAGCAGTGGAATCCAGGATGCGAATTTCATCCTATTTGGGACTCGTCAGCTGGATGTATGTGCCTTTCAGTGATTGATGTTGTTCCCACTAATCAACGACGGTGTCATACAAGCAATTACATTAATAACAATAATGTCAGTTATAAATGACTTGGTTGTGGCTAGCACTAGAGTTTAGAATGCGGGTTTCGTCCTTTTCAGGTTAGAGTTTATATATTTATATATTTCATCATAATAATGGGAAATTTAAAAAGGTAATATAGATTTCCTTACAGTCCTTAAAGCTTATTCTATTTAGGAGAGGTATTTACTCCTAACTTGGCTTTATTTCACATTGTACAAATGTAGATTTTATGATTGTAGAACCTGATAAGAAAATCCTATTTGAGTTCCATTTTATAACCTGTTATAATATAAAGGTAATTTAGAAGTACTATTCATCATGGACTGATATCAGTTAGGAAACCATTGAAAATGTGGGATCACTGGATTGCCGTGACCTGTGGGATCAATCAGTCATAAGTGAAGCGGATACTAACTGAAGATCCTTGGGTGATAGTCGCGCTATGTTGTGAATTGACAGAAGTTGGAAATTGTGAACCACTGGAAACCGACCCAGTGGTTGAATAGTCAACGCGTTCTTTGTGAAACCTGAAGGTGATGAGTTCGACCCCCAGTCGGGTCATGTCTACGTACTGCTGAGGAGTCCCATACTAGTTGGACGAAACAGCTGTCCAGTGTTACGGGGTTTCCAATGGTTCCCCAACTGATATCAGTCCATGATGAATACTACTTCTAAATTAAAAATCCCCCATTCATCTCAAAAATACATAAAGGTAATTATTATTGTTGATAAAGTAATACACTTATATAAAAATATAAAGAAATAGTATTCATCATGGATTGACATCAGTTGAGGAACTATTGAAAATCTGGGAGCACTGGACAGCTGTTTCGTCCAACTAGTATGGGACTCTTCAGCAGTACGCACCCACGACCTGGCTACGGGGTCGAACTCAGGACCCACGATGAATACTACTTCTAAATTAAAAATCCATTTTCACCTCAAAAATACATAAAAATATAAGTAATTACAACCTTCAATCCTTTTTTTTTTAGAGTAAATTATCACCTATTGTCATTAAATTACTAACCAGTATTTTTTCTTAATTTTTAAGTTGCCCTGTAAATTATTGTCTGAAAACGACCTAAAGGTAATTTCAAATAATTATTTTTATTTTTATAATTCGATGAATTCATTGAGATTGAATAATTATTCATAGTTGATCAGACGATAACAAGTTAAAAACTTCATACAGGAAAATTCCAGCTTATTTTCTACTGTATACATTAATGATGGGTAGCGGGAAGCAGTAGGATGGTGGATGCGCATTTCATCCTATTCGGGACTCACTGATCAGCTGGATGTAGCTTCTGCCTCTCAGTGAGTAATGTTGTTCCCATAGGGATTCTGATTTGAAAGCGATCGCTTCAAATGCGAGAGCGTTATCCACTACGTCACTCTATGTTGTTCATTTGGTTCCGTTTCTGATCTTATCATTCCACTTCTAGACACTGCCCATCATTACTATACATAATTAAAACACAGGCAATATCGGGACATCCGCACAGGAGCCCAACGACGGTGTAATACAAGCAGTAACACTATTTTCTACTATATTTAAGAATTTTTCTGAAGTGTTTGTAGTCTATAAAGTGACTGACTTTAGAATCAACGACCCACATTTTGTCCTAATTAGGAGTAGTTGGGTGCAAGTACATAGACTCCAGTGACCATCGGACCCATCGCTTCAGACGCCAGCGTATTATTCACCAGGTTACTCAGGCAAGGCAGCCATCTATTGTGCAACAGATATCACTTGTTATTGTTGACTATTACTTTTCATTTCCCATTGCTATACTGGATCGGATTTTTCAACCTCACTTAGCAGATGAACCTCAATACTGCCTGACTACAAAATAATGAATATTCAGGCAGTATCAGGACACCCTCATAGGAGCTCACTCACCAATACAGTTCAAACAATCTGACTCAGCTTAGCATTTGGAGATTACAAGTATCGACAAACAACATGCATAAAGAAGAGATCATGAGAAATGTGAGAGGAACACTGACTATCTACAAGATGATTAGGTGAGTAATATTCATGAAGCCGAAGGTTAGAAGGTGAATGGAAAATAATTATTATAGATTGCGTAATTCCAAAAATGCGGTGAATTTACAACAGCTTGAAGAGTAAGGTATGTAGCATTTATTTCTCAATTTATGTGTTCATGTGAAAGCACAAATGTTCCTTCATATTTCTCAGAACATCACTAAGAACCTAACATTAAGAAGTCCACACACATACATGTCACCTGGATAAGAATCTGTTGAATATTAACAGCCTGAAACTACTGAGACTGATCAATAGATTAATGAATTCAAGCTTACTATATTTCTCGAAGCAGTATTCATTAAGGAAGTTAAACAAAATCGGTGTTTTCTAAAAGATACAGTTGTAAACCTCACATTGTCTAGGTAATTATTTCACTATAGACTGTATATAAACGTTTTTTATGTCACTCTCAAAACTACTACTACCAATTTGACGTTTTTAACACACAACTTTATTCTTCATTAGTGATGTAATACATTAGATGGTTCAGCATGCTTCTGTTTAAGTCGTCTGTTTCTGCATTCAAGCCTGATACCACTTACAATGTACTATAGATACTTGAAATAAAGTTGAAAAGTAAGGAATGTTTAGCTTCCTTGATAATTCACAATACTCATGATTTGTTGAATTATATAAGCAGAAATTTTCAAATTGATACTAAATAACATGAAAAAGTATAAGATGAATATAAATCCACATATTTTTGCAGAAAGAAATTCCTTCAATACAGAATATTTAATTCTTGTAAGTTGGTTGGAGGTAATCGGGAGGAAGTCATACTCCATCCAAAGTATCTTTCTTGATGGCACCTGTCAGCAAGGCTTATCTGCAAACTCAAGGAAAATGACGTCCTCTAGGAGCTTCAAACCCACGTCAATCAGTTCTGAAGTCAGCGACTTTACCACGAAGTGTCCTTCGTTTGGCGGAATCCTATCGATCTCCTTGTAATATGGCCACTAGGCTAGTATGCTCATCATCCTTGCACACTCTGATAGATGTAAGTTGATTGGAGGCAATCGGCAATTCTTTTAAATTGTACATTTAGATACCTTTTGTACATTTATGACAACTGAGTCATTTTTTGGTTGATAACTTTACTTCGAGTTCAACGGAAACAATAGTGACAATGTAGAAGAATACAGATAATATAGGGAGTGGCTTGGTTTTCTCATTGTAAGTGATCAACTAGGAAGCGAGAACAGAATATCACATTTTTTTTAAGAAAGAGTAACTCAGCGTTTTCAAGCAAACATTTGTAAAAACACTAGAGTTTAAGTTAGATGTCAATAATATGTTTATGATGAATAGTGGCTAGCAGTGGAAACCAGGATGCATGTTTCGTTGTTTGGGACTTGGCAGTGACAAAATTAAATATCAACAAACCGAAAATAGCAGTTTAAATATCAACGTTAATAGAACGAAAAGGAAGGTGATAATAAATCGAGAACAGATAAGTCGTCAGATTGGTAAGTTTTCGTGAACATTTTTCACGAATGTAAGAAACAGCCATTCATTTTGTTAATTCATTAAGTTTAATGCGCTTTATTTTAATCTCGCCTAGTTTACTAGTTCACTAATTTACTAGCCGGTCCTAAGCCTGGATAGAGAAGGCAAAGTTGGGCATAGGACTAGCGACCTTACCCCGGAAAACAACTTCAATCTCTAAAGAGACTTCAAAGCACAGAAAAAATATTAAAAATAAACTTATTCGTCGCTGGAATCGGGGACACGAAATGATATCAGTTGGTGAAAGCCTTCGGGAAGCCAATTGGCCGATATGTCTTCCCTAATCTCGATGAAAGCAAAAGCAAGCATATAGTCATAGGGTGTCTGCTTGATATTTGAAGCTGGCTAACAAGGCTGCCCAGATTGCAAAAGAAATGAACAGATGTGGTATAGAAGTGTTAGGCTAGAAATCTACTAGGAATCTTCGGATGGAATGGACTGTCAAAACTCTCAACTGGAGAGTCAACAGTCTACTCGAGTTTTGTCACCCAGATGACAACCAGGAGCACACTGAGTTTTCAAGTTACTATCATGATGTCTCCAAGAGCATCGAAGGCTCTCATACAGTGGGAACCAATCTCCTCCAGGATGGTGACAGCAAGACGGATTCAACTCAAAATAAAGGGCAGTCCCAATCATGCTGTGCTATGCTACGCTATGCACCTACAAATAATGCAGATGAAGAGAAAAAGGAGGAATTCTACAGACAACTGCAATCAACACTCGACAAGACCCCACTACAGATGGCGACATCAAAATTCATTATAATAGATAGAGTGACATGAATACCAAAGTGGAAGCAGATAATACAGAAAGAGAACTGATCATGTGGTGAGAGGCACCCAGTGGAATGATGAACGAGAATGGAGAACTGTTCGCAGAATTCTGTGCATTCAATGATTTGGTGATTGGAGGTAGTGTGTACAATCACAAGGATATTCACAAAGCGAGTTACGTAGTTTTGATTTCACCAGATGGACAGACTACACTAAAAGTCAGATTGACTTCATCTCAATGTGAAGAAAGTAGAGACGTAGCCAGCCTACTGGACACAAGATGGAGAAGAGGAACAGATTTAGGTAGGTTCAGACCACTCACTATCTAGTGCAAGGAAACTACCTTGAAAAACAGATTTGAATGCCTTCAATTCAAAGAAGCTGATGATAGACGACCAGAGTTGAAGTTGAATAGCTAGAACAGAAACTGAAGGACGAAACTACAACGGACATCTCCACATCAGTCAGTCAACCGAAAGAAATAAGAGACATTAAGCAACATCCCTGAGGAAACCTGTGTGGAAGAACACTGGAATACAGACCAAACCAGGGCAGTCCAGACGAGGCTGTAGAGTGGAGGCCAAATAGGAAACGACGAGTTGGGCGTCCGAGGCAAGGGTTACATGGAGGAGATTGTGTGAGGAAGAAGTGAAAGTTATGGAGAGTGGTGGAGTTACGTTGAAAATACTGTAGAGAGTAGAGTGAAATGGTGACGTTCTATTGAACCCTTATATTCCAGTAGAAACCCAAGGGATAAATGATAATAAACCGGCTTTCTTTCACTGAATTGCTGTGCTAATGATTCGATAACATCTGGCGTTTATCGAATTTGTATGCGTTAAACAGTTTTAACTTTTATTACACAGGTAAATTTTGAAGCCTTCACTCATGGTTTCTTATTAATTTCATAGTGGTTATATGATATTTATTACTTAACTTGTTGTAACTTAACCTAATTGGTTTGCTTATAGTTTTAGTGTGCGTGAAAAATCTTATTTTTATGATAAAATCAATAACCGATTTCTTATGTGTGGATAGGTGACCATTAATCTTTGTACTATAACAGTACATACTACTATATGTAATAGGGCTGTTAGTAGCAATAAGACTATCGAAAATGTGTTGCGAATTGATGTGGTCTGAATTTTTTTTAGGAAAGTAGACGACTGATTCGAAACAGTTTATGTATTCAGTAGCAATAGTTATGGAAATTAATGTTTTACTTATGCTATATTTTCGGTAAGCAATATGAAATGGTTATTAACGACAAAACACGATCTTTCATCATTTTAAGTGTAAAACTTGGGCACTGTGGTCGAGTGTAACTCCATTTTAGTCTGTTTATTAGAAATATCACACAGTCAAGGAGTAGTATCATTTACTGGATAACGTTTCGGACATAATTTATTGTCCATATTCATATCAGGTTACTCCACAACTTCCAGACAGTTTTTATATATTCCTAATTTTCTCTCTTTCTCTGTGATGACAAGGATAGTAGAATTGTCCATATATCTGGGACAAGTGCAGCATCATTTCGATTGCATATGTTTCGTGTTGATTCGATAAACAAAGATTCAGTCGGTTATCAATCTCTCCCTCCACTCAACTAAGTTAGTTTTCAAAATTGTCACCCTATCCCACCCTACTGTGTCACTGATTGTGTGTCATCGCATGCACAGCTATAGCCGAGCTTTTCTCTAGATTTCTTATTCTATTAGGATCTAGTAATCTTGATTTAGCTAAGTTTTTGTGCTCTGTTATTGTAATCGACCCTAGTCGACTGCTTCGACGTATGTACTTGACCTCGCAATGATTGCAAGGGATTTGGTAAACCAGACTACTCTGCTTAATAGCATCGATAGGATGTTTCAACCTACAAAGCTTGTTTCTAAGTGAGTTTGTTGGTTTGAATGCCACTTTAATCCAAGCCAGCCTTATTGAGAATTCTTCGTAGTGCTTCTGAAGTGCCTTCGTTGTATGGTAACACAGCAGAGGTTTTGAATTCTCTCTTAACCCTGTCACCATTATTGTCATTAGTAATGGGATTATTATTAATAACATCTGTATTACTACTACTACTAGTACTACTACTACTACTACTACTACTACTACTACTACTACTACTACTACTACTACTACTACTACTACTACTACCACTGCTAATATTTTTCTTTCCATTTCTTATGAATTCATAAATAAATTCAGAAAAACTAGGAATACATAAAGACTGTCTGGAAGTTGTGGAGTTACCTGATATGAATATGGACAATGAATTATGTCCGAAACGTTATCCAGTAAATGATACTACTCCTTGACTGTGTGATATTTCTAATAAACAGACTAAAATGGAATGATCTTCCATTATTTGTAACAATTTATGTCATATTATCGAAAGACTTGAAAAATCAAACAAATAATCACCTTGAATAATGCAAAGATATATAACTAGTTATACACCAATTATGGAGGAGATGAAAAGATTAAAATGAGACAATGAATGTTGCTTTATATGGATCAGAATTTTGGCGAGAAAAAAATTGAAAAGAAAATAGAAAATAAAATAAGAAAATATTGTTGGATTGAAGAAGTTGATTTAAACCATACAACTGGACAAATGGGAAGAAATTTCATGAAATATGAACTAACTTTTAATCACCTTAATTTACTACTGACATTTAATTCACTGATGTACATAATAAAGCAGCTTCATTTGGCATGTTTTACAGTTTATCACTTGATGTCCGTTTATTGCGACATAGATAAACGTCAAAAAATATCTTCAGCTAGTAAAAGTTTGTTTCAACTGTCAAAACGTTCTAAAATTAATTGATGTTGACTAATGAATGAGGTATAGTCGTATGTTTTGAAAGGGAGTCGTATTCTATCATAGCGCTTAGTGATATACTTCAGTGATGTACAGATTGATTATTATTATTATTCCTTTGGGTTCCTACTGGAACATAGGATTTAAGTAGCACGGCCCCCCGCAGTCTTTTGAACCTGTCTACGCCACTGCCCACAAGCTTTCATTTCTTCCTCACATGATCTCCTCTATGTCACCTTCATCTAGGATACCCAACTCATCGTTTCCCTTTTGGATTCTACTCGACAGCCTGGTGTGTGATGTCCCCAATTGGCCTTCTCAGTGTATCCCCAATCCAATTCATCTCCACTTTCTTCTGCATATTTCCTGGGTGATAGGTTCTTGGTTGGTTCGTTGACAGGCCAAAGTTCCTTGTTGCTTAACGAAACGTATATTCAACTCTCGAAAAGTGTAATCATGTTCCAATCAGCAATTAGCTTATTACATCCTTAAGATTTCATGTCGCCTGAACTAGATGTTTTGTTTTTGAAGGGTTTAAAGTGATTTAACTCACCTTTATTAGCCAAAACTTTGGAAGTAAAGTAGATGTAGTTTGCCCTAATGACTTATAGTTTGGATATTCGCTTTTTGTGACCTTCCATTGTTGTCTGCAAATGTATTCCAAATGCCTTCCCTAATGACTTAAATTCTGATCTCGTTAGTATTTCCCACAATGCAGTTTTTATCACTATGACTCTTGATAGCTAATTCAAACAACGCTTGATTGAACAAAGATAATTCTTTTAGATAACTTCCTCACCATGTCGGCATATTTATCTATCCATCGTGGAGAATTTTGCGCCAACAAAATTGACATAACGCTCATCAGTTGATCAGTTATATTATACAGTTGATGAAGTCAATTCAAAAAGGTCTTCTGTGAACGTTAATCATAGAATCATTTATAACTACAATCAAACTGATTAGCCAAACGACTATACCGTATACGTAATGCAATAAGGTGAGAGTTTAATAAAACAATAGGGAGGTGTTACGGAATAAAGGCTATATGTACACAAAATACAGTTGAAGAGGAACTGACAACTTTGCTCAACAAAGTGAAGGCGGCCTTTCTCATCAATTTATGAAGAAACATAAAAAACCTATCGAGAAAACATATTCCATCGATCAGAAGACAACTCATGCATATTCTGTTACCATTGGAAGGTGATGTACTCAGTGAACAACGCAGACCAATTCAGGGAACTTTCAATGCTGATCAATGACAAATGAAGTCCCCCTACACCAACCATAGTGACATCCTGGTTGAAATATGAATTGAATAGATTGACCACTTCCTGTTCTGTTTAGCAGTTCAACTACTCCAGTGGAGTCAATTTCACTTACACTACTGACGAGCACCTTCCAACGTGATTAAGTGAAGGTGTGATCAAGACTACTAGTTGCTCGATATCAACACACTTGGTTGAAACAAAGCATGAAGTGGATATGAAATGAATGAATCATCATCATCAACTCGTCGTAATATACTCGACTGGGAATTCAGCAAACATCTGGAGTTATGTGTATAGCAGAATGAAGTGTTGCCATTTGAATTATTGTGTCCCGATTAGAGATTGACAAACTCCTTCACATCCTACTCTGAGTAATCTAGTTTTCTAATTCCATTCTGTAGATATCCTATCCACTCATCCTAATTATCTGAAATGCTTTGAACACATTCTCTAACATGAATAACATTCTGTTAGTCAAGTAAATATTTCTCAAATTATCCGTGTTGATTTATTTTATCCAATTCTCTGATAAACGCCTTCCTACAGTTTTGTTAACCTATCACCTTCACCTAATAGGAGTAGGAATACTGTAAAATCGTGTGGATAATGAAATAATTTGAGTTGAATAGGAGTGATGAAGGGCTGGATTGTTAACTGTCACATATGACTTCCTCGTCAATTGTGAAATATTAATAAGAGAATGATGTTGGAAATGTTAATATTGTTGATGCGAAATTCCTCACTATGTATGGATAACTGTTGGATTTGAAGAAAAGTTTATCTAAACAGTTGAAAAGTTACATATAGTTTGACACTTTTGATGATGTATTCATTTTAATTGCGTAATCATAACGAGCTGTTATCATATGCATAGACATTGAAATAACAGGATTGATGTATCTTTCTGGTGTGGGATTTTTAGACAGTGAGCACCCATGTCCTCACTGGAAAGTGATTTGGGAACTTTCTAGTCTCACAGCAAGGTCGCTGATCATTGGGTCACTGAGTCACAAGCTAGTGGTTTATATTTTTGTACTTCGATAGATTTGTAATATAACATAACCTTCATCCAGTTGGCATGCGCTTCGCTTCTAAGCTGAATTATTGTTCAGTGCTCACTGGTGACATGTTTCGAGATGGATACCTGAGGATCTAATGAGAAGTCGTGACCGGAATGTCATCCATGTCGGAAGTGAAGTGGGTAGTCGGGCTAAACTGTGGAAGATTGAAGCTCGATACTTGGAAGAGACAAGTATTCATAGCCCTCAGGTTTTCATTGGTTCTTCCCCTAGTGTTGTTCCTTGAAAATGAAAAACAGTCATAAGTATTTTTTTGACTAGTCGTCAATAATTGCTGTACTCATTACTCTTCGATTTATTTAGTTCAATCATATGATCTGATAGCCACTGAGGAATATGTTCTTTCCGATGGCACTTCATCATTCACGCAGTTCTATATATATATATATATATATATATATATATATATATATATATATATATATATATATATATATATATATATATATATCCCACAACTGCAGGTGACTTGGCATATACAATATGAGTTAAAGTTAACTGAATTTCATTCTTTAATTCCTGCCAGTAAGAGAGGAAATATCCATGAAGTTAAATGAAGCGAAATAGGATAGATGGTGGGTTCGATAGCCAAATGAAGCTGTCAGTCGCATAATCTAGTCTTTATATGCTACACTGCCTTCTCAACGACATGTTCTTCTTTACTGTGATATACAATGAACATTTCAGGATAATCAGTAATCTATAAAAGTGAATGTATACAGTGTATCTCACTTTACTGTGTATCACTGGTACATATTCTACAAGCTCTTGAGAATAGACAGTTGAGTAAAGAATGTTTAGACAGAATTGCAACGAAGTAACTGAAATGATAATATTCTTCATTCTATGTTTGCATTCAGGATATATACATATCAGTAAAGATGATTATCATATTATTAACTGAAGGATCTTCCTGATTTATCTTAAATACCTCAAGGTCATTGGAATGATGTTTAATTCTGGAGATTATAGTTTCATACAGACAAACAACTGATATTATGAAAGGGAAGATTTAGAATAAACTTTTATTACCTTTCACAATGTATTTCAAAACCGAAAAGACTACAGAATTGTAGATTACTGAATGTTTCATTTCGTTGTAATAGGAATTAACTTGATATAAAATTATTTTCAATGCAATAAAAGTTATGACTTTCTGTGAATTTTTATTGTTAACAGGTTATTAAATGATATTCTGGACTGTTTACCTCAAGTATTAGATTATTATTATTATTATTATTATTATTATTATTATTATTATTATTTATAGCTTATTAGATATCTATGAAATTTCTGAATTGTTCTTCGAATATTTTAGTAGATAATGAAAGTAGATTAATACGAATGGATAATTCGATCAGGTAGGATCACAAAACATTCAATTACTTTTATATTGTAGTGAATTTTCACGTTTAAATGTATACCAGAACATAATCAGGAAAAAAAACATTATTCATATTTTATCAGGTGAATATAGAGAAGACAGAAGTGATGAAGATACCGCACCACCACCAACAACAACAAACTCCAATCACCATCAACGGGAGAAACTTAAAGGAAGTAACCTCCTTCACTTATCTAGGAAGCACTGTTTGAACTATAGGTGGCACAGACGAGGATGTCAAAGTCAGAATCGGAAAAGCAAGACAGGCGTTCATTAGCTTAGAACCAGTGTAGAGATCTGCTTCACTGCACTCAGCATGCGGAACGAGATGCAGATTTTCAACACCAACGTCAAGTCAGTGCTTCTGTATGGCCTAGAGACTTGGCGCATTATGAAACGGATTTCCAACAAACTACAAACATTCATCAACAACTGCCTACACTGGCACGTTACTGAAGATCAGATGGCCACAAAGAATAGGCAACAAGGAACTCACTCTGACTGGCAACGAACCAACGAAGCAAGAAGCTATCGCTCAAGAAATATGCAGAAGAGGGGAGTGGAGATGGATTAGGCATACAGTGAGAAGACCGACTAGGGACATCAAGCTCCAGGTTAGGGCGTTGAGTGGAACCCCGATGGGAAGCTTCGAGTTGGGTGTGTGAGGTGAGGTGAGGTGACATGGAAGAGATCGTGTGAGGAAGAAATGAAAGCTTCTGGTAAGTCGTGGAACCAGGTTGAAAAGGGTGGAGAGAAGAGAGTGCACTGGAGACGTGCTACGGAAGCCCTATGTTCCATTAGGAACCCAAAGGACTAATAAAAAGTTGGTAGAGAGACCACAGGGTCGGAAACCAGGTGGGCACTGATTTGAATCCGGCCGCTGACCAAATTTTCATTTCACCTTCAACCATCACCCAGTATAAATACTAGTCTGCCAGACTACGACCATCTCAGATAATCAAATGATAACTTGTATGAATCGACAACGATATGTAAAAGAGCATGATGAATGTCAACAAAACAAAAGTCTTTACCATGGTAGGCACAGACTTATAACTGTTTCTTTGTGAACACATAAGTCTGATTTTAATCGTCTAACGCAGTGAATCTCAGCATTAACCATTAGGCATTTCACACCTTTGATTTAATTATCTGAATCCCACTCCTAGTTAACATATATTTTATGAACTTACACACATTTTGTGTGAGCTTCCTTATCCAACTTCCGCTATGGAATATCCCTTCCTTCCCCTCCAATCCTTCTATATTTTAGCAGACCTAGCTCTACATGTTCGTTCACTCATCTCGTGTGTCTTCAGTCACTTCACATCGATGATATCTTTAGTTGAAGCCAATAATTTTCTGTCCACCTGATTCCAATATGAACACAATGGGTGAATGAGATTTCCTGTACAACTAAGAGGTACCCAACCACTAAAGTTAGTGAACTGGCCGGTCCAGACTGGTTAACATTGGATTACCCACGAGCCACACAAAAGAACTGATATTAAGATGTATGTTTAGTGTACAGTTTAGATTAAATGATATAATTTATAATCAAACGAACGGAGTTGTAATGGGGTCTCCACTAGACCCTATCCTGGCTGATATCTTTATGACGAAGTTTGGAAACGGGCCACTTAAAGAAATAATTTCGGGACTTTATTTGCATACAATGTACATCGAGGATACTTTTTTATTTGTGACGAAACATATTCAGTGGATGAGCTGCTAAGACGTTTCAATGATCGCCACCCATCGATTAAATTCACTGTCGAGAGAGAGAGAGAGAGAGAGACAGTTGAATTCAACGTTCCACATTCTAGACACAATGTTAAAGGGAAGGAATGATGACTCGATTCAAAGATCATTCTATCGAAAACCAACCTGGATGAGCCAATTCACTAACTTTAATACTTAAATGTTAAAATTGTTTTCGGTTGTGAGGGGATGATGAGAGACGAGGAAATTAAAATAGATCCATGCTATTCTACTACAGTTGTTGTTCTTACTCTGTTTAAAAGTTATAATTTATAGATGAGTCTGCTTTCAACTTGGTATTCATCACTGACTGTTATCAGTTGAAAAACCAGTGAAAGTTCAAGAGGATTGGATAGGTGTTTAGCTCTAGTATGGTACTCCTACGCATTGTGTACCCATGACACAGTCCTCTAGTGATTCAACCCTAAACATTCTGGTTCGGTGGTTAGCAAATTACCAGTAAGCCAATAAATAGGTATCTAATGGTTCATATTTTTCTACTTCTAACAATTTGTGACCTAGTGCAACCTTCATCCACTACCCTGGTTAAGGAATTGTTCTCACGCTGGCCGGCAAATCTCATCTCCTAAATTATTAAAAAATATAGTATGTGGTGAATACATATTTTCGGTAAATCCTCATGAGGCTTCAACCTCGCCTGGTTAACTAGTTTACTAGTTACTAGCCGGTCCTAAGCCCGGGTAAAGAGGGAAGGTTGGGCATAGGGCTAGCAACCCTACCCCGTAAAACAAATCTAACCGCTAAAGAAACTTCAAAGCACAAACAAAATATAAAAAATGAAAACAAACTTATTCCCCGCTGGAATCGGAGAGGCGAAATGACGCCAGTTGGTGAAAGCCTTCGGGAAGCCAATTGGCCGATGTGTCTTCTCTCTCTCGATGAAAGCGAAAGTAAACGTGGGGACATGGAATGTCCGCACGATGTTTGAACCCAGTAAGGCAGCCCAGATTGCAAAGGAGATGAGAAGGTATAACATCGAAGTGCTTGGGATTTGCGAAAGCAGATGGAATGGGAGTGGACTCTCCAAACTGTCAACTGGAGAATCAATAATCTACTCCGGTCACCCAGACGCCAACCACGAGCACACTGAGGGAGTGGCTATCATGATGTCCTCAAGAGCATCGAAGGCTCTCATGCAGTGGGAACCAATCTCCTCCAGGATCATGACAGCAAGATTCAACTCAAAAGGAAGAAAGGTCACAATCATACAATGTTATGCACCTACAAATAATGCAGAGCAAGAGAAAAAGGAGGAATTCTACAGACAACTTCAATCAACACTGGACAAGACGTCAGTTGGCGATATCAAAATTCTGATGGGCGACATGAATGCCAAACTGGGAGGGGACAACACGGGAAGAGAACTAACCATGGGTCGAGAGGCACTAGGTGAAATGAATGAGAATGGAGAATTGTTTGCAGAATTCTGCGCATTCAACGATTTGGTGATTGGAGGCAGTGTGTTCAGGCACAAAGATATCCACAAAGCGACATGGATTTCACCAGATGGACACACTAAAAATCAAATCGACTTTATCTCAATCTCAAGAAAATGGAGACGCAGTCTACTTAACACAAGGTCAAGAAGAGGAGCAGATGTAGGTTCAGACCACTACTCTAGTGCAAGGAACCTTCCAAATCAAGTTAAAAGCCTTCAAGGAAGCTGGTGATAGACCTCAACCCAAGTACAACACTCGGAAACTGAAGGATGAAACTACAAAGGAGATCTTCAAGGCAGCCATCAAGACAAAATGGGAGACATCGAGCAACATCCCTGAAGAAACCTGTGTGGAAGAACACTGGAAGTCTTTGAAAGCTATGTGGAAAGAAACCTGCACAACAGTATTAGGAAGGAAGAAGAAAGAAGACAAGGAATGGATCTCGACGGATACCTGGAAGCTGATAGAGGAGAGGAGGATGGTGAAGCAGAAGATAAACCAGTGCAAGGATGCTCAACGACAAGAGGAACTGAGCACAATGTATAAAACACTGGACAAAGAAGTGAAGAAGAGTGCACGCAAAGACAAAAGACACTTCTACGAAACACTGGCAAGTGAAGCAGAACAGGCTGCAGGTAAGAGAGACCTGACGACATTGTATCAAATAACCAGGTTGCTATCAGGGAAGAGACCAACACAGATGAAACCAATAAAAGATGAAGAAGGAAATTTAATTACGAAAGAAGAGAAACAGAGGAAACGATGGGCCGACCACTTCAAGAAGCTCTTGAATCGACCACCACCTGCACTTCGTCCAGAAATACCACCTGCAGCCGCTGAACTACAAGTGAACATTAATCCCCCAACGAAAATGGAAGTCCTGAACGCCATAAAGCTACTGAAATGCGGGAAAGCAGCAGGACCAGATGGAATACCGCCAGAAGCACTGAAAACAGATGCAGAGACAACAGCGGCCATGCTCACACCACTATTGCAGAAGGTGTGGAAGGAAGAGAAGGTACCTGACGATTGGAAGAAGGGTTACCTTGTCAAACTGCCGAAGAAGGGAGACCTCAGTGCTTGCAAGAACTGGCGCGGAATCACTCTCCTGTCCACCCCAAGTAAAATATTAAGCCGCATCATCCTGGAGAGGCTTAAAGATGCACTGGATTCAAAACTACGACCGGAACAGGCAGGCTTCAGGAAGTACAAATCATGTGCAGACCAAATTGCAACGCTTCGTATCATCATAGAACAGAGCATAGAATGGCAATCACCTCTCCACCTCAACTTCATCGACTTTGAGAAGGCCTTTGACAGCGTCGACCGAGAAGTAATTTGGAAACTGCTTCAATACTACGGAGTACCGCAAACCTTTATCCGCCTCATTCAACAACTATATGAAGATGCTACATGCCAAGTAATCCACAATGGGAAGCTCAGTGATGCCTTTGAAGTGAAGACAGGAGTGAAACAAGGTTGCCTACTATCCCCCATGATATTCTTGATTGTGGTGGACTGGATCATGCAGCAAACAGTAGGCAGCGAGAAGAGGGGGATACACTGGACGACGGAAAAGAACCTAGAAGACTTGGATTTCGCCGATGACTTATGCCTAATGTCACATAAACTTGAAGATCTGCAGGCAAAAACTAACAAGTTGATAGAAGAGGCAGCGAAGACGGGACTTCAGGTGAATATAGAGAAGACAGAAGTGATGAAGATACCGCACCACCACCATCAACAACAACAACAACAAACTCCAATCACCGTCAACGGGAGAAACTTAAAGGAAGTAACCTCCTTCACTTATCTAGGAAGCACTGTTTCAACTACAGGCGGGACGGACGAGGACGTCAAAGTCAGAATCGGAAAAGCAAGACAGGCATTCATTAGCCTGAAACCAGTGTGGAGATCTTCTGCACTCAGCATGCGGAACAAGATACGGATTTTCAACACCAACGTCAAGTCAGTGCTCTTGTATGGCTCAGAGACTTGGCGCGTCACGAAAGGTATTTCCAATAAACTACAGACATTCATCAACAACTGCTTACGCTCGCTGCTGAAGATCAGATGGCCAGAAAAAATAAGCAACAAGGAACTCTGGGAACGAACCAACCAAGAACCTATCACGCAACAAATATGCAGGAAGAAGTGGAGATGGATTGGCCATGCACTGAGAAGGCCGACTGAGGACATCACGCGTCAGGCCCTCGAGTGGAATCCCGATGGGAAGCGACGAGTTGGACGTCCGAGGGTGACATGGAGGAGGTCGTGCGAGGAAGAAATGAGAGCTTGTGGGCTGTCGTGGGACCAGGTTCAAAAGATCTCAGAGAACAGAGGTCACTGGAGGCGTGCTGCTGAAGCCCTATGTTCCACTAGGAACCCAAGGGACTAATAATAAATATAATAATCATGAGGCTTCACATTTACATCTACAAATTATTCAGTATAGTCTTCATTTGATACCAACATGGTTGAATTAATTAGGGTATATGAATGAGGAGAGCACAGTAAAGGTGATAACATCAAGGATAAAATCTTGAAAAGTTTATATATTCTCAGTGGTCACTCCTTGTAGGTTATATGAGTGAATTGTGTGTGTGTGTGTGTGTTTTCAGGGATAGAGGGAAATAAAATTATTGTCTCATAGAGATTAAATGATAAAAAATGTTGAACTCCTTGATCGATTATGAAAGTAAGGGCGAAAAATAAAATAATAATGATAAGAATACAAACGGAGATAACATTTACGTTTACCTGGATGACCGAGAAGGAATTTATTGTAATTGTATTTCGATTGATGTTGAAGACCATGGGTGGGAATAGAAACGAACAAACATTTTCCTATTTGGGACTCGTCAGCTAGATGAACGATATAGAGTGATGTAGTGGGTAACGCTCTCGTGTTTGAAGCGATCGCTTCTGAGTTAGAATCCCGGTGGGAACAACACCACTCACTGAGAGGCAGCAGGTACATCCAGCTGACCAGTGAGTCTCAAATAGGAAGAAATGCGCATCCACGATTCTACTGCTAGCCAAGATCCATCATTAATATAAGTAGAAAGCATGTAATATCGAGGCATCCGCACAGGAGCGCATATGCCAATAGAGACCGATCAATTCAGTCCAATCAACGACGGTATCATATAAAACAATCATACTATTTTCTGAGTACATAAAATATTAATTGCTATGGCTTCTGGTATGCTTAACAATCGAATTTGCACAAACCTGGAGTATTGTGATGCGAGTTTGTAAATAATAGTAAATACTGAATTTTTGTCAATCTTATGTTCCGTATCTACTAGATGGGGGGGGGGGTTGGGGGTATTGAACTTTTGATGGAATACACTGTTTTTTGGCTAGCTACACTGAAAACTGTTGGATAAATTGATGATGAGCTTGTTGAGTAGTTCTACTATCTTAATAGGAGCAGTTAAATTTATAAATACACATATATGTGGCCTATCCTTCAACTTCATTGGGATCATACAGCGAGTAGTAAATTTCTAACATAGTGTAATGGCAAAGAAGTTTTCGGTACCAGACTTCTCAGTTTCAGTGTCAGTGTTTCTTTAGCTGTATCTCCTATGAACGCTAAGGTTAGATACAATCGTTTCTTCAACACCATTTGATGGTGCTTTCCTGCAGTCGTTTTCATTGTTACGAACTTTTCAGGATAGCCATTCTCGTATAAGGAGTTATCTACTATTCTTAATTCAGTGTTCAAAGTATCAGGTGTACAAATCTCACTGGCTCGAAACATCAATGTATGGAATAACTTCCTTGTGTATATAAGTGAGACAAATGACCAGAAATGTGTATACTCACCAACCCATGATTTCTTACGATAAATACTGAATCTGATACTGCCATCCATTCGTCATGATAGCAAAACATCTAGAAATAGCAGACATCCGTCTTTCTCTGTTTCATATGTGAACCCGATTTCTGGCTAAGCACTGTTGAATGTATTGAGAAGAATATCAAGATTAGTATCATTTTTGTACAGAACGAAAGTGTCATGCATGTATCTACAATAAAATGATAGTTTATCTATCATGCTACGCAGTTGTCCATTTCTCAATTTTGCTATAAACATGTCGGTTAGAAGAGGACCTAATGGTTATTGTTTACAGCTCACTGATGACATGCTTCAGTATGAGATTTACTTAAGTTCTGGTGAGAAGTCATGACCGGTGGTGAAACTCATATCAGACGTATAGAAAAATAATCAGCGATGGAATTGGATGAAGGTTGTACTATATTGTGAATTGAGTGAAGTAGAAAACTGTGAACTAATGAACTCTAACCCAGAGGCTGAATGGTTAATGTGTTCACCATAAGACCTGAAGGTCCTGAGTTCGACCCCTGGTGAGGTCATGAATGTAGACTGTTAAAAAGCCAAACACTAGAATGAAACAGTTGTTCATTTCTTCCAGGTTTTCAGTGGTTCTCCAACTGATATCACTTAGTAATGAATGCTAACTTGAAATGAATTAATCCGTATAAACCTGCAAATTAAAACGGTTTATCATATCAAACAAACAGTAATTTTAGGAGCTTAAATGGAATTAGAATGTAAATGAGAATTCCACCTGCCCAAGAACATGGATAATAGTAAGACAGGGTTGCCGCCTGCTATCACTCATCATCTTCCTGATTGTGATCGACTGCACTGCAGTGGATCATGCAACAGACAACTATGAGAAGCTGTGAGAAGATAGGCATACGCTGTTTGACGGATGAGAAGATCCGACACGATTTGGATTTCACGGACGATGATGATTTATGTGTACTGTGTTGTCACACAAACTAGAAGATTTACCGGTGAAAACTAACAAGTTGGCAGAAGAGACGAGGTGAGGTGAGGTGAGGTGAGGTGAGGCAGCGAAGGAAGATGAGACTTCCTTCAGGTGAACGTAGAGAAGACAGAGGTGATGAAGATACTCAGCAACAACAATAACACCAACAACAACAAGCACCAGTTACCATGATGGAGAGAAATCTAAACGAAGCTGTCCCTTTCGCCCACCCACCTACCTATCTGGGCAGACAGCATCGTTTCAACTACAGGTGACGACGCAACTACAACCACAGGCACAGCCAGCCAGCCAGATAGATAGATAGACAGACAGTATGGGAAAGACAACTAGACACGCCTTCCTGCATTAATTTGAAATAATCAGTGTAGTGATCTACTGCACTCAACATAAAGCGTGAACAATATCGTTATTTTCAACACTATTGTCAGTCAAGTGAGTCAGTGATTCTATGAGATGTTTGAGGGGGTTGAGGTGTTATGAAAAGCATTTCCAACGAACTACAGACATACATCAAGCAAAAGTTGCCCCCTACATTTACACTCACTAGATACTGAAGATCAGATGGATGGTGAGAGTATTAAGAATCAGCAAGGAGGAACTCACTGTGACTGGTAACGAACCATCTGATCGAGAAGCTATCGCTCAACAAATATGCAGAATGGGAAATTGGAGATGGATTGGATTCGATTGGACATAGATTGAGAAGATGGTTTCGGGACATTACTCATCAGGTTAAACCAGGGCAGTCCAGGCGAGGCTGTTGAGCAGAAGCTAAACGGGAAACGATGAGTTGGGTGTCTGAGGAGAAGGTGACATGGAGGAGATGGTGCGAGGTAAAAATGAGGGCTTATGGGGAGTTGTGGAGCTAGGTTGAAAAGACTGGAGAGAGTAGAGTGAAATGGTGACGTGCTGCTGAATCTCAATGTTCCACTAGGAACCCAAAGAACAAATAATAATAATAATAACATTGATAAAGCAGAAAAACTGAATCATTGGTAACGATTCCAACTCAGATTACTTTTGTGATAAATTGCAAATACAGATATTGCGTATTCTCAAATTTTCATGTAAATATGAGGAACGAGTAATAGTTATACTGCATTTGTAGTCTTATGAGCTCAGTTTCTACCTTTAGTACCCACAGTACTTCTTTTCATTGTCTACTAATGTTTTTTCATCGATTGAATTTTATCATTTAAGTTGAGTAGATTCTCCCAGCTCAGTGTCAGTAAGTCAAGTTTCGTCTTCTGCAGAATCTTGTACGACCTCTAGGACCATCACAGTAAGACATACACGGTTATTCACTTCAACGCCTAGACTAAACCAAATATAGGCTGAATAAGAAACTATCAACAGCTGGTTTGTACAATAGGCGAATGGGATACTCAACTAGCGGTCATGTAACATACATATATGCATACAGTTAGCTGGAAATATGCACTAGATTTTAAAATTATGAATAAGTTATTGTTTTTGACCAGTTCATTATATAATCATTTTTATATAACTGTAACTAGTAAGCATTAGTAAACTTTTCATCTATCAATGACGTATAATATGGCTTAGAAGTTGTTTTCATTTATACATATGATTTCATTGTTAGACCACAACATATGTTTCTGTGAGATGTATGGAATACGTCTTTTACTTCCTTCTCATTTTCTTAATCAGTTTTTTCCTTTTCTAGACTATCAAATCAATGATAATTTTATCGTGACCGGTGGAGTCAAAGCCTGATGGCCATGAGGACAGATACTCAACGATGACATTGGGTGGCGGTTTGCGCTATATCGTGAGCTAGCAGAAGTTGGAAATGTGGAGCACTGGATTCTGACCCAGTGGCTGGCTCAATGGTAACGCTCTGGCCGCGGAACCTGAAGGTCGCAGGTTCGATCCCTGCTGGTGGGGTCGTGGGTGCGCACTGCTGAGGAGTCCCACACTAGGACGAAACAGCTGTCCAGTGCTCCCAGGTTTCCTTTGTTCCTCCAACTGATGTCAGTCTTCGATGAATAACAACTTGAGATAGTTTTATCATGAATCTTCATTGTTGTTTAACTATAGATGAGGAGTTAAACATATTATAGAAATGGATTATAAAAGAAGTATTCAAATAGCTTTCAATAGCTCTCTATGTATAAGTATGTGCATGGTGTTTCTTTTTCTGATTGATGAAGTCTCTTCACATATATGATGAGAATAAGAGTGGAAAACTAAGAGAATAAAAAATGGAGTTCATCGATATGGAAAGAAATTTAAGCATATTAATGTGTAATCCCTACACCGACACCGACACCGGCACACACACACACACACATACGCTTGAAACACTGACTAAATTATTGTTTCAGTATAACTGCTTGTATTATACCGTCGTTGAATGGACTGAAGTGATCGGTCTCTATTGGCATATGGGCTCCTGTGCGGATACCGATCAATTCGTTCCAATCGACGACGGTATAATACAAGCAATTATACTAAAACCGTACACCTCCCACAACAAGTGATCATCGTGACTTCGTGGTATAGTGGATAACGCTCTCACGATTGAAGTAATCGGTCCCAAGTTGGAATCCCTGTCTGAACAACATCAATCACTGAGAGGCATCAGGTACATCCAACTGCCTAGTGAATTGCAAATGTGACGAAATTAGTATCTTGGATTCCACTACAACTAAATTACTGTTTGTCAACTGTCTTATTCAACTTCCATCCAAAGTTACTAAAAGTGACACAGATACTTTGAGTTAAATTATTTACTTAGAAAATTATGCATATCATTCTTTGTTTACCCTGAATTACATGACCTAGTATATTGATTAATGATGGATCGTGGCCAACTGTGGAATGCAGGATGAGCATTTCGTCTTATTTGAAACTCACTGGTTAGCTGGATGTACCTACTGCCTCCCCGTGATGGATATTGTTCCCACTGGGATTCCAACTGGGAAGCGTTATCCACTACACCACCAAGCCACGATAGCAAAGATGATTTTATATAAAAACCATTATACTAGTATATTGATTGCCTATTAGTATTTCTTTTTATCATAATATAACCTGAAATGCTGGTGAAAAATTACTTACTATGAACCATATTCATTGTTATGTGATTGTAGAGAAACTATGAACTGATATCATCTGGGAATATTTAGTTTTGAGAAATCCTTTTGGAAAATGAGCGTATATAAGTACAAAAAGTGAACATTATTCATGTAATATGGGTGTAAAGAATTCAATATTACTTTATACTTGTTAATAAATGGAAAAACGGACAATATTGTGAATGGTTATGTCGTTTATTTATCATTCATTCTCACTCAGTATTATTGTAATTGAACACTATTCAGATCTATCTACGTTTTTTTTTTAACATTTTTTGATTTCACCTAATTTTTAAGATTTCCTTTGGAATCATTTCATTCTGTGATAATTTATTTGGAAAAGTATTTCAATGAACAAAGAATTCTCTTCTTAGTAACTTCTTCTTCATCATCAGGTCTTACGGTTGGTTATATGTCCATTTCGCGTCAACAATAATGATATTTCGTTTGTTAGTTTGCTTATAAAACTAAACAGTTGAGGAAGTCATTTCAGAAAAGTCCTATGTTTATATATATATCATAAACATATAACAGTCTATTACAAAACAATAGGGTATAATTACATCATTAGCTTAGTGCTAAAAAGCCGGAATCAAGAATGCAAGGTAGTTGCATAATAAAGTAAGACAGTAGAAATATCGAGGAATGCAAGGAGTTCGACAAGGTGAAAATTGTTGGTAGATGAGAAACGCGAATATTGACTGTCCACTTGATAGAGAGGTGTAAACAAGGTGAAGAATGAGACAAGAGTGATAATGAAGGTGATAATAACAGTAAACTAATTAATTATAATGAAATCGAAAAAATGAGTGTTAAGACCATGCTCAGATGAGAGATTGAACATACTTCTATGGCATGCAGAGATCAGGCTTGAATTGATGAGTTGCCAGTGCCTCCGCTGTGCACAACTGTTGAAGGTGTACTACCTACAAACTATTCCATGTGACACGATAAATGACACTGAAGGAAGATTCTGGTCTAGGTTTATGTTCAGAGTTGACCAAATGTTCAAGTATTGAACTGTTAATTGACTTACATTCTCCCCTCGACAGCATAATGCTTCGAGATACATTTGGAAAGCATGCGCTTTATGCGGCCTATATAGTCTAAAGTCATGTGTATCGATTCAAAGTAATTGATTATCCAGACGACCTTATAGTGTAGGTAATGCAGTAAGGTAATAGCTTATTCACAAAATAGGAAGGTTTTTGAAGATACAGTTGAAGAGAAACTGACAACTTTGCTCAACAAAGTGAAGGCGGCCTTTCTCATCAATTTATGAAGAAACATAAAAAACCTATCGAGAAAACATATTCCATCGATCAGAAGACAACTCATGCATATTCTGTTACCATTGGAAGGTGATGTACTCAGTGAACAACGCAGACCAATTCAGGGAACTTTCAATGCTGATCAATGACAAATGAAGTCCCCCTACACCAACCATAGTGACATCCTGGTTGAAATATGAATTGAATAGATTGACCACTTCCTGTTCTGTTTAGCAGTTCAACTACTCCAGTGGAGTCAATTTCACTTACACTACTGACGAGCACCTTCCAACGTGATTAAGTGAAGGTGTGATCAAGACTACTAGTTGCTCGATATCAACACACTTGGTTGAAACAAAGCATGAAGTGGATATGAAATGAATGAATCATCATCATCAACTCGTCGTAATATACTCGACTGGGAATTCAGCAAACATCTGGAGTTATGTGTATAGCAGAATGAAGTGTTGCCATTTGAATTATTGTGTCCCGATTAGAGATTGACAAACTCCTTCACATCCTACTCTGAGTAATCTAGTTTTCTAATTCCATTCTGTAGATATCCTATCCACTCATCCTAATTATCTGAAATGCTTTGAACACATTCTCTAACATGAATAACATTCTGTTAGTCAAGTAAATATTTCTCAAATTATCCGTGTTGATTTATTTTATCCAATTCTCTGATAAACGCCTTCCTACAGTTTTGTTAACCTATCACCTTCACCTAATAGGAGTAGGAATACTGTAAAATCGTGTGGATAATGAAATAATTTGAGTTGAATAGGAGTGATGAAGGGCTGGATTGTTAACTGTCACATATGACTTCCTCGTCAATTGTGAAATATTAATAAGAGAATGATGTTGGAAATGTTAATATTGTTGATGCAAAATTCATCAGTGTATACAAAAGAAATGTAGAACTTGAAGTACACGAATTTATCGAAAATAGTAACTTACTTTTACTCAAATGACTTGTGAATATAAATGAAAATTTTTGATGGTAATTTCTTTTCTTAAAATTGTCAACTGTTAATCATGATCTTCTAAAACGTTGATATGTGATAATTACATGAATTTTCATTTCAAGATATTATTTGACTTATTTGAAACAGGGAATCTATTTTCTCATTAATGATGCTATTTTTTGTAGTAATGATGGATAGTGGCTTGAGCAGTGGAATCCAGAATACTAATTTCGTCATATTTGCAATTCACTAGGCAGTTGGATGTATCTGCTGCCTCTCAGTGATTGATGTTGTTCAGACAGGGATTCCAACTTGGGACCGATTGCTTCAATCGCGAGAGCGTTATTCACTATACCACGAAGTCACGATGATCACTTGTTGTAAGAGGTGTATGGTATTAGTATAATTGCTTGTAGCATACCTCGTCGTCGACTGGATTCATTTGATCGTTCTGTATTGGCATATGGGCTCCTGTGTGGATCCTTCAATATTACCTGCGTTCTAGTTTTAGTAATGATGGATAGTGGCTACAGCAGTGGAATGCAGCATGCACATTTAGTCCAATTTCGGACTCGTCAGCTGGATGTACCTGCTGCGTCCTACTGACTGTTGTTTTCATCTGTCTTCGGACTCGAGAGCGATCGCTTCAAACGACAGAGTGCTGTCCACTAGACTAATGAGCCGCCATCATTGCTATAGTTAAAACACAGGTAATATCGTTGCATAGACACAGGTGTGTGTATGTTAATTGAGACCGATCATTTCGGTCTGATTAATGGCGGCATTATACAAGCAGTTATGCAATGATTCTATTTTTGTCAATAAATTATTAGTCTTCGTTGATCTGAATTATTGTACGTTGCTGATAGTGATTCTTAATTTTAATAATTTGTAAATATTTCAAATGGAAAGTAGTGAAGTTAATCACTGATATTTTATAGGATTTAGATTATTTAGCTTCTTGAGGTAGTTCACTTTTGCATGAAGTGATTGATAAGGCTAACTTATTCACTTGATATCATTCTTCATACAATAATGTTGTTTATACTGCAAAAATTAAGAAGGCCATTAAGTGGAACAATGATTTTCAGTAGTGTAGTCACTCAGCATTATATCGGTACGACGCATTATGTAAATGTCAAAAGATTCCATACGGTAATCCACAAATATTGCGATTTTCTTAATTATAGCGATCATACGCTTAAAATTAGGATTATGTGCATACAAGGAAGCGGTAATTCAATTCTCATCATCAAGGCCATTCAATTTTTCATCCTTGATAAAATAACCTTTCAATAAGATTTCCATTTATCTGCAGATTTGTGGAGGTTTATTAACTGATTTCCGGTAAGCATAAGCTTACCAGTGGGAATGAAAGATAACCAGGCACTATTACGTACTCAAACTTCCATAACCTCATATTCAGTCTATGACAAACACATCGAAGAACGATTAAGGTATTTCAGTATCCCTGTATACTTTAAGATCGTATATGATGGTCACATGTTATAAATGTTTCATTCTTATTCAATAATCTACCTATGAATAAAAGCCTAATAATTTGTATCTTCGCATACTAATCAATGGAAGAAAGTGAATTCATGTGTATTGAAAAAGAGAACTCATTCAGGCTGTTGAGCACTACTCAACACTCTCATACTGTGATCAAATAGTTGTTCAGTCCTCTCACTTTTTCAATATTCCTCCAACTAATTTCATTTCATAATCAATATCAACTTCTACGAAAAAGAAATTCAACAAATTATCTCATTATATAATACACCTGTTACTTATAATTCATTAATCTGTCAATCGTCTTAAGTATTCCACTCTCTTTTTTCAACAAAAGTACCATACTTTGTTACCGTCCATATTGATTTTCTTGAAGTCTGTATTGGTCAAGATAAGTAACTGAACGGCTTACTATCACTCGTTTAGTTTATTATAATCTTTGTATTCTCTATTTTATCACACCGATTCCAAGTGACTGATACATTCTTGGTTTATATGTATGTATACCATAGTGAATATTTCATCAATCACCTCCAGATATCATCCATGATAGTCACTTAATCCATTGGTAAATAGAGAAGGTGGTAAAATAAAACAAGTTGAATTACAATATTGAAATATCTACAAAATTCAATGGTTTATGTATATCTACAATTGGCTTGACTACTTTAATGCTTTTCAATAAGGAATATCTTATAGATATTTACCTCTTCAAGCAAACTGATATTTACAAGTAAGTTCAAGTGGTTTTCCTTGAAAATTCAAAGCAGCACTATTCATTCTCAAAGGCATCAGAGATTTAGAGATTGTTATGCGGTATTCAATGGTCTTTTCGCACATTATACCAGTAACTTTATTTACTTGCATAAAGCATATTTCAAATATTCTTTCAATGTGATTTTTACACCTTCCAAGTTGAAAGTAACTGATGAGAAACCAGAGGAATAAAATAATATCAGGTAGTTCTACTCCTTCAGTTGTTCCTCCCATATTCAACTTTATGAAAAAAAGATACATATTTGAAAGATAATGCAGGGATTCATGTACACCAAGGTAAAGCTACACAACTGACAAGTTTACCATCTCCTACTGAAGTACTTCAAACGTTTGTTCAAGCTTCATAAAGAAACTACAATTACTTATTCACAGTTCTCTTCAAATATCTTTCAAACGAGAAACACATCAAACAAACAGTATAACTTTATATCTCGTAGATCAGTTAGTAAAACTTCGGGCTGGCAACCCGATGGTCACTGTTTCGAATCCCGTCGCGCTTCAATTTTTCATTCCACATCCAGCTATCACCGACTATCAACATTTTATATACTCTGTCGACTAACTGATTTTCACCAGTGTGGAGAAATACTTCGTCTCACTGCCTGTATTATCCAGTCGTATATTTGTAGATAGTATTTGTGAATAGACACAGAGAGTTGTATTGAGATGTCCAGACTTATCATGTCTGTGTGAGTAGTGGTGATGAGGTTAGATTTAACTGAAGAAAGTTGACATTGATGGTCATTTAAAAAGATGGAAATGATGTCAAATTGCAGAATATGGATCTTCACTACTAGAACAGATAAGAGTTATTCACAAAATATTTTAGAATACAGAGTATAGACTTTAGATTACATACAACTGGTACTTCAGTTGTACATTGATTATGAAGATACAAACCTGTAGAGTAATTCACCTAGGTCAAATAAATTACTTTGAAGTATACTTTTGGATCGGCTGAATTTTCTGATTCCATTATCTGTATACATATGCATGACGTTGCTGCTCGTTTACCTGTGGTTATCCAAACTGAGTAGTGAACTCGACACCACTTTCCTGGAAGGTCATTTTATAATGCACTATGCAGTTTGATCAGATTAACAGCAGTGTATCAAGTGAATGAAATAATATACCTGAGATATTTTGAGTTGAGGGAACACTTCAACAATACTAAACGTATACCAGATGAATAGACACCTTCTCTGACATGCTTTGATAAATGGCTATATGACAAGAACAAGGCATGATGTATCAACTCAGAAGAAATATTTCCTTTCTTCAACATCTCCATCATATCCAGCTGTACAACAGTCCTCGTTATACTCCGTAAAAAAATTACAGATAATTGCCCTGAACAGAGACTTGCTCAAACAATATGCAAAATATACAATCAGTGTAGGTGGTCATGTGGTATTTATTCAAGTGGAAGAGATAGGAAATGGGCCAATATGAATAAGGAACGAATTGATAAAAGATGGTGAGATAAGAGATATGTGTTTTCATACAATTGCACAACGGTGATAATTGAACTCAAACATACAAAATAGGTGAATGAATAAGGAATGAATTGATATAAAATAGTGAGATATGGGTGAAATGTTGTCAGTGAAGTGAAGAATATGTGATAATAATAATAATAATAATAATAAGAGAGAAGCATAGTAAATTGGAGTGATGTAAGATTGACAAAATTAGCGTAGAATGGATTGTTAAGTCCATGTTGGAGAAAGTGTTTTCATGGGACGTTTCTGAATGCAAAGTTTCAGTTTTTGTTCATGTATAGGTAATGCTTCAGCTTTGCATGAATCGTGGTAACGTAAATATCTCGAGCAGTTCAGTCTTACTTAGTAAATTGTTTGAAAGGATCAATCTTGAGGTGCTGAATGACCTAATTCAACAAGGTGTTCACATATGCATGAAGTCGTTCTCCTTTACTAGCCTCTGGTAAACCAAACTGAGTAACGTTCACCTTCATGTTTTTGGAGGGACCACTTACAACATCCAATATAATCATCTGCACACGAGCGTGTGAACTTGTAGGTACACATAGATATGGACATAAGTGGAAGCCTATCCTTCACGTGTTAACGAATCAGACGGTGAGTGGAGAATATCAATCTCAATCTAGCAGCATAGAAGCTACTATTGATACACCTTGACAGAGGATTTTTCAGCACTTTGGCTGTTGTGTCTCCTTTGAATTCTAGATTCATGGTTAAAATTTTCTTAGGGACTGTAATGGGATGGAGAGTGGTTTGTTTCTTCAGATTCTTGTCGATAAATCTTTAAGGGTATCCATTATTAGATAGTATTATCCTAAGAGTTTCGATTTCAGCATCCATCGTATTTTCTGAAGATATCCCATAGATTCTGGTAGTGTAGAAACGACAGCTAAAATATTTAGTGAATGTTACTATAACTATAACTGTACAGCCTCCACTTACGATGTAATAACTACGCTTGTACAGCCTGATCGCTTATATAATAGTGAATAAGTGAATACGGACTAAAGTTATTTTTCCCTTACTTAATTGCTTTTAATTTATAATAAATGATGTAAACCGATTGACCAGAAACACTACTCTACCTAGTTTTCTTGCTTCTTAACTTTCATCAACAAAGCATATCTACAAATATATGGAAACTAGTATTGTCTGAATAATTTGAAACTGCATTCCCACCTTTGTAATAGTTAACATACAGGGAAATAATATTTAGACACAATGTTATACATAACTCTTCATTATGTTTATATATGACTACAATTTATAGATTTAAAGCAGTTTAATTATACCAGTGGGATAGTTTCAATCATGACCAAAGGAGGATTATTGCAAACACCTGGAATTGTATTAACCTTCTTTATTTATTCTTTTTAACTGTATGAGAATTATTCAACTTTTGTTGAAAATTGTATATAATAATGGAAGCTATACAATCGAAAAATAATTTGAACATATCAAAACACATTTTTATAAAGTTATAAAATCTTTCGGACAATAAGAAGGGTTTAAGTCTGAAGACTCGATGCATATAGGAGTAATAATAATAATAATAATAATAATAATAATAATAATAATAATAATAATAATAATAATAATACAAATAATATATCAAGAGAAGGAAAAACAAAACTTCATTTCATTGCATTCCACATGATTCATTCCGAGCAAGAGTAACTTGCTGGAAAAGTTTACGGTGTTACTTCGCTTCAACGTCCTAATCACGTCGAAAAATATTGGTTGAATTTTAACATCTTGTTTAATCCTCTTACAAAATACTTCACTCATCTACTATTTTTAAAATATTCACCATCCATTCCGAGTTATATACATTCCACGAACCAATCCATGTATAACATAAACCTTTCTCTTATCATTCCTACTTCAACCAATATCAAAATCTCATTTATTGTCATCACAATTATTATGTAGTATATATTCGAAGAACCTCGCCTCGTTAACTAGTTCACCAGTTAATAGCCGGTCCTAAACCACGACAAAGAGGGAAGATTGGGAGTAGGGCTAGCAACCCTAACCCGGAAAACCAATCCAACCGCTAAAAAAACTTCAAGGCACAAAATAAATATAATAAAAATAAACAATAAACTTATTCCCCACTGGAATCGGACAGGCGAAATGACGTCGGTTGGTGAAAGGCTTCAGGAAGCCAATTGCCTGATGTATCTTCTCTGCTCTCGATGAAAGTGTAAGTAAACGTGGGGAAATGGAATGTCCACACCATGTTTGAACCTAGTTGGCAAGGCTGCCCAGATTGCAAAAGAGATGAGAAGGTATAGCACAAAGTGTTAGGATTTTGCGAAAGCAGATGGAATGAGAGTGGACTCACCAAACTGTCAACTAGAGAGGAGTCAATAATCTACTCCGATATTGTCACCCAAATGACAACCACGAGCACACTGACTTTTCCAATGCCTATCATGTTCTCCACAACAGCACCAAAGGCTCTCATGCAGTGCGAACCAATCTCCTCCTCCAGGATTAGGATCATGACAGCAAGATGCTTTCAACACAAAAGGAAGGAAAGTCAAAATCATTCAACGCTACGCACCCACAAATAATGCAGAGCAAGAGAAATAGGAGGAATTCTACAGACAACTGCAATCAACACTGGACAAGACCTCAGTTGACGACATCAAAATTCTAATGGGTGGGGTAAATGACTGCCAAACTGGGAGCGGACAACACAGGAAGAGAACTAACCATGGGTCGAGAAGCACTAGGTGAGGTGATGAATGAGAATGGAGAACTGTTTGCAGACGTGTGCGCATTCAACGATTTAGTGATTGGAGGTGAGGCAGTGTGTTCAAGCACAAGGATATCCACAAGTCAGCAAAATGGATGTCACCAGATAGACTCACTAAAAATCAGATCGACTTTATCTCTATCTCATGAAAGTGGAGACGCAGCCAGTCTACTGAACACAAGGTGAAGAAGAGGAGCAGATGTAGGTTAAGACCACTCACTGTCTAGTGCAAGGAACCTTCAAAATCAAGTTGAAAGCCTTCAAGGAAGCTGGTGATAGACCACAGTTCAAGTCCAACATGCAGAACAGAAATTGAACTATGAAACTAAAAAGGAAATCTTCACGTCAGCCATCAAGACAAAATGGGAGATATTGAGCAACATCCCTGAAGAAACCAGTGTGGATGAACACTGGAAGTCTTTGAAAGCTATGTGGAAAGAAATCTGCCTAACCGAACTAGGAAGGAAGAGGAAATAAGACAAGGAATGGATCTCGACGGATACATGGAAGCTGATAGAGAAGGGAGAGGAGGATGGTGAAACAGAAGATAAACCAGTGCAAGGACGCTCAATGACATGAGGAACTGAGTACAATGTATAAAACACTTCACGGGACAAAGAAGTGAAGAAGAGTGTACGGAAAGACAAAAGACACTTGAACGACACACTTGCAAGTGAAGCAGAACGGGCTGAGGGCTGAGGGTGCTTCAGGAGGAATTCCATCTTGTCCTGCTGCTTTCCCACATTTCAGTAGCTTCATGGCGCTCAGGACTTCGACTTTCGTCGGAGGATTTATGTTCACTTGTAGTTCTGTGACTGGGCTGGAGATGGTGGTCGATTCAAGAGCTTCTCGAAGTGGTCAACCCATCATTAATTTCTTTGCTTCTCTTATTTGGTAATTAGATTTCTTTCATCATCTTTCATTGGTTTCATGTGTGTTGATCTCTTCCCTTCCAGATAGTAGTAACCTGGTTATTTGATACAATGTTGTCAGGTCTCCGTCCCTCCTACTAGCCCTCAGCCCGTTCTGCTTCACTTGCAAGTGTGTCGTTCAAGTGTCTTTTGTCTTTCCGTACACTCTTCTTCACTTCTTTGTCCCGTGAAGTGTTTTATACATTGTACTCAGTTCCTCATGTCATTGAGCGTCCTTGCACTGGTTTATCTTCTGTTTCACCATCCTCCTCTCCCTTCTCTATCAGCTTCCATGTATCCGTCGAGATCCATTCCTTGTCTTATTTCCTCTTCCTTCCTAGTTCGGTTAGGCAGATTTCTTTCCACATAGCTTTCAAAGACTTCCAGTGTTCATCCACACTGGTTTCTTCAGGGATGTTGCTCAATATCTCCCATTTTGTCTTGATGGCTGACGTGAAGATTTCCTTTTTAGTTTCATAGTTCAATTTCTGTTCTGCATGTTGGACTTGAACTGTGGTCTATCACCAGCTTCCTTGAAGGCTTTCAACTTGATTTTGAAGGTTCCTTGCACTAGACAGTGAGTGGTCTTAACCTACATCTGCTCCTCTTCTTCACCTTGTGTTCAGTAGACTGGCTGCGTCTCCACTTTCATGAGATAGAGATAAAGTCGATCTGATTTTTAGTGAGTCTATCTGGTGACATCCATTTTGCTGACTTGTGGATATCCTTGTGCTTGAACACACTGCCTCACCTCCAATCACTAAATCGTTGAATGCGCACACGTCTGCAAACAGTTCTCCATTCTCATTCATCACCTCACCTAGTGCTTCTCGACCCATGGTTAGTTCTCTTCCTGTGTTGTCCGCTCCCAGTTTGGCAGTCATTTACCCCACCCATTAGAATTTTGATGTCGTCAACTGAGGTCTTGTCCAGTGTTGATTGCAGTTGTCTGTAGAATTCCTCCTATTTCTCTTGCTCTGCATTATTTGTGGGTGCGTAGCGTTGAATGATTTTGACTTTCCTTCCTTTTGTGTTGAAAGCATCTTGCTGTCATGATCCTAATCCTGGAGGAGGAGATTGGTTCGCACTGCATGAGAGCCTTTGGTGCTGTTGTGGAGAACATGATAGGCATTGGAAAAGTCAGTGTGCTCGTGGTTGTCATTTGGGTGACAATATCGGAGTAGATTATTGACTCCTCTCTAGTTGACAGTTTGGTGAGTCCACTCTCATTCCATCTGCTTTCGCAAAATCCTAACACTTTGTGCTATACCTTCTCATCTCTTTTGCAATCTGGGCAGCCTTGCCAACTAGGTTCAAACATGGTGTGGACATTCCATTTCCCCACGTTTACTTACACTTTCATCGAGAGCAGAGAAGATACATCAGGCAATTGGCTTCCTGAAGCCTTTCACCAACCGACGTCATTTCGCCTGTCCGATTCCAGTGGGGAATAAGTTTATTGTTTATTTTTATTATATTTATTTTGTGCCTTGAAGTTTTTTTAGCGGTTGGATTGGTTTTCCGGGTTAGGGTTGCTAGCCCTACTCCCAATCTTCCCTCTTTGTCGTGGTTTAGGACCGGCTATTAACTGGTGAACTAGTTAACGAGGCGAGGTTCTTCGAATATATACTACATAATAATTGTGATGACAATAAATGAGATTTTGATATTGGTTGAAGTAGGAATGATAAGAGAAAGGTTTATGTTATACATGGATTGGTTCGTGGAATGTATATAACTCGGAATGGATGGTGAATATTTTAAAAATAGTAGATGAGTGAAGTATTTTGTAAGAGGATTAAACAAGATGTTAAAATTCAACCAATATTTTTCGACGTGATTAGGACGTTGAAGCGAAGTAACACCGTAAACTTTTCCAGCAAGTTACTCTTGCTCGGAATGAATCATGTGGAATGCAATGAAATGAAGTTTTGTTTTTCCTTCTCTTGATATATTATTTGTATTATTATTATTATTATTATTATTATTATTATTATTATTATTATTATTATTATTACTCCTATATGCATCGAGTCTTCAGACTTAAACCCTTCTTATTGTCCGAAAGATTTTATAACTTTATAAAAATGTGTTTTGATATGTTCAAATTATTTTTCGATTGTATAGCTTCCATTATTATATACAATTTTCAACAAAAGTTGAATAATTCTCATACAGTTAAAAAGAATAAATAAAGAAGGTTAATACAATTCCAGGTGTTTGCAATAATCCTCCTTTGGTCATGATTGAAACTATCCCACTGGTATAATTAAACTGCTTTAAATCTATAAATTGTAGTCATATATAAACATAATGAAGAGTTATGTATAACATTGTGTCTAAATATTATTTCCCTGTATGTTAACTATTACAAAGGTGGGAATGCAGTTTCAAATTATTCAGACAATACTAGTTTCCATATATTTGTAGATATGCTTTGTTGATGAAAGTTAAGAAGCAAGAAAACTAGGTAGAGTAGTGTTTCTGGTCAATCGGTTTACATCATTTATTATAAATTAAAAGCAATTAAGTAAGGGAAAAATAACTTTAGTCCGTATTCACTTATTCACTATTATATAAGCGATCAGGCTGTACAAGCGTAGTTATTACATCGTAAGTGGAGGCTGTACAGTTATAGTTATAGTAACATTCACTAAATATTTTAGCTGTCGTTTCTACACTACCAGAATCTATGGGATATCTTCAGAAAATACGATGGATGCTGAAATCGAAACTCTTAGGATAATACTATCTAATAATGGATACCCTTAAAGATTTATCGACAAGAATCTGAAGAAACAAACCACTCTCCATCCCATTACAGTCCCTAAGAAAATTTTAACCATGAATCTAGAATTCAAAGGAGACACAACAGCCAAAGTGCTGAAAAATCCTCTGTCAAGGTGTATCAATAGTAGCTTCTATGCTGCTAGATTGAGATTGATATTCTCCACTCACCGTCTGATTCGTTAACACGTGAAGGATAGGCTTCCACTTATGTCCATATCTATGTGTACCTACAAGTTCACACGCTCGTGTGCAGATGATTATATTGGATGTTGTAAGTGGTCCCTCCAAAAACATGAAGGTGAACGTTACTCAGTTTGGTTTACCAGAGGCTAGTAAAGGAGAACGACTTCATGCATATGTGAACACCTTGTTGAATTAGGTCATTCAGCACCTCAAGATTGATCCTTTCAAACAATTTACTAAGTAAGACTGAACTGCTCGAGATATTTACGTTACCACGATTCATGCAAAGCTGAAGCATTACCTATACATGAACAAAAACTGAAACTTTGCATTCAGAAACGTCCCATGAAAACACTTTCTCCAACATGGACTTAACAATCCATTCTACGCTAATTTTGTCAATCTTACATCACTCCAATTTACTATGCTTCTCTCTTATTATTATTATTATTATTATTATTATCACATATTCTTCACTTCACTGACAACATTTCACCCATATCTCACTATTTTGATATCAATTCATTCCTTATTCATTCACCTATTTTGTATGTTTGAGTTCAATTATCACCGTTGTGCAATTGTATGAAAACACATATCTCTTATCTCACCATCTTTTATCAATTCGTTCCTTATTCATATTGGCCCATTTCCTATCTCTTCCACTTGAATAAATACCACATGACCACCTACACTGATTGTATATTTTGCATATTGTTTGAGCAAGTCTCTGTTCAGGGCAATTATCTGTAATTTTTTTACGGAGTATAACGAGGACTGTTGTACAGCTGGATATGATGGAGTTGTTGAAGAAAAAAAATATTTCTTCTGAGTTGATACATCATGCCTTGTTCTTGTCATATAGCCATTTATCAAAGCATGTCAGAGAAGGTGTCTATTCATCTGGTATACGTTTAGTATTGTTGAAGTGTTCCCTCAACTCAAAATATCTCAGGTATATTATTTCATTCACTTGATACACTGCTGTTAATCTGATCAAACTGCATAGTGCATTATAAAATGACCTTCCAGGAAAGTGGTGTCGAGTTCACTACTCAGTTTGGATAACCACAGGTAAACGAGCAGCAACGTCATGCATATGTATACAGATAATGGAATCAGAAAATTCAGCCGATCCAAAAGTATACTTCAAAGTAATTTATTTGACCTAGGTGAATTACTCTACAGGTTTGTATCTTCATAATCAATGTACAACTGAAGTACCAGTTGTATGTAATCTAAAGTCTATACTCTGTATTCTAAAATATTTTGTGAATAACTCTTATCTGTTCTAGTAGTGAAGATCCATATTCTGCAATTTGACATCATTTCCATCTTTTTAAATGACCATCAATGTCAACTTTCTTCAGTTAAATCTAACCTCATCACCACTACTCACACAGACATGATAAGTCTGGACATCTCAATACAACTCTCTGTGTCTATTCACAAATACTATCTACAAATATACGACTGGATAATACAGGCAGTGAGACGAAGTATTTCTCCACACTGGTGAAAATCAGTTAGTCGACAGAGTATATAAAATGTTGATAGTCGGTGATAGCTGGATGTGGAATGAAAAATTGAAGCGCGACGGGATTCGAAACAGTGACCATCGGGTTGCCAGCCCGAAGTTTTACTAACTGATCTACGAGATATAAAGTTATACTGTTTGTTTGATGTGTTTCTCGTTTGAAAGATATTTGAAGAGAACTGTGAATAAGTAATTGTAGTTTCTTTATGAAGCTTGAACAAACGTTTGAAGTACTTCAGTAGGAGATGGTAAACTTGTCAGTTGTGTAGCTTTACCTTGGTGTACATGAATCCCTGCATTATCTTTCAAATATGTATCTTTTTTTCATAAAGTTGAATATGGGAGGAACAACTGAAGGAGTAGAACTACCTGATATTATTTTATTCCTCTGGTTTCTCATCAGTTACTTTCAACTTGGAAGGTGTAAAAATCACATTGAAAGAATATTTGAAATATGCTTTATGCAAGTAAATAAAGTTACTGGTATAATGTGCGAAAAGACCATTGAATACCGCATAACAATCTCTAAATCTCTGATGCCTTTGAGAATGAATAGTGCTGCTTTGAATTTTCAAGGAAAACCACTTGAACTTACTTGTAAATATCAGTTTGCTTGAAGAGGTAAATATCTATAAGATATTCCTTATTGAAAAGCATTAAAGTAGTCAAGCCAATTGTAGATATACATAAACCATTGAATTTTGTAGATATTTCAATATTGTAATTCAACTTGTTTTATTTTACCACCTTCTCTATTTACCAATGGATTAAGTGACTATCATGGATGATATCTGGAGGTGATTGATGAAATATTCACTATGGTATACATACATATAAACCAAGAATGTATCAGTCACTTGGAATCGGTGTGATAAAATAGAGAATACAAAGATTATAATAAACTAAACGAGTGATAGTAAGCCGTTCAGTTACTTATCTTGACCAATACAGACTTCAAGAAAATCAATATGGACGGTAACAAAGTATGGTACTTTTGTTGAAAAAAGAGAGTGGAATACTTAAGACGATTGACAGATTAATGAATTATAAGTAACAGGTGTATTATATAATGAGATAATTTGTTGAATTTCTTTTTCGTAGAAGTTGATATTGATTATGAAATGAAATTAGTTGGAGGAATATTGAAAAAGTGAGAGGACTGAACAACTATTTGATCACAGTATGAGAGTGTTGAGTAGTGCTCAACAGCCTGAATGAGTTCTCTTTTTCAATACACATGAATTCACTTTCTTCCATTGATTAGTATGCGAAGATACAAATTATTAGGCTTTTATTCATAGGTAGATTATTGAATAAGAATGAAACATTTATAACATGTGACCATCATATACGATCTTAAAGTATACAGGGACACTGAAATACCTTTATCGTTCTATAAATATCGAATATTGAAAGTAGTGTGATTACATATTGGTATGATTATTAGTAATGATAATGTATGCTGTAAACGTCATGAAGTGAATAATACTACGTATTCATGATTCCCATTGTGACATCAAATACAAGATATTTAGCGAAGAGGATGACTCTTTTCAACGAATTTATTCTCAAGCTGTACATTCGTATGTATATGGTATTTAAAAAGCTGTAATCCGTGAAATAATGAGGGTTGAAGCAATAATTGTGTTGATGGTGATAATTATAACGTTGATAGTTGTCGAGGTAAAGGTTGAATGGTAACAAAAAGGGGTTACGTAAGACTTTCAAATCGTTTATATAATGCATATAGATTTAAAAAGGGGTGAGAAGGTGATTGTGGTAATAAACAATGAAAGAATTACGTAATATAAATGATACAAGTTAATTGGAGTAATTTGGAAATGTTTTGTTAAAAGTTACGATAATTAGGAAGATCGAATGAAATAATACCCGAAACAAATAAATACAAAAAACAGAATGATAATGACGATATAAGCGTACTAAGATTAATCTGACAAAAAAAGGGGGGAGGGGGTGAAAAACGAAAAAAGGACGAAGACCACAGAGACTAAAATAAATTAAAGCCGGGGTAGAGACAACAACTGTACGTACTTCTTTTCCACACAAGGATCAGGCTTCAGTTCATGGATAGCCAAGGCCTCTGCTATTTTTAAAAACTGAACACGGAGGAAAAGTGAAGTGTTAGGGTGAATTCGATAGACAACCTTGAGATCCTTGTTTGGGTCGGTTGAATGATTGGAATCGATTAAATACTCAAGGATAGAACTTCTGATTCATTTTCTTTGACCCTTATAAAGCCAGACCAGAATAATACTATATCCCTGTGTGTTATAAATCAAATAAACAAATCTAATATTGCATTAAATTCTACTATAGTGCTCAAGTTTTACACCCATATTAGAAAATCTCTGTCGTTACTTAAAGCTTCTTCTTTACGATTGCATGAATGTGAACGTATTCCTTTCAACCTCAAGTGAAATGTCAGGTGAAAACAAGTGTAGGCCGAAAAAAAGTCCCTACAATAACTGTGAGCGGTAGTAAGTATTAAAGTCTTAGGGAATGGAAAGGTAGCATTGGCAGGCCACACACTAAGTCGTAAATAGTACGAAATAGGCGTCTAGGATTCCACGGTTAGCCACTATCCATCATTACTATATAAAACATTAGGTATTTGTTGAAATTATTCAAGTAAATATTGATGAAAAAGCTATTGGTTAATGAAACCATGGAAGGAAAAAGTAGTTTGATATTCGTTTGCTTTGAAGATGACTGAAATACTGACTGGAACATTTTGAGAAAGAGATCAGCTGACTTATAGTGGCTTGATGGCTATGCATTCGGACCCTGAATGTAATATGGACGTACCGTCCACAACCTACGTAAATGTTGAGAAAACTGTTGTTTACTTGAGAGAAATAAGAGAAGGAAGTTTAAATGGACTAGTACCAGCAGTATTCAGGGATGATGGATGAAGGTTATTGAGAAGATTTACTGATGTGTTAGCTAGCGTATAGCAATCACATATCATCCCCTTACTGATTATCCTAGTCTTCTAAGAAGGGAGTGGAATCATCCTGTAGTAGGAATTTATCTGAAGAAAATTAATTCCAAGTAAAGGCTAGAGACAGCAAGCATGGAAAAACCAAGCAGTTTTCACACCTTCCGCAAGTTTGTTGACCAGGTCTTAATTTTCGTTCATATGATGAAATCCTGATAAACTTATTGATACCCAACACTTATTGTATTTCCTAACTCTAGGATGGTATTTAGCATCATCTTTCGACAGATTTTATAGCACTACCTCGTACTGAACATTCTACGTTTGTGTTATGGTCTGGAAGACTACTGGTATATGTATTCCGAAACGAATATAATACGTGAGCTCAGCCGACAGCTAACCTGGTACACAAGAGTCACTGACTGCAACCCCAGGACGAATAGAGAGAACACCGAAGCTGGCAGACGGGAGAGTGTATTACTCCCAGAATATAATAATGAATCAATCCAAAACACGTGAATAAGTATACATATGAAAAATGACCTTGTCCTCAATTTGAGACATTTGCATAGTAAGAGTAAAGATTAACCAATTAGCTATTTACAATACAATGGGGGCAGAAAACAGACTATTAGTCATACAGTAAAAATGGTGTGTGAATGACACGTTAAAATGATCAGATCAATAACAATGTTTTATACAAGACTGGGATATCACAACAGTTTGAACAAGTATTATCATCTTTGAGTTTATGGTACACCATGATATGTGTTGTTTATGCCAAGTGCTTGTCTTCAAGACCATCCAACCCCTCAGTTTTGTTTAATCTTGTCATGGGTACACTTACAGGTGCCTCCCTGTTCTCATCTTGCTTTAGATAAATTGTCTCTTTTGGGGAAGATACTTTCGATAGCCACGTATATAAACATGAAATCAAGTTGGTTGAAGTCACTGACGAGATTCATAGTCATATGAACACTTAAAGTTAAGAATGTTTGAGGTGCATTTCTCACTACTCACTTGCCAACTGATGCCTTGGGATAATAAGTAGTGCGTTGACCATCACCCTTATTTAGGTAGCTAGATCCGTCTTGGTGAGTCAGTGACTGAGATGATTGATTTAAGTAGGACTATTGAAAACTGCATTGATCTTTGTCTATTTTTATACCATCTGTGAAACAAACTTGTTTTCTAATTGGTTAATGGGAATCACCTGTCATGGAATTCCGTTATTACTTAGGTAGAATAACCATGTCATTTGATGTTGTAAAGGTTTATTGACTGAATTGGCTATAGTACACTTAGCTACAGTCTACCTTCTAGTAATATGCAGTAAGATTAGACGGTTAAACAGTTAAAAACGGTCAAAATGAAGCATATCCATTGTTTATGAAGTCTCTGACTATGGGTCTAAGGTTTCAAAAGGAATGTAAACTTACAGGTTAAGATTCATATGACAACTGAAGTCAACAGTTTGAGAGTCTAAATGGTATGCCTGGAGATCGATAATCTATGATCTTCATCCTGGTCACATTTCATTATTTACTTGATTCCTTCTTTTCCTCTAATTATTTATAACTTCCTGCGATTTCTCATGGTATTGTCTAAATTTCTCTGTTTTTTTCGTTTTCGTACCTTTTATACTGATATAATATTTATATCAGGTGTGGTAAATTAGTCATGCAACAATATCGTATCCTCTGTTGTTATTCAATGAATAACTTAAATAGGCTTGACATTCAACTTTGTTTATCACACCATCATTATTCTCTATTCAGAAATGATTGCGTGTATTACAAATAAATGAGAAACAATTTAGTTAAATTTTACTGGTTTATTTTTATTCATTAATTATTAACTCATTAGTTTTTCTCAAGTTTTACATTATTCATGTGTGAAAAATAGGCTATCACTCACCTATAATGGACTGTATGCCTACTTGCAATTAGGATACTTAAGACTTTTTATGGCTTAAAAACAGGGTGTTGACTGAATTAACTACTGAATAGTATGAAAAATAGACCATTAGACAAGAACGTTTAAGCTCACTGGTGGCTAGTAATGGAATCAAAGATGTGGGTTTCGTCCTAATTGGGACTCTTCAGCCAGATATGCCTCCATCCCAATGACAGATGTTGTTCCCCCTAAGACTCAAGCCCGGTACCTACCGATTCAAGTAACACCTAGCCAGTGAAGAATAGGATCCACAACGTGTACAACATGGGTCACTATGTGAGTTAGTGTCCTCATATGCTAATTACTGTCATTAGTATAATTGTTTTTATATGATACTGTCATTGCTTGAACCGAATTGATCGGTCTCTATTGGCATATGAGCTCCTGTGAGGATGCCCCGATATTGCACGCCTTCTAATCATGTTATTGATGGATCATGGCTACCAGTGGAATCCAGGATGCACATTTCGTTGTATTTAGGACTCAGTGGTCGGCTGGATGTACCTGATTCTCATATGCCAATAGAGACCGATCAATTCGGTCCAATCCACCACTGGATAATACAAGCAATACCCATTACACAAGGAGTGGCTGTGGTGGTTCGGTGGTGTAGTAGATAACGCGCTGGCATTTGAAGCGATGACTTCGCAGTCTGAATCTTATTGGGAACAACATCACTCACTAGGAAGTAGCAGGTACATCCAGCTGACCAGTGTGTCCGAAATAGGACGAAATGTACATCCTGGATTCCACTGCTAGCCACGATCCATCATTAACATAAATTATTATAATTTTTTGTACATAGTAAAACTATCAGACAAAAAATTCTTGAACTTATCTAAATTTCAATCATATTTCAATGGATCTATTTATGTGATGTTAGTAAGACATATTCAAAGGAGTTACATGGAAAGTAATAATAAAAATCCTGGAAGTAAGTAAACATGTAGATAATGACAATGATTAAAGTTATTTTAGCGTTTTTTTTCACTACAACACTGTGATTCATTCAAGAAGTGAGTGAATATGTATGAACACTATGACTACAAATTTTGAGAATTCATACATTTTTGAGTTTCAAGTAAATCCTCACAACTTAGAGACAAGAACGTAAACCAGAAAAAATTATTATTACTATTATTTGTCGTTTGGGTTCCGAGTGGAACATAGGGATTCAGTAGCACGTCTCCAATGTGCTCTGTTCTCTGAAATCTTTTGAACGTGGCTCCACGACAGCCCACAAGCTCTCACTTCCACCTCGCACGATCTCCTCCATGTCACCCTCACCTTGGATGCCCAACTCGTCGCTTCCCATCTGGGTTCCACTCGAGCAACTGGCCTGACGCGTGATGTCCTCAGTCGGCCTTCTCAGTGTATGTCCAATCCATCTCCACTTCCTTAACCTTCCTTAACTGCGCCTGGTTAACTAGTTCACTAGTTACTAGCCGGTCCTAAGCCCGGGTAAAGAGGGGAGGTTGGGCATAGGGCTAGCAGTCTACCCCGTAAAACAAATCTAACCGCTAAAGAAACTTCAAAGCACAAACAAAATATAAAAAACCAGAAAAAGAATTTTTTAAAAATAGATAAGTCGATTAGAATATAATGAATATCTGGGCGGTATAGAGGCATCCGCATAGGAGTTCATCTATCAACAGTGATTGAGTAATTTCACCCAGTATAGCAATGGAAAGTTAAAAGATTCAGTTGAAAGGAAAAACAATATCTTCTCATTGCAAAAAAGAATAATTTAATCATTTTACTGAACAGTATGCATGAGAGCAGTCAGCTAAATTGAACATTGGAACACGGAGCAAGTGAGAAAAATTTCCATTGGAATGAGAAGTCCTGACTACGCAGCCTATGTGAATGAGATCAAGAGATAGTAACGCATCACGATTTCATATGGTAGTTGGATGAAACCCCTTGTTGATTGGAGTGAAATAAGAATCTGATGAGTAGTCGGACCTCACAACTCATTTGGTAGAGCATCGAGGCAGAAACCTGATTGTCGGTGATTTGAATTCGGCCATGGTATAAATTTTCATTTCACGCTCAATCATCATCCAGTATAAACACCTATATTATTATTTTTATGATTTGTCTTTTGAGTTCCTAGTGGAACATGGAGATTCAACATGCCCCATCATTTCACTCTACTCTCTCCAGTCATTCCAGCCTGACTCCACCACTGCTCACAAGCTTTCATTTCTTCCTCACACCATCTCCTCCATATCACCCTCGGCTCACAAGCGCAAATTGTCGTTTCCCATTTGGGTTCCACTTGAGAGTATGACGCATGATATCCCCAATCGGTCTTCACAATGTATGTCTAATCCAATCCATCTCTATTTTTCTCTTTTGCAAATTTGTTGGGCGACAGGTTTTTGGTCAGTTGGTTCGTTGCCAGACACAGTGAATTCCTCCTTGCTTATTATTATTATCATGACCGTCTATCTGATCTTCAGTATCGAGTGAGTGTAGGCGTATGTGGCAGGTGGGTCTTGATGCATGTCTGTAGTTTGTTGGAAATGCTTTTCGTAAGGCGCCAACTCTCTCAACCATCACACAGAATCACTGGCTCACTTGACTTGACTGAATTAGTGTTGAAAATGCGAATGTTGTTCACGCTTTATGTTGAGTGCAGTGCAGTAGATCTCTACGCTGATCATTTCAAATTAGTGCAGAAATGCCTGTCTTGCTATCCTTCCTATTTTGGCTGGCTTTAGCATCTTCATCTGTGCCTCCTGTAGTTGAAACGATGCTGCCTAGGTAGGTAGGTAGGTGTGGAGTGGTAGGTAGGTAGGTAGATAGGTAGGTGAAAGAGGTAACTTAGCTTAGATTTTTCCCGTTCATGGTGATTGGTGCTTGTTGTTGTTGTGATGGTGGTTGTTGGTTGAGTGTCTTTATCATCTCTGTCATAAACGCCTATATGTTGGATATTAATTATAGCTTATTCTTAGCAGCTTTGGTTTCAACACAGGCTACAACACTTCATATCACTTGTGGAGTTGTGATTATCAGTAAACTTTAATCAATTTAAAAATGTAAAATACACTAATTATAATACGTCGATATCGATAACTCAATCTGACTTCATTTTCAGCGGGTTCAACTCAGTCATACTCCGATATATGTATGTAATTTGATAATCTGACCTTAATTAGCTGTATAGTTAACCTTAGTGCTTAACAATTTTATATCTTATATTGTAGAGTAGTAGTAATCTTCAGCTTCAAATTTGAATATCGGTACCTAAAGACCGAATAATTTACTGAAAGACGAAAGCTAGGTCCTGCAACGGTTAAAAAGTTGTTTCTGTCTTCCGGAAACTAAACAATTGGGTTCCTATCAGTTCAGTAGGTTCGATTGCACTCATTTTTGAACCGAATATAGTCAGTAGACTTCGTGAAGTTCAACAATCTTGTGTATGAACAGATTAATTACTGTCGATAATGGATGACTGGTAGTTTTACTATTCTATAAATCTCTATTATTATTCACTTACTATTATTTTGAGTAATTTCGCAAATCTATTGAAAGGCATTTTTGTCAAGCCAATTATTATGATGAATGAATTTGATCTCAGCTTGAAAATGTGTGTAGAACAAGGGAAAATCATTGAGTACTGTTGAGTAGTTCCTTCAAAGTTTTGAATTCACCAACAGTCTAGAAGTAAGCAGAAATAGTTATGCAGTTCTCCAAGGTTTTCATTACTTCTCCAACTGATGTTATTCACCGGTGAAAATCATCGTGAAATCAATCAATCCCTAAAAATCATGACACAAAACATTACAATCTAAGATACATTTTGCAAGTTTTGTTAAAATTTCAATTGAATTTTTTCTGTCTGGAGCCAAGTGAATTAAAGGAATATATATAAATATTAATGATTGATAGTGGTTAGCAGTGGAATCCGGGATGCACGTTTCCTTCTATTGTGACTTGTCAGCTGGATGTACCAAACTCTCACTTAGCGATGTCTTCCTCGTCCCAGGACTCGAGCTCGGGAGCGATCTCAAGAACATCAGTTAAACAATCGACTATATATATATATATATATATATATATATATATATATATATATATATATATATATATATATATATATATATATATATAGCCTCGTTGGTTCGTTGCCAGACTTCCTCCCTGCTTATTCTTATTATTCTTGCCATCTATCTGATCTTCAGTATCGAGTGAGTGTAGGCGTGTGTGGCAGCTATTGATGAATATATGTAGTTTGTTGGAAGTGGTTCGTGTGACACGCCGCATTTCTGAATCATCACATAGAAGCACTGATTTGACATTAGTATTGAAGATCCGAATCTTGTTCTTTGTGCTGAATGCAGTAGATCAAGATAGTAGATGCAATTGAATTCACTTATAAATTAGAAAGTGAAGAAGGAGAATTAGCACCTATGTTGGATAGTGAAATCAAGAAGACAGAAGATGGAAGAAGGAAAACTCGTCGAATATCTGCATTAAGCGAAACATAAGCACATTAATGTCTCATTTGAAATATTTTCTACCGGAAGCTTTAGTTTAAGGAGTTACAAGGATGTATAATACCAGTTTATCAGCCTTCATAATTCTACGTCTAAAACAGATATCTCGATAGCGTAATGAAAAAATGAAGTTTATGCGAACAATGTTATGTATTTGTGCAATACACATTTCCAACAGTCTGATCACATATTTACTCTCGTCAAGTCAATATATATTAAACCGAGGACTGGGGTGGGGGGGGTGGGGTTAAATACAACAATTAACACAATAGGTGATTAAAATAAGAAAGTTGACGACAAACAGGAAGTGACATAGTTGATCCTAATCTTGGTAAGAAAACAAAGTTTACCAAGGTAGGTGTAGTGTAAGAACAAACTGTTTTTGTACACATAAAGGTGGTGTAAATTTGTGTATGGCTGTGGCTTCCATAAATCTCAGAATTCGTCCCTGACTGCTGCTGTATAAAACTTTGAAAGCTGTTTGAACATTAACTTTGTGACCTGTTTCTATGATATGTTTAGCTGTAGATGAAGAGGGTGGTCTCTCATACAACAATTAACACAATAGGTGATTAAAATTAAGAAAGTTGACGACAAACAAGAAGTGACATAGTTGATCCTAATCTTGGTAAGAAAACAAAGTTTACCAAGGTAGGTGTAGTGTAAGAACAAACTGTTTTTGTACACATAAAGGTGGTGTAAATTTGTATATGGCTATGGCTTCCATAAATCTCAGAATTCGTCCCTGACTGCTGCTGTATAAAACTTTGAAAGCTGTTTGAACATTAACTTTGTGACCTGTTTCTATGATATGTTTAGCTGTAGATGAAGAGGGTGGTCTCTCACCAGCGTTTATCACTGTTTCACACTCCATTTGTTTTTGAAGCCATTTAGGCACATGTTCTCTCGTACCCTCAACTGCATGACTCGATTACTCCTCCCTATATATGTGTGACCACACACACATGTAAATTGGCAAACACAGTGGGATGTGACGTAATCATTGACTCAGCGTTTAGGTTTTCGGTGAAGCATGTGTTTTTTGTCCACAATGGTAAGATTCACCACGTACTACGTTTTCTTAATGGTTGATGTCAGCCTACGTCTCAAAATGATACTATTTAGCTCCCCTCTGTATGGCTGAGTCATTTGGACATTTTTCTTAAGAACCGTGTATAGAGTTGGCGTTGGTGTTACTTGACCTCTACAACGGTTTATAAACTTCGTTGGATATCCATTTTCCATAAGTGCTTTGGTCAGTAATTTGATGTCTTCATCCATCTCATCTGGTGTACTGATATGATAGATCCTATTAAACAGGCATTTTACTAGACCTCGCTTGTATTGGATTGGACAAAAACTGTGGAAATTCAGGTATTGTCCTGTCCATGTAGGCTATCTGTAAACTGACCGTCTTGTTGAACCATCTTCTCGTCGACTGAGGAGTATATCTAGGAATGGCAGTTGATTACTATTCTCTTTCTCACAAGTCAGGCTGATATGTGTTTGTATGGCGTTAAGTCTATTTAGTAGACAAGCCATATCCTCATGCGTCTCACAAATCACTGTGATATCATGAAAATATCTGTTGTAAAGAGGGACTTTAGGGATGAGATCACCAGCCAGATTTTCAATATATGACATATAAATATCGGCTAGTAGTGGTCCTACTGGACTACCCATAGATATGCCTCATGATGACTAATTTAACAATTTCAACTAAAATTAGGTAAGAACTCATGTAACAGTTCAATTTATTCGATGCAGATACAAAGTTGTTCTTATTTGACTAACATATGACAAATGAAAAATAAACCTGTATGAAATTAATCAAGTTTTAAGTATCAATGTTCAATATTCAAAACTTGTGATTTCCACAAATGAAACAATTTTAAGTTATGATGTTTTAGATATATATAAGTTTGGACTATAATAACTATTTGCACTCGGTAGTTTATAATGTTAAATATTGGTATGTCATAAATCGTTATGTACTGTGATGCCTATGGCTTGTCTAGGAAAGATCAACTTGTGGATAAACTAAACATTCCATGCAAAGAATGAAAACTTCTTATTTGATAAGGCATTCTTATATTTATTATAACAATAAGTTGGGCGTCTGAGCTGAGGGTGACATGGAGGAGATCATATTAGGAAGAAATGAAAGCTTGTGGGGAGTGGTGGAGCCAGGTTAAAAAGACTGCAGAGAACAGAGTGAAATAGTGACGTTCTACTGAAGCCATAACTTCCACTAGGTACCCAAAGAACAAATTATAATAGAAATAATTTTAATGAAGTATGAACTAGTGAACCATTAAATTTCAACTCAGGGGCTATATGGTACGGAATTGGCTATAAGACTCTACGTTTCTTAATTTGATCCACTGCAGGGTCATAGGTGTTCACTGTTAAGTCCTCTCATACTTGAAATAGTCACCCAACGGCCCCGGGTTTTCATTGGTTCTGCATTTAAATTCAATTGAAGATGAAAACTACTTTATACTGGGTGATGGTTGTAAGCGAAATGAAAATTTAGACCACGGCCGGTTTCGAACCAGCGACAACCAGGTTTCCGGCTCGATACTCTACCAATTGAGCTATGAGGTTCGACTGCTCACCAGATTCTTATTTCACTTCGCTCAACTACCATATGAATTCGCGATGCGTTACTATCACTTGATCGTATTGACACACAGGCTGCGTAGTCAGGACTTCTCATTTCAATGGAAATTTAACTGAATCAGAGAGGGGGAGCATCATATTGGTTATGATTTGACTATGTGAGATAGCTGTAGTTTGGCAGACTAATATTGATACTGGGCGATGATTAAACTTGAAATGAAAAGATAGTCAGCAGTCAGACCTAGTAGCTCAGTTGGTAGAGCACCGGATCGGTAACCCGGTGGTCACTGGTTCAAATCCGGCAGGAGTCCAGGTTTTTGATTTCACCTTCAATCATCACTCAGTATAAATAGTAGTCTGTTATATCATGGCTATCTCTAATAGTCAAATGATAAAGAAAACTACTTTCGAATTTAATTCCATATGAGAAGATTTGAGTAGAAGAAATTATTGTGAATTTTAACATTAAACTATTCGATTTCTACAATTTAATCGTTAAAATGTTTTTCAATACAATTTTAGTTTTGAGATGAAAATTTCTTTTTCAGTATAATAGGTAAACTTTATTTTCGAGTAGAATTATACAAAATAATTATTGGTTAAGTTTGTTAAATTCATATTGAAACAATAATCATTGAAGTTATTCTGCCTATCATCATTCATTTCGGATACCTGTATATTCATTTTGTTCTAGGGGAAAAGAACAAAAAAATTTTAACAGTGAAACAGTAACTACAAGTAAATCATTACAGTGAATTATATATAACTCATCAGATAAAGAACTTTTGGCTTTTATTATCATTTTAGATAAGTTGGATCCTTATTCACTGATATAATTTGTTTCTCTCAATGTATGCTGTTCATTATCAGTTTGTTTATAATATTTTAAGCAAATTTGACAATGTGTATACTTAAGTGTTTCACGAAAATCTTTATTAAGAAATATATATAAGACAAAAGTTGATGCAAATGCAAACTGAGCTAAATTAATTGTAATCATTCGATACATTTGATATGCTATACATGTTTGTATTTCATCAATTGAACAAACACCAAGTACAGTGAATACTCTGACATAAGCTAATGCTTGAGGTACTTGACCAATTAGAAATAATAAGATAACTCCAATCAATAAGATAGTCAACTTTGATTGAGCATTTTGTCGTCTTTTTGAACGTAGATCTGATTTTATTGTTGTATTTATCATATTATTATTAGTATTCCTTGAAGATATCATCTCAGTATCATTTGGCATATTTATTGTTCCACCGATAACTAAAGAAACATTAAGAGATTGAACTTTGCATTTCTTATCTATCTCTTGTTTACAATAATACTTTGAACTATCTGTACAATAATCATGTTGTATAACTTCTGTTTGAATTTTACCTTCATTTACATTGATATCATTATTAAAATTCTTTCTAGATGATTTATATTGTGAACTATGAGAATTGCAATTTGTTTGATTTGTAAATCGACGATTATGTTGTGATACAAGAATAAATAATAGACAATTAGATAAACATAGAAAACATAATGGAATAATCTGAACAAATACAATACGTAACCAAGAATAGAATGCATAATATATTGATAATGAGAAATCTGTTAAATCACTGTGTAATTGTAGTACACCATTTACATATTTTAATGATACTCTTTGAATAGCAAAATATGGTATATTGAAAATAAATGCTACTATACATATTATACAAATTAAATTACGTGTATTTTTACGTGTAAAATATCTTTTTGAAATTGACCAATGTTTCATACTTATATAACGTTCAATTGCAAGTGCAACAGTTAACCAAGCACTGATATTCTCTGACATATTTGTCACTGGAGTTTCAACATATATACTATACATGTAAATATATATAGCTGCATCAGTTGCATGATGACTTAGATGTGGAAGGCTAAAATAATAAGAATAAGAATAATAAAGAATAATAAGACGTTAAGGTTTTAGATAACTTTAGAATTTTTATATAAAATAACAAATTTGTTCCTGAGATGTGTCTCAGTTTTCTAAAATAATTCACCTTCAGAACATGACACACACACACACACACATACCCATCTTTAAGTTAACGCCTTTGTAAAGTCTAAAATCTTTATAAGCATTTTCAACCGTTTATTTACTTTCTCGATATTTTTGGCTTAAACTATTGAATTTCTATAGAATAAAAGCTCAGAATAAGTAACTCCTTTTTCACTTGAATAAATCACTATCACTACAAGGATGCACTCCACCTAAACTTCATCGACTTTGAAACGGCCTTCAACAGCATCCACCGAGAAGCAATTTGACAGCTGCTGCTTCAACACTACAGTTTTAGTGCCACAAACATTTATCAACCTCATTCAACAGCTGTATGAAGACACCAAATGCCAAGTGATCAACAATGGAAAGCTCAGTTGTGACTTCGAAGTGAAGTGAAGACAGGAGTGAAACAAGGGTGTCTAGTATCACCCATGATATTCGTGATTGTGGAGGACTACATGATGCCACGAACAGTGAGGAGTGAGAAGAGGTGCATAGGCTGGACTGTGGAAGGGAACCTAGAAGATTTGGACTTCTCCGATGACTTGTGTGTAATATCTTGTGGCACAAACTTGAAGATGTACAGGCGAAAGCTAACAAGTTGATAGAAGAGGCGGAGCAGCGAAGGAAGATGGGACATCAGGTGAATGTAGAGAAGACAGAGGTGATCAAGATACCCAAACAACGCCACCACCACCAACAACAAGCACTAATCACCATCCACGGGAGAAACCTAAAGGAAGAAGTTTCTTTCACCTACCTAGGCAGGCAGCATCGGTTCAACTACAGGTGATGACACAGACGAGGACATCAAAGTCAGAATCGGAAATACAGCAATACCGGCGTTCATTAACCTGAAACCAGTGTGAACATCTACTGCACTCAGCACAAAGCGTGAACAACGTCCGAATTTTCAACACTAATGTCAGTCAAGTGAGTCAGTGCTTGTATGTGATGGTTGAGGGAGTTGGCGCGTTACGAAAAACATTTCTAACAAACTGTAGATATTCATCGACAACTGCTTACGCTGGTTCCTTGCTGAAGATCAGATGACCAGAAAGAAAGAGCACCAAAGAACTATGGCAACGAACCAAAGAAGCAAGAACCTTTCGCCCAACAAATATGCACTGGAAGGAAGTGGAGATGGATTGGATTGGGCATACACTGAGAAGGCAGATTGGGCACATCACGCGCCAGGCATTCGAGTGGAACCCAAATGTGAAGCAACGAGTTTGGCGTCCGCGGAGAGGGTGACATAGAGGAGATGGTGTGAGGAAGAAATGAGAGCTTGTCGGGAGTGGTGGAGCGAGGTTGAAAAGATTGCAGAGAAGAGAGTGAATGGAGATGTGCTACTGAAGCCGTCTGTTCCACTACGATCCCAAGGGACAAATAATAATAATAATAATAATCTGTTTGATTTCACACTTTCGTAACTAACTACTTTGTGGGTGGAATGAAAATAAACTTGTAGTTTTACGGTGATAGAAGTACTTCTGCATCACACGCATGTGATATAAGTTCTCTTTTAATACACATGAATTCACTTTCTTCCTTTGGATAGTATTCCAAGATACAAAGTATTAGGCTTTTATTCATAGGTAGATTATTGAATAAGAATGAAACATTTATATAGTGTGACCATCATATACGATCTTAAAGTATACAGGGACACTGAAATACCTTCATCGTTCTTTGATGTGTTTGTCGTAGACTGAATATGAGGTTATGGAAGTTTGAGTAAGTAATAGTGCCTGATTGTCATTATGTTATGCATAATTCCTAATCTCTCATTAATTCCCACTGTAAGCATATGCAGTGCACTTACTAGCGGTATCTATGGTAAAGATGGTGAAAACAGAAAAAACTATATTTTCTCGTTCACTGTTAGGATGAGTGAAGAATCAAGACGGAGGCTGAATGGCTAATGCATTCGTTTTGAAACGTGAAGGCTCTGAGTTTGATCCCTGGAGGGGGGTGATGGGTGCGTATTGCTGTGGAGTCGAATTCCAGAGCGAAACAGCTGTCCACTGATTTCAGGTTCCCAATATTTCTTCAAACGATGTCAATTAGTGATGAATGCTATCTTAGGGATGTATTGATGTCATTCTTTTCACCCCACGTGACCTGAGCATGTAAAAAGTCTATGTTTTAGCACCTGCTGAAGTGATATTAAGCAAATATTCAATAACATTTTCATGAAAATCACATCTTACTTTTACATACTATGCTTCCTTATTAAAATACAACCTAAAAATCATCATTCTTAACGAAAATTGTGAGATGTTGAATCATATGTAATAAAGTCAAAATTTCTCGATAAAGAGAGAAGGTTGGGCTTGGGGCTAGCAACCCTACCCCACAAAACCAATTTAATCGCTAAAGAAACTTCAAACCACGCAAAAAATATAAAAAATAAAAGTGAACTTATTCCTCGCTGGAATCAGGGAGACGCAATGATGCCAGTTGGCGAAAGCGTTCGGGAAGCCAAATGGCTGATGTGTCTTCTCTTCTCTCTATAAAAGCAAAAGTTAACACGGAAACATGGAATGTTCGCACGATATTTGAAGCTGGCTGAGTGGCAAGGCTTCCCAGATTGCAAAAGAAATGAAGAGATATGGCTTAGAAATGTTAGGCTAGGAATCTACGGGGAATCTACAGATGGAATGGAAGTGGACTCTCAAATCTGGCAACTGGAGTGAAGTCAATAATATACTCATATTTTGTCACCCAGACGACAACTACAAGCACAATGAGTTTTCGAGTGCCTGTCATGATGTCTCCAAGATCATTGAAAACTATCATGCAGTGGGAACCAGTCTCCCCTACGATCATGACAGCAAGGTTTAACTCAAAAGAAAGAAAAGTCACAATCATTCAATACTACCTGACAAAAAGGAATGCAGATCAAGAAAAGAAGGAGGAATTCTATAGATGACCGCAATCAGTACTGGAGAAAACCACACCCCAGTTGGCAACATCAAAATTCATTCTAATGGGTGGAGTGACATGAACGCCAACCTGGGAGCGGACAACACAGGAAGAGAACTGATGAAGTGTCGAGAGGCACTCAGAGGAATGATGAATGAGAATGGAAAACTGTTTGCAGACTTCTGTGCATTCAACGATTTGGTGATTGGAGGTAGTGTGTACAAACACAAGGATATTCACAAAGCGAGCGACATGGATTTGATCTCACCAGACACCAGGACACACTACACTAAAAATCAGGCCGACTTCATTTTAATGTGAAGAAAGTGGAGAGGTAGCCAACCTATTAGACACAAGATCAAGAAGGGGATCAGATGTAAGTTCAGACCACTCACTATCTAGTGCAAGGAACCTTCCAAATCAAGTTGAAAGCCTTCACAGAAGTTGGTGATAGACCACAGTTCAAGTTCAACACCCAGAACCGAAACTGAAGGACGAAACTACACCGGACATATTCTCATCAGTCAGTCATCAGGACTAAATGGGAGATACTGAGCAACATCTCTGAAGGATCGGGCGTTGAAGAACACTGGAACTCTTGGAAAGCCATGTGGAAGGAAACCTGCATAACAGTATTAGGAAGGAAGAGGAAGGAATACAAGAAATGGATCTCGACGGACACATGGAAGCTGATGGAGAAGGGAGAGGAAGATGGTGAAGCAGAAAATGAACCAGTGCAGTGCGGGGATGAACAACGAACAGAGGAACTGAACATAATTTATAAAATACTACACTGGACAAAGAAATGAAGAAGAGTGCGCGCAAAGACAAAGGACACTTCTACGACACATTGGCAAGTGAAGCAGGAATGGTGCAGGCAGGAGAGACCTGACAACATTGTCTGAAATAAAAAGTTACTATCCGGGAAGAGATCAGCTCAAACGAAACCATTGAAAGATACTGAAGGAAAGCTAGTTACCAAAGAGGAGAAACAAAAGAAACAACAAGCTGACCACTTCGAAAAGCTCTTGAATCGACCACCTCCAGCAACTCGTCCAGAAATAAAATCAGCAGCCCAGCTACAGAACTATCAGTGAACATAAGCCCTCCGACAAAAGTCAAAGTCCTGAATGCCATAAAATTGCTGAAATCCGGGGAAACAGCAGGACCAGATGTAACTCCTCCAGAAGCACTGAAAACAGATGCAGAGACAACCGCGGTTATGCTCACATCACTACTTCAAAAGGTTTGGAAGGAAGGAAAGTACCTTCTGATCGATTGGGAGAAGGGTTACCTTCTCAAATTCCCAAAGAAGAAAGACCTAAGCCTTCGCAAGAAGTGGAAGGCAATCATGCAGTTTGTTAGGCCACATCATCCTGTAGACACTAAAGGATGCTCTGGTGGTGGACTGGATAGTGTAACAAACAGTGAGGAGCGGGAAGATCGGCATACGCTGGCTGGAGCGATGAAAAAACCAAGGAAGAAGATTTGGAGTTCACCGAAGATTTATGGTTAGTGTCTCACAAACTCGAAAATCTATAGGCAAAAACCAGCAAGTTGACAGAAGACGCAGGGCAAGAAAGACGAGACTTCTTTCAAGTGAACGTAGAGAAGACAAAAGTATTAAAGACACCCAAACAACAACAACAACAGGCACCAATCACCATCAAGGGGAGAAATTCAAAGGAAGTAGCCACTTTCACACACCTAAACAGGCACCATCCTTTCAACCACAGGCGGCACAGACACAGGTAAAGTAAAGATGTCAAAGCAGTCAGGATCGGAAAGACAGCAAGACACGCCTTCATTCAACAATATGAAATCAGTGTGAAGATCTACTGCACTGAACTACACTGCAATACACTGCACTGCACTCCACTGCACTCAGCATAAGGCGTGAACAAGATTCGGTTTTCAACACTGGTCACATCAGGTGAGTCAGTGCTTGTATGTGATGTTTGAGAGAGTTGGCGCGTCACTCAAACCACTTCCAACAAACCACACACATTCACCAACAGCTGCCATACACGCCTACACTCACTCCATACTGAAGATCAGATAGATGGCAAGAATAATAAGAATAAACAGGGAGGAAGTCTGGCAACGAACCAACGAAGCAAGAACCCATCACACAACAAATGTACAGGAGAAGAGAGTGTTGATGGATTGGATTGGGCATACACTGAGAAGACCATTCGGAGACTTTACGGATGAGGCCAAGTCAGGCCGTCGAGTGGAATGCAAAGTGGAAACAACGAGTTGGGTGTCCGAGGAGAGAATGACATGGAGGAGATTGTGTGATGTGGGAATGAATGTTTGTGGTGAGTGGTGGAGTGGTGGAGCGAGGTTGAAAAGACTGGAGAGAAGAGAGTGAAGTGGAGGCGTGCTACTCAATCCCTATATCCCTCTAGGAACACAACAGAAAAATAACAACTAATAATAATAATAATATTTTTGCTCAAAAATTTTTATACTCATTTACTGGTCACTGAGGGATGGGGGAGGACCAATTTCATGCAATCTAGTCTTGACAGCTGACTTAATCCTATCAATCGTTTTGCATCATGACTCCGAAGATTGGAGGTTTACTATCGTGGTGCAGCTTCATGAATCTTACTTGATTGGAGGCAGTCGGTACAGCTGTCTACTGATTTCTCACACCCATCTCACTTTTCTCTTCATCAACCTGATTGTTTCAATTTTCACTCTAAAAATTACCTTTCCCCCTTGTTATCTCAGTCTTCTCTAGTAAACTTTGCAATTTCGACTCCTCATCAAATGAATTCCACCCTTATTTGAACTGTTGCAGTCTACAAAGAATAGCTGCATTTTTTCCTGAGGGTCGACAGCTCGAAATCAGTGAAACATCTGGTAAATAGACATAAATGGAATGATAATTCAGATTATAGATGATACGATAGTAGAGTGATTTATCTCAGGATAAATATTCATCAACATTTGATAGATGAGATTTCATGACTGTCATCAAGCGAATAAAATTATTTGAAGATTTCGATGATGTGATGGATTTTTCATCAGTGATTGCAGAACTGACTATTAACCATTCTGGTTATCTGAATGACACTGCATTCACATCATCTAGTGTTAGAATATCTACTAGATAGTTGATAGATTACTTTGTACAACTATGTACACAATAAAATTGTGGTAAATTTGTGAAAATATATAAAAGAATCTTTGACTTTTCATGTAGTTAGTAACATATTTTAGTTGAAAAACGTAAACTATAGTTGTTCTTCTATGAAAGAAAACAAGTTTGAAAATATTTTCCATTGGTGTTCACCAGTATTAAAAGTGAAATAAATCAAGAAAAACATGGAACCATTGAAGACAAGATTTTAAGAAATATAAAAGTAGATTATTTTTGAAAATATTTATAAGTTAGCTTATCTTATATTCAATGGTACTGCAGAGAAGAATTTTAACACGGTCAACTCGGAATAAAATAATCTCTTTTACAATATACCCCATATCATGCAAACTAATAATTATTTATGTGGTTCGCTTAGAAGAGAAAAAACTGTAAAGAATTTTAAAAGAGGCAAAAACACAAGATAGAAACTGTAGTAAATAACATCGTCAATGTTAAATCATACTAAACAGAAGTAATCAATGTAACTCATAGAGAAGAAAATAGGGTGCCATAAACAGATCAAGAGAATATTATTGTGACTAGATAGAAACCTCATAAATAATCAGATGTGATTGTGATAATCAAGACATTTCAACAACTAAAAGGTTAGAAACAAATTAAAATTTTTCCTCAAGAATTAAATCATCACCTATAAGTTGACTAAATAAACTCAATAAACAAAAATGATGTATTTTTCAGATGAATGGAGAATTTTTAATTTAGAAGTAGTATTCATTATGAATTGACATCAGTTAGAGAACCATTGAAAATCTGAGAGCACTGGACGGCTGTCTCTTTCAGCTAGTATGGGACTCCTCAACAGTACACACCCACTACTATCAGACTCACCACCTTCAGGTTTCACGACGAACGCGTTAACCATCCAACCACTGGGTCGGTTCCCAGTGGTTCACAATTTCAAACTTCTGTCAATTTGCAACATAGAGTGACTGTCACCCAACGTCTTCAGTTAGCATCCACTTCAGTTTCGACTGGCTCACCCCACAGGTCATGGCTTCTCATTAGAGCTTCGTGATATCCATCTAGAAGCAAGTCACTAATGGGCACTATACAGTGATATATTTTTGAGATGAATGGGGATTTTAATTTCAAAGTAGTATTCATCATGGACTAACATCAGTTGGGAAAATGTGAGAGCACTGGACAGCTGTTTCGTTCAACTAGTATTGGAGTCCTCAGGAGTACACAGTGAAACGTGAAGGTAGTGAATTCGATCGGTAGTCAGGTAGTGGGTGTGTACTGTTGAGGAGTCCTATACTAGTTGGACGAAACAGCTATGCAGTACTCTCAGATTTTCAATGGTTCCCCAACTGATATCAGTTCATGATAAAAAGTAATATTGATAAAATTATTATATTCACAATAATGGTGAGATAAATAAATTAGTAACATTTTAATCAAGCCATTTTTTAAATCGACAAGTTTGTATACAAGTCAATTAGTCTGTGCTTACCATTGTCATCTCCTTAATGACACTTTCGAAATGTTCCATGGTTGATATCCTAACATTAAACCAGTCGTTTAGAATCGAATACTTCACATTTTCTTATTTAGATCAGTTTGCGATATAGTGTAGCTTCGTTCTCTTCTATGCTAATACATAAGTAATCTAACTTTTATTCATTTTCTTTCTATGGAAATCTTAAAACTTATTTTATTTTAGATACTTTTCTAATGTTTATTTGATTTCTCTTCAAATACTAAATAACTTTCTAACTTAATGTTTCAATTATTCTTTTCTTATTCAACAAGATTATGTATTCTTTATAGTGTCATACAAGTAACTGTGATAGGATAGTATGCTTATCATATATTAAATAACACCAGTTAAGGAATATGAAAGAATTTTTATAGATTAATTTTCTTTTCTTTCATATAAACCTAATTGTCCAGCAGCAAATCAATCTCAGTGTTTAACATTAAATAATAGAATATTAACTAAACGAGGAAAACGTTTTTGGTGATTTATTATTATTATTATTACTATTATTGTAAGAGTAAAACTTGGGCTCTGTGGTCGAGTGTAATTCCATTTTATTCTGTTTATTAGAAATATCACACAGTCAAGGAGTAGTATTATTTACTGGATAACGTTTCGGACATAATTTGTTGTCCATATTGATATCGGGTAACTCCACAACTTCCAGACAGTCTTTATATGTTCCTGATTTTCTCTCTTTCTCTGTGATAGCCAAGGGTAGTAGAATTTTCCATGCCTCTCAGACAGGTGTAGAATCATTTCGATTCCACGTATTTGATAAACAAACATTCGGTTACCCACCAAAATTAATGAATAAATTCATAAGAAATCGAAAGAAAAATACTGGCAATAGTAGCAGTAATACAGGTGTTATTGATAATAATCCCACTACTAGTGGTAACAATGCCGACAGGGTTAAGAGAGAATTCAAAGCCTCTCCTGTGTTGCCATACAACGAAGGCACTTCAGAAGCACTACGAAGAATTCTCAATAAGGCTGGCTGGGATTAAAGTGGCATTCAAACCAACAAACTAGCTTAGAAAAAAACTTTGTAGGTTAAAAGATCCCATCGGTGCTATTAAGCAGAATAGTCTGGTTTACCAAATCCCTTGCAATGATTGTGAGGTCAAGTACATAGGTCAAAGCAGTCGACTACGGTCGATTACAATAACAGAGCACAAAAGCTTAGCTAAATCAAGATTACTAGGTCCTAATAGAATAAGAAATCTAGAGAAAGGTGGGCTATAGCTCTGCATGCGATGACACACAATCAGTGACACAGCAGGGTGGGATAGGGTGACAATTTTGAAAACTAACTTAGTTGAGTGGAGGGAGAGATTGATAACCGACTGAATCTTTGTTTATCGAATCAACACCAAACATATGCAATCGAAATGATGCTGCACTTGTCCCAGATATATGGACAATTCTACTATCCTTGTCATCACAGAGAAGGAGAGAAAGTGGGGAATATATAAAGACTGTCTGGAAGTTGTGGAGTAACCTGATATGAATATGGACAATAAATTATGTCCGAAACGTTATCCAGTAAATGATACTACTCCTTGACTGTGTGATATTTCTAATAAACAAACTAAAATGTAATTATTATTATTATTGTTATTACTATTGAAGTATGCCAACTGTTCTTCCATTTAATTAAAGTTGAAGGTAATTTAGCAATATTAAAACAGTAGTCTCCTACAGTATAAATATCACCTGATAGAACCACCTAGAATTTATTGATTCAATGTACAACGCATCATACCTGTAGACTCATTTAAATTAAATATCTAAAAGCTTAGTAGAAAGGAAGCTTAGATTCCTGATGTTTGAAAATCTTCAATGCAGAGATCTTCTATACAAACTTATTTACACATATTGGAGTGGTAATTGAAGTTAGACGATAATTCAAGTTATTATGCAGTTTGAACAATTAACCAATCAGTTACTGATTGCGTTAGTATACTGGGATACGAGATTTAATACAGCATAAAAGTCGGTTGGGTTTACTTTGTGGATAATATGAAATCATATCTGTTCTATGCAGCCAGGATAAGTACGATCAATAGATAATAATGCAACATAAATGTATACAGTAGTCAGGCATACATCCCTAGTGATTAATCAGTGGCTGGTACTCGTAAATCAGTTGGTAGAACATCAGGTAGGTAACCCAGAACCTGCTGATTCGAATCCTATAGTGGCCTGTTTTCATTTCCTTTTCAATCATTATCCGGTATCAGTGCGAGTCTGTCAAACCATGCCTATCTGAAATGATCAAAGAAAAGAGAATTAAGTCTTTGCAAGAACTGCCGAGGAAATAGGTGCTCCTGTCCCCATAAAGCAAGCTAAACATTAGGCCTTATCATCCTGGAGAGACTAAAGGATGCGTAGGATTCAAAACTACGACCCAAACAGGTTGGCTGCTGTCAGGAAGTATGAATCATGTGCGGACCAAATTTCAACGTTTCGCATCATCATGGAACAGAGTGTAGAATGGCAGAATGGCAGTCAACACTCTACCTCAACTTCATCGACTTTCAAATGGCCTTCAACAGCATCCACCGAGAAGCAATTTGACAGCTGCTGCTTCAACACTACAGTTTTAGTGCCACAAACATTTATCAACCTCATTCAACAGCTGTATGAAGACACCAAATGCCAAGTGATCAACAATGGAAAGCTCAGTTGTGACTTCGAAGTGAAGTGAAGACAGGAGTGAAACAAGGGTGTCTAGTATCACCCATGATATTCGTGATTGTGGAGGACTACATGATGCCACGAACAGTGAGGAGTGAGAAGAGGTGCATAGGCTGGACTGTGGAAGGGAACCTAGAAGATTTGGACTTCTCCGATGACTTGTGTGTAATATCTTGTGGCACAAACTTGAAGATGTACAGGTGAAAACTAACAAGTTGACATGAGAGGTGAGGTAGAGAAGAGAAGAGAAGAGAAGATGGGACTTCAAGTGAATGTAGAGAAAACAGAGGTGATGAAGATACCCAACCAACAACAATAACAACGATCCCCAATTACTATCAATGGGAGAAACCTAGAGGAAGTAGCCTCTTTCAACTACACCTACCTAGGCAGGCAGCACTGTTTCAACTACAGACGACGACACAGATGAGGAAATCAAACCAGGATCGAAAATACAGCAAGACCGGCGTTCATTAACCTGAAACCAGTGTGAAGATCTACTGCACTGCACTGCACTCAGCAGTAAGTGTGAACAAGATCTGGATTTTCAACACCAACGTCAAGTCAGTGCTTCAGTATGATGGTTCAGAGACTCAGCCCGTCATGAGAGGAATTTTCAACAAACTACAGACATTCATCAACAACTGCTTACGCTGGCTCCTTACTGAAGATCAGATGACCAGAAAGTATAAACAACGAGGAATTCTGGGAATGAACCAACGAAGCAAGAACCGATCACTCAACAAATATGCACTGGGAGGAAGTGAAGATGGATTGGATTGAACATGCACGGAGAAGGCCAACTGGGGACATCAAGCTTCAGGCCAGTTGCTCGATTGGAACCCAGATGGGAAACGATGAGTTGGTTGTCCGAGGTGAGGGTGACATGGAGGAGATCGTGCGAGGAAGAAATGAGAGCTTGTGGGCAGTCGTGGCGACAGGTTCAAAAGGGTGGAGAGAAGAGAGTGCACTGGAGATGTGCTACTGAATCCCTATGTTCCATTAGGAACCCAAGGGACAAGTAATAATAATGTATGTATGATATTATATCTTAGAATATTTCTTAGGAATTTTTCAGTTCTTGTTCCAAGACATCTGTAGTTACCAGCCAGTATGTTTAGATGGAAATAGGACAGTGAGTCGATTCTTCTGTCAGCATAACAACTTGTCTTAACCTGTATTAACAGAGCAGTAAAACATAAGCAGTACAATAGTATGAGATTCCCTTTTAAGTTATTCATTACAGTCAAGTAACTTTATCTACTAGAAAACTTTGTAGACACAATTTATTGTCTATATTCATTTCGATGTGATGAATATTTACAGTAAATTGCGTTCGAATGGTTATCTTATAAAATAATTGTTTGACAGTTTGACAAGTCATAAACGCACTAAAAAGACTTTATGTTTTTTTCTCAGTATTCGATTTGACAATAAGTTGAAGAAATTATTAAGGCTTGAAGATGTTTCTACAAACATACTTGTAATTCTTCGTTGTTTTACTGGAACGAATTGTTCTACTTCTGTTGTCATATGGGCTGCTATGCAGCTCTCTTGATATTACCTGAATATTTGACGGCAATTTACTTGGTTGTGGCATACAAAAGAATCAGGGATGAGCGTTACACGTTTTATTTGGGACTTATAAGCTGGATGCACCTGTACCCCACTGAGTGATGTTGTCCCCCGTAGAACTTGAACCTCGTAGCCATCGCTTTAAATGTCAAAACATTATCCACTAGACCAGTGGAGCACGATATCCACCTCTTGTACAAGGCGTATTATTGTAACTATTTGTTGATATGCTTTTAGTTCTCCGTTGTCATACTGGTTCGAATTTAATATTCATCATGCTAAAACACGCTCACCTGAAGAAATAAAGGTGTCGAGATCAACTCCTCTTACTGTCGTGAATGCTTATATTATTATTATTATTATTTGTCCCTTGGGTTCCTAATGGAACATAGGGATTCAGTAGCACATCTCCAGTGCACTCTCTTCTCTCCACCCTTTTGAACCTGTCGCCACGACTGCCCACAAGCTCTCATTTCTTCCTCGCACGATCTCCTCCATGTCACCCTCACCTCGGACAACCAACTCATCGTTTCCCATCTGGGTTCCAATCGAGCAACTGGCCTGAAGCTTGATGTCCCAGTTGGCCTTCTCCGTGCATGTTCAATCCAATCCATCTTCACTTCCTCCCAGTGCATATTTGTTGAGTGATCGGTTCTTGCTTCGTTGGTTCATTCCCAGAATTCCTCGTTGTTTATACTTTCTGGTCATCTGATCTTCAGTAAGGAGCCAGCGTAAGCAGTTGTTGATGAATGTCTGTAGTTTGTTGAAAATTCCTCTCATGACGGGCTGAGTCTCTGAACCATCATACTGAAGCACTGACTTGACGTTGGTGTTGAAAATCCAGATCTTGTTCACACTTACTGCTGAGTGCAGTGCAGTGCAGTAGATCTTCACACTGGTTTCAGGTTAATGAACGCCGGTCTTGCTGTATTTTCGATCCTGGTTTGATTTCCTCATCTGTGTCGTCGTCTGTAGTTGAAACAGTGCTGCCTGCCTAGGTAGGTGTAGTTGAAAGAGGCTACTTCCTCTAGGTTTCTCCCGTTGATGGTGATTGGAGCTTGTTGTTGTTGGTGGTGGTGTTGGTTCTTTTCTACGGTCTAGTGGTTATGCTGAGAAATTCCACACTGGGAAGAAATGAATGTCCAGTACTTTAAGATTCTCAGTAAATCTCTATCTGATATAAGTCTAAGTTAAATACAATCTTGAAATAAATGAACACTCCCCGAAAACCAAAAAGTAAATAATTTAAGTAAAAAAAAAGGGTCTTTGTTTTTGATAGATCACATGATATCAGTGTACCTTCAGCTGAAAATTGTCAAGTATTCGACAAAGAAACTGCTACAAATGTAATTTTGCTCTCCATAAATTTGCTTTCAAATTGATCTATAAAGTGACTTTTTCATGTTGATATGCATAATTAGATAAAATGAACTATTAGTTGTATAATCATTCATTCAAAACACCAGATGTACACATAATCGGTATCAATCAAATTAGATGGTGAAAAAAACAAAACTAAGGACTAGTACTCGTGTTAGTTCTTACTTGTTAAATTTTATATTTTAAATAAGTTGAACATGTAGAAGTTTGTGCATAGACGTAGCCAGACACTGAGAAGTGATGATACCAGTTTAAGGTATCTATTTCATAGATAGTCCATTATTGATGGCGTAAAATCAACTTGAAATATAAATACGATATGTCCATCATACAATGGACAAAATATAACCTAGTCATTCTCGTTACGTTTAAGTTTCACCAAGAAGTGTAACACTCTATTTATGCTGGTTATTTAGGAATTCTTTAAACTGTCTATAAATCATTTTTATGCTTACTTACATTTCTTAAGGTTTAATATTACTCAATCGACTGATCAACGTTAATTCTAGCAACTTTAAAGTCTTGTATTACTCATTATTAAAAGTGGCATCATTCAAACCTGAATGAATTTCATTCTTGTAATAATAAAATGGTTTATTTACTAAAATAATGGTGAATTTTGTGAAGTATACTAATAAGAAACCGAGACTTCATTGAGACATTCAGCTTTCTGAATTGCTCCAAATAGTAGGATCAGTGAGAACTGGAAACCTATAGTTTTGTTCCTGATTATTAGTATTCTTTGTCATTTAGGTTCCTAGTGGAAAATGAGTCTTCAGTAGCATGTCGTCATTTCACTCTCTTCTCTGCACTCTTTTCAACCTGGCTCTATGACTCCCCACAAGCTTTCAATTCTTTCTCACACCATCTCCTCCATGTCACTCTTCACTGGGACGCCCAACTTGTCGTTTCTCATTTGGCTTCCATTCAACGGCCTCGCCTGAACTGGACTGGCCTGACGCATGATGTCCCCAAATTGTCTTCTAAGTTTATGTCCAATCCAATCTAATCCATCTCCATTGGTCATCTGATCTTCAGTATCGAGTGAGCGTAGGCAGCAGCTGTTGCTTCATGCATGTCTACAGTTTGTTGGGAATGCTTTTCGTAACGCGCCAACTCTCTCTCACATGCAAGCGCTGACTCACTTGATTGACATTAGTGTTGAAAATCATGATGCTGTTTACGCCTTATGCTGAGTGCAGTGCAGTGCAGTGCAGTGGAGTGCAGTAGGTCTCTACACTGATTATTTCAGATTAATGCAGGCAGGCGTGTCTCTCTGATGCTCGCTGGCTTTGACATCCTCATCTGCACCTGTGCCTATACCGCTTGTAGTTGAGGTGATGGTGCCTAGGTAGGTAGGTGGGTGAATGAGACAACTTCCTTTAGATTTCTCCCGCTGGTGCTGATTTGTGCTTGTTGTTGTTGGTTGGGTATCTTTATCACCTCTATCTTCTCTATGTTCACCTGGAGGAAGTGCCATCTTCCTTCGCTGCACTGACTCACCTCGCCTCTTCTGCCAACTTATTAGTTTCCGCCTGTACATTTTCAAGTTTGTCCTACCAGACAGTAGAAATAAATCATCATTGTTAGCGAAATCCAAATCTTCTTCTAAGGTCTTTTCATCGCCCCAGCCAGCGTATGCTCATCTCACAGCTTCTCATAGTTGTTTCTTGCATGATCCAGTCCAGTCGACCACAGTCAGGAAGATGATCGGTGATAGTAGGCGGCAACTTTGCCTTACCGCTGTTCCCTATCTTCACTTCAATGGCATCACTGGACTTTCCATTGTGTTGTGAATCACTTGGCAAGTAGCGTCGTCATATAGCTGTTGAATGAGGTTGATAAAGATTTGTGGCACTGCGTAGTGTTGAAGCAATTTCCTAATGTTCGTCGGTAGTTACAGAGAGAAAGTGTGATAAAAGCATCGAATAATGAAGAAACACTAAGAACTATTATAACTGAAGCTTGATGGCAAAATATTTGGCAAGTGTTAATCAACTTCATTAAGAAATAAGGTTTTGACTAAGTTAACACGAATTACTCCATTCTTTAGATCCTGCTATAGATAATTCTGTCTGAAATGTATTTTCTTAAAGCTAGTTTTCTCTGTTTTCTAAAAACTTAATACGTGGTTGTTTCATTTGAAAAAGTTTCTACCGACACCTTAGTAACAGGTTGGAATTATAACATCTAGTTCAAATGACCTTCTGAAACTTATGCAGCCGTAGTAATTACCTTGTGAAACACAACTAGTTTACTCAACATTCAACAATGTTAATCCATTTCTATCAAAAACTATTTCACTTTTATATTCATATCGGTGGCTATCAGTGGTATCTAGGACATGCGTTTCGTCCTGTTTGGAAGTTACAAGCTGTATGTACCTGTACATCAGTCAGTGATTTTGTTCCTGCTGACATTCCATTCCAGAACTCACTACAGAAAAGGGATCAGTGATGGATATCGTGTCCCAGTCGTCTAGTGGATTCAGCCTTGGCGTTTGAAGCAATAGGGACTGGGTTCGAGTCTTGGTGGGAACAAAATCATTGAATGGGGTGCGGACACATCCAGCTGACGAGTTTTAAATGGAATCCAACGCAAGCCTTGGGTTCCGCCATTGGTCACTGAGACTGATATAACATCATGAATATTCGGCAGTCACGAGGCATCCACATGAGGGACCATATGCCAAGTAAGGTCGAGCTATTAAACCCTGCATAGCAATGAGAAGTGACAAGTATCAAAACGACAATAAAAACAGGCTTATAGGTCTACTACATTCTCAACCCTATGCGACACCGAATAAATATTTCGTTCTTATTTTGTGGTGGTGTTTTCCCTAGTTACATTCATAATATGACCTAGTGTCTTATTTTACTAATGATAAGGAAATGATAATTCAATTTGGAAGTTTATGAGAATTTATTGACTTCAATATGGTAATCATCATGGATTGTCATAAGTTGGTCAAACATTAAAAACCTAGCATCCCTGGACAACAGCTTCGTCTTTGTATGCGACACCTTGAAACAAGGTTAAATGGCTTAATTCGCGCAGTTTGAAAGCATAATTTGTTCCTACCTAGACAAAAAAAACATCAACAATTTCCTCACGTGTATAAACTCAATAGTAGGTGCAATCCGATTCCCTTACGAGGAGGTAGAAAAGGAACAAGGCGAATTATCTATGTTGGATTGCAAGTTAAAAGGAGGAACAGACGGTGGTTTAGATACTACCGTCTATAGAAAACTGACTCATTCTAACAGGTATCTAGGCTTCAAATCATCCCATCCAGTGTCAGTTAAGGCAGGATTAGTCAAATGTCGAAGTGATAGAGCTAGAAAACTGACTAATCAATGCAAAAACCTAAACAAGGAACTGAAACACGTAAAAGAAGCACTAATAGTTAATAATTATCCTCCGCAGTTTATCAAGAAACTCGTACGAACACACACAAAACGAAATAATAACGGTAACATGGGTACGAATAATAACGATAACACAAGTAGAAAGGAGTTCACAGCCTTCATTGTGTTACTACATAAGGAAGAAGCATCAGAAAATTTATGTAGGATTCTCAACAAAAATGGAATTAGGGTGACATTCACACATACAAACTTACTCAGAGACAGGCCTTGTCAGCTAGCTGAAAGAATTTGATAGAACCAATTCAGTAAAATAATCTGATCTGCAAAATTCTACCTAATGCCTGTGAGTCAGGTCGAGTACAAAGGTGAAACTAGCCGATTGGGGCTAGTTAGAATAGTGGAACATAGGAATTCAACTAGATATAGAATGACAGATCCCAATAAGATCAATAATCTAGAAAGTAACTCAGCCACTGTATTGCATACATTAACACATAACCACACGATAGGGTGGGTGGGATAAAGCCACTGTACTAAATTAAGTCCAGTATAGTTAGGTGGAGAGAGAGGGAAAGAGATTGATTACTGAATCTTTATTCATTGAATCAACACTCAAGATATGTAAAAGGGAATGATGCAACACCTATACCAGAGATATGGAAAATTTTACAACCAATAAAAAACTGAATATGAGGTGAAAGGGGAAACGATGAGTTGGGCGTCCAAGGTGAGGGTGACACGGAGGAGATGGTGTGAGAAAGAAATGAAAGATTGTGGGAAGTGGTGGCCCCAGGTTGAAAAGAGAGTGGAATAGAGGCGTGCTACTGAATCACTATGTTCCACTAGGAACCCAAGGGAAAATAATAATAATGATAATAGTAATAATACAGCCGAAATGGATGTTAATCACACTCAAAGTACGTTGGTAAACCCTCAAAACAATTAAGAGAAATTTCAGGATTATTAGGCAAAAGGTTTTCTTATATCGTTCAATATACAAACAGTCGAATACCCTAACAACACAGTCAATTTCAAATATTTATTCGAATTGTTTTATCTCATTCTGGTTACACCATTTCATCATTTCTAGTTGTTCCAAAACATTGTTTTATTTACAAAAAACGAGTAAAACGTAGCTTTTTTCCTGTTTAGCTAATTTTATCTAAATAATTCTTTTCTTGGTCACATAGAAAGGCGTTTCATGTGATCAGAATGAGAGTACCACATGAGATAAATCTTTGTTCAGTGATGATTTTGACGATTACAAATAATCTACTATACACTTTAAACACTCAGTATCAACGAACATTGATAGATGATGGATGTTGGCGACTTTCAGTTGTTTAACTGAGTATAGATTCATATTTTCAGAGGAATGGTTTATGCGAATATTCAAAATCTTTTGTATATGATAACGCTAAAAGTGGAGATGGATTGGGCATACACTAGGAAGACCGTTTGTTCCACTAGGAACCCAATCGAAAAATACTAATACAATAATAATTAACAAAAGAAAAGTAATCTATCAACTATCTAGTAGATATTCTAACACTAGATGATGTGAATGCAGTGTCATTCAGATAACCAGAATGGTTAATAGTCAGTTCTGCAATCACTGATGAAAAATCCATCACATCATCGAAATCTTCAAATAATTTTATTCGCTTGATGACAGTCATGAAATCTCATCTATCAAATGTTGATGAATATTTATCCTGAGATAAATCACTCTACTATCGTATCATCTATAATCTGAATTATCATTCCATTTATGTCTATTTACCAGATGTTTCACTGATTTCGAGCTGTCGACCCTCAGGAAAAAATGCAGCTATTCTTTGTAGACTGCAACAGTTCAAATAAGGGTGGAATTCATTTGATGAGGAGTCGAAATTGCAAAGTTTACTAGAGAAGACTGAGATAACAAGGGGGAAAGGTAATTTTTAGAGTGAAAATTGAAACAATCAGGTTGATGAAGAGAAAAGTGAGATGGGTGTGAGAAATCAGTAGACAGCTGTGCCGACTGCCTCCAATCAAGTAAGATTCATGAAGCTGCACCACGATAGTAAACCTCCAATCTTCGGAGTCATGATGCAAAACGATTGATAGGATTAAGTCAGCTGTCAAGACTAGATTGCATGAAATTGGTCCTCCCCCATCCCTCAGTGACCAGTAAATGAGTATAAAAATTTTTGAGCAAAAATATTATTATTATTATTAGTTGTTATTTTTCTGTTGTGTTCCTAGAGGGATATAGGGATTGAGTAGCACGCCTCCACTTCACTCTCTTCTCTCCAGTCTTTTCAACCTCGCTCCACCACTCCACCACTCACCACAAACATTCATTCCCACATCACACAATCTCCTCCATGTCATTCTCTCCTCGGACACCCAACTCGTTGTTTCCACTTTGCATTCCACTCGACGGCCTGACTTGGCCTCATCCGTAAAGTCTCCGAATGGTCTTCTCAGTGTATGCCCAATCCAATCCATCAACACTCTCTTCTCCTGTACATTTGTTGTGTGATGGGTTCTTGCTTCGTTGGTTCGTTGCCAGACTTCCTCCCTGTTTATTCTTATTATTCTTGCCATCTATCTGATCTTCAGTATGGAGTGAGTGTAGGCGTGTATGGCAGCTGTTGATGAATGTGTGTAGTTTGTTGGAAGTGGTTTGAGTGACGCACCAACTCTCTCAAACATCACATACAAGCACTGACTCCCTTGATGTAACCAGTGTTGAAAACCGAATCTTGTTCATGCTTTATGCTGAGTGCAGTGGAGTGCAGTGCAGTGTAATGCAGTGTAGTTCAGTGCAGTAGATCTTCACACTGATTTCATATTGTTGAATGAAGGCGTGTCTTGCTATCTTTCCGATCCTGACTGCTTTGACATATTTGCCTTTACCTGTGCCTGTGTCGCCTGTGGTTGAAAGGATGGTGCCTGTTTAGGTGTGTGAAAGTGGCTACTTCCTTTGAATTTCTCCCCTTGATGGTGGTTGTTACTTGTTGTTGATGCAGTAGTTCGTTGAGTATCTTCAACACCTGCGTCTTCTCTGTATTCACGTGAAAACGGTCCATCCTTTGCTGCCTTTCCTCTTGTGTAAACTTGCTGTTTTTCGCCTGTAGATTTTCGAGTTTGTGCGATATTATACAAGAATCATCGTTGGCGAAATTCAATCTTCTTCTGAGGTTTTTTTATTGGTCCAGCCAGCGTATGCCCGTTTTCTCGCTCCTCGCGGTTCGCTGCATAATCCAGTACACCACAAACAGGAAGATGATCGGTGATAATAGTTGACAACCTTTTCTTACTCCCATCTTCACTTCAAAGGCATCACTCAGCTTTCCATTGTGTCACGAATCATTTGGCACTTGGCGTTGTCATTTAGATATTGAGTGATCTCGATGAATATTTGTTGCACTAAAGCCGTAGTGTTGAAGCAGCTGGCTGCCAGGTTACTACTCGGTCGACGTTGTTGAAGGCCTTTTCAATGTCGATGAATTTGAGGCAGAGAGTTGACTGCTATTCTATTCTGTGTTCTGTGATGATATGTAGCTTAGTGTTGCAATTTGATCAGCGTGTGATTTGTTCTTCCTGAAGGCAGCCGGCCAGCCTGTTCCGGTCGTAATTTTCAACGTAGAGCGTCTTTTTGTCTCTCCAGGATGATGCGGCCTAATATTTTGCTTGTTTTGTGTGGACAGGAGCATGATTACTTGCCAGTTCTTACAAATCCTTAGGTCGCTCTTCTTTAAGAGCATGACAAGGTAGCCCTTCTTCCAGTCGCTAGGCAGGTACCTTTCCTTCTTTCCAAACCTACTGCAATAGTGGTGTGATCATGCCCACAGTTGTCTCTGCGTCTGTTTTCAGTGCTTCTGGTGTGATTGCACCTGGTCCTGATACTTTCCCGAATTTCAGCAGTTTTATGGCATACGTTACTTCCCTTTTTGTCGGACGGCCCATGTTCACTTGTACTTCTGCCGTTGCTGGTGGTATTTCCAAACAAGTTGGAGGTAGTGATCGATTCAAGAGCTTTTTCAAATGGTCAGTTCATTGTGTCCTTTGTATCTCCCCTTAGGTAACTAGCTTTCCTTCAATATCTTTCATTGGTTTCGTTTGAGTTTATCTCATCGCGGATAGTAACCTTTTTATTTGATATCATGTTGCCATTCTTACTCATCATTTCACTGATTGCTTCTCGACTCATGATGAGTCCTCTTCCTGTGTTGTCCGCTCCCAGGTTGGCGTTCATGTCACTCCACCCATTAGAATGAATTTTGATGTCGCCATCTGGTTGGGGTCTTGTCCAGTACTGATTGCAGTCGTCTGTAGAATTCCTCCTTCTTCTCTTCATCCGCATTATTTGTTGGAGCTTAGCATGTGTGATTGTGAGTTTCCTTTCTTTTGAGTTAAACCTTGCTGTCATGATCGTAGGGGAGACTGGTTCCCACTGCATGATAGTTTTCAATGATCTTGGAGACATCACGACAGGCACTCGAAAACTCAGTGTGCTTGTAGTTGTCGTCTGGGTGACAAAATATGAGTATATTATTGACTTCTCTCCAGTTGACAGTTTAGAGAATCTGCTTCCATTCCATCTGCTTTCGCAGATTCCAAGCAGTTCTATGCCATATCTTTTGATTTCTTTTGCAATCTGGACAGCCTTGGTAGGTTCATACATGTTTACATACATACATGTTTACTTTTACTTTCATCGAGAGTAGGGAAGCCACATCGGCCAATAGGCATCTCGAAGGCTTTCAGCAACCGGCATCATATCGTCTCTCCGATTCCAGCTAGGAGTAAGTTTATTTTTATTTCTCATATTTTGTTTGTGCTTTGAAGTTTCTTTAGCATTTGGACTGGTTTTGTGGGGTAGGGTTGTTAGCCCTATGCCAAACCTTCCCCTTTTATCCGGGCTTAGGACCAGCTAGTAACTAGTGAACAATAAATATGGCTGAACATTTATGCTTCATATTTATTCCGGTGTCATATTACCTACCACTGTTAATTTATTTCATGTGAAGATAAATAGTTGTTTTTATTTAGAGGTGACAGATTTGCATATATATCATTCTTCATAAATGATATTCAGTGTTGTCAACTTTAAATTACGAAAGATATATGTGTATGTATATATATATATATATATGAAGTTCATTTTGTAGCGAATTGGTTTTTAAAACCAGACATCGTCATAGTTCAACTGAACCCATTAAAAGCTGTAAGTATTCTCTTTTCTGTACCTTGTTTGAGTATTTCTTTGATTCAAGCTTATAGCTTCTCATTTTCTGTTGATTACATCAGATACCAATGTATTTCTCTATGAATATTGTACCTCCAACACATATTCTTTTATGCATTCTATCTTGTTTCATCTCCTCATGTAAGTACAGTAACTAATAGGTATCATAATTATACTAATTATAATTATACATAATTATACTATCGCGAGTACTATTTTTATCGATCGAAGGATATTATTCAAAGTGAAACATATTTTATTACTGAATAGTGTTTACAATTTATAACTGTAATCTTCTTAACATAAAATCAAGTTATCAGAAGCTTACCAGAAATGATATCGTTTTAGTTAAGGAATACTCCTCATCTGTCTACAGTCTAAAAGTAAAATGGTTATCAAGGCATGCGATATTAGGAAATCAATAACCCCTAGTTATACACCTAAGTTATTGATAACCTATATAATGTGTAAGAAAACTAGTCGTACATAAATCGAAAATATGAGGAAAGAGCAATTAAGGCTAGATAACAAAAGGTAATTAATATTCAGAATTATATAGTGAAAATGAAAATGATACAGGATGAAGGCATATTTACCAAGAGAATGAAAGATGAAGCATATTCTTCTTCTGCATGTAAAGGTTAGCTTGAAACGTTTTGTAGCACAGATTCATGGGGAATATATTCGGTGGATGGAATGGAGAGCCTTTTCTCAGTTACTTTAAAATACTTGCTATCAAAAATGCCTACGAATTCACAAATCCAGTTGAAGGTAATTTCTAACTAGTTCAAAGAGCATACCGTAGTGTATACTGGTACTAGTCTAGATGTAGGAAAGTTCCTTCTAACTGTTCCTTTGATTCTTGTGTGTATTCTATAAGATATTACTTCTGACTCAAATGTAAGGTAATATAAAAACTTTCCACAGATGAGTGTTTATTTCTTATTTTATTCTGCAAATTTCTTCTTCTTTCTTCTACTGACATTGAAAACATTTATTTGACAAAACAATTTCTTCTTTACCCTTCATTCACTTATGCATTTACATGTGTGAAATTTTAATCAAGTAAAATACTATTATCATTTGACTATCTTAGATAGCCGTAGTTTGGTAGACTAGTATCTTATATGAGGTGATGATTGAAGGTGAAATGACAAGTTGAACAATGACCGGATTCGAATCACTGACAACCGGGTTACGGGCCCGGTGCTCTACCAACTGAAATATGAGGTCCGACTGCTGAAAAGATTTTTATTTCATTTCAATCACAAGCCACCCGACTACTATGTGAGTTCGTGTAGCGTTACTACTTCGTGATCGTATTCACACTGGCTTCCCACACTCAGGTCTTTTCATCCTAATCATCATACTGATCATATTGATACTAGTCTGCCAAACTACGGCAAGTGAAAATGATAATCAAGATGGTGCTTACTCTCTCTAATTTAGTTACATTTGGATTGCGATGAGAAGTCCTGACTAGGCAGCCAGTGTGAATACGATCTAGCGGTAGTAATCCATCATGAATCCATATAGTAGTCATGTAACACCGTTGATGACTGAAGTGAAATAGGAATCTGGTGAGCAGTCGGACCTGATAACTCAGTTGGTTGAGAATCAGGCCGTAAACCTGGTTGTCGATGGTTCGAATCCGGCCGTGGTGCAAATTTTCATCTTACTTTCAATCATCACTCAGTATAAAATGCTATTCATAAAAGCTTTAACCTTTAATAATCAAGTGCTATGTGATGAAAGTGAAATGTAAACTGTGTATTCAACAAATAAAACGTTTATTAGAGGTTCAGTTTGGAGTATATGTCTACAGTAAAATGTAACATTATATAAATCTCTTTCCTTATCATTTATCTTGGTCAACTAATTCTATTCACTAGACAATATGGTATATTTCTTTCTGATTCAAACAACATACACCATAGACAGTATCTATTCGATGACCTATACAAATACAATGTAAAAAAACATGGAATTCTAGTCATTTAGTTTAACGATTACTCAAGTAGTGTATATTGTGCAAGAATACTTAGCTTCAGGATATAGTGATAAAAATTTACAATAGCAGATAAAAAAGATGATAACTATTTTCATTCATTATCAGTATAATTTAACACAGTTTTATTACATGGTATGAATGATTAATAACCTCCAAAGACTAATATTTATTGATTGTATATGATATATAGTAAGTCACTTCCTTTAACTTTGAAATTATGATTAGCAGTACAGTTATATCGACTTTCATAGAGTAAAGACAGTAAGATTATATAATAATGATAGATAATGGTTAGTAGTGGAATCCATGATGTGCATTTCGTCCTACTAGATATTCATCATATAGATGTAACAATCTCCCAACTAGGAATCGAATTCAGGATAAGTCAAGAGTAATCACATAAATCACTCATCTTATTTCATTCTTAGGAATGTGTGTAAAGCAGCCATTATTGAACAAGTAAAGAAAAATGCTACTTTTATTATTATCTGCAGCTTATAGTAGTGTTAATTTGATATATTGAACATTTAAATGTATAATTGTTTTACTGTACAGGATTTATAATCTAATTAAACACCTTAAGACAACTTCGTTTTTATTGAATAATTAGTAATGAAAGTTTAATTTACATTGAAATTAATAAAAGTTTATTAGTTATTTAAACATATTGAGAAGGATTACTTACAAAATACACCCTTGAGGTATTCTTACTCCTAATGTTATTGCATCAGCCAATGATAGAACTGTCATCAATACATAAGCTGATGCTGTAAACCTTTTACGTATAAATACACTGAAATTGATCAAATTCAATAAAAATCCAATTGAACAAATTGTTGTTTGAACAAATACATATGCTATAGCAATTATATAATGATAGTCAATAGAAGTTGTTTGAAATGAAGTAGCTTCTTGATAAGAATTATTATTATCATTTGACAAATTGGTTGTATTCATCTTCAGAAAGTTGAAGTTCTTTCTAAAACATGGTAAATGAAAAGAGAAAAAAAAGGAAAAACGTTTCATTTACGAAAGAGAAATAATTGAGTACCTCTCTCTCTCTCCCTCTGTATATATATATATATATATATATATATATATATATATATATATATATATATATAATTATTTAATTATTTTTCCTTCGGTTCCTAGTGGAGGATAGGGATTCAGTAGCACGCCTCCATTCCACTTTTTCTCTGCAATCTTCGATACTTGGCTCCACGACTGCCCATAAGTTTTCATTTCTTCCTCACATGATCTCATCAATGTCACCGTCGGCTGACACGCCCAACTCGTCGTTTCCCCTTTGGATTCCATTCCAGGGTTTCGCCTAACATGACGCATGATATCCCCAAATAGTCTTCTCAATCTGTTTCCAATCCAATACACTCCCATCTTCTTCTTCTGTATATTTGTTCGACGATAGCTTCTTAGTTGGTTGATTCGTTGTCAGGCACACTGACTTCCTCCTTGTTTATTCTTATTACTCTGCCGTATGCGCCAACTGTTGATGAATGTCAGTAGTTCGTTGGAAGTGCTTTTCGTGACGCGAAGTCTCCCAACCATCACATAGAAGCACAGACTCATTTGACTGAATCGGTGTTCAAAATGCGGATGCTGTTCACGCTTTATGCTGATTGCAGCAAATCTTCATACCAATTTCAGATTAATAAAGGCCTGTCTTCATGTATTTCCGATCTTCGTTCTGACATCCTCGTCTATGCCTGTGCCGCCTGCAGTTGAAACGATGCTGCCTAGATAGGTGTAGATGAAAGTGACTACTTCCGTATATTATATATATATATATATATATATATATATATATATATATATATATATATATATATATATATATACTATGACTACAGACTCAAAGTATCTGTTTGAATATTCATTGCACGCTTATGATTTCAAATTAATTTTGCAGTTCATTGATCCTTCTATAGCACTTAAACAAACCATTTTTGTTACTATTACTTACAGTGTTACTAAAAACATATTCTCCTGTATTTTGGATTAAAAATGTTCACAAGCGAAACATATTTGATAATATACCTTAGGAGTTTACAATATTTATTTTAAATTGATGATGTGTTGAATGCGAAATTGCTCATTATCATCATCTGTCGATTAGATTCCTAGTTGAACATACGGCTTCAGTAACAGGTTATCATTTCACTCTCTTCTCTGTAATCTTCCATACCTGGCTCCACCACTGCCTACAAGCTCTCATTTCTTCCTCACACAATCTCCTCCAACTCATCCTGGGCTCACACGCCCAACTCATTGTTTCCGATTTGGATTCCACTAGACGATCTGGTCTGACATGTGATGTCCACGAATGGTTTTCTCAGTGCGTACTAAATCCATCTTCACTTTCCTCTTCTGCATATTTGTTGTGTGATGGGTTCTTGCTTCGTTGGTTCGTTGCCAGACTTCCTCCCTGCTTATTCTTATTATTCTCACCATCTCTCTGATCTTCAGTATGGAGTGAGTGTAGGCGTGTATGGCAGCTGTTGATGAATGCAAGTTTTGTGAACCACCACATAGAAACATTGACTTGACGTTGGTGTTGAAAATGAGGATGTTGTTCACGCTTTGTGCTGAGTGTAGTAGATCTCCACACTGATTTCACATTAATGACGGCCTGTCTTGCTTTTCCGATCCTCATTTTGACGTCCTCATCTGCGCCACCTGTAGTTGAGACGGGTCTGCCTACGTAGGTAGGTGGCTGAAAGGGACAATATCGTTTAGATTTCTCTCGTTGATGATGATTGGTGCAGACACAGTAGTAGTGCTTTATATCGTAATACGCATCCTCTTTTATTACTGGTCTGTATATCAGCTCATTGAAGAGGCAAGAAAGTAATAAAAACACTCATTACTACGAATATTACTCATTCATTCATTCAATAATTCATTTCTTCTGGAAACAACTTTTACTACCAGTGAATTCCCCCAGAAAACGTTTTACATATCACTGGACAAAATATTCTTTAATGACAACACTTTTGAAAAGGATAACTTATGATCAGCTTACTCAACACTATGGTAAGTGTTAATAATAAAATTAGCGAATGAGATACAATTCCAAGGCAAAATAGAACTTTTGCTCATCTTGATGACCTACAGCGGAATCCAAGACGCGTGTTTCATCCCTACGCCCTAGTGAGTGAGACTCAAACGTAGTACACATCGCCTCCAATTCCGATGCGTCACGCACTTGGCCACTGAGGCATGACGACCACCTGTTGTGTGACGGATCCCAGTTGTTTTTATGCTTGTAATTTCTGTTTGTCATACCGGGCGAACAGGTCGACTTCTGCTGTCAGAAGGGCTATTTTGCAAATGTCCCGATGCCACAAAAAATTAACCATATTGTATTCATCAGGAAACTACAAGTATCAGACAATAAAACAGAACTTTCTAAACTATATTTTGACCAAAACTATGGTTTATTTCCATTGGGTCATGTCCAAGGTGCACATGGAAAGTATATTTTAGCAACATTTAAAAATATGGAATACAAACCTTCACTAAACGTTTTGTTCAATTTCAGGTGATCATGACAACCAATCAAAATAAACATTAGTGACAATGACAAGACTTTGACAGAAGCGAACAGTCACGCACTAAGATATCTAGACAAGCTACTAAGTCGGTTGTGAAGAAAATCCTATAGGTCTCCTCTTCGTGAACTTTGTTGCTAACGATGTTGTCCACAATGACAATAAACACTCCACCATTACATCATCCAGCTCAGAGAACACAACACCATTTTGCCATATATATATATATATATATATATATATATATATATATATATCTTGTGTCTAATGTCTCACAAACTCGAAGATCTACAGGCAAAAACTAACAAGTTGACAGAAGAAGCAGGACAGCAAAGACGGGACTTCCTTCAGGTGAACGTAGAGAAGACAGAGGTGATGATCATACCCAACCAACAACAACAAGCTGCAATCACCATCAGCGGAAGAAACACCAATAAAGCAGCCTCTTTCACCTACCTACCTACCTACCTACGTCTATACCAGACAGGATCAGAAAAGCAAGACAGGCTTTCATCAACCTGAAACCAGTTTGGAAATCTGCTTCACTGCACTCAGCATAAAGTGTCAACAACATCCGGATTTTCAACACAAATGTCAGTCGAGTGAGTTAGTGCTTGTGTGTGATGGTTGAGAGAGTTGGCGTGTTACGAAAGGCATTTCTAACGAACTGTAGATATTCATCAAGAAGTGCTTCCGCTGGCTCGTTACTGAAGATCAGATGGCCAGAAAAAATAAGCAAGGAGGATTTCAGGCAATGAATCAACCAAGAACCTATCACCTAACAAATATGCACTGGAAGGAATTGGAGATGGATTGGGCATACACTAAGAAGACTGATTAGGGACATCACGCACCAGGCCAGGTCATGCTCTCGAGTGGAATTCAAAGAGGAAGCGACGAGTTGGGCGTGTGAGCTGAGGGTGAGATCGAGAGGATTGTGTGAGGAAGAAACGAAAGCTTGTGGGCATTAGTGGAGCCAGGTTTAAAAGACTGAAGGGAAGAGAGTGGAATGGAGACGTGGTCCTGAATCCCCATGTTCCACTAGGAACTGAAGGGAAAAATAATAATACAATAGAAGATAAAAATTACTGTCCAACGACCGACAGAGATAATCTTCACATTTCAGTCGCGGATGTTTAGTTCAGCGAGTAAAGCAATAATTATGCAGTGGATGAACAATATACAATGATCATTTACAAATGATAGTAAGTCGGAAGACAAATAACCGACGTAAATATTGTTAGGATTCGTCACTCAGTATAAAGTGACAAATTATACCCATTTATTCATTAACAAGAACAAGGCATGTATCAACTCAGAAGATATATTTCCTTTCTTCAACAACTTCATCATATCAACCTGTAAACCAGTCCTCGTTATACTCCGTAGAGAAAATCACACATAATTGCACTAAACACAGACTTGCTCAAACAATATGCAAAAATATACAATCAGTGTAGGTGGTCAGGTGGTATTTATTCAAGTGGAAGAGATAAGAAATGGGCCAATGTGAATAAGGAACGAATTGATAACAGATGGTGAGATAAGAGACATGTGTTGTCATACAATTGTAAAGTGGTGATAATTGAACTCAAACATACAAAACAGGTGAATGAATAAGGAATGAATTGATATAAAATAGTGAGATATGGGTGAAATGTTATCAAAGAAGTCAAGAATTGGTGATGATGATGATGATGATGACGATGACGACGGTATACTTCTCTTTTATTATTATTATTATTATTATTATTATTATTATTATTATTATTATTATTACCAATTCTTGACTTCATTGACAACATTTCACCCATATCTCACTATTTTATATCAATTCATTCCTTATTCATTCACCTATTTTGTATGTTTGAGTTCAATTATCACCACTTTACAATTGTATGACAACACATGTCTCTTATCTCACCATCTGTTATCAATTCGTTGCTTATTAACATTGGCTCATTTCCTATCTCTTCCACTTGAATATAAATACCACATGACCACCTACACTGATTGTATATTTTGCATATTGTTTGAGCAAGTCTCTGTTTAGTGCAGTTATGTGTGATTTTCTCTATGGAGTATAACGAGGACTGGTTTACAGGTTGATATGATGAAGTTGTTGAAAGGAGGAAATATTTCTTCTTAGCTGATACGTACGTGACTTTTACTTAGCATAAAGTTTAAAGATGGAGATCTAATGTTCATCATTCTTCGAACTACCATAATTTAGTGGTTCATGTAATTCCTTCCTGAATAGAAGGTCACACTCTAACAATTTCAGCTGAGTAAAAAGCTTTCAACGCTACATTTATTCAAAGTTCATTATTGAATGACTCAAAGTAAATGATGTAAAAGTAGTTATCCTTCGAAATCTATACACGTATAAACGATTATACCACATTTGTCTATATCTGTAGATTCAGCTGAACCTATGATAAACAATTCATCGGTCCATATAGCTAAGTGCTTGATAGCTTATCTTTAATTAGTTGTAAAATAGGCGGAATAAGTCAACATTGGTTTGAATCCCATTCTGAAGACAAGTTGTACCACTCATGTATGTTTACACAGTCGAAACTAATCTACAAAACTTGTCATGATTTATTCCTAAAATTTACTACAGATACAATAGATAAGAAAAATCAGGTCATCTTTACGCATTCGTAAAGTTTCTTATAAAATCATCTGTTGTAAATCTCATTTAAAAAATCGGTAATTTATCATTCCTATCTACTTACTGGTCCTTTTTTATTTTCCATTCTCTAAGTAAACATTCCTATCTGATAGTGTTAGTTTTGACAGGCGCATATTCTATATTATATTTTTTATAATTACTTATAACAAATACCAATAAAACTAGACTGTTCAAAATATTTTACTCATATTCTGGTAATTCTTCATTGTTATACTGGGTCGAACTGTTCAACCTCTATTGGTATATGGGCTCGTATGCGGATGCCTTGATATTACTTCGTTATTAAGTATGGTAGCTTCCTTGGTTATAGCTAGTAGAAGGATACAGGATGCGCTTTTCGTCCTATTTGCGACTCGTCAACTTGATGTACCCCCCCTCCCCCCCAGTGACGCTATTCCCACTGAGACGCGAACCTCGTACCCATCGCCGAGACGTTATCCACTATGCCACGGAGGCACGATAGCCACTTCTTGTACAACGGGTATAAGTCATTACCATTTATTGGTATACTTGTAGCGTTCCGTTGTTTTACCGGATAGAACTGTTCGACCTCTAATTGCAAATATCGAAGCATTCGCATAGGAGCCCATATGCCAATACACGTCGAACATTTCGATCCAACGAAACAACAGAGAATAAGAAGAATTTCAATAATTTGTAATAACTACTACCCGTTGTACAAGAAGTGGCTATCATTCCTCTGTGGCATAGTGGATAACACTTTGGCATTTGAGGTGGTGGGTATGAGGTTCGAGTCCCAGTGGGGACGACATCACTGGGTTGCAGGTAAATCCAGCTGACGAGTCTCAAATAGGACCAAACGGGCATTATGGGTTCTTCTGTTAGCCACAACGAAGCAAATAACCATAATGTACACAGTTTGGAATGATTTTCGCTAAATCATTCCCTTGTCAACATTCATAAATACAGCTCGATGTTTCCAATATTCAGTTTTACACTATCAGTTGTTTGTTACGTTTGATTTTCATGTGAACAAGATGGTATTGTTCTTGTTCCTTTATTTTTTTTAAATTAAATAATATGAAGTTAATTATACACATATGAAGTGTAGAAAGATTGTCGACTGGGTATAGTCATTAATAATTAACATCCTTTTCATTACTAAAACATAATATTTGCTTTCATCCCACTTCAAAGACTCTTCATGATGATCAACTTACTACTATATATATGTCTTACATTTTATTTTATAAAATTGTAGGTTCAACTTCATTTTCTACATAGATAAAAGTCAATATTTATTTCAACTCTTGAATAACAGTTTGGTTATTTATAGTGAACAGTTATTTCATTCATGAATTTCATTATAACTAGCTCATTCTTTAGTGTTATTGCTTGTATTACACCGTCGTTGATTGGACCGAATTGATCAGTCTATGTTGGCATATAGGCTCGTATATGGATGCCTCGATATTGCCTGTCTTTTAACTATGTTTAGTAATGATGGGAAGTGGTTAGCAGTGGAATCCAGGATGCGCATTTCGTCCTATTTGGGACTCGTCAGCTGGATGTACCTGCTTCCCAGTGAGTGATGTTGTTCCCACCGGGACTGGGACTCGAGACCGATCGCTTCAAACGCCAGCACGTTATCCACTACACCACCGAGCCACGATAGCCACTTCTTGTGTGACGGGTATAGGTTTAGTGTTATTGCTTGTATTCTTCTTCATAAAATTAATGTGAACTGATTGACCTTTCTTTTTAAATCTGAACATAGAAAAGATAATTTTCAGTAATTTATAATTTATGTAAAAGAAATTCACTTTTGCCTATCTATGTGCATCGTTGTCGGTTTTCGGAACAAAAACAGTATTATATTCGATATGACGTTCTTAGTAGACAGAAAAAAAGTCCTATTTAATTATTGCAACTGCTTTTCATCATTTATATCCTTAAAGGCTAAACAAGATATTGTAAGGCAAAGCGTCTTACAAGTAATCAATGTTTAACAATGTAAAACAAAAGAGAGAAATTTTATTGAAATGAACCCATTTCATTTCTACTAAGTGATATCTCATAGGTAATCTACTTATCTTACCTATTTTATAGTCTTCATCATTAAAAAAGTGGAGAATTATGTACACATATTATGGAATATTTTTTCCAATCGAATGCGGATTTTGAAAGAATTAACTAAATAAATTATACTGGGTGATAATTGAAGGTGGAATGAAATTTGCACCACAGCAGGATTCGAAACAGCGACAAATGAGTTTTCGCCCCAATACTCTGCCAACTGACTTATGTGGTTCAAACGTACGTTTTTCCCAACTAACAAAAGAAATCATGATGCGTTACTATCGCTTGATCATAATCATACTGGATGCCTAGTCAGGACTTACCATCCAAATCCAAATCTAACCAGTGGTTGGTTGGTTGGTTCGAAACCGGCAGTGATCCAGATTTTCATCCAACATTCAATCATCACCCACTATGTATATATATTAGTCTGTCAAACTACGGCTCCCTCAGATAGTCAAAATGATAAATGAATTATGTTCGTGACAGCAAGAGTCATTATCTCAAGTTACATTCTATCAACTAGATGTAGAAATTATACATGACAAATTGTAGCATCAATTAGTGCTGGCTTATAATCTACTTCAATTCGGCATTTTGAACTATTTATTGGTTGATTAATAACTGCTGGTTTGTTCCAGTTTGAAATATTGCGGTTAAGCGTTTCTAAGACCCTGTAGGGAATGAAATTCAAGGTTGTTGAAGGTCGTTTGTTGATATTTAACTCCAGGGTGTAAGAATCTAGTCGTTCAAATGATTTTACTCCCGTTATAAGTGGAACTTGTACAGTGCTGATAGGTTTTATATAGTTCAGGTGATTTTTATTCCAGATTTCAACCTTATCGAACCTGTTTGAATTATGCCCTTTCTATTACTGAATCAGGTGAGATGGTTATTAAGTATTCATCTTTTAGAAGACTATAACAGGATTATGTTATTGTTGCTGTTGTTTTTCGTAAGGATGCTTATACAAGTTTTGATATCAATGTGTAAGTGAAATTAGTTGAATATTAGCTCAGTTACTTCAAAGAAACAACTAAACTGATGTTAATCAACCATTTTCTATAATTTATCATATCTTTCTGAGATGAATGGGGATTTTTAATTTCGAAGTAGTATTCACCATGGATTGACATGAGTTGGGGAACCATTGATAATCTGAGAGCACTGGACAACTGTCTCCTCCAACTAGTATAGGACTCCTCAACAGTACACACCCACTACCCGACTACGGATAAAATTCACCACCTTCAGGTTTCACAGCGAACGCGTTAACCATTCAGTCAATGGGTCGGTTCCCAGTGGTTCACAATTTCCAACTTCTGTCAATTCACAACATAGAGTGACTGTCACTTAAGGTCTTCAGTTAGCATCCACTTCAGTTTCGACTGGCTCACCCCACAGGTCATGGCTTCTGATTACAGCTTCGTGATATCCATCTGGAAGGAAGTCACTAATGAGCACTATAGAGTAGTGTATTTTTGAGATGAATGGGTATTTTTAATTTCGAAGTAGAGTATTCATCATGGACTAACATCAGTTGGGAAAATGTGAGAGCACTGGACAGCTGTTTCGTTCAACTAGTATTGGAGTCCTCAGGAGTACGCAGTGAAACGTGAAGGTGGTGAGTTTGATCCGTAGTCGGGTAGTGGTTGTGTACTGTTGAGGAGTCCCATACTAGTTGCATGAAACAGCTATGCAGTACTCTCAGATTTTCAATGGTTCCCCAACTGATATCAGTTCATGATGAATACTACTTTGAAATTAAAAATCCCCATTCATGTTAATCAACCATTTCCTATAATTTATCATGTCTTTTTTAAAGTTAAAAGCCATTAAATATAGAAAGATAAGAACAGTAGGAAACATAATAGTTACATTGGAATAGGCTAACTTTATGCTCACAAAGACAGAGTGCTGTGAATTCTATGATCTTGGGAAAATTTGAAATCCACAAATTTGTATACAATTCATTGCCTCATCTGTTTGATTATAAGCTTACCAAATCGCTTATATATTTAGATCTGTTTATACCGTCTCTGTCTTATAATCTTGAATTTGTTGCGACACTTTCATTTCTGTGCCAATACATTTTATAATTCATTGTTCCATGTTCACACACACACACACACACACACAAACGGGAGTCATACACAATTCCCTACACTACACTTGATTTTCATTTCATATGGGTTAAGTTTCATTTCTATGCAGTGTGTTGCTGAGTAAAATCGAATTCATTCAAAGTTTAGGTCACATCATTCCGCAACATGAAATTCCTTGTTCTTCATTATCATTTGGTTCCAATATAGTCTTTTACACAAGTGATTTTTGAGGGAGTTGTGGTGATTTGGAAATATTTCAAGTTGTTATTCATCGTAGACTGACATCAGTTGGAGGAACGAAGAAAACCTGAAAGCACTGGACAGCTGTTTCGTCCTAGTGTGGGACCCCTCAGCGGTATGCACCCATGACTGCGTCAGGGATCAAACCTGCTACCTTCAGGTTGCTTGGCCAGCACATTACCATCGAGCTACTGGGTCAAGCTTCGATGAGAAGTCGTTACCAGTGGCATAAATCTGGTGACCATGAGGACAAATATTCAACGACGACATTAGGTGGTGTTCACGGTGTCATGAACTGACAGAAGTTGGAAGCATGTACCACTGGGTTCCAACCCAGTACCTCAAAGGTAACGTGCTGGCCACGGAATCTGAATGTCGCGGGTTCGATCCCTAGCCGGGTCGTGGATGCGTGCTGCTGAGGGGTCTCGTACTAGAACGAAACAGCTGTCCAGTGCTTTCAGAATTCCTCTGTTCCTCCAACTGATGTCAGTCTACAATGAATAACAACTTGAAATATTTTTACACAAGTATTTTCTGAGGAGAATATACATTATATCTGATATCAAAGATTAAAGATTGAAAAATCTCCCCCTGTTCTTATCAATTATTTATTTTTTGACTAGATGATATGGATATATGTATCTGTAGGATAGTAAGGGAAAGTTATTGATAAAGGATATTCCTTGATGACTGAAATATTTTGATATGTGATAGGAATTTTTAAAGGGAATGCTTGTCAGTATACAGACTTAGTTATCCGTATATAAAAACCCACATTATAACAGAATGGTATATCTGATTTTTACTTTATGGAGGTTAAGGAGGAGATTGTGATGATGATGAGTATCAATCTGAAATTAATAAATTATTCTTTAAAAGAATACAAGGTGAATAATTCCACTGTTTATTAGGGACTCGCTCCAAGAAGTGATTCGCTAAGTTTTACTGAGAAATCATGATTGTTGCATCAACTGAATCGGATTTGGAGATAGATACTCAACGAAAGCATTGAATAGGGGTTGCACTACATCGTGAACTGACAGAAGTAGGAAATATGGACTACTGGATTCTAACCCAGTGGTTCAACGGCAACATGCTGCTTGGGGAACTTGAAGGACCAGGGTTCGATCCCTAATGGGGTATGGTCCCATACTACGACGAGACAGCAATCCAGTGCTCCTAGGTTTCCACTTGTACTCCAACTGATGTCAAGTAGCAATGAATGCCAACTAGAAATCAGTAAATAAAATCCTACAAACCTCCAAATTCTATTCGGAGGAGAAAGTAAGCGTCTTATTCAATACTCAGGGGTTGATATAAATTTCTTGTTTAAGGATTGTGACTAGATTTCACTGAGGAATGGATAAAGTCATTTATACACAATTAGGCATTTGTTTTAGTCATGAAAAAATAAATCGGTTCACGCACACATACACTGTCTATGTTGATCAGCTCTATTGCTTGTTAGAATGAAAATAATAATTTTTATTTAGAGGTAGTATTCATCACGGACTGACATCAGTTGGGGAAACATTGAAAACTTCAGAGCGCTGACCAGCCAGCTGTTGCATCCAGCAGTACGCACTCACCACTCAGTTAGGGATTGAGCTCAGAACCTTCAATTTTTACTGCGAACGCGTTAACCATCCAGCCACTGGGTAGGAGTTCATGACGAAACAGCTGCTCAGTGCCCTCAGGTTTTCAGTGGTTCCCTAACTGATGTCAGTCCGTGATGAATAATACCTCTAAGTTAAAATCCTCATTCATCTTAAAAATGAAATATTTTTACTGTAAAATTTGCTTGCAGAAAGTATTGAATTTAGGGATTTATGGGGATTCAGAGATTTTTCCAGTCGGTATTCATCATGAACTGACATAAGTTGCAGGAACATTGGAAACCTAGTATGGGATTGTTCAGTAGTGCACTCCCGCAGCCTCGCCAGGGGTCGAACCCATCACTTTCAGGTTCCATGGCTACCATATCACCATTGAGCTACTTCTATCAGTTCACGACACAATGCGACTGACACCTTAAGGCCTCGGGTTCGACCATTGCCGGGGTCGTGGGTGTGCACTGCTGAAGAGTCCCATACTATAACGAAACTGCTATCCAGTGCTTCAAGGTTTCCAATGTTCCTCCAACTGATGTCAGTCTACGATGAATAACAACTGAAAAAAATAAATACATATCGAAGGTGATTATAAGATAAAAAATATTTGATTTTCGTCAATTACGTGAATATAAATTAGTTGTACCTTTTTTATGCGTAAACGTAATTACTTTCCTCACATAACTATTTAAGGCTTTTCCATTAATGCATGGCAATTTAAAAATAATATAAGGTATAGTAGCTTTGTTGTTGTTGTTGTTGTTGTTAAATATGAAGGCTACTTTAATGGATGCGCTTAGTTTCTCTCTGGCTATAGGTACAGCGACATAGGAGAAGTAAGTGTACTTTTTACATGTATATTATAGCCAATTGTTGATGAATTTAAAGTGAAAGAGATAGATACTCAGTGTATCAGATAGTCATGTAAATGAGATAACTTTTTATAATATATTTATATACGGGAAAGCATATTTATACAGCATACTTAAGCTTAAATAACATATTACATACTACTAAAATTATTTATATTTTAGAGCAGCATATAGTCTGTAGATTGAAATATTTATGCTTCATAGAATAAATGTCTTTTTAATGCTTCACTGTTTATAATTTACTTTGTGAAAAGAAGGAATTACGAGAGAACCCCAATATTATTACCCTCAGACCTGACAAAGGCTCAGGTGTCATGATCATAAATAAAATCGAATATGTGAGCGTAATATGTCATCGATTCTTGAAAATGAAAATAAATTCACTAAAGATTATTCTTTAGAGGACGTAAAATTGTTACAGGAAACTGTAACCGCTAATCTAGACAAAGATTCAATTTACTGCACCCAACTGAATCCCAATTCTCACATTTTTACGGTTTGTTCAAAGTACACAAACCCAACAACCCCTTACGTCTCATAATGTAAATGTGTAAGTCGCCAACGCATAAGCTTGCCCAGTGGCTACTGGAACTACGGGATCTCATTAAGAAGCAATTTTGTAAGTATTCCTTAAAAGATACATTTTGAAGTAATCAAATGCCTTGAGCATGTCAACATAAAGAGTAAATTTATGTGTTCATTTGATGTTAAATCACTATTCACCAATGTCCCTTTGGTCAAGACAATTGACATTTTATTCAGTTATATCTCTGTGCATAAGTTCCCGATACCCATTTCTTTGGATCACCTAAAACAGCTGTTACTTTTATGTACATGCAACATTAAATTCACCTTTGAGGGCGAACATTCCAGCCAGGTTGATGGTGTCGCTATGGGAAGTCCTTTAGGTCCCCTCCTAGCCAACATATTTATGTCACAAGTTGAGAAATTAGCCGAGAACTTAATAGACCAAGCCCATCTGTATCGAAGATATGTTGATGATATCCTGATCATTTGTGAAAACTCAAATCAGACTACTTCAATTCTAAACCGACTGAACGAAGTACAGAACGGTATATCCTTGACATGTGTAAGAGAGGAAGATGACTGCTTGCAGTTCTTGAACATATTAATTAGCCGAAGGAAGGATGGTTTGATAAAACGATCCATCTACAGAAAAACTACATGGACAAGGCAGTATCTGAATTGTCATAGCTTTTGTCCGATTCAGTACAAACAAGAGTTAGTTAGGTGCTCATTCAATAGGATTTGACGAATATGTACAGAGAAAACTTCAGATGATGAAAGAGAAACACTGACTGATATATTTTTGGAAAAAAAACTATCTATCACAATTAAATAGGTAGCACAAAGTAATCACAGCGCCAAAACCAGATCTTCAGACTGTCCCAAAGAAGGATGTCTTTGTCAGCCTTCCTTACAAAGGTGACTCTCAGGGTGCAATTCTTAAACAGAGACTTAACGCTGCTGTTAGAAGGACTTACTATGCAGCCAGGGTTCGATTTATAGAAACCGTAAAGCGCGTATATTTCCCCAATTGTTTTAAAAAGAAAGTATTTTTCCTGACAGCAACAATACGATTGTTATTCTTCAATTATTTTTTTATTAACAAGCCAATGCGATTGTGTAAAACTCATGAAGGTAGGTATTTTATTGGAAATGCTTTCCCGTTTAACTTTGACATAAACTATTTTTATCTCAGTGAAAAGTTTTACTTCATATTCCCAAAACTTGGGAGATCAGACCACTCATAGCGACTCAATTGCATGGAAACAAATACTCCTGACAGCGCTGTATTGACTCTCCATCAAAAGTGATCACTGAATCTCTACCCCATACTGTCAAGGCTTTAGCACATTGGATCGTTTGACCTTACTCACCATCTTATGGGCCGATATGCGTGGGAAACTTTTCACTGGGTCTCCACAATCTTGTAAAAAGTGGTACAGATCACCTTTACGGAAGATTATCATTCTCTCGTCAACACTAGAGACGATGAAGCCGCTTCCAGGCGACCTGTAATTCGGGACCGGATATCGCCTAACTTCGCAAAGTAGGGACTGCTTCAACAACGGTGACTACCAGAATTAGGAAGTTTGACACCTTTGCCGTTAGGCTGTGCTCCTTTGAGAGCACTGTGAGGAATCTTGACGGTCAGATAGACCGTCCATGATTTAGAGATCCATGCCATTATCCGGTGCTTATGAATATTGTTGACCGCTGTTATCGGTAAGTCAACTACAAGGGTATTTTGGTTCGAATCCAGTTGGGACATTTGGAGGTACACCGTCGTTGCATAACTAGGCTCGATCAGTAGCGAGTGGTGCACATATCACCCTCTAGTTTTCCTGACCAGCAGCTCAATCACAAACTCCATTTATTTGTGCCGTGTTAAGCTACTTCATATTGACTCCCTGGCACGTACCTGTAGCGAGACATTTAGGTACCTTTATAGGATTGTAGGTACTGTACTCTCACACAACCCCAACTTTATGTTGTGGTAGTTTACTTCTGTTTCGAAGACGCAATAGATTGACACAATTGTGATCCACATATACGGCATAACTAACTATATGCAGTTAGTTAGATCACTGGTAACGCCAAGTGAAACGGGTTGGAATCGTAGGGGGAGCATCTTTCCTCTGGAAGTTTCAGGTACACCTTGCTGACGAGCGACAACAAGCATAAAACCTCGGTCTCAGTCTTCTTGATAAACACTTCGACCCAGTAAAACAACGGAAAATTACAAGCATACCAATAAATAGTAACAACCAATACCTGTTGCACAACAAGTGGCTATCGCTCCATATTAGATTTGTTTATTTGATATAAAGCGCACAGTGATACAGTATTATTTACTTGATTACGTTTCGAGCATAAATTATTGCTCATAATCATATCAATGTAATCACACTTCTTTCGACATCTGATTTTATAGTCCTGTCACCTGATCTCTCTTTGTTTTTTTGTTTTTTGATTGGTAGTAAAGTTTTCCATATCTCTGGTATAGGTGTTGCGTCATTCCTATTACATGTGTTGGGTGTGGATTCGATGAACAAAGATTCAGTAATTAATCTCTCTCTCCACCTAGCTATATTAGACTTAAGTACAGTGGTTTTGTCCCATCCTATTGTGTGGTTGTGTGTTAATGAATGTAATGCAATGGCTGAGTGTTTTTCTAGGTTATTGATCTTATTGGGGTCTGTCGTTCTATGTTTAGCTAAATTCCTATGTTCTGTTAATCTAACTGACCCCGACCGGCTAGTTTGACCTATGTATTTGACTTCACAGTCATTACATGGAATTTGGTAGATTATATTATTTTGCTTAATTGGTTCTATCGGATCTTTTAGCCGACACAGCTTACCTCTAAGTGAGTTTGTTGGTTTAAATGCCACCCTAATTCCAACCTTGTTGAGAATCCTACGTATGGTTTCTGATGTTCCTTCCTTGTATGGTATCACAATAGAGGTGCTGATTTCCTTTCTACTTATGTTGTCACTATTATTTGTATTTGTATTAGTGTTATTATTTTGCTTCTTATGCGTCCGTGTGAATTTCTTAATAAAATGATGGGGATAATTATTAGTTATTAACGCTTCTTTTATGTGTTTCAATTCCTTATTTAAGTCCTTACAATGACTAGTGAGTTTCTCAGCTCTGTTATTTAGACATTTGACTAAACCCGCTTTAACTGACACTGGATGAGATGACTTGAAGTCTAGATACCTGTTAGAATGTGTTGGTTTTCTGTAGACGGTAGTATCTAAACCACCATCTATCCTTCGTTTTATTCTGCAATCCAACATAGGTAATTCTCCTTGTTCATTTTCTACTTCGTAGGTGAATTGGATTGCGTTAACTACTGAGTTTATGTGTGTCAAGAAACTGTCGATATGTTCCGATTTCAACACTGTAAATGTGTCATCTACATATCGCCACCATATCTTAGGTGTCGGATTATATGTTCGTAAAGCCATATCTTCCCAACTATCCATAAATATATCTGCTACTATAGGGGATATTGGTGATCCCATTGCTACTCCTTCTGTTTGTCTGTATATCTTTCCCTGAAACTTGAAGACTGTCGAGGTTAAGCATAACTGCACTCCTAACATGATTTCACCAACCGATGCCTTGGTTCTTTGAGTAAGTTGTGAGTCAGTATCTAGTTGATTTCTGACTGCCTCCAGTGCCATATTGATTGGTATTTTAGTATAAAGACTTGTTACGTCAAAACTAACCATTTTTTCATCCTCTTCTATGTGCAGGTCATTAAGTTTTTGTTTCAACTCGTAAGAATTTACTAGTCTAGAGTTGGAACGGTCTCTAACAGGACGTAATACTGATGCTAAATACTTTGATATCTCATATGTTGGTGTGTTTCGGAAGTCAACTATCGGCCTAATGGGATAACCTGCTTTATGAACCTTAATAGTACCGTAAATTCTGCTAGGATTATTAGTTTTTGGCATTAAAGTAAACCATTCGGACTTACCTAGAGATGGCTTCAGTCGGCGTATCAGATCTGTTGTAGATTTCTTAATTTTATTCATGACAGTATCTATAGGTTTCTTAATCTCTTCATATGGCCCTGTTTGGATATGTTCATCCATTTTTTTAAGATAATCCGATTTGTCCATAACTACTGTTGAGTTACCTTTGTCAGATTTAGCAATTACTATACTATTATCCTTTCGTAGATTGTTTAAAGCTGAATTTTCCAGTTTCGTTAAGTTTCGCTGTGTCTTCTTTTGTTTTTTAAGTGCTAATGCACACTGCGCTCTAACCTGTTCAGCAGTTGTCACATCCACCGAGCTTAATGCTACTTCTATGCTAGGTATGACATCTTCTGGTTTTAGATGATCTACTGTTATGTTGAAGTTTAGTCCTTTTTCAAGTACTTTCATCTCAGCTGAGCTTAAGGCTTTCGAGGAGAGATTGACTACCCACTTTGTTCTATCGATGTTCGATGATGTTTCCTTTGTAATTTCATTGTTTTCCGAAGCATATTTTTCTTGCATTAGTTTATTGAACTTTTTGATTTGATTTCTTCTAGATTTCTTGAGAGTAGCTAATCTTGCTTTGTCTGATGTTTCTATTATAAATCCATAGTCTCTGCAGTTTACTATCTTCATAATTTTACATTTAAGTTGTTCAATTTTATTCCGAATGGTACTTAATTTCTTAATAATCCTGTGAATTTCTTCTTTCAGACATAGTTTGCTGACATGTTCTATTGCCCTTTGGATTTTGTCAGTATATATTGGGATTCGTATGCGAAGGTATTTAGGGATAATTTGATTTTTCATGCAACGAATATTGAAAATACGATGATTTGTGAAACGTGCTTCAGTTTGTGAAAGTCGTGTGAGTTTATTGATTAGCCTTCGAACAGGAAGACCATAAGTTTCATTAATATAAGTGAAAAACTTGGGCACTGTGGTAGAATGTAGTTCCATATTAGATTTGTTTATTTGATATAAAGCGCACAGTGATACAGTATTATTTACTTGATTACGTTTCGAGCATAAATTATTGCTCATAATCATATCAATGTAATCACACTTCTTTCGACATCTGATTTTATAGTCCTGTCACCTGATCTCTCTTTGTTTTTTGTTTTTTGATTGGTAGTAAAGTTTTCCATATCTCTGGTATAGGTGTTGCGTCATTCCTATTACATGTGTTGGGTGTGGATTCGATGAACAAAGATTCAGTAATTAATCTCTCTCTCCACCTAGCTATATTAGACTTAAGTACAGTGGTTTTGTCCCATCCTATTGTGTGGTTGTGTGTTAATGAATGTAATGCAATGGCTGAGTGTTTTTCTAGGTTATTGATCTTATTGGGGTCTGTCGTTCTATGTTTAGCTAAATTCCTATGTTCTGTTAATCTAACTGACCCCGACCGGCTAGTTTGACCTATGTATTTGACTTCACAGTCATTACATGGAATTTGGTAGATTATATTATTTTGCTTAATTGGTTCTATCGGATCTTTTAGCCGACACAGCTTACCTCTAAGTGAGTTTGTTGGTTTAAATGCCACCCTAATTCCAACCTTGTTGAGAATCCTACGTATGGTTTCTGATGTTCCTTCCTTGTATGGTATCACAATAGAGGTGCTGATTTCCTTTCTACTTATGTTGTCACTATTATTTGTATTTGTATTAGTGTTATTATTTTGCTTCTTATGCGTCCGTGTGAATTTCTTAATAAAATGATGGGGATAATTATTAGTTATTAACGCTTCTTTTATGTGTTTCAATTCCTTATTTAAGTCCTTACAATGACTAGTGAGTTTCTCAGCTCTGTTATTTAGACATTTGACTAAACCCGCTTTAACTGACACTGGATGAGATGACTTGAAGTCTAGATACCTGTTAGAATGTGTTGGTTTTCTGTAGACGGTAGTATCTAAACCACCATCTATCCTTCGTTTTATTCTGCAATCCAACATAGGTAATTCTCCTTGTTCATTTTCTACTTCGTAGGTGAATTGGATTGCGTTAACTACTGAGTTTATGTGTGTCAAGAAACTGTCGATATGTTCCGATTTCAACACTGTAAATGTGTCATCTACATATCGCCACCATATCTTAGGTGTCGGATTATATGTTCGTAAAGCCATATCTTCCCAACTATCCATAAATATATCTGCTACTATAGGGGATATTGGTGATCCCATTGCTACTCCTTCTGTTTGTCTGTATATCTTTCCCTTCGCATACGAATCCCAATATATACTGACAAAATCCAAAGGGCAATAGAACATGTCAGCAAACTATGTCTGAAAGAAGAAATTCACAGGATTATTAAGAAATTAAGTGCCATTCGGAATAAAATTGAACAACTTAAATGTAAAATTATGAAGATAGTAAACTGCAGAGACTATGGATTTATAATAGAAACATCAGACAAAGCAAGATTAGCTACTCTCAAGAAATCTAGAAGCAATCAAATCAAAAAGTTCAATAAACTAATGCAAGAAAAATATGCTTCGGAAAACAATGAAATTACAAAGGAAACATCATCGAACATCGATAGAACAAAGTGGGTAGTCAATCTCTCCTCGAAAGCCTTAAGCTCAGCTGAGATGAAAGTACTTGAAAAAGGACTAAACTTCAACATAACAGTAGATCATCTAAAACCAGAAGATGTCATACCTAGCATAGAAGTAGCATTAAGCTCGGTGGATGTGACAACTGCTGAACAGGTTAGAGCGCAGTGTGCATTAGCACTTAAAAAACAAAAGAAGACACAGCGAAACCTAACGAAACTGGAAAATTCAGCTTTAAACAATCTACGAAAGGATAATAGTATAGTAATTGCTAAATCTGACAAGGGTAACTCAACAGTAGTTATGGACAAATCGGATTATCTTAAAAAAATGGATGAACATATCCAAACAGGGCCATATGAAGAGATTAAGAAACCTATAGATACTGTCATGAATAAAATTAAGAAATCTACAACAGATCTGATACGCCGACTGAAGCCATCTCTAGGTAAGTCCGAATGGTTTACTTTAATGCCAAAAACTAATAATCCTAGCAGAATTTACGGTACTATTAAGGTTCATAAAGCAGGTTATCCCATTAGGCCGATAGTTGACTTCCGAAACACACCAACATATGAGATATCAAAGTATTTCGCATCAGTATTACGTCCTGTTAGAGACCGTTCCAACTCTAGACTAGTAAATTCTTACGAGTTGAAACAAAAACTTAATGACCTGCACATAGAAGAGGATGAAAAAATGGTTAGTTTTGACGTAACAAGTCTTTATACTAAAATACCAATCAATATGGCACTGGAGGCAGTCAGAAATCAACTAGATACTGACTCACAACTTACTCAAAGAACCAAGGCATCGGTTGGTGAAATCATGTTAGGAGTGCAGTTATGCTTAACCTCGACAGTCTTCAAGTTTCAGGGAAAGATATACAGACAAACAGAAGGAGTAGCAATGGGATCACCAATATCCCCTATAGTAGCAGATATATTTATGGATAGTTGGGAAGATATGGCTTTACGAACATATAATCCGACACCTAAGATATGGTGGCGATATGTAGATGACACATTTACAGTGTTGAAATCGGAACATATCGACAGTTTCTTGACACACATAAACCCAGTAGTTAACGCAATCCAATTCACCTACGAAGTAGAAAATGAACAAGGAGAATTACCTATGTTGGATTGCAGAATAAAACGAAGGATAGATGGTGGTTTAGATACTACCGTCTACAGAAAACCAACACATTCTAACAGATATCTAGACTTCAAGTCATCTCATCCAGTGTCAGTTAAAGCGGGTTTAGTCAAATGTCTAAATAACAGAGCTGAGAAACTCACTAGTCATTGTAAGGACTTAAATAAGGAATTGAAACACATAAAAGAAGCGTTAATAATTAATAATTATCCCCATCATTTTATTAAGAAATTCACACGGACGCATAAGAAGCAAAATAATAACACTAATACAAATACAAATAATAGTGACAACATAAGTAGAAAGGAAATCAACACCTCTATTGTGATACCATACAAGGAAGGAACATCAGAAACCATACGTAGGATACTCAACAAGGTTGGAATTAGGGTGGCATTTAAACCAACAAACTCACTTAGAGGTAAGCTGTGTCGGCTAAAAGATCCGATAGAACCAATTAAGCAAAATAATATAATCTACCAAATTCCATGTAATGACTGTGAAGTCAAATACATAGGTCAAACTAGCCGGTCGGGGTCAGTTAGATTAACAGAACATAGGAGTTTAGCTAAACATAGAACGACAGACCCCAATAAGATCAATAACCTAGAAAAACACTCAGCCATTGCATTACATTCATTAACACACAACCACACAATAGGGTGGGACAAAACCACTGTACTTAAGTCTAATATAGCTAGGTGGAGAGAGAGATTAATTACTGAATCTTTGTTCATCGAATCCACACCCAACACATGTAATAGGAATGACGCAACACCTATACCAGAGATATGGAAAACTTTACTACCAATCAAAAAACAAAAAAACAAAGAGAGATCAGGTGATAGGACTGTAAAACCAGATATCGAAAGAAGTGTGATTACATTGATATGATTATGAGCAATAATTTATGCTCGAAACGTAATCAAGTAAATAATACTGTATCACTGTGCGCTTTATATCAAATAAACAAATCTAATATGGAGCGATAGCCACTTGTTGTGCAACAGGTATTGGTTGTTACTATTTATTGGTATGCTTGTAATTTTCCGTTGTTTTACTGGGTCGAAGTGTTTATCAAGAAGACTGAGACCGAGGTTTTATGCTTGTTGTCGCTCGTCAGCAAGGTGTACCTGAAACTTCCAGAGGAAAGATGCTCCCCCTACGATTCCAACCCGTTTCACTTGGCGTTACCAGTGATCTAACTAACTGCATATAGTTAGTTATGCCGTATATGTGGATCACAATTGTGTCAATCTATTGCGTCTTCGAAACAGAAGTAAACTACCACAACATAAAGTTGGGGTTGTGTGAGAGTACAGTACCTACAATCCTATAAAGGTACCTAAATGTCTCGCTACAGGTACGTGCCAGGGAGTCAATATGAAGTAGCTTAACACGGCACAAATAAATGGAGTTTGTGATTGAGCTGCTGGTCAGGAAAACTAGAGGGTGATATGTGCACCACTCGCTACTGATCGAGCCTAGTTATGCAACGACGGTGTACCTCCAAATGTCCCAACTGGATTCGAACCAAAATACCCTTGTAGTTGACTTACCGATAACAGCGGTCAACAATATTCATAAGCACCGGATAATGGCATGGATCTCTAAATCATGGACGGTCTATCTGACCGTCAAGATTCCTCACAGTGCTCTCAAAGGAGCACAGCCTAACGGCAAAGGTGTCAAACTTCCTAATTCTGGTAGTCACCGTTGTTGAAGCAGTCCCTACTTTGCGAAGTTAGGCGATATCCGGTCCCGAATTACAGGTCGCCTGGAAGCGGCTTCATCGTCTCTAGTGTTGACGAGAGAATGATAATCTTCCGTAAAGGTGATCTGTACCACTTTTTACAAGATTGTGGAGACCCAGTGAAAAGTTTCCCACGCATATCGGCCCATAAGATGGTGAGTAAGGTCAAACGATCCAATGTGCTAAAGCCTTGACAGTATGGGGTAGAGATTCAGTGATCACTTTTGATGGAGAGTCAATACAGCGCTGTCAGGAGTATTTGTTTCCATGCAATTGAGTCGCTATGAGTGGTCTGATCTCCCAAGTTTTGGGAATATGAAGTAAAACTTTTCACTGAGATAAAAATAGTTTATGTCAAAGTTAAACGGGAAAGCATTTCCAATAAAATACCTACCTTCATGAGTTTTACACAATCGCATTGGCTTGTTAATAAAAAAATAATTGAAGAATAACAATCGTATTGTTGCTGTCAGGAAAAATACTTTCTTTTTAAAACAATTGGGGAAATATACGCGCTTTACGGTTTCTATAAATCGAACCCTGGCTGCATAGTAAGTCCTTCTAACAGCAGCGTTAAGTCTCTGTTTAAGAATTGCACCCTGAGAGTCACCTTTGTAAGGAAGGCTGACAAAGACATCCTTCTTTGGGACAGTCTGAAGATCTGGTTTTGGCGCTGTGATTACTTTGTGCTACCTATTTAATTGTGATAGATAGTTTTTTTTCCAAAAATATATCAGTCAGTGTTTCTCTTTCATCATCTGAAGTTTTCTCTGTACATATTCTTCAAATCCTAATAAGATAAGAATTCTAGAAAAAAAATGTCAGCTGGCTACAGCTCTGCACACAATCGCGCAATATGGTGGGATAGGGTGATAGTGTTGAAAATGAACTTAGTTGGGTAGAGGGGGGAGAGATTGATAACCGACTGAATCTTTGTTTATCGAATCAACACTAAATACATGCGCTACTAGAAATGAATCTGCGCCTGTCTCAGATATATCGAAAATTCTACTATCCTTGTCATATCACAGAGAAAGAGAGAAAATTAGTAACATATAAAGTTTCTCGAAACCTCGCCTGGTTAACTAGTTCACTAGTTACTAGCCGGTCTTAAGCCCGGGTAAAGAGGGAAGGTTGGGTATAGGGCTAGCAACCCTACCCCGAAAAACAAATCTAACCACTAAAGAAACTTCAATGCACAAAATAAATAGAAAAATAAAAACAAACTTATTCCTCGCTGGAATCGGAGAGGCGAAATGACGCCAGTTGGTGAAAGCCTGCCTTCGGGAAGCCAATTGGCCGATGTGTCTTCTCTCGATGAAAGCGAAAGTAAACGTGGGGACATGGAATGTCCGCACGATGTTTGAAACCAGCAGAGCAGCCCAGATTGCAAACGAGATGAAGAAGTATCACACTGAAGTGCTTGGAATTTGCGAAAGCAGATGGAATGGAAGTGGACTCTCCAATCTGTCAACTGGAGAATCAATTTTCTACTCGGATATTGTCACCTAGACGACAACCACGAGCACACTGAGTTATGGAGTGGCTATCATGATGTCCTCAACAGCATCGAAGGCTCTCATGCAGTGGGAACCAATCTCATCCAGGAAGAGGATCATAACAGCAAGATTCAACTCAAAAGGAAGGAAGGTCACAATTATACAATGCTATGCAACTACAAATAATGCAGATGAAGAGAAAAATGAGGAATTCTACAGACAACTGCGATCAACACTGGACAAGACCTCAGTTGACGATATTAAAATTCTAATGAACGACATGAATGCCAAACTGGGAGCGGACAACACAGGAAGAGAACTAACCATGGGTCGAGAAGCACTCGGTGAGGTGATGAATGAGAATGGAGAACCATTTGCAGAATTCTGTGCATTCAACGATTTGCTGATTGGAGGTGAGGCAGTGTGTTCAAGCACAAGGATATCCACAAGTCAGCAACATGGATCTCACCAGACACCAGGACACACTACACTAAAAATCAGATCAACTTTATCTCTATCTCAAGAAAATGGAGACGCAGTCTACTTGACACAAGGTGAAGAAGACGAGCAGATGTAGGTTTAGACCACTCACTGTCTAGTGCAAGGAACCTTCAAAATCAAGTTAAAAGCCTTCAAGGAAGTTGGTGATATACCACAGTTCAAGTACAACACCCAGAACGGAAACTGAAGGTCGAAACTACAAAGGAAATCTTCACGTCAGCCAGTAATCAGGACAGAATGGGAGATATCGAGCAACATCCCTGAAGAAACCTGTGTGGAAGAACACTGAAAGTCTTTGAAAGCTATGTGGAAAGAAACCTGCACAACCATATTAGGAAGGAAGAATAAAGAAGATAAGGATGGATCTCAATGGATACATGGAAGCTGATAGATTAGGGAGAGGTGGATGGTGAAGCAGAAGATAAACCAGTGCAAGGATGAACGACGAGAAGAGGATCTGAGTACGATGTATAAAATGCTACACTGGACAAAGAAGTGAAGAAGAGTGCACGGAAAGACAAAAGACACTTCTACGAAACACCAGCAAGTGAAGCAGAACAGGCTGCAGGTAAGAGGAACAGAGACTTGACAACATTGTATCAAATAACTAAGTTGCTATCTGGGAGGAGATCAACGCAGACGAAACCAATAAAATATGATGACGGAAATTTAATTACGAAAGAAGAGAAACAAAGGGAACAATGGGCCGACCACTTCAAGAAGCTCTTGGAACGACCACCCACCACCACCACCACCACCTGCACTTCGTCCAGAAATACCACCTGCAGCCCAGCCGCTGAACTACTAGTGAACATAAATCCTCCAACAAAAGTGGAAGTCCTGAACACGATAAAGCTACAGAAAAGTGGAAATTCAGTAGGACCAGATAGGATCCCGCCAGAAGCACTGAGAACAGACGAGGAGATAACAGCGGACATGCTCACACCACCATTGCAGAAGGTGTGGAAGGAAGAGAAGGTACCTGCCGGTTGATTGGAAGAAGGGTTACCTTGTCAAACTGTCGAAGAAGGGAGACCTCAGTGTTTGCAAGAACTGGCGCGGAATCACTCTCCTTTCCACCCAGAGCAAGCAAAATATTAAGCCGCATCATCCCGGAGAGGCTTAAGGTTGCACTGGATTCAAAACTACGACCGGAACAGGCTTGCTGGCTGGCTTCAGAAAGTACAAATCATGTGAGGACCAAATCGCACTGCAACGCTTCGCATCATCATAGAACAGAGAATAGAATGGCAGTCAACTCTCTACCTCAACTTTATCCACTTTGAGAAGGTTTTGGACAGCGTCGACCGAGAGATAATTTGGAAACTGCTCCATTACTACGGAATACCGCTAACATTTATCAACCTCATTCAACAACTATATGAACAAACGACATACCAAATAATTCACAATGGGAAGCTCAGTGATGCTTCTGAAGTGAAGACAGGAGTGAAACAAGGTTGTCTGCTATCCCCCATGATATTCCTGATTGTGGTCGACTGGACTGGATCATGCAGCAAACAGTGGGGAGCGATAAGAGGGGGATACGCTGGACTGCGGGAAAGAACCTAGAAGATCTGGATTTCGTCAATGACTTGTGCCTGATATCACACAAACTTGAAGATCTACAGGCGAAAACTAACAAGTTGATAGAAGAGGCAGGGCAGTGAAGACGGGACTTCAAGTGAATATAGAGAAGACAGAGGTGATGAAGATACCCAACCAACAACTCCAACAACAACAAACTCCAGTCACCATCAACGGGAGAAACTTAAAGGAAGTAACCTCCTTCACCTATCTAGGAAGCACTGTCTCAACTACAGGCGACACAGGCACAGACGAGGATGTCAAAGTCAGAATCGGAAAAGCAAGACAGGCGTTCATTAGCCTGAAACCAGTGTGGAGATCTTGTGCACTCAACTCAGCATGTGGAACAATATCCGGATTTTCAACGCCAACGTCAAATCAGCGCTTCTGTATGATTGAGAGACTTGGCATGTTACGAAAGGGATTTCCAATAAACTACAGACATTCATCAACAACTGCGTACGCTCGCTACCGAAGATCAGATGGCCAGAAAGAATAAGCAACATGGAGCTCTGGGAACGAACCAACCAAGAACCTATCACTCAACAAATATGTAATGGAAGAATGTGTAGATGGATTGGGCATACATTGAGCAAGCCGACTGAGGACATCACGCGTCAGGCCAGTTGCCCGAGTGGAATCCCCATGGGAAGCGACGAGTTGGACGTCCCAGATGAGGGTGACATGGAGGAGATCGTGCAAGGAGGAAATGAGAGCTTCTGTGCTGTCGTGGAGCCAGGTTGGAAAGATTTCAGAGAACAGAGTTCACTGGAGACGTGCTACTGAAGCCCTATGTTCCATTAGGAACCCAAGGGAGTAGTAATAATAATAATAATAAAGTGTCTCGTAGTTGTGAAGTTACCTGATATTAAATTGTGTCTGAAATGTTATCTAGTAAATGATACTGTTCCTTCACTGTGTGATATTTCTAATAAATAGACTAAAATGGAACTTTTATGTTCGGTGTGGTGGTTTTATCCATGAGTTCTTTGATTTTAAGTTATTGTCTTCTCAACAAGATTGGAATGAGACGAAACGTTCCATGTTCACCATGCTCATGAAGTAATATTCAGTTGAAGAAGCACTATAATCAGTAAACTTGTGTAGGTTTGTACAGTAGGCAATGATCAGCACTTGTTGTAGGAAGGCTAATGATATTAATTTGTCACTGAAGCGTAGTTCGATAGGACGGGGTTCGAACCCATGACCTATTGGTTGAAAGTCAAATCTATGAACCAATGAGCCACAGCTCTATCTGTTATTTAACATAAAAAAAATGCTACCAAATAAATTTTAGCTAAATTTTTCGAAATAAACAATTCCACTTGTGGTGAAAGTAAAAAAAGGCATGAAATTCTATTTTCTCGCATTTCCTACTGTCCACAGTTGACTAAATATTCAGTAAACAGACAATTTGTGTATTCACTGATGAAGAAGTAAACATATAGTAGAATATTGTGAAAAAATTTATTAAAATTTATGACTTTCTATTTACTTAGTTAGTTCCCTATGAATGTGCATTATGTTACGAAAACAACTGAAGGATTTTTTATCGTGACACTAAACAAACAATTATTAATGTGTAAATCATTATAGCAAATAGGATTATACAAATTTTAAAGAATAAATCTACACGAATCATTTTTGTTGTTGTTGTTGTTGCTTATTTAAGCATACCTGGAATGAAATTGCAAACAGATCAATGTTAGAAGAATATTACACTAGTTTGTTGATTTAATTTACCGTATACGGATACAATTTGATTCACTGACAAATAAAATGTTGAAATCGACTCAAAAAACACAATATATAATTTGAAAATATGTAGTATGAGATTATATTCTAACATGGTGTCTAAGTTATTATATTATTACCATTATTATTATTATTCCCTTGGATTCCCAGTGGAACACACGGTTTCAATAGCACGTCTCTGTTTCGCTCTACTCTTTACAGTCTTTTCAACATGGCTCCACCACTCCCCACAAACTCTTATTTCTTCCTCACACTATCTTCTCCATGTCACCCTCACCTCGGATGCCCAACTCGCCATCCCAGCTTATGCCAAATCCATCTCCACTTTCCTCTTCGGCATATTTGTTAGGTGATAGGTTCTTGCTTCAATGGTTCATTCCTACAGTGCGTTCCTTCTTGCTTATTCTCATTATTCTGGCCAGCCATCTGAGCTTCAATAACGAGCAAGCGGAAGCACTTCTTGATGAATATCTACAGTTCGTTAGAAATGCCTTTCGTAACACGCTAACTCTCTCAACCATCATACACAAGCACTGACTCACTTGACTGACATTTGTGTTGAAAATCCGGATGTTGTTGACACTTTATGCTGAGTGCAGTGAAGCAGATCTCCAAACTGGTTTCAGATTGATGAAGGCCTGTCTTGCTTTTCTGATCCTGTCTGGTATAGACGTCGTCATCTGTGCCTGTGCCGCCGCCTGTAGTTGAAATGATGCTGCCTGCCTAGTTAGGTAGGTAGGTGGGTGGGTGTGGGGTGGGGTGGGGTGGTAGGTAGGTAGGTAGGTAGGTAGGTAGGTAGGTAGGTAGGTAGGTAGGTAGGTAGGTAGGTGAAAGAGGCTGCTTCATTTAAGTTTCTCCCGCTGATGGTGATTGCAGCTTGTTGTTGTTGGTTGGGTATGATCATCACCTCTGTCTTCTCTACGTTCACCTGAAGGAAGTCCCGTCTTCGCTGCCCTGCTTCTTCTGTCAACTTGTTGGTTTTTGCCTGTACTCTTATATTATTACTTCAAAGTTTGTTTTATTCCATATATAAAATAATATAGCGGTATTTTGAAATTGAAAATAATTTTTGTTAACATTGCTAATCTTTTATTCCTCCTTTTGAAAAATTTCAGAAAACTCAGAGATACACTTAAATATCTCCTGTTTTGAATGAAAAAGACAATTAAACTGAGTGAGTTTGACCAACTAATTAAATTTTCACTTTTTTTCTTGTTGATTTAATTTTCATTGAACAAAAAGGATATCTACAATAGAAGATATTACTGTAAACTTCTTTGATTTGAAATGTTAAGTTTTCTAATCTTTTCTTCATTAGAGAGTGGATTCGATATTGTTTGAGCTAATATTTACTGTTTATTTCCAGTATGCAATTACTTACGACATGCACTAAGGATCTTCAATTTCCATCACCAGAAACCATATGATTCAGTCAATGGGTTGGAATTTTATAGTCCACATTTACCTACTTCTATCAGCTCGTAAATTAATGTAAACGTTATCGAATACTATCGCTGAGTAATTGTCCTTACATCGACTTCTGTGAAAAGAGTACCTAAAGTAAATTGAGTATAAATAAATGTTCGGGATGCTATTGGGGGAAGAGTTGGGTATGTTAAGTTGAGTAGATATACTACCAGTGATTAGAAAACAATAAATCTCAAAAAGGTGTAGTCTTTATATTGTTGATCTGATTTATATATCTATCTATAAATTCAATTTGTTTTTTGCTTATTGTTCATTAAAATATTTACAATAGGATGACTGATGAATAGCTTGCGCTTTGTGTTATAAACACATCATTTAACCGAGCCTCGCTCAATCTGTCATATTTCACAGTACTATACAAAGAATAGGTGGATAGAATAGAACTGATATCAAAGTAGACAAAGTTGTGTGAATTTGAGGGTTTGTGAGAATTTAGAGATTTTTTAATTTGGCTCAGTAGTAACGCACTGGAGACAGAACCTGAAGGTCGTGGTTTCTACCCGTAGTGGGGCTATGAATCCATATCGCTGAGGAGTCCCATACTAGGATGAAACAGCTGTTCACAGCTTTCAGGTTTCCATTGTTCTTCCAACTGTTGTGCATCCATGATGAGTACCAAATTGGGAAGTCTTTAAATCCCCACAAACCCTCAAATTCATTTGAACTAGTGCTCATTGGTGACTAGCTTCCGGAGGTGATTACCGGAGTTCCAGTGAGAAGTTGTGACAGTTGAGGAAAACCCGGTGGCTGTGAGGACAAATACTCAACGACAAAATTGGGTGGCGGTCGCGTTATGTTGTGAACTGGGAGAAGCTGGAAATATGGACGATTAGATTCTGACTGAGTGGCTTAGTGGTAGCGTGCTGTCCACAGAACCTGAGGGTCATGGGTACGCATGCTGAAGAGTCCCATACCGGGACGAAACACTGGTACAGTGCTCCCAGGTTTTCAATGTTCCTCCAACTGATGTCAGTCCACGATGAATACCAACTTGAAAAAATTTGTGTGAGACAATAAACAATCTGAAGACAAAGGTTAGTGTGATTATTGAACCTTTAGAAGATATCAACCAGTGAATACATCTGCGTCATTGTAACCAGTTCCCAGTCATATCAACATGAGTCAGTCTCCAACCAACAAGTCCTTTTGACTCGTAGGCCCCGACCGGGCATTCTATATCTCTTCGCGTGGCTCAGGGTAACAGTCAAGAACATCGATTGGTGCCAGTCACACACTTAGCCATCTAGACAAGCTACTAAGTCGGTTGTAAAGAAAATCCTATAGGTCTCCTCTTCGTGAACTTTGTTGCTAACGATGTTGTCCAGAATGACAATAAACACTCCACCATTACATCATCCAGCTCAGAGAACACAATACCATCTTGCCATATATATATATATATATATATATATATATATATATATATATATATATCTTATGTCTAATGTCGCACAAACTCGAAGATCTACAGGCAAAAACTAACAAGTTGACAGAAGAAGCAGGGCAGCGAAGACGGGACTTCCTTCAGGTGAACGTAGAGAAGACAGAGGTGATGATCATACCCAACCAACAACAACAAGCTGCAATCACCATCAGCGGGAGAAACTTAAATGAAGCAGCCTCTTTCACCTACCTACCTACCTACCTACCTACCTACCTACCTATTTACCTACCTACCTACCTACCTACCTACCTACCTACCTACCTACCTACCTACCACCCCACCCCACCCCACACCCACCCACCTACCTACCTAACTAGGCAGGCAGCATCATTTCAACTACAGGCGGCGGCACAGGCACAGATGACGACGTCTATACCAGACAGGATCAGAAAAGCAAGACAGGCCTTCATCAATCTGAAACCAGTTTGGAGATCTGCTTCACTGCACTCAGCATAAAGTGTCAACAACATCCGGATTTTCAACACAAATGTCAGTCAAGTGAGTCAGTGCTTGTGTATGATGGTTGAGAGAGTTAGCGTGTTACGAAAGGCATTTCTAACGAACTGTAGATATTCATCAAGAAGTGCTTCCGCTTGCTCGTTATTGAAGCTCAGATGGCTGGCCAGAATAATGAGAATAAGCAAGAAGGAACGCACTGTAGGAATGAACCATTGAAGCAAGAACCTATCACCTAACAAATATGCCGAAGAGGAAAGTGGAGATGGATTTGGCATAAGCTGAGAAGACCGATTAGGGACATGATGCACCAGGCCAGGTCATGCTCTCGAGTGGAATGCAAAGGGGAAACGGTGAGTCGGGCTTCCAAGGCGAGGGTGGCATGGAGGAGATCGTGTGAGGATGATATGAAAGCTTGTGGACATTGGTGAAGTCAGGTTGAAAAGACTGTAGAGAGTAGATTGAAATAGAGACGTGCTACTGAATCCCTATGTTCCACTAGGAACCCAAAGGAGAATTAATAATAATGATAATGTACACATTCCAGATGTTCTGTCGAATTTAGTATATTTTGATCCATGATTTTATTTTTGTCATGTATCTGGTTGAAATAAACCTAAAAGTTGTTCTAGACTTCACGCAATACAGTTTAAGATTCTTCTTTCTTCTGAAAGTCTCCCGGTGGATTCTATCCAAAACACCACAATGCTTAGCATCTATATTTGGATTCCCTTGTAATCAGATAACTACTTTTTTCTCTCTCACAGAACAACAATGATATTGTTTTGAAAGGAATAACAAAATCACAGGTTCTATGATTAATTAGTAAGAATATTTTTGAGTGTATATAAATATTTTGTTACTTGTGTAAAATAGGTTTTTTTATATTATACAAATTAGCAAAAGGTGTGAAAAGAAAACATCATCAGTAACATTGAAGCTCAGCAAATAACGAGTAAGTTTAAATATCACCGTAACAACAAGTGACATAGGTAATTAGATTCCTGCCGATTATCGCAAACCAACTAACATTGATCAAAGCAAGAGGCAATTGTCAGTCTGCCAGCTTCATGACCACATTGTAGTTCGATAGATACAATTCGGCTAGTATTCATGAACAGACATCATGGAATGGGTTCCTCTTCACTAACAAATGAATGTCATTAATTCACTCCTGTAGGAGATCAATCATGACCCAGATAACTTACTGGTAACACCACTGACTACAACACTGTCGTGATGCAAGTTCGGATCTCAGGCAGGAAATCAGTTTTCCAGAGGTTGCAGCTATTCCTTGCTGACGAGTTCCAACAAACACAAAAACTCGATTGACTATAACTTTCTGACAATTTCCTCCCTCAAACTGTATAATCAACAGAAACTTATTGATATAATTGTCTAAAAACAATGAATAACTTCGACAAAACAATAAGACGATATAATTTGTCTGAATTGAACAGTTTGATCAAATACATACTTTCATGCGTATTTATATGAAAGAAGTGAAGTGAGAAGGCTGAATTCTTCTATTCTCACTCTTATTTATTTATAGCCTTTCATGTAATTACCTTTAACAAGTACACATATGATCCAGATTGTCCACAAATACATTACATAACTGTCCTAAACAATAGGTAACCAAGTGTCTTTGAAAACACCTTACTACAGCTTAAAATAGGCTTGTTAACTTGAAAATGATACATTTTTCATATCCATCTATATAATTAACTTAGTTGAAAAGTTTTTTTGAGAGATCAGTAATACAAGGGCGATCTTTCTAATTGACTTCTGTTAGTTAAGGAAACGAACTATATAAAGTTGCAAGGCAGGAAAGAAACTGTTTATCAGAGTTTTAAACTCACTACTTTACATTTACAAATCTGCTCAAAATAAGTACAACTCACAATTACCACCTGAACATTTATCTTCAATATGCTAAAGTCTGAAGGCAGGTAATATGAGACTGTTTCAAATATTCCAGTTGACTTTAGGGTATTTTTACCACAATAAACTAGTATGAATAATTATTTTCATATGTTCAATTCAACGAGATTGTTTTCCTACGATATTTCAGTTAATTTCTCTATCTTTCAGATTTGATGATGGTTAGATACTTGCTTCTTACATTTGAATTGTCACTCATGGCAACGGAGTACTTATTTTCCAAGCCAACTACACATATTATTCAACTCAGAGAAATGACAATTAAGATTATCTAATCTTTAAAATTATGATAGGTGACGATGAAAGCTTAAATGGAAATTTGTCGTCAGTGTAGGATTCAAATCAACGACCACTGGATTTTCCACTCAGTGCTCTAGCAATCACGCCATGAAAATTGATTGTCAAACCATAGCTACCTAAGCTGGTCAAAACTTATGATCTGCTTCTCTAATGCACTTAAATTTGAATTAAGATAAGAAATCCTGACTAGGTAGCCAGTATAAGTAGGATCAAGCGAAATTAACACATCACAAGATCATATGACACTTGAACATAACCCTTGATGATTGAAGGGAAATAAAAATCTGGTTAATGGTTCCATCTCATAGTTCAGTTGGTAGAGTATAGGGTCAGAAACTCGGAGGTCGCTGGTTTGCATCCTGTAGTGACCTAAATATTCACTTCATTTTTACTCATTATCTGGTATCAGTGGAAGGCTGCCAAACTAATAATCAGTAAGATTATAATCAGAGATGTAGGTAAAAAAAATATTGATGTCAATTGGATCTTTTGTGAGTCTGCAATGTAACACCTACACTTCTTAATCAGAAGTGACCGGGTGTATAGTTCAAATACCATAGCTTTTATAAAAGTGTTTAGATAACAATATAGTGCAGAATGTCATCGGATTTATTTTCAAGTGACAAAAAGTGGATACAACTCAATTACTGCATACTTTATTCCTACATAAGTGTCAATCTTCTGAGTTCTTCTTCCACCATGACTATCAGAGTGTTGATACTTTCATGGTGTTTTGGTTGTTCATTTCATTACCTGTATTAAAACTGTTACTATGAATCAGCAACTACAGAAATATTTACTGGAAGTTCATCTCCCCGTGAGGTATCTATTATAAACACAAATGTCACAAATAATGACATTTGTAAATATCAGTGTTGTAGTGGGGAGCGAGAAGAGGGGGATACGCTAGCTGGACCGCGGAAAAGAACCTGGAAGACTTGGATTTCGCCAGTGATGACTCGTGCCTGATGTCACATAAACTTGAAGATCTACAGGCAAAAACTAACAAGTTGATAGAAGAGGCAGGGCAGTGAAGACGGGACTTCAAGTGAATATAGAGAAGACAGAGGTGATGAAGATACCCAACCAACAACAACAACAACAAACTCCAATCACCGTCAACGGGAGAAACTTAAAGGAAGTAACCTCCTTCAACTATCTAGGAAGCACTGTTTGAACTATAGGTGGCACAGACGAGGATGTCAAAGTCAGAATCGGAAAAGCAAGACAGGCGTTCATTAGCCTGGAACCAGTGTAGAGATCTGCTTCACTGCACTCAGCAAATGGAACAAGATCCGGATTTTCAACACCAACGTCAAATCAGTGCTTCTATGTGATGGTTGAGAGACTTGGCATGTTACGAAGGGGATTTCCAATAAACTGCAGACATTCATCAACAACTGCTTATGCAGACTCGCTACTGAAGATCAGATGGATTGCCAGAAAGAATAAGCAACAAGGAGCTCTGGGAACGAACCAACCAAGAACCTATCACCCAACAAATATGCACTGGGAGGAATTGGAGATGGATTGGGCATACACTGAGAAGGCCGACGGGAGACATCACGCGTCAGGCCAGTTGCTCGAGTGGAATCCGGATGGGAAGCGACGAGTTGGACGTCCTAGATGAGGGTGACATGGAGGAGGTCGTGCCAGGAAGAAATGAGAGCTTCTGTGCTGTCGTGAGCCAGGTTCAAAAGATCTCAGAGAACAGAGGTCACTGGAGACGTGCTACTGAATCCCTATGTTCCATTAGGAATGCAAGGGACAAATAATAATCGATAATAATTGTGAATATTTATAGCTCAGGATGTAGATTTTCATAGTGAGTTGCTCTCTGACCTAGGGTTTTAGTTGGTTAACAGTTCGACGTCATGATAAGCACCGTCATTATTGCATTAGAGTTTTACTAGAAAATTGAGTAATTTTTTTGCTTGGATGGTTATAACGTGTACTATGCCTGAGTGTGATTCGATTGTTCTCTTTATGAGTACGTAGGCTTACACTGAACCAACATCTATTTTTCTCAGAGAAGTGTGCAACCACGTAGTTGGATGAATTTGAAAACTCATTTTTAATAATTGTATCCGCTAACTATGCATGTCCGTGTGACTGAATGGCAGGCGGAAACAAGTGTTTTAATGCTCCTTTGTTCTCTCAGCTGGTGGTCATTTCAGACAACATCATCAGCTCAAACTTCAGAAAGAACTGAGCAATAAGGTTTTTTCTCTGTTTATTGGTTGGCTTGTCTTTATGGCCTTGTATGTGATTAGATGCTTCTGCCAAGGTCTTATCACTATCTCTGCGTTCATTTTGATTGGTTGTCTTGATCACCTGAAATTTGACCTTCATGTTGTTTCTTGTTGGTTGACAGATTGTGTCAGTGCCAATATGTTTGTTTATTGCTGATTGACCTGAATGCCAAGCTTCTAAAATTCTCTGGCATTCTTTATATTTCCTCTATCCAGAATTTTCACATTTTCTCAGTCTAATTCGTGTCTACAGTTGTCCGCATGCATTTATTTGAGCGAAAATGTCATGACATTTGACTCCTGGTTGATGTTCGTGTAGACGGATACGAAGAGGGCGACTACTCTGTCTAATGTAGTGTTTTTCACAGTTTCTGTAGTTTATTTTGTAGATGTCATTTACATTGTCTTTCACTGTACCACCTTTTGGCCTGCATAATCGAGAGTGAAGGGATTTTGTAAGCTACATCGATTCCAAAAGGCTTCAGTAATCTAGTCATGATCTTGAAGATGTTGTTAGTGTAGAATAAGACAATCGGCTTGTTAGTTTCCAAGGTTGACTCTTTGGTTGATAACAAGTTATGCACAAACTTATTGATGAAGTTTTGTGGGTAGCCATTCTTCTAGAAAACAGTCATTAAATAGATTTCTAACAGTGTTTTCCATTTTTAGAAAAGTGATAATGATAAATAGTGCCATCAGGATAAGTTACTAAATCACTTGTGGAGAAAACCATATAGCTTACTTTTTTCTGAAGTTTGTCCTGGTGTTGGCTAAAATGACAGATTTACGATTAAACCATCATCCTCTTGAGCTACGAATATTCTTTTTCATCACAGAAACAGATGTGTTGTTTGAAGTATATAGTTTGAGCATTTAATTGACGTATGTTAATGTATCTACTATGCTTCATTAAATCATGATTACATATGAAATATGTTTACAGTATTTTGCCTTCTTCTCAGGCAGAATTTATCGAAAAAGCATAATCGAAAGTATAATTATGTATTTATTACTAATATTCACGTGAGCAGATCAACAAAATAAAGTTTTTTACTATCTTTCAATCGTGAATCTGTTCTGTTGAATCAATGAAGTAAAATAATGTTTAATAAATAAATAAATTTTGTTTTGTTTTAAGGAAGTAGTTATTTAGTAAGCAAGGTCAGAGCAACAACAACAAAATATTTAAAACGGATGTTTGCACATAAAAAATGTATTTCGCGAAACAATTGACAGTGAAAACTTTCTACTAACTGAATTACTTTAAGTTGTTATTCATCGTAGACTGACATCAGTTGGAGGAACAGAGGAAATCCGGCAGCACTGGATAGCTGTTTCGTCTTAGTATGGGACTCCTGAGCAGTGCGCACCCACAACTCCAACAGGGTTGGAACCAGCGACATCCAGGTTCCGTGGCAAGCGCGTTACCATTGAACCACTGGGTCAGAATCCAATGCTCCATATTTTCAACTTCTGTTAGCTCACGATATAGCATAACCGCCACCCAGTGACATTGTTGAGTAACTGTCCTCACAACCATCAGGCTTCGTCCCCATCGGTGACTAGCTTCGAGAGATATTCCCGAAGTTCCAATGAGAAGTCGTGACAGGCGGGGGCAAAGCCTGATGGTTGTGAGGACAGTTACTCAGCGACGTCATTAGGTAGCGGTTACGTGAGCTAACAGAAGTTGGAAATATGGAGCCTTGGATTTTGACCCAGTGGCTAAATGGTAACGTGCTTTCCGCGGAATCTGAATGTCGCGGGTTCGATTCATGGTGGTGCAGGGTCGTGTGTGCGCATTCCTGAGGAGTCCCATACTAGGACGAAACAGCTGTCCAGTGCTCCCAGGTTTCCTTTGTTCCTCCAACTGATGTCAGTCTTCGATGAATAACAACTTGGAATACTTCCAAATCCTTACAACTCCCTCAAAATTCAATTGAATTACTTTAGTTTCATTAGAAATAAAACTTTCTGTGTTGATTTGATGGTTTCTCACATACATGTAAGATGATTATTATTATACAAAGAAGAATATCTCTTAAATCAGTTTACAAATATGAAAATTTTAAAATCTTCATTTTGAGAAACTTTTGTTTGGTAAGCGTAACAATGTCATGTCGGGGACATAACGTGCCAGGCACTCGAGTGGAACCCAGGTGAGTAACGGCGAGCCGGCATCCGAGGCGAGGGTGACATGGGGGAGGTCGTGTGAAGAGGAAATGAGAGCTTCAGGGCAGTCGTGGAGCCAGATTGAAAAGATTGCAGAAAAGAGAGTGGAATGGAGAGGTGCTACTGAAGCCATATGTTCCACTAGGAACCCAAGGGATAAATAATATAATAACAGTGTCATGATATGCCTAATAAAATACTGTTATTCACTATACCTTATTTGTCAGAAATCGCTAGTTTAAGACTTACATGTTTCTACTGTTCATCTTTTATTGTGATTATCATACACTAATGTCAAGTTGATGCTTCTATGTGATGGTTCAGAACCTTGGCTCGTCACGAAAAGCATTTCAGACAGACTACAGAAATTCATCAACAGCTGCCACCTACAGTCACTCGACACTGAAGATCAGAAAGATGGCTAGAAAGAACAAGCAACAAAGAACTCTGACCTGGTGACGGACCAACCAAGAATCCATCGCCCAACAAATAGACAGAAGCAGAAAGTGGAAATGGATTGGATTGGGCATACACTAAGAAGGCCAACTGGGGACATCACGCGTCAGACCCTCGATGGGAAACGACGAGTTAGGCGTCTGAGGTGAGGTTGACATGGGGGAGATCGTGCGAGGAGGAAATGAAGGCTTGTGGGAAGTGGTGGTATCAGGTTCAGAAGACTTAAGAGAAGCGAGTGAAATGGATGCGTGCTACTGCAGCTCTATATTCAACTAGGAACCCAAAGGACAAATAATAATTGTCAGAAATCACTATTTTAAGACTTACTTAGTTCTACTGTTGATCTCTTATTGGGATTGTCTTACAACAGTAGTGAAGACTTTTAGCGTTGGTTGAGAAAAATACCTCGAGATTGGATGTCACTTCTTGGAAGTTTCATTATCAGGCTAGGTAATTTTATCACAAAGAAGTAAAGAGGTATCGATTCCTATAAACATTCGTGTAGGATAAATATTCCCGGATACGTTCCTGTCAGGTGTTAACCTTTATAACCTAGATATTTGTTTATTTATACTGGGAGTGGACGGTGGAATGCAAGATTTTAGGAGTAACCATTTAACCTATGCTACTGACACCAGATTCTGATTACTAGTTTGCTTGATTTAATTCCACTTGGTTGATATGTCATTTTTAGTCTGTTTACTGGTTGATTATTTAACTACCTGTTTATAGACACTTCATTATTACAGCATACATTAGAGGTTTTTTCAGCAGTTTTTGAGATTGCGTGTTGCAATGTTTTCTACTGCTCACTCAACGTTGAGGTAGTGATCATCTGGATACAGCGATATCAATGACGACGTATCATGTTATTTTTCTACTAGATATTACTCATAAACAGTTAGGGTTATCCTACGAGTGAACTGACATATGTGGTAATAATAACAGTCTTCACAAGTAATTTTACAGATTGCATTCATTCAGTCTTTTATATAAAAATATTTTTAAGCTTCATAAACCAGGTTATCCCATTTCACCGATAACTGACTTCCGAAGTACTCCCAACATATAAACTATCAAAGTACTTAGCATCAATATTATGTCCCATTTGAAACCGTTCAAACTGTAGACTAGTCAACTCTTACGAGATAAAACAAGGACTTTGTGACCTACACATATAAGAGGATGAAAAAATGGTTACCTTCGATGTAACAAGTTTTTATACTAAAATACCAACCAATACAAGACTAGAGGAAGTCAGAAATCAACTAACTACTGACTCAGAACTTATTCACAGAACTAAGATATCGCCTGATGAAATTATGTTGGGCGTACAGTTCTGCTTGACCTCCACAATCTTCAAGTTTTAGGAAAAAGTATAAACACAAACACTGGGAGTAGCAATAGGATCACCAATATCCCCAGTCGTAGCAGATATATTTATGGATATTTGGGAAAATGTGGCTTTGCAAACGTGATATGTGCATGACACATGTACTGTGTTCAAAGCGGAACATATCCACAATTTCTGCAAGCATATAAACTCAGTGATAGCAGACGCGATCCAATCAACTCACAAGGTAGAAAATGAACAAGGAGAATTACACATGTTGGATTGGAGGATAAAACGAAGGATAGATGATGGTTTGGATGGTATCGTCTACAGGAAACCAACACATTCCAACAGGTATCTCGATTTCACGTTATCTCATCCAATGTCAGTTAAAGTAGGTTTCGTTTATTGTCTCATTGATAGAGCTAGAAAAACTGACTAGTCAATGCAAGGACTAAGGACTAAGGGTACTAAATTGGAAAACATAAGAGAAGCGTTAATAACTAGTAACTACCCTGCATAGTTTATTGAGAACTTCATAAGAAACAAACTAATAACAGTAACAGGGGTACAAACAACAACGACACTTGAAGAAAACAAGTACAAAGCCTCTATTGTGTTACCGTATAGGGAAGAAAGATGAGAAAGTTTACGTAGGATTCACAACAAGACTGGAATTAGAGTGACATTTAAACCTACCAACAAACTCACTCAGAGATAAGCTCTGTCAGTTGGTTTTAGGGATCCGATACATCCAACCAATTATGCAAAATAATGTGATCTGTCAAATTTCATGTATCAGTAATGACTGTGAGTCAGGTGAAGTACATAGGTGAAACTAGCCGATCGAGGTCAGTTAGAATAGCCGAACATAAGAATTCAACTAAATATAGAATGACAGACCCAGTAAGATCAGTAATCTAGAAAGTAACTCGGCCACTGCAATGCACGCATTAACAGCACATAAACACAATAGGGTGTATGTCATAAAGCCACTGTGCTGAAGTCCAACATAATTAGGTGGAGAGAGATAGTGATTGATTGCTGAGGCTTTGTTTATCGAATCAACACTCAATTTATGTAAGGAGAATGAGACAAAACCTATACACCGGAGATATGAAATTTTTTACTACCAATGGAAACAGAGAATATGAGGTGATAGGACCAAAACAACAGATGTCTAAAGTAGTGTGATTATGAACAATGATAATTTGTGCTGGAAACCTCTTCAAGTAATTAATAATACTGTATCACTATGCGTTGTATATATTATAAGAGCAAATTTAGTAAGGAATGAAATTCTAGCATAGCGTCAAAGTAACCTCGCCTGGTTAACTAGTTCACTAGTTACTAGGCCGTCCTAAGCCCGGGTAAAGAGGGAAGGTTGGGTGTAGGGCATACACTGAGAAGGTAGACTGGGAACATCACGTGTCAGGCCTGTTGGTGGAGTGGAACCCAGATGGGAAACGACGAGTTGGGCGTCTGAGCTGAGCGTGACATGGAGGAGATCGTGAGAGGAAGAAATGAGAGCTTGTGGGCAGTGGTGGAGCCAGGTTCAAAAGATTTCAGAGAAGAGAGTGTAATGGAGACGTGCTACTGAAGCTGTATGTTCCACTAGGAACCCAAGGGACAGATAATAATTATAATCATAAATAGCGTCAAAGTTGTACACTTATATTTCATAGGGGGTGTTGTTTCAGCTTATATGAGATATTTTACGGGAATCTACTTTATGTTTGTGCTATGTTGATACCGAATGAGTAAATCAATCAATTGACAGGAGAACTGAAAAGCGATTAAATTAGTTCTAAGACACTAGTCTTCAGAAGTCTACTGATTATATTCAATAGTTAAACTTCTGGTTGTCTCATCCTACATCACCTGAAGAAGGTTCAGTGAATTGTTTAAAAACCAAGCGAAATATCTAACTAGTAAAATAGAGAACTTACGACGGAAAATAAGTCATTAAAGAAATATTACTCATTAATAACTGTTAGAAAGTCTATGCAGATTCTTAAGAGATATGTGATAACCGTGACATTTAAACCTATAAACTTCCTAATAAAATGTCTCTGAAGGTTAATTATTATTATTATTTATCCTTTGGGTTCCTAATAGAACACAGGGCATCAGTAGCACGTCACCACTGCACTCTCTTCTCTGAAATTTTTTCAACCTAGCTCCATGAACAGCCCATAAACTCTCATTTATTCCTCACAACATCTCCTCCATGTCACCCTAACCTCAGATGCCCAACTCGTCGCTTCCCATCGAGGGTCTGACGCGTGATGTCCCCAGTTGGCCTTCTTAGTGTATGCCCAATCCAATCCATTTCCACTTTCTGCTTCTGTCTATTTGTTGGGCGATGGATTCTTGGTTGGTTCGTTCCCAGAGTTCCTCCTTGCTTATTCTTTCCGGCCATCTGATCTTCATTAACGAGACAGTGTAGGCAGTTGTTGATGAATGTCTGTAATTTGTTGGAAATGCCTTTCTTAACGTGGCAAATCTCTCAGCCATACAGAAGTACTGACTTGACGTTGGATAATAATTTAATTCTGTATTAGATTGTTTACTGGATAAGACTTTACAAAAGGATAATTTATTATGATGAAAATATATGAGTAAAGAACTGGCAAAGTATATAAGTGAAATTTGAAAGTGGCGTGATTAGTCTTATGTGTTAATAAGAATGGACTGACATGAGTTTATGACATCATTCCCCATTCATCTGAAAAATACATTACTAATTTCTTGCCAGTTCTTACAAACGTGACAACAAACTTCTTCTTTGGATACTTATTGATCATTGAAAACTATTCGATGCGTTAAAATTGTTGGATACATTTTTCACTGACATACCATGTAGATTTTTGTTTAGATAAACTGATACATAAATAACTTGTATAAGAAAACTTTTTCTTTCATTCTCTCAGATATAATAGCATGAAAATAATTCATTATCTACCCTTAAAATGTTGTACACTTGTGATACAAGTGATACAACTAGACAAATATTTGACGAAAGAAAAATAAATTATTATCAACCCCCTTGAAAATGCTTTCATAAGATATACAAATTCATATTCATAGTGAAGTTTATTAGAATAACACGTATATATATGTGGTTTAATGACTTTCAGGTTTTTGAATAACACACATAAATATTATCAAAAACTCGTAGAAATTTTCACTTAGTTCCAGTTAGTCATAGAAAAATATCTCTTTTACAAATAAATGAAAATATGAAATAGACATTCAAAGTCATAAAAAAAATTCATTTGAAGGGAAGTAGTTTCGATAACATCAGTGGTTATCAAAGAATTGGGGAATTTCATGATTTCAAGTTGTTATTCATCGTAGACTGACATCAGTTGGAGGAACAAAGGAAAAACCTGGGAGCACTGGACAGCTGTTTCGTCCTAGTATGGGACTCCTCAACAGTGCGCACCCACGACCCCACCAACAGGGATCTAACCTGCGACCTTCAGGTTCCACGACCAGCGCGTTACCATTGAGCCACTGGGTCACAATCCAATGCTCCGTATTTCCAACTTCTGTTAGCTCACGATATAGCGCAAACCGCCACCCAATGTCATCGTTGAGTATTTGTCCTCATGGCCATCAGGCTTTGACTCCACCGGTCACGACTTGTCGTTGGAACTTCGGGAATACTTCTCGAGGCTAGTCACCAACGAGCACTAGTTCAATTAAATTTTGAGGGGGTTGTGGAGATTTGGAAATCTTTCAAGTTGTTATTCATCGAAGACTGACATCATGATTATTTTCTAAGACTAATAACCCAGAACATGGTACTGAAGTATGAATATGTAGGTTGGTGAGTAATAATAATTGCTTTGGTGTTATTACTTGTATTACACCATCAAAGAGTGGACCGAATTGATCAGTCTTTGTTGGAATCCTGGATTCCATTGCTAATCACTACCCAGCATTACTACAAATGATCGCTTTATAGAATTCTAAGCCTATGATCTTTCAACAGACAATATTTTCAGCTTGAATGTTTATTGCATTTGAATGCTGTTAGTAATAACATTAGTATTCAAGGCAATAATGTGAAACAGACAGTTAGTAATTGATTAGCGTACACTTCATAATGAATAATCAAACAAAATAAAAACGCAAAGTTTGATGTTAGTGGTTTGTTTATTCATTGAGTATAAGAATCTGTAACTCAACTTGAGTATCCAAGGGATAAAAGTATGGTGTAATTTTTGATCACTGAAAAGTTTACTACCATATAACGTGACATTTTTCACCGTTTTGTTATTAACTTGAGAAACAATGAGTTGAAAATGTCTCATAATTGTGCAACAGTACATACTACTTTCTGAGGAGATATTTAAATGTGTTATGACTTGTATTATACCGTGGTTGATTAGACTGAATTGATAGGTCTCTATTGGCATATGGGCTCCCGTGCATATGACTCGATATTACCTGTGTTTGTCTTTTGGATGGATAGTGGGTAGCAGTGGAATCCAGGATGCACATTTCATACTATTTAGGATTCACTGGTTAGTTGGATGTACCTGCTGGCTTGCAGTGAGTGATGTCGCTTCCAATGGGATTACAACTCGAGACGCATTGCTTCAAACGCGAGAAAGTTATCCACCACTCCACCAAGTCACGATAGCCACTTCTTGTGTGGCGGGTATAGTTCTAGTGCTATTGCTGCTTGTATTATACTGTGGTTGATTGGATCAAATTGATCGGTCCCAAATAAGACGAAATGTGCATCCTACCTTTACTATAACTGGAACACACGTAATATTGAGGCATCCTCACAGCAGCTCATATGCTAATACAGACCGATCAATTCGGTTCAGTCAACCACGGTATAATACAAACAGTTATACTACAACTATACCGGTCGCACGAGAAGTGGCTATCATGGCTTGGTGGTGTAGTGGATAACGCTCTCGCGTTTGAAGCGATGTGTCTCGAGTTGGAATCTCGTTGGGAAGAATATCACTGACTGAGAGGCAGCAGGTACATCCAACTGACCAGTGGATCCCAAATAGGACGAAATATGCATCCTGGATTCGACTGGCAGCCACTATCCATCTTTACAATATGCAAAAGAGTTGTATGTCAAGATAAGGAAGAAATAATAAAATTGTGCTTCCTAACTATTCGCATATCAAGATAAAAAAGAGATTTTATTTTCCCTCGAATTCTTTTATGATAGTATATATATATATATATATATATATATATATATATATATATATTTGAAACGATCAGATATTGGACATTTAACGGTCTTTATTTATTGAAATTTATATGGTTTTTGCTAGCAGAGGATTTCGTCCTGTGTGGACTCTTCAACTGGATGTACTTGCACCCCAGTGCAGAGTGATGTTATTCCCACTGGGACTCGAACTTCGTGCCCATCACTTCAAAAGCCGGGCTGTTATCCACTAGGCCACAGATGCACCTTAGCTACCTCTTGTACAATGAGGAATTACAAGTATATCAGCATATAGTTATACACTTATTTATTCTTTATCAGTACTATGTAGGTTTATGAAATAAAAGAACTGTTTCTGGCATATATACAGCCCTTTGAATAAGCCAAACGTTTGTTTGTATAATCCCTAAATTTCGTCAATACAGTCTTGTTAAAAGCAATTTGGATTCTAACATCTAGTTTATTTATCTATTAATATGTATGATCTACTGTTGGTATACTGGGTTGCTAAATGTGTTTTTATGAAGATGCCTAAAGATTGCCTGAATAGTCATTGTCATAACTGACTAGGTTAGGGCTTACAGTGGAACAAGAGAGAACTACAAGTATGAAAAATTAATACTAACAAATACCCTTTGCACAAAGGATGATCACCGTACCTCAGTGGCCTAGTGGATAACGCTTTGGCTTGTGTAGCGATCGGTATAAGATTTGAGTCTCAGTGAGAACAAAATCAATCACTGAAGTGGATTCCCTAATAGGAGGGAACGTACATGTCAGAGTTCACGGCTAATCGCAACCAAGTCAATCATGTATATTTATTCACAATATTTTATCCCCATCTTTGAATATCATGAAGTAACTGGAAACAGTGTAAAAAGTCTTAGTTTAAGAGTGTAGACTTGTTGAACATATTACTATTTATTGACACATATTTGTTATTCTCCGTTGTTTTGCTGGATCGAATTGTTCGACCTTTATTGGAATATAGGCTCCTACATGAATGCCCCAATATTCCCTGAATGTTAATTCGATCCAACAAAACAACGGAGAATTAGAAGCATACCAATAAATAGTACCCGTTGTACAAAAAGCGGCTATCGTTCCTCCGTGGCATAGTGGATAACAGTTTGGAGTTTAAAGCGATGTGTACGAGGTCCGAGTCTCATTGGGAACAATATCACTGGGGTGAAGGTATATCTGGCTGACGAGTGAGTACCAAATAGGACCAAACAAGCGTCCTGGATTCTTCTGCTAGCTCCAACCAACCAAATTGTTGAGCATAATTCAATATTCCAAGAGCTACGTTTTTATGAAATGAAATCTGTTTTGTGCTGTGTGAGACCAATAAATGTTTTACTCGGTTTTTGTCATAATAATTAAGAAATTCATTGATTCATTAGCTATTTATTATATAAAACTTGTATTCATTTCATGATCACACCAACTACATTCATTGACCAACACGGTTAGTTCACTGTCTTTCTCAGTATTATATGATTCAACTACTCTCACATTAATAAAGAGAGTTTTACAAAATGCTTAGATATATACAGAACTTGTCATGCAATTTACTTATATTAGCACAAAATAGTATCTAACATGAAGAGAAAAGAAAATCCTGGAATACATATTCAATAGATTGTTCACTATAATTGTTTAAAAACTTGAGTAGAATGGTATAGCAAGTTGTAACCTAAACAGATAAAATGCTTTTTAGTAGTAGTATTCATCATGGATTGTCATCAGTTGGAAAAATCTGGGAGCACTGGATAGCTATTTCCTCCAACTAGTATGGGACTCCTCAACAGTATACAACCACTACCTGACTACTGATCAAACTCACCACGTTCACGTTTCACTGTGTACTCCTGAGAACTCCAATACTAGTCGGACGAAACAGCTGTTCAGTGCTCCCACATTTTCAATGGTTTCCTAACTGATATCAATCCATGATGAATACTACTTCTAAATTAAAAATCCATATTCACCTCAAAAGTACATTACTGTATAGTGCTCGTTAGTGACTTGCTTCCAGATGGATGTCACAAAGGTCTTATGAGAAACCGTGACCTCTGGGGTAAACCAATCGTAAATGAAGCGGTTACTAACTGAAGACCTTGGGTGACAGTCACGCTATGTTGTGAATTGACAGAAGTTGGAAATTGTGAACCACTGTGAACTGACCCATTGACTGAATGGTTAACGAGTTCGCTGTGAAACCTGTAGGTGGTGAGTTTTATTCGTAGTCGGGTAGTGGGTGTGTACTGTTGAGGAGTCCCATACTAGTTGGAGGAGACAGCTGTCCAGTGCTCTCAGATTTTCAATGGTTCCCCAACTCATGTCAATCCATGGTGAATACTACTTCGAAATTAAAAATTTCCCCATTCATGTTAAAAATACATTAAAAGCTTTTTATCAAAAGTAGAATCATATCAAATAAATAAACATTTTCGGTTTTTTTATAACTTTCAGATATTTTCAAAGATTATGCTTTGTTACGATATTTTGTCTTATTAGATAAGTAAGTATTCTATCGTAATCTAAATGTTAAATAGGAAAAATAAATCACTGTCAAATTTTAAGGAGTATGTTGATAAGTAAATATTATTTTTCAGGTTGTTTCAGAAAATTGGAGCATTTCTATCAGTACGAGTAGAAGACACGCATTTTGTAAATGTGATTAATAGACTTAGTGGAAAATAAAAATCATTAATCAAAGTGACATTTCTTCTGTTCTCTTCATATTTTTCAGAGAAAAATTAACAATAAAAATACTGATTACGTAGTTTTATGACACTCAAGTATATACTACTTGAAAAGACATTTTTTTTGGAACATAGCCAGATTTAAAACAGTAACTATTCAATTTCTGGTGTAATGCTGTAGCAGCTGGGAATCAGTAACCCGATAGTCCCTTGTTCGAATCCGGCCACAGTTCACTTTTTTTTTCATTTCATCTTCAATTGGCACCCAGTATAGATACTAGTTTGATAAACGACGGCTATCTCAGATAGTCAAATGATAAAAAAAACATATTTTGATTGAAGTGAAACGCTTTTTGTAAAAATATTTACTTTCATAAAGTTCATCTATACAAAAACATACTTTAAATTATATTTTCCCTTAGCAAAGCTGGGACAATAAATTTTTTTAGGAGAATATGATGAATTCGTTGTATTCTGTCATCCAGTATGCATTCGAGGGTCTGGCGGGTGATGTCCCCAGACTATCTTCTCAATGTATGTCCAATTCATCTCCATTTTCTTCTGGATATTTGTTAGGCAACAGGTTCTTGGTTAGTTCGTTGTCAGAGTTCCTTGTTGCCTATCTTTTCTGCTTATCTGGTATTGTAAGAATAAGCAATAAGGAACTCTGACAACGAACTAACCAAGAACCCATCGACCAACAAATTTCCAGAAGAAAGTGGAGATGGATTGCACATACACTTAGAAGACCATTTGGAGACACATGCACCATACCCTGAAGTGGAATCCGCATGGGAAACGAGGAGTTGGTTGTCTGAGGTGAGAATGACATGGAGGAGATTGTGTGAGGAAGAAATGAGAGCTTGTGGGCAGTCGTGAAGCCAGGTTGAAAGGACTGGGGAGTAGAGAATGGAATGGAGAGGAAGCCAAAGGACAAATAATACCAATAAATACTAGTCTGAAAAACTACGGCTATCTCAAGTAGTCAAGTAAAAATGAATGTTTCAACTTTGTATCTACGGTTACTTTGCTGTTGTGTAAATTTGTTACTTAAAAAAGATGGCTCTTCATCCATACAATCGTCATTACAGATATTTAATAAATTCGATAGCAAAGAGAGTGAATAAGGTTTTTCTTTCTGTTGAGGGTCATCCAACTATAAAAAGTTATTTTGTTGATGTGCTTCTCACTCGACGTCAGAATAGATACCTCAAAAGATCCATCTACAGAAAACCAACTTGGAACGGACAACTAACTAATTTTTATAGTTGGGTGCCCATCAACAGAAAAAAAAATCTTATTCAATCTGTTATTTCTTTAATCTTGTCTAAATATATACCCATAGAGGAAGAAACATTGTTTTACTCACTGCTTTCCGATCGACCATATCGTATGACAAGGATGTATAAATCAGATACCTTCTAGTGTAAAATGCAGATCAGCATTAGGTTAGTATATTGAAGATGACTCTCAGTGATGAAACACTATTTGCTGGATGATATCTTGACCAAAATTACTAATCATAATCATCTCATTGTTATATAATTACCATTATTAACTTTTATTACCTGGTCACTGACAGCCTTATGATATTCTCTTAAATTTTGAGGCGGTTGTGGAGATTTGGAATTGGTGGAGTCAAAGGCTGATGGCCATGAGGACAAATACTCAGCGAGGACATTGGGTGGCGGTTTGCACTATATCGTGAGCTAACAGAAGTTGGAAATACGGAGCATTGGATTGTGACCCAGTGGCTCAATGGTAACGCGCTGGTCGTGGAACCTGAAGGTCGCGGGATCGATCCCTGCTGGTAGGGTCGTGGGTGCGCACTGTTGAGGAGTCCCATACTAGGACGAAACAGCTGTCCAGTGCTCCCAGGTTTTTCCTTTGATCCTCCAACTGATGTTAGTCTACGATGAATAACAACTTGAAATTATGATATTCTCTGTTTATCAGAGAAAATGTTTTAGATTCTATGGTGGGGCAAGATGTAATGAATCAATTCTAACACTTGTGCTTACCTAAAGGAAAGAAACAGTTATACCCTGTAGGATTCATGAAAACACGTTATTGTTTCTATGCATATACTTTACTATGGGCCTAAAACTTTAGTATGCGGCAAGACATGACAATAGCTATGATTTTAGACAGACATTCTTACCAATTGTAAGATTTAGATATTCCATTACTGTTTCGTAATATATCTTGGTTATCTTCTTGATAACCTTGTTTATTGAAAGAATTATCTGGTACTATAAAAACATGGAAAATAAGAAATATACAACGTTCTTCATGTTATTAAGTAGAACATTTTCAGTTGACTTTTATAGCCTATTTGCTCAGAGAAAACTATAGACTAACTGATATCAACTAGTTTAAAGAGTAAAGCCGTAATAAAAAAGCTAATTATCTGATGATGATAATAAACAAATAAAATGTACTTGAAACGTAATTTGTTTTTTTTTACAATGAATAAGGGAGAGAATTACCTGTAAAATGCTAATGGAAACTTTATTCTTGCTTACATTTTAATATGATTTACTAAATGACAGAATTTATTAACTGTTCCCTATCATAATGCAAAATCAGAAAATGTTGGGAAAATGTAAGCTAATCTGTTATATAAATTGAAAACATTTATTTCTCCATACAAATTCAAAACAGGCAACGACTGTGAAAAAAAATATGATTGAATGAATTCATGAATTTCATTAGTACTCATCAGCTAGATACTCTACATACTTGATTATGTATACCGTCGAACAGTGCAAAATAACACACGTAAATGCAGGCACATACATACATACATACATACACATGCACACACGTACACCTGCATACATACACGCACACACACATGCATACACACGTACATACATACATACATACATACATACATACATGCACACACGTATAGCATAGACAGAGAGAGTTTTAAGTGCAACAACATAAAAGTGGCCAGTTTTTACAGGTCAAATGGTGATTCAGAGGGTAGAAATGAATGTTAAAATCGTATTGGTTATGGATACATTATGTAACTAACTGTGGGTTTGGATAAGAGTCCATTCTAAGAATTATACTAACCTCAGGTAGGAAACTTGGAAACTCTGTGGTCGCTGGTCCAAATTTTCATTCCACCTCCAATTATTACCCAGTAAATACACCACCGTTGCCTTCGTAGTATACGCCGTATTATGTGGTCTCACCATGTGAGGAACGCAGAAGTCAGGTATAGTGTTTTAGGGAGAAGAGGTGAGTCGGTTGACGAGGTTGTGAACCTTCATCGACTGAGATGGTTGGGACACGTACTACGTATGCCTAGTCGCCGATTGCCTTGTCACACAATGTTGGCTGAGGTAGGTCGAGACTGGAGAAGGCTCGAGGTGACCAGAATAAAACATGGCACTAATGCATGAAGTCTGTGACTGTTGGTTTGAGACATGTGGGGTGATGCAGAGTAGTTGGTTGATGTCCGTGGGACAAGAGGAACGAGTGGTTGGAGGCCGACTGTGGGTGATAAGGCTGATAACCGATGTCAGTGGCACAGATGAATCCTCATACATAATATTCTCATCTTAACGATGCTATACTGAATCTCATCATTTTCTCATTTTTCCTTTCTCTCTTTTAGTACTTTATATTTCTTTTGACCGCATTCACCTCACTATCTTTCTACTTGATGAACTGAGTGAGGTGTAGTAACTCGTACCGTTACGCAATGGTGCCTCGTCCTATGTTGATAATGATTGATTGATTTGCAAAACCACCACTATCTCAGATAGTCAAAATGATAGTCAATATGATGCTCCACCTCTCTAATTCAGTTAAATTTCCATTGGGATGACAAGTTCTCACTAGGCAACCAGTATCAATACGATCAAGTGGTAGTAACATGTCACGAATCCACATGGTAATCGGGCAAAACCCTTGGCCAGTGAAGTGAAGTAAAAATCTGATCATCAGTCGGAAGTGATAGCTCATTTAGTAGAGCACTGTGGCGGTTTTACCCGATGTTTGCTGGTTTTAATCCGTGCGTGGTGTAGATTTTCACTTCACCTTCAGTCACACACCACTATAAATACTAATCTTCTATACTACACTTATCAATATGATAAAGAAAACAATGATGTTAATAATAGTAGTGTTGACACAAGGGTGAGACCTGAATCCATTATGCTTAGATTACGTCATTCAAAATGAAATACATAACAGTACTAAAGCAGACATAATAAGGAAGCCAGATGTACACTGAGATGAATAATAATGATAAGAACGGTATACTAATAAGTCTGGGTTAGGCGAAAAAAATTAAGGAAGGAAAACAAGAATATAAAATGGGTGATAATTGTGAGCGATAAACAAATAAAAGAAGATTGAATATGATAAGATGTTGTTGTGCTTCAGACTATGGGAGATTCAAGCTTGCATAACACGAGTTGTCAAATCAAACCTGTGTGTTCAGAAAGAAATAGTAGTCAGTTGAAATCTACCATGGTCTGATATATAATTATTTAACATTGAAGCATAATTGTTGGAATAATGATTTATCAAAGTTTATCGCACAATTTGCTACCGGACAAGACACTTGAAGAGGATAATAAGTGATAGGAAATTATACAAACACTGTTGAATAAGTTCTCTTCACCACAGTTACGCTATAGGTGGTATTAACCCAATGTTATTTATAGTATTCTGCTTTCTTTGTTGCATGGTTATCAGCTAATTAAATATGCATATATATATATATATATATATATATATATATATATATATATATATATATATAGCAGAATGAATATTTTAATACATTTTACGATCATGGTACAAGCAATTTTCTGACAGAGAAAGCGAGTATAATACCCATTGTAAAAGGGATGGCTATCATGCCTCCGTGGTCTAGTGAATAATGCTTTGGCATTTGAAGCGATGGGTACGAGGTCTGAGTATCAGTGGGAACAACATCACTCCGCACTGGGGTGCAGATACATTCAGGGGACGAGTCCCAAACGGGAGAAAACGCGCATCCTGGATTTTTCTGCTACACACAACCAACCAAATTATCATAATTAACATTCAGGCAATATTGAGGCATCCGCATAATAGCTCATATGCCAATACACGTCGATCCAGCAAAACAACGAAGCTAGTATTTATTTGTTTAGGCAATGTATATTTAAAGAATATATTTAAAAAAACCAAGTCATGCAGTATATTCATTGGAGATGCTATCACTGACGTTAGACTGGGTTTAGATCTATGAATGAGTATCGCTTCCATTCAGATTGAAGACAAGGTGTATTACTGAACGCTAAAAACCATGGAATTTTGATCTAAGACCAGTTGTCTATTGTATGCAACCAATTAAAGTATATCACAGTGTATCGTTATTTGTAAATCTGTCAGATTAATAAATGTAGTGGAAGTGAAATGGAAACAATGGATGGACTATAGTAAAAAAAAATGACTCTCTTAGATAAGATTTAAGTAAAATATTTTTATGAAGTTATTTTCATTTCTTTTATAAAATGGTCAAATATATTCTGGGATAGTAGAGAAGATTTGTAATTCGTAATGGGAAGGTTTGTTTTTAAACCATTAATTATAAACCTCACAGAATATCAAACAATTGAAAACTCCTCTTTAACAAAACATTTTTTAACAGATAATTTGGTTGGTTTGAAGCGATGAGTACGAGGTTCGAGTCCCAGTGGGAGCAACATAACTGGGGTGCACATACATCCAGCTGACAAGTGAGTCCCAAATAGGAGGAAACGCGCATCCTGAATTCTTCTGCTAGTCAGAATCAAGGAAACTACCATACTTAACAATGAGGCAATATCAAGGCATCCGCATAGGAGCCCATATGCCAATAGAAGTCGAACAATTCAATCCAACAAAACAACGGAGAACAACAGGTATGTCAATAAGTTGTAATAACTAATAAACGTTGTAAAAGGGGTGGCTATCATGCCTCCGTGGTCTAGTGAATAACACTTTGGCATTTGAAGCGATGGGTACGAGGTCTGAGTCTCAGTGGGAAGAACATCACTCCGAACTGGGGTGCAGATACACCCAGCTGACGAGTGAGTCCGAAATAGGACGTAACGCGCATCCTGGATTTTTCTGCCACACACAACCAACCAAATTATCATAATTAACATTCAGACAATATCCAGGCATCCTCATAGGAGCCCATATGCCGATAGAGGTTGAACAAATCGATTTAACACAACAAACAATGGAGAATAAGGAGTATGTTAATAAATAGTAATTTTTTAACAGTTTTTATGCTGTACAATTGATTAGAACTACTTCAAAATTCGTGGACATCATGTAGTGTTAATTCTGTTGTTTTAAAAATGTGTATTCCATGATCTTTGTAAAATCTTTACTAGCTAACTAACTATCGGTGAGTGTAAAAGTTGTTTCATTACTTGATATACTAACTTCAATATGAAGTGACTTGTCAGTATCTCTATATAAATATCTCAGCCTTTTTGTACTGACGAAGTAATTTGTGATTTGTTGTATTCTTTGTCTGTTGGGGTTATTGACTGTATTGGTTTTTTTGTTGGCTGTTCCTTTGTTTGATCACTGACTTTTCTGTCGTTTATCACTTTTCTGATTGGTTGATAGATTGGGTCTATGTCTATACATTTATTGATTTTTGACTGACCTGAATACCAATCTTCTAGGAACTCTAATATTCTTTATGTTTCCTGTGTCAAAGATCAAACAGGGAAACGATCAACAAGGAAATACAAGAGATCAATGACCTGACCATAGAAGAATATCACAAATCACAAACCACTTCATTAGGACAAGCTGCTGAATCATTCATCGAAAGACATTGAAGTATGTGCTGATAATATCGTCTATGAAGACGATGAAAGTTTCATGATTAAATCATACAGCTCAGACAACAAAACACAGCCTAGATCTGATTTATATATATGTCCGCTTACAAAAGTACAGATTATTACCACTTTCAGGCAACGGAAGCGATGATAATAGTCTGTTGGGTTCCTAGTGGAACATAAGGCATCATAGTTCATATTAAGTTGAACTGAAAACTATGCAAGAAGAAAAATTGAAATCTGAACAATTAAAGCGAAATTCGAGTACAACTAGAAAGAGAATGGAAAGGTTAACCTCCTATTTTATCTGCTATTTTTTTGTTTTTCATTGCCTTTTTTAGAATTTTTCGCCTATATCCTTTATGCCAAACTTTAGTTGTGTGTTTTTTCTTGTAATTTTGGAAAGTGTATCATATACTTTCTTCTTAAAGATGGATTTAGTATTACTTTTAACAAGGATTACCTAACTTCCATTTATAGCCTCTTAGATTCTCACTGACCTCAAATATCAATGATTGAGTGGTTCGATAGTACACTTGAACATCCTATAATTAACATGAAATGTATTCATCTTCATTAAGTCTCCAAGGAATTCTTTTTAATGACATATGAATACTGAAAAGAGAAACACACACTAGAGTTCTTTTATATTGTTGTATGATGTGTATTCTCTTGAGATGGTCTTCTGATTTTCTAGTTGTTATGCTTTTGTTTATCCACCTTTCATTTCAGATGAATTTATTTTCGCTTCATCTATGACATGAAACTAGAAAATGGATAGTCTTCAAAAAAAATTATTTTTTTTATAAGATCCCTGGCGGGGTCGTGAGTGCGCACTGCTGACGATTCCCATACTAGGACGAAACAGCTGCCAAGTGCTCACAGGTTTCATTTGTTCCTCCAACTGATGTCAGTCTACGATGAATAACAACTTGGAATACTTCCAAATCCTTACGACTCCTTCAAAAAAAAACACTATTTTATTGTCCAAAAACTCACATACTATAATGCATTCAACACAGTTCATGAGCACTACTCACTTATTTATCCATCTGTCTTCACTTTTGCTTGACTTGTCTTTATTCGCTTAGTTTCACTAATTAAAATTTTACAAACGGTTTTATATTACTCAATTAGAAATATCGAAAGAAGTGTATTTTGTAAGAGGTGAAGTGTATCACATGATGACCTACTTTTATCACTGATATATAATGAATCGACTTGAGATGTCCGGGGAGCTGTACTCTTCAAGTGGTGTTCGTTAAGGGTGCCCACTCTCTCCATTCTTATTTAGTTTTATCATAGATATTCTTATGGAGGTCTTCTTCTCGTCACCTGACCATACAGAGGTTGACCTAAACGCAAGAGAATTCTCGTTAGACCTAGAATATGCAGATGACATAGTCTTGTTACGTGAAGACGCTGATAAGATGCGGAGTCTTCTGAACACTTTGAGTGGGAGTTTGAGAATGTTTGGGATGCGTTTCTCACTACCCAAATGCAAATTGTTCCTCCACGATTGGTCTTCAACGGTGTCCCACCGCGGTAAAAAATAGAGAGTGTAGTGGTTCACTGTGTTGGCCACTTCACTTTACCTGGGAAGTAGGATCAACCCTGGTGGCTCAGTGGCGACGAAGTCTCTGCACAGATACAAAAGGTCCGACTGGAGTTTGCCAATTTACGCCACCTATGGCGCCGCCGTGATATCTGATTGTCTACTAAGGGTCGTGTGTACTGTACAGTAGTCCGCTCTGCCTTACTATATAGGTATGAAACATGGCTATTGAGGGTGGAAGATTTGAGAAGGCTTAAGGTGTTTGCCCACCGTTGCCTTCGTAGTATACGCCGTATTATGTGGTCTCACCATGTGAGGAACGCAGAAGTCAGGTATAGTGTTTTAGGGAGAAGAGGTGAGTCGGTTGACGAGGTTGTGAACCTTCATCGACTGAGATGGTTGGGACACGTACTACGTATGCCTAGTCGCCGATTGCCTTGTCACACAATGTTGGCTGAGGTAGGTCGAGACTGGAGAAGGCTCGAGGTGACCAGAATAAAACATGGCACTAATGCATGAAGTCTGTGACTGTTGGTTTGAGACATGTGGGGTGATGCAGAGTAGTTGGTTGATGTCCGTGGGACAAGAGGAACGAGTGGTTGGAGGCCGACTGTGGGTGATAAGGCTGATAACCGATGTCAGTGGCACAGATGAATCCTCATACATAATATTCTCATCTTAACGATGCTATACTGAATCTCATCATTTTCTCATTTTTCCTTTCTCTCTTTTAGTACTTTATATTTCTCTTGACTGAATTTTCTCTTCTTCATCTTCTACTTCACTGCCTTTTTGCTTCATATACTGATATGTGGTATGACAACTGGTACCGTTACGCAGTAATGCCTTGTCCCATGCTGATGGATGATGATGATGATAAAATCAAATCATAAACTGATTGCATGTTTATTACTTTTCAAAGTAAATTAAGTACACCTAATCGTCTCCTGAGTCACTGTGGTCTTTCACAATGTAAACGAAGCTATCCTCAATGATTAGGAGTCGTTCACTGACATGCAACTGACCATGTTTATAAAACTTTTCGATTCATTCTTTATTTTCTAATGCTGAATAAAAGTTAAACGAAAGTATCTATGAACTGCCAGTCGTTTACTTTATTTAAATGATGATATTTCTCGGTACCTCAACTTCATCAATTTTGAAGAGACCTTCAACAGCGTCGATCGAGAAGTAATTTGGCAGGCAGATGTTTCAGCACTACGGGTTTAGTGCCACGAACATTTATCAACCTCATTCAACAGCAATATGATGACGCTACATGTCAAGTGATTCACAATGGAAAGCTCAGTGATGCCTTTGAAGTGAAGGTAGGAGTAAGACAAGGTTATCGCCTTCTATCACCCATGATCTTTCTGATTACGGTCAACTGGATCATGCAGTGAACTGCGAGGAGATGTGAGAAGATGGGCATACGCTGGCTGGACTGATGAAAGGACCCAAAACAATTTGGATTTCGCCGATGACGATTCACGCATAATGTCACATAAACTCGAAGATCTACAGGTAAAAGTAAAAGCCAAGAAGTTGTCAGAAGAGGGAGCGAAGGAAGACGGCACTTCCTTTAGGCGAGCGCAGAGAAGACACAGGTGATGAAGATACCCAACCACCACCACCATCAACAACAACAAGCACAAATCATCATCAGTGGGGGAAACCTAAAGCAAGTAGTGTCTTTCATCTACCTAGACAGCATCGTTTCAACCACAGACTGTATGGGCATAGGCACAGATGAGGATGTCAAAGCCAGCCAGCGAGCATCGGAGAGACGGCAAGACATGCCTTTCTGCATTAATCTGAAACCAGTGCGGAGATCTAGTGCACTGCATACTGCGTGAACAATCTCCGGATTTTCAACACTTATTCGGTCATGTTAATGCTTCTATATGGTTGAGAGACTTAGCGCGCTATGATAAGCATTTCCAACAAACTACAGGCATTCATCAACAGATGTAGCCTACACTCACTAGATACTGAAGATCAGATAGATGGTTAGGAAGAATAAGGCACAAGGAACTGTGGGAAGGTACCAACGGAGAACCCAACAACTATTCAGAAGAAGGAATTGTAAATGGATTGGATTGGATTAGAGATACACTGAGAGAACGGTTTGGGTCATCACACTCCAGCCCAGTCCGTCAAGTGGAACGCAAATGGGAAGGGATGAGTTGGGCGTCTGAGCCGAGGCTGACATAGAGGAGAAATGAAAGCTTGTGCGCAGTCGTGAAGCCAGATTGAAAATACAACAGGGAAAGGAGTGAAATGGAGACGTTCTACTGAAGCCCTATGTTCCACTAGGAACTCAAGGGAAAAATAAATAGATAAGTTTCTGAACTTACTAACACTACTGACTATATTGTAATCTATTTATTGGCTAACAGAGGAGTCCAGGTTGCATTTGTCGTGAGTGTAGGGCCCCAGTGGTATGGTATATAACGCCCTAGCGTTTAAAGATGTGGGTACTGGATTTAAGTCCCAGCTTGAACAACATCACCCACTAAAGTGCAGGTTCATCCATTTTACGAATTCAAGATAGGATGGATGAAACAAGCATCTTGGATCCCACTCTTAGCCACCAAATAGACTACAATATAACTAATCTCCAAGCAGTGTAGTGGCATCTGCAGAGGATTCCATCTTCTAGCAAAGGTCGATCTGTTCGACTGAGTATCATGACGAGAATAAACAAGTATCAATAAACGATTGCCAACAGTATGTTTAACTTCAACGAAAAATGACAATCTTTCCCACTGTAAATGAAATTTCGAGAATCTGAAACATTTAATGCGGATAGTTTATACATATCACTATTTTTACTTTCAAGCTGACAACAGTTAAGTGAATGTAAATATTTAACAAGTAAATTACTACAGTCCATATATTCGGAATAAATAGCCAGTAGTGGCTGATCGATTTCATTCAGACAAAGATGAGGAATTGTAAGCTATGACAGTACTTGTTAGGAGGTAGGTACATCTAGCTGTCAAGTCCTAAACAGCAGGAAACACATATCCTAGATTTTACTACTAGCCACTAACCATCAATAAAAACTAATATACCTATTTCAAATGTATGTAATGACAATGAAAAGGATTGCCCTGAAGATGTACTACTGTTTGTTTAATATATCGTGAGCTAACAGAAGTTGGAAATACGGAGCATTGGATTCTGACCCAGTGGCTGAATGGTAACGCGCTGGCCACGGAACCTGAATGTCGCTGGTTCGATCCCTGGAGGGCGGGGTCGTAGGTGCGCACTGTTGAGGAGTCCCATACTAGGACGAAACAGCTGTCCAGTGCTCCCAGGTTTCCTTTGTTCCTCCAACTGATGTCAGTCTACGATGAATAACAACTTGATACAGATTAACATTTTTCGAAAAACAAACCCAGAAAACTTTACCTACTGTCACTTTTCTCTTTACTCTATCTTCATTGGATGTTTAGAATTATAAGAGCACACTCCAAGGATATTTATTAAAACTGTCAAATGTGACGTAAAAGTTTATCACATAAATATCCGGCTAATAGTTTTCAATTGAAAACGCTTTATCAAACAGTATGCAAAATGATGGATAATGGCTAGATCAGTGGAATCCAGAATGCGGATTGCGTTTTATTTGGGACTCACTGGTAAGCTGGATGTACCTGCCTTTCATCATTACTATATAAAATTAAAATACAGGCTATATCGCGGCATCTTCACAGGAGCCCATATCCCAATAGAGACTGATCAATTCGATCCAATCAACGATGGAATAATAAAGCTGCAATAGCACTAAAATTATACCCATCACACAAGAAGTGGTTATCGTAGCTCGGTGGTGTAGTGGATAACACTCTTGCGTTTGAGGCGATGAGTCTCGAGTTGGAATCCCGTTGGGAGGCAGGTACATCCACATACTAACCACTGCCTATCATTACTCTGCATAATTTAAAACACAGGCAATATAGAGGCATCCGCACAGGATCCCATATACCAACAGAGACTGATCAATTTGATCCAATCAACGATGGTATAATGCAAACAATCATACTAATATGTAAAACTATGTTAAGTTCTATGAAGTAGTAGAAAAAATTTTTCTCCCAAGATATTTATTCATTTGAAAGTTCAAGGAAGGGACATCTTAACTAGTATACTGACCGACAAAACTTACAAAAGTATGTAAAAATCTTATTCTTTAGTTTTCTATTCATAAAAGTAAATTGTTTCCCTCTTTTGTGATAACATTTTATAGTTTTGAAAAATCCATTATTGAGAAAAACAAAAAAAAATATGCAACTTTTTGGTTTACCACAGAAATGTGAGAGAACAGTTCCATTGGATTTCATTTACTATTTCTTTTGTTATTTAATTTCTCCTGCATTGACCAGTTTGTTCAATGTCTTGATGATCTAAGGGTCAAATATTTCAATAGGATTTGTTTGAATTGTATTCAGTCTATGAGTAAGTGTTCCATCTTTTTGATATGGTCCTCTTTCTCTATGATCACTTGGAATTATGATGAAGTTCTTTTTATTTTTCAGTTTCTATAGATCACTATGTTCTTTACTGATTAGTTGAGTACCCTTTTGCTTTAAAGTAACTGGTGGTGGTGGTGTTTAGAAAGACAGTGAGAGCTTCAAAATCTAATCACTCAGGTTAGAGAATACAACACAGCTAAGAGAAATTCATCTTATTCTTCAGGCAGAGAGCTGTAGCCAAAAAATGCTTTGGTAGGGTTCTCCTGACAAGATTCAGATGTTTTTAAGTTCTGAGCTTCAAGTAATTGATACCATTTTCATATAAGTTCTTGTCAAGTTGATATTTATCATGGAATGACATCAGTTGGAGGAATATTGGAAAACTGGGAGCACTGGAGAGTAGGGTCATCCTAGTATGGGACACTTTAACAGTAGAATCTCTACAATATCGTATTCAATTGGTCTACAGTGCAATGAAGAAAGTATTAGAAATGAAGTGACTAATCAACTTGTGTTTTTGAAGTCAAATCACCTGAAGATGATCGTGTTCCCTTTTACATATTATGAATTGAATTGGTAATATGATAGATAGATAGAGTGAATATTTTCGTCTCTTTTGAAAATGTAATTTCTACTTATTTCATTTTGTTATGTATACGTGTACACTATATCTGTGCAATTGTTGCTATATGATGTGCTGAGTATTCTGGAGAGGGTATTCCTGAAACACTTTTCAGAATAAAGTCATTATTATCATTATTATTAATTTAATCGTTTAGCATAATATCTTGGAAGGGGAAACGACGAGTTTGGCGTCCGGGGGTGACATGGAAGAGATCATGGGTGGATGAAGTGAAACCTTGTGGGCAGTCGTGGTGCCACATCCAAAAGACTACAGAGAACAGAATTCAGTAGCGACGTGTTACTGAAGCGTATGTTCCACTAGGAACCCAAGGGACAAAAATAATAATACAACTGTTTCGTCTAATTAAAAGCGATATGCGTTACTTTTACTATTCATGAATGAAAATTCAATATTTATTTAAAGCGTTTTATGAATAGCTTCATCTCTGATACTGGATGAATTTACTAAACATTTAATTTGTTTTCAACAAACACGAATTATATATTAAATTTTTCTTTTGTTTTATTCAAATTATTTTCATCTGTTTTACTGTTTTTTAAAACTTTCAACTATATCACCACGAAAAATGTTTTGTCATATGAAAAAAGAAATTTGTGACAATGAAACATTAAATATTCACTATGATGCATAGAAAGATATTAGAATGCTGAAATTGTTTTTTCTGATTCACGTATTTTCTTGAAATCGGTTACTTCACGTTATAGTGTATGTTTTTTTCTCTACAAATAATTTTTTTCAGTATATTCGTATTTTTAGTTTTACGCTTAGACTTCGGTTTTTACGTTCTGTGTGCTCTACATCTTTTTGTTGTTTCTCCATCATCATATTTTATTCCATGGTTAAGTAACATTGTAGTGTTGCAATTGTTATGTACAGAAAACGGGTGTTCTTTTTTGAAATATCATTGAAAAGGACTCTTTTCAACGATTATTACTGTCAACACGTACACCAGAACATATTACTACCTGGTTTTATAAGGGTGAATGGAAATGTATAAGAAGTTCTTTCCTTGAACATTTAATCGATTCTAACCATTCAATCGATCCAACACAACGTTTTTAAGGTTGTCTATCGAATTAGCTCAAACACCTGACATTTCCTACGTGTTCACCTTCTAAAAACATCACAGGCATTGGCTATCCATGAACTGAAGCCTGACTAATATTTGTGTGCAAGAGAAGTATGTACAGTCTTCGTCTCTATCTTGGTCTTATCATATATATATATATATATATATATATATATATATATATATATATATATATATATATATATATATATATATAAACAAGATATATTTATAAGGATGGAAGGGAATGCTTCAGAAACTCTGTCCTTGAGCATCTAATCGATTTCAACCATTCAACCAACCCAAACAATCCAAAGCAACAACGGGCTCTAGGAACGAAGCAGCCAAGAACCTATCAACCAACAAATATGCACAAGAACAAAGTGGAAGTGGATTGGGAATATACTGAGAAGGCCGATTAGGGACACCACACACCAGGCCAGGTAAGTCCGTCAAGTGGAATCCAAAGCGGAAACGACGAGTTGGGCGTCCGAGTCGAGGGTGATATGGAGGAGATCATATGAGGAAGAAACGAAAGCTTGTGAGAAGTGGTGGAACGAGGTTGATAACAGTGGAGAGAAGAGACTGGAATGGAGATGTGCTCCTAAATTCCTATGTTCCACTAGGAACCCAAGGGAAAAATAATAGTAAAACAAATGATAGAATTCGCTCAAACACCTCATGTTTCCTCCGTGTTCACCTTCTAAAAACAGCAGAGCCATTGACCATTCATGAACTGAAGCCTGACTAATATTTGTGTGCAAGAGAAGTATGTACAGTCTTCGTCTCTATCTTGACCTTAGCTCATTTTAGTCTTGGAGTGCTTCCTTCCTTTTTCGTCTTACACCCCCTCCCCCATTTTTTTGTTAGATTAATCTTTCTACTCTTGTGTCGTCATAATCATTTTGTTTTTATGCTTAATTGTTTCCGGTGTTGTTTCATTTGATCTTCCTAATAATCACAACTTTTAACAAAACATTTTCAATTTACTCCAATTAACTTGTCTCATTTATATTACGTAATCCTTTGATTGTTTATTACCACAATCACCTTCTCACCCCTTTTTAATCTATGTGCACCTTGTAAACGGTTTAGAGTCTTACGTAACCCACCTTGTTTTTGTTCGATCTTTACATCATCAAAAGCAACATTATAATTGTAACCATCATTAATAGTGTTATTGCTTGTATTATACCCTCGTTGATTGAACTGAATTGATCAGTCTCTGTTTGCATATGGGCTCCTGTGAGCATACCTCGATATTACCTATATAGTTCCAGTTCTAACAAAGATGGATAGTGGCTACCAGTGGAATCCAGGATGCGAATTTCCTCCTATTTGGGACTGACTGGTCAGATGAATGTACCTGTTGCCTCCCAGTAAGTGATGTTCTTCCCAACGGGATTACAAGTCGAGACGCATTCCCTCAAAAGCCACAGCGTTATTCACTACACCACCGAGTCACGATAGCCACTTCTTGTGCGACTTGTATAATTTTAGTGCCATTCCTTCTTTATTATACCGTGGTTGATTGGACCCAATTGATCGGTCTCTATTGGCATATGGGCATATGAGCTAATGAGTCCCTAATAGGACGAAATGCGCATCCTGGATTCCACTGCTATCCAATATCAATCTTTACTACATTACTATTATTATTATTATTATTTCAACACCACCCCTCCCCCTCCCTATTATTTAATTTAAATCTTCCTCATGGACTGGAGTCTTTAAATATTATACATATATATGAATGTATAGCTTGAGAATGAATTCGTTGAAAAGAGTCCTTCTCTTCGTTGAATATCTTGTTTTGGATATCATCGAAATCGCATACACATTTTAAATCTTCACATTGAAACACTTTTTTAAATGTGATCTATCCTTTTTAACGTTTAGCGATACCTTATCATTATTTCAAATGTCTAGTTATTCGAATGTCTACAGTAAGCAAGTATACATATTGATGGTGAAATGTGAAGTTTAGTTAGATTGTTTCAGATAAATTTTCTAACTATTATTATTGATTAAGTTTACACATATTTTCAGTAAATTTTTGTCATTGAAATAAAATCTAATGACATGAAATGATGAAAAGTGTGTAGTTTGAAAATAAGAAAAACAAAAATGATATTACTAGTTGATTAGTTAGTTTGTAACATTTTCATGGAATTCTAGTTATCACCTTTTCAAATTTATATGAGATGACAGTGATGCTGGAAAATTATTTCAGAGTTTTTATGGGAAATAATAAGAGACGAGCCCATATGCCATATGCCAATAGAGACTGATCAATTCAGTCCAATCAACGATGGTGTAATACAAGCAGTTATACTAAAACTATACCCGTCTCCCAATAAGTGACTATCGTGACTCGGTGGTGTAGTGGATAACGCCCTGGTGTTTGAAGCGATCGCTCCCTAGTCTGAGTCCCGTTGGGAACAACATCACTCACTGGGAGGCATCAGGTACATCCATCTGACCAGTGAGTCCCAAATAGGAGGAAAATCGCATCCTGGATATCACTGCTAGCCACTGTCTCTCATTACTATGCATAATTAAATACAGGCAATATCGAGGCATCCTCACATATGCCAACAGAGACTTATCATCTCAGTCCAATCAACCATTATAATCAGTATGACGCTTTGATAAACCCTTTTTAAGTGTTTTTTGTTGTTCGAATTTATCATGCACTGATATCAGTCAGAGAAACATTGGAAACCTGGGAGTAGAGAACAGCTGTCTCATCTTAGTAGGGGACTCTCTAGCAGTGCTCACCCATGATTTTCATGACCCCTTTTCAACTCATGTTTTTCCTCACCATCTTTTTTTCAGATGTATCTTTGTGAGGATGAAGAGTTCTTTAGTCTCAACTGTAGTTTTTTCTATCTTCTTTCTTCTTGATTACCACTGCTTCGATGAACTGATAAGAACAACATATCGAATAGCCTTCATCAGGTGACCGCACAGTTGAAACCTATTCAGTCTAATAAATGAATATTGTCTCATTAAAATATGATTGATTTAAACAATTTGATATACTTCAAGTTATCAAGTGAGTATAAACTGAATAGTCTATTAACTTTGATTACTAATTGTCTTCGCTACTGAATCAATATATGAAAGCAGTGGAAAACGATAACTTAAACTGGTATCTTAGAAGTCAGATAGGTAAAACATGTTATTATATGGATAAAAAATTGTCATTTAGGGAAGGGAATTCACATTGATATCGTTATCTAAGAGTTTTTTGCAATACACATACTATTGTATTTGAATTCTCATGATAAGAAAACACTTATGTATTGTAGGGATAGACTTCCTCAAGTGTACTAAATTATCTCCAAGTTTTTTCTGTATCATATCAATTCAAAACACATTTTACATATACGAAATATCAATTATGATGAAAGTGAGATGTTACGAATGAACTACTATTCTAGATGAAAAAGTAAACATGACTAAGTTTATAATTATTATTTGTCCCTTGGGTTCCTAGTGGAACATACAGATTCAGTAACACATCTCCATTACACTCTCTTCTCTTCTCTGAAATCCTTTCAACCTGACTCCACCAATGCCCACAAGCACTCATTTCTTCCAAATACCATCTCCCAAATGTCACACTCTTCTCACACGAACAACTCGTCCTTTCCCATCTGGGTTCCATTCGAGTGCCTGATCTGACACGTGAGGTCCCTAGTCCGCCTTCTCAGTGTATGCTCAATCCAATCCATCTCCATTCCTCTCTTCTGCATATTTGTTGAGTGACAGGTTCATGGTTGGTTAGTTCGTTGCCAGAGTTCTCGTTGCGTATTCTTTCTGGCCATCTGATTTGATATTTAGTAATGAGCCAGTGTAGGCAGTTGTTGATGAATATCTGTAGTTTGTTGGAAATACATTTCGTAACGCGCCAAGTCTGTCAACCATGTAGGAACACTGACTTGACGTTGGTGTCCAAAATCCGGATGTTGTTCACGCTTTATGCTGAGTGAAATGCAGTGCAGTGCAGTGCAGTGCAATAGATCCCACACTGGTTTCACGTTAATCAACTTCTGTCTCGCTATCTTTCCCATCCTGGCTGTCTTTGACGTCCCCGTCTCTGTCTATGCCACCGTCTGTCGTTGAAACGATGCTGCTGCCTAGGTAGGTGTAGGTGTATGTGTAGGTGTAGGTGTAGGTGAAGGAGGCTAATTGCTTTAAGTTTCTCCCGTTGATGGTGATTGGTGTTTGTTGTTGTTGGTGGTGGTGATGGTGGCGGTGTTGGTTGGGTATCATCATCACCTCTGTCTTCTCAACATTAACGTGAAGTGTTGTCTTCCTTCGCTGCCTCACCTCTTCTAGGTTCTTTTCTCTGTCCCGGCGTATGCCCTTCTTCTCGCTCCTCACTGTTTGTTGCATGATGCAGTCGGCTACAGTCAGGAATATCATGGGTGATAGTAGACAGCCTTGTTTTACTCTTATCTTCACTTCAAGAGCATCATTGAGCTTCCCATTGTGAATTTGACGAAGTTTAGATGGAGTTAATGCATAAATAACAACATATCTGAGATAGCCATAGTTTGGTACTGCATAATAATTGATGATGAAATAAAAATTCGAACAGTTGTAGGATTCCAGTCATCGACCAAGAAGTCTGAGAGTCGTTGAGCATAAACTTTTAGTGACTGAATTGGAATAAAAATCTGATCATCAATGAAATCTTGTAGGTAAGCTAGTATTTCAGTGGGCTAGAAATTTAATGATACCTAGTTGGAATCCAGTCATGTTTCAAATCTTCATTTCACCTTCAATCATCAGCCAGTATCAAGATATAAAATGTTGAAGTAAAAACTAGGTAATAAAATTTAATAGTTAAATTATCTTAAAATGAATGAGAAAATTTTGGAAAAAGTATTTTCTAATTTTTAGTCATGTATACCATTATAAGAGGATTATAATTCTAAAAAGGATGAGATAAGGTTATTGTTTTCTCATCATACTTGACCAACTGCTTAGAATAGTATTCACTGAAAAATTTATTTCAAAACTTATTCAGTTGATTTATATGAATGAGTACTTTGAGGAAAAATTTTAACAAATAAAATTTCAATTAAAGTTTTACTTTCATTGTTTGAATGAATCAATATTTTTGGATATTAAAAATATTTACTATTGTTTTGTAAATGAACTATTGTTCATTACATATTGATTAACTACATCATCAATGTTTTCATTTTTTTTTTCATATTTTCTTTCTACTAGAAAATTTCTTTAGCCATTGAATTGGTCTTTACTAATCTCAAATAATCAGTATGAAGATCTATTGCACTGCAGTCTACACAAAGAACAAGATTAGGATTTTCAACATTAATTCAATCAAGCCAGTACTTCTGTATAGCTGAGAAACTTAGCGTGTCACGAAAAGCATTTCCAACAAACTACAGACATTCATCAACAGCTGTCACCCACGCTCACTTGACACTGAAGATAAGATCAAGTGGTCAGAAAGAATAAGCAACAAGGAACTCACTCTGGCTGACAACGAACCATCCATGAACCTATCACTCAACAAATATGCACAAGAACAAATTGGAGATGGATTGGGCATACATTGAAGAGGCCGATTGGAGACATCATGCACTAGGCCAGAATCTTGAGTAGAATTCAAAGGGGAAACAATGAGTTGGGCATCCGAAGTGAGGGTGACATGGAGGAGATGGTGTAAGGAAGAAATGAAAGCTTGTGGGGAGTGGAGGAGCGAGGTTGAAAAGAGTGGAGAGAAGAGAGTGGAATGGTGACGTGTTACTGAGTCGGTACATTCCACTAGGAACCCAAGAGAAAAATAATAATACATCGCTAATGCCGAAACTTTTAAGTTCGGTGTTTATGAAACAAACAAACTCAATAACTTCGCTTCATACACTGACGTCAAATCATTGGCCTTCAAAACACACACTATACTCTACATTCTTACTGCAGATACACAATAGTACTTTTCTCAGTCCCTTGTCAGATCTCTCAGTAACTTCTTTGATCTTATGCAGTCACATAGTAAGTAAACTATGGTATATTTGATATTCTTGAAGATGATATAATATGGAGCTAAACTAAATCTAGTAGAAAATGAGATAAAATGCTCATAACTGCAAGGAGCTCATTTATATCATCAGGTTACATAGACAAAAGTTTCTTTTCAATGATAAAATATATTTTTGATGTATCGTTATCGTTTATGATCTTTTCAAAGATATGATACAATAACAACAGTATGTGATGTTGAAAAGTCGTAAAACTTAACAAAGTACACTTACATTTTATCTTATTTGAAAAAAGCCACTCAAGTGAATATGTACCGTAACTAGCTAATATTTTAATTTTACTCAGTAATAAGTTATTCATTTTTTATATAAAACAAAATTCTATTATAGTTACCACGGTTCCACTTAAAAAGAAACTACTTATTGAAATAAAACTCAAGTTTACGAATCATGTTTACTTCCCGAAAAATCTGTTCATTTTGGGTTCCTAGTGGAACATACGGCTTGAGTAGCATGCCTTAATTTCACTTCCTTCTCTGTGATCTTTTCAACTTCGCTCTGCCACTTGCCAATAGGTTTTCATTTTTTCCTCTCATATGATCTACTCCATGTCACCCTCACCTTGGATGCCCAACTCATCGTTTCCCATCTGGTTTCCACTCGAGTGCCTGGCTTGGCACTTGATGTCTCCAATCGGCCTTCTCAGTATATGCACAATCCATCTCCGCTTTCTTCTGAAACTTATAATTTCCTCCATCTCGGTTAGCCCATGCACTCCTCTGTGCATGCGTTGATGGTTTCAAATATTCACAATGTTTTATTCATCTTGTTGACTAGCAGTGGAACTAAAAATGAGCGTTTTGTTCTACTTAGGACTTGTCAACTAGATTGACCTACTGAAACTCGGTACATATTGAGTTAGAATATTAGTGAAAACATCACTTACTGTGGTAAACATGTCAAATAGGATAAAAAGCCCATTCTGAATACTGTAAAAAGTTTAGTAAACTCAATTTCTAAGCGAAATGACATTGTATATCATTTTGTTTGCATAATATTCATATAGTCTACTGATGAAAACCATATTTTTAACCTCTTTCTTCTTGCTGAAGTAAATGAAAGTAAGCTAAACTAAAGAAGCAAACCTTATCTCAGTTAGAAATAGTTATCTTTTCTTCAACAATAGACTAATATACTTTCAACTATATAGTTTAAAATTGACAGTAATATCAATGAAATGATACCTTAGAGTATCCGTTTTTGTGTAGTCTACTTTATTATTAATTTATAAACATATTTTATGAATGGTATAAAACTGAAGGTTACACATCTTAATAGATACTTACTCATATGATAGATATGATTCGATTCGTTGAATAAATAGTGAGATCAGAAGGGAAAAAAACTATTCCCAGAACTTCAATAAATTAAATATTCACGGGTAAAATGATATCAATATGATTGTTTTAATGCGAAATATTTGATAGTAGTATAAGTTATCATTTATTCAAAAAAAAATGAAGAGTTAGTGTAATCTTAACAATTAATGAAAGCGATTTCACAATTTAATTATATAATGTTAACTAGTATAGAAAATAAGTCAATTTATTGTAGGCTAATAGGGAATCTGTATAGACTTGTATAATGAACCAATCAGAATTCAAGAAAATCTCTAGTATATCCATCCCTCTTATGACATATATACACTTTAATTTCCATGGTGTTGAAAGTTGTAAATATTTTTGATATAGAACTGTAGGAGGTTAATCATTTCAGTTCTTATCTTGTAGTCTATACTACTTGATTGACTTTTAACATTGTTATTATTCAAACTATTTTTATAAATTTTAGGTTGCCAAATTTTCCATTGTTTTTGCTACCCTTACTCACTTTTTTTCAAAATACTCTTCATCTCGAAAAATTTAAAAAGAAAAACAATAACTTAAAAAGATGTGATACTTGTTAAGTGATATTTATTAGTAGATAATAGAAATGTAAATGAATATGAATGACATTCATAGTGGACTTTCCAACTGTTTTATGTTTCAGCTGAATAAGGGAATGATATAGTTCCTTCCTTTTTTTTTCTACTCGAATAACAATACACAGACTATGAACAAGTACCCTTCTAATGTCAACTTCAACTGTTTACGTGTAGCCACTAAAGCAGATTCATTGGAAGAACAAAAAATTTGGGCGTACCAAAGTTTTTACGAACATATTCCAAATGGCTGACAACTGTAGCTGAGGTAACAGTTTAAACAGTACATACATTGAACATCTGAATAACATTGAACATCGAACCTTACAGATAATAGATAAACAAATGAGCTCAGTTCTACTGAAGTTTGCTGAAGCCATAGACATTAAATGTCCTAGACCTAATCTATGTGTGTTCAACAGGAAGTCATAGCCGAACTCTATCTATTCTGGTAACTCTTTCTAAATGTTTATCCATTTACTTGTGAATTGACAGAAGTTGGAAATATGGACCATTGGATTTCGACTCATCAGCTCAAAGGTAACGTGCTAGTCACTAGACCTGAATATCCTAGGCTAGATCCCTGGGAAGGCGGGGTCATAAATATGCACTGGTTAGCAGTTGCACACAAGGACGAAAGAACTTGTTGTCTAGTGCTCCTAGTTTTCCAATGTTCCTCCAAATTATGTCAGTTCATGATGAATAGCAGCCTAAAGTGCACTATTTCACTTATTTATCGTAAGACCTACTTAAGTAATCATATCATATCAATTCCCTTAATGTTTTGATTGCACCATTGTCATTATTTTATTCTGGAGACTTCAATTAGATTATGCATATAATTATGACCATTTATGAACCCTTTTTGAACTTCGCACCATGACTGACATTTACTCGATGACTGTTTCTGTTCTTCTTAACCACTGACTAGTAAGGTCAACCAGGTGGAAGTGAAGCGAATGCCAACTGAACACTTTGGATGATAGATGCACAATTGCATGAACTGATAGAGACAGGAAATTATGGACCATTCAAAAATCGACTGAATCACCGTGAAACTTGCAGGTCCTACTATTGTTAACAAGGATGAGAAAGCTGTTCAGTGCTCTCAGATTTTCAACAGTACTCCGACTGATGTGAATCTGTGATAAATACCACCTTAGGAATTAAAGCATGTTAAGTTTTCACTAAAATAGGAAGCTCAGTGATGCTCTTGAAGAGAAGATAAGAGTAAAACAAGGCTGTCTATTATCATCCATGATATTCCTGACTGTAGTCGACTGGATCATGCAACAAACAGTGAGGAGCGAGAAGAAGGGCATACGCTGGACTGCGGAAAAGAACTAGAAGATCTAGATTTCGCCGATGACTTGTGCCTGATGTCACACCCTGGTGCATGATGTCTCAAATCGGTCTTCTCAGTGTATGCCCACTCCAATACATATCCACTTTCTTCTACATATTTGATGGGTGATAAGTTCTTGGTTGGTTCCTTCTCAGAATTCCTTGTTGCTTATTCTTTCTGGCCTTCTGATCTGATCTTTAGTATCGAGTGAGCATAGGTGGCAGCTGTTGACGAATGTCTGTAGTTTGTTGGAAATGCTTCTCGTAAGGCACCAACTCTCTCAACCATCAAATGTAAGCACTGACTTACTTGACTGACATTAGTTTTGAAAATGTGGATGTTGTTCACGCTTTGCGCTGAGTGCGGTGCAGATCTCCACACCAATTTCAGATTAATGTAGGAAAGCCTGTCTTGCTTCTCCGATCCTGGTTGTCACATTCTCATGTGTGCCTGTGCCTGTTCGCCTGTAGTTGAAATGATGCTGCCTAGGTAGGTGAAACAGACTACCTCCTTTAAGTTTCTCCAATTAATGGGGTTTGGTGCTTGTTGTTGATGCTGTTGTCAGTTGGGTATCTTCATCATCATTCATTTGAAGTCCTGTCTTCACTGTCTTCACTGCCTCTTTTGTCTACTTGTTGGTTTTGCCCATAGATCTTCGAGTTTGTGTGACATTATACATAAATCATCATCGTTGGCGAAATTCAAATCTTGTGTGGTATTTTCATCGGTGAAACAGCATATCCCCATCTTCTCACAGCTCGTCACAGTTTGCTGCATGATCCAGTCAACCACAATCAGGAATATCATGGATGATAGTAGGTGGCAGCCTTGTCTCACTCCTGTCCCCTGTCTTATTTGGAAGGCACCACTATGCTTTTCACTGTGAATTACTCGGCATGTAGTGTCTTCATATACTTGTTGAATGAGGTTGATAAAGGTTTGTGGTATTTGATAGTGTTGAAATGAAGTAAGCAGCTGCCAAATTACTTCTCGGTCGACACTGTTGAAGGCCTTTACAAAGTGGGTGAAATTGAGTTAGAGAGTTGCCATTCTGCCATTGTATGCTCTGTTTTATGATGATGCGTAGTGTTGCAATTTGATCTGCACATGATTTGTTCTTCCTAAAACCAGCCAGCCAGCCTGTTCCAGTCATAATTTCGAATCCAGCACATCTTTTAGTCTCTCCAGGATGATTAAGCCTTATATTTTGCTTGGAGTGGACAACGATAGAGCATGGTTTCTCGGCAGTTCTTGGAAGGACAGAATCACTCTCTTTTGGTGGTTTGACAAGGGAGCCCTCCTTTCAATCAGCAGGTACGTTTCCTTTCAAACCTTCTGCAATAGTGGTTTGTGTGATCATATGCGCTGTCGATGTCTCTGCGTCTGTTTCCAGTACTTATATCGGAGTATCTGTGTTCACTGATAGTTATGTGGCTGGGTTGCTGGAGATATTTCTGAACTAGTTACAGGTTATATATATGTTTTCCGAGGTGTCCTGACCTAGTCAGAAAGAAAAGAGAAAATAGATCAAGTCCAAAGTCGTTTCTTAGAATCCTTAACAGCATGATTAGGTCTCTCCTCTACCTACGATAGTATAAAAGAAGAGTTTCAGCTTCATAAATCGATCTTCGTAGGTTCGGCCAGCCATGCCAAGGCTCATACGAGCAGCTGCTATCTGAAAACTCTTTCCAAACGGTCTGAGTCACCTTACAGACAACGATTTGTCACCCATGTCTAGTTTTCTAGTTTAAACCTAACTGTTCTGTTTCACAATGCTTTAGTGTACTTTTGATGAATGGACAGAGATTCTTGCATTGATCATAAGAATTACGTCTATTTCTTTGTTACAAAATAAGCCGTGTATAATGCTATGTTCTAGCATGTTACAGGATCACTGTTAATATTAACACTGTAAAGTAAATCTCAGCATCTTAAAGGAGGAGAAAACTATGTAGGGTACAGATTAAGTAAAATATATTGATATGTGGAACAAATCAATAGTAAAATGTGTTTCATATACTTAAATCTTACTTCTTCAAAAAAAAAAAACAGTTTTCGAAGTGTAATTTTATGATACTACACCGACTGTTGTCTAACAAAGCCTGGTAAAATGTTTTTATCTAGAGGTGAAAAATATTTCGTATATATATATAGGAAATAAATCGATGGGTTAATTAGTAAGAATAAGTGAATACATTTGTTTAGTTGAATGGGTTAAAATAGAAAATAATAATTACTGTGTGAAACTGTGATTCTAGTCTAACAACTTTTATTGTGTTACACTCATTATCTCATATGCTATCGATCTGGGTAATGATGATGGGTGTGTACTACTTACTATTCAGCTTTAGGATGATCATATTGATGGTCTGCATCTTCTTACTTCTGTTTATTCGTTATTGACAATGATGATAGTTTAAAATTATCAGTGAGTTTCGTTCTCTTTTTGTAAAATTATATTGACTCTACAGATCAAGACATTAGATCTAAACTGTATGATAAGTATTCAATTGTGATTCAAATAGGATGGTGGTCAAAAGATCTTAACAGTTCAAAGAGATAAAATTTATCAGCCATGCTATAGTTGATCAATATAGGTGTAAAACATGGGTACTGTGGTAGAGTTTAATTCCATATTAGATTTGTTTACTTGATTTATAAAGCATAGTGATACAGTAATGATGGATAGTGGCTACCAGTGGAATCAAGGATGCGCATTCCGTCCTATTTGGGACTCACTAGTCAGCTGCGTGTACCTACCTCCCAGTGAATGATGTTGTTCCCACCAGGACTCGGACTAGGGAGTGATCGCCTCAAACACCACAGAGTTATCCACTACACCACCGAACCACGATAGCAACTTCTTGTGTAACGAGTATAGGTTTAGTGTTATTGCTTGTATTACACCATCGTTGATTGGATCCAACTGATCGGTCTCTATTGGCATATGGGCTCCTGTGCTGATGCCTCGATACTACCTGTGTTTTAACTATGGTAGTAATGGATAGTGGGTGGCAGTGGAATCCAGGACGTGTATTTCATTTAATTTGGGACTCACTAGTCAGCTGGATGTACCTGCTTCGCAGTGAGTGATGTTGTTCCCACCGGGATTCGAACTCGGGAGTGATACAGCATTACTTGATGACGTTTCGAACATAAATTATTGCTGATAATCGTATCAGCATAGTCACACTACTTTCGATATCTGATTTTTACACTCCTGTCACCTCATGTGATTTGTTTTTATTGGTAGTAAAATTTTCCATATCTCTGGTATATATGTGTTGTATCATTCCCATCACATGTGTTGGGTATTGATTCGATGAACAAAGATTCACTAACCAATCTCTCTCTATCCCTTCATTTAGTTATACTGGACTTCAGTACAGTGTCTTTATCCCACCCAGTCTATTGTGTAATCGTGTATTACATTGTGCATACACTGCAATAGCAGAGTTGCCGTCTAGATTATTGATACTACTGGGGTTTATCATTCTATATTTAGTTGAATTCTTATGTTCAGATATTCTAACTGACCCTGATCCCATGAAAACTAAACACTATATGATGATGACAATAATAATAGAGCGGATGATGTCATAGGCATTTGTGATGATAATAACAATTGAAGTGAGAATAATAACAAATAGATTATGTAACATATGGAATGGTTCATAGAAGGTATATAACTCAGAAGGGGGTGAAAAAATTGTTGAAAATGGTAAATCAATTAAGTATTATGTAACGGCATTAGACAAGTATATTCCATATATTACATAATCTACTTTGTTATCATTCACACTTCAATTGTTATTATCATCATCATATAGTGTTTATTTTTCCTCATAGGATATAATTTTTCAAATATCATATATATACGATTGTACAGCTTGAAAATAAATTTGTTGAAAAGAATCTGTTCGCTGAATAACTTGTTTCTAATGGGATAACCTGGTTTATGAACCTTAATAGTGTCATGATTCCTGCTAGGATTATTAGTTTTAGGCATTAAATAAAGCCATCTTAGCAGTTGAAAGTGATAACATTTATCAACTATGCTATGGTTTACTTAGTAGCTAGCGTTTTATCCTATTTCAGACTCAGCAGCTGAACCTACCTGCCTATTGGTGCGTGATGTTGTTCCCACCAGAACTGTAGCACAGAATCGAATGCTCCAAACCTTAGGGTATTATCTACTAGGACACTGAGTTGTGACAAGCAATAAAATAACAACTATACACGTTCTGCAAAGAATATCTTTGATAAATCAATAGTCTAGTGGATAACTCTTTAGTATTTAAAGCAATCAGTCTGAAGTATGAGGAAACGCACATTCTAGATTCGATTACTGACCACTATCTATCATTACGATCAAGTTATAGAAGTTAGTAATACTAATTCAGAGAAAACAAACAAGAATGTTTTAACAAGTCATAAATAGATATGATGCTTATTTCAACTTTCTCAAAGATGAATGAAACGAAATAAAAGACTAAATGTGTGATGAAGCTAAATTTTGCTTAACAATATTAACCCTTTATAATTATCTTTTTTAAAGGGAAATTAGTCTTCTTATTCCATTTGCCTTCATTAACAGCAGTAAATTTTCGTAATTCATATTTATCTGTTCCTTTTTTCCCCCATCTAATCCATCACTTTTAAGAAGTAGTGTATGCATAAAGCTTGTTCTATCCAAGCGCATCTGTAAACATTATCATATAAGGTTACTTAAAGGAGAACATAAACAGATTAACATTTCGACTGTTAAGTATTCAATTACCTTTAATTACTCTTCTCTATGAGAAACTTTCTTCAAAATAATTTAATCAAATGAAATCAAACATTTTCAATGAAGTAAGTAATTACCATTTGAATGTAGCAGAAACTTTGGTAATTCAATGTTTCAAGTCTCATTTTTGAGCTTAATAGAGCTGACCATTGCAGAAGCTTTGCACATCTGCTCATATCCTTCTTCGGTCAACAGAAAAGACGGGTTAGACATCCCACTGATATGGCAAACATTAATGACTCGCCTAGGCGGTTATAAATAATATCTGAAGAGAAGGTAGATTAAATTTTGAGGGAGTTGTGAAGATTTGGAATCATTTCAAGTTGTTATTCATCGTAGACTGACATGAGTTGGAGGAACAAAGGAAACCTGGGAGCACTGGACAGCTGTTTCGTCCTACTATGGGACTCCTCAGCAGTGCGCACCCACCACCCCACCAGCAGGGATCGAACCCGCTACCTTCAGGTTCCGCCACCAGCGCGTTACCATTGAGCTAGCCACTGGGTCAGAATCCAATGCTCCATATTTCCAACTTCTGTTAGCTCACGATATAGCGCAAACCGCCACCCAATGTCATCGTTGAGTATTTGTCCTCATGGCCATCAGGCTTTGACTCCACCGGTTGCGCTTTATATCGTGAGCTGACAGAAGTTGGAAATATGGAGCATTGGATTCTGACCCAGTGGCTAGCTCAATGGTAACGCGCTGGCCGCGGAACCTGAAGGTAGCGGGTTCGATCCCTGCTGGTGGGGTGGTGGGTGCGCACTGCTGAGGAGTCCCATAGTAGGACGAAACAGCTGTCCAGTGCTCCCAGGTTTCCTTTGTTCCTCCAACTCATGTCAGTCTACGATGAATAACAGCTAGAACGTAGATTGTCTAGTCCTATTACATATACCTTATTGATCTACTATTTCCATCAATTTTACACTACTCTCTGAGTCATAAACATTCGATGAACCATAACATAATCCATTTTAAAGCAACTGGTCCCCTTTGATAAATTTAAACAGCCTAATGAGAAGACGAAGATTATCTGAAACATGTGTGATGTATTAGCGCTATACATTTCGAACAATCTGATCACACATGGACTTGTCGAACTATTTATATGAAAATTTAGGAAAAGGTCAATGAAGTTAATGGGAAACATAGGAATAGGAAAGTATAGAAAAGGAAAACCTTATTCTTGGTATGAAAATTAAAATCAATACTACCAAGGTAGGTTCAACGTGAGTACGAATTGTTTTTGTATACATAAAGGGGGTTTACATTTACGGATGTCAGGAGCTTCAATAAATTTAAGCACTCGGTTCTGACCACTTTTATGTAGTACTTTGAAGGCTGTTTTCATGTCTATCCTATAGTTAGTTTCTAGTATATGTTTCAGCATAGACGAAGATGGATTTTTGTCACATGCACTTATCGGATCTGTTGAGGTCATTTGTTTTTGTAGCCGCTTAGTTACATGTTCAACCTACCTTAACTGCATATGACGATTACTCCTCCCTATATATGTGTGGCCACACATACATGTAAATTGATAAACACAGTGGGATGTGATGTAATCGTTTATACGTTGTTTCGGTTTGTGCTGTAACATGGACTTGGTCTTCGTAAATTATCATATAAATAGTTCGACAAGTCCATGTGGGATCAGATTGTTCGAAATGTATAGCGCTAATCCATCACATGTTTCAGACAATCCATTTTGTTATCACTCATACTTCAAGTGTTATCAAAAGTACAATTATTATTATTATTTATTTATTTATTTATTTAAGATATATTGTCTCATCTTCAAATATTCATCCTTCTAAACTAGTACTCTATTCTTTCTCACCCTTGATCTCTCTCACAACCCAATTGTACTTTTCATAGACGAACTAAAGTATTTCCCCACCCTATTTTTGTTCCACCTTACTCGCACAACGGAAAAACCTCTCTGACCGAGTTGCTTATTCACTCACCTGTATTACATTGATCTTGCTCCGTATCACTATGTAACTGGATGATTGTAAAGTCACCACTTGAATATTAACCTGAAAACTTAGTATCAGATTCATACTCTTCAAAAGGATCTTCCTAGCAAGATCGAAACGTTGAGGAATAATACAAAATATTTGTTTATTTTGTTATTGTTCTAATATACTACATCGGGATTACACAAGTAAAAATACATCCTATACAATGAATCATACTAACTCGGTGCCCAAGTTTTTTCAAACTATCCAGTCCATTGTTGGCCAGGATACCTTCAAACTTGATAGACACGTTCAGTCATCCTAGGACAATTTATTTCTTTATTCCATTGAGTTGACCTTCTAATCGTTATTACCTTGGGATTTTAGAGAACGCATTTGATGATTTTCTATTGACTTATTAGCGACAAATGGATAAATACTTTGATGTAACTATAATTATGGTTGTATTGCATTTGGAAATGATTCGTAGACAAGAAAATTTTCTCTAATGAATAGCGGACTAGCTACAGTTTGAGAACCACTGATAACCTCGAAGCACTTGACATTCGTTCCTCCCTAGTAGAGAAGCCCTTAGACATAAAATCCCTCATAACTTCAAAATATATTGGGGAAATAAGTATCAGTTCAAAGCAGTCAGTTCATTTGATAAAGTTAAACACCTCATTGGAAAGACGAAGACTATCTGAAATATGTGATGTATTATTTTTTAAAATTATTATCCGTCCTTAAGGTTCTTAGTGGAACATAAGGATTCAGTAGCAGACCTCCATTTCACTCCCTCCTCTGCAGTCTCTTCAAACTGGCTCCACCAATGCCTACAAGCTTTCATTTCTTGCTCACACCATCTCCTCTATGTCATACTCGCCTTGGACACCCAACTCGTCGTCTCCCATTCAGGTTTCACTCGACGACTGGAATTGGCCTGACGCGTGATGTCCCCAGATGGTGTTCTCGGCATATGTCCAATCCAGTCCATCTCCACTCTCTTCTTCTGCATATTTGTTGGGTGATAGCTTCTTGGTCAGTTGGTTCGTTGACAGGCCAGAGTTCTGTGTCGCTTATTCTTTCTGACCATCTGACTCATCTTCAGTATCGGGTGAGCGTAGGTGTAGGCAGCGACTGTCGCTTGATGCATGTCTGCAGTTTATTGCAAATGTTTTTCATAACTCACCGACTCTCTCATCCATCACATAGAATCACTGACTTACATGACTGAAATGGGTGTTGATAATGAGGATGTTGTTCAAGCTTTATGCTGAGTGCAGTGCACTGCAGTGGAGTAGATCTCCGCACTGATTATTTCAGATTAATGCTGGAAGGCGTGTCTTACTGTCTCTCAATGCTGACTGACTTTGACATCGTCATCTGTGCCTGTGCCTGTACCGCCTGTAGTTGAGACGATGCTGCCTAGGTAGTCAGTTAGTTACTTAGGTGGGCAGGTAGGTAGATAGGTAGGTGGGTGGGTGAAAGAGACAACTTCTTTTACATTTCTCCCATCAATGATGATTGCTGCTTGTTGCTGTTGGTTGGGTATCCTCATTACCTCTGTCTTCTCAACATTCACTTGAAGTCCCATCTTCGCTGCCCTGCCATTTTTGTCAGCTTGTCGGTTTTTGGCCTTTAGATCTTCGAGTTTGTACTACAAGACGTCAAACACTAATCATCATCGTCGGTGAAATTCAAATCTTCTTCTGGGGTGTTTTCATCGGTGAAACAGCTTATGCCCATCTTCTTAAAGCTCCTCGCAGTTGTCTCTTGCATCATCCAGTCCAGTTGACTACAATTAGGAAGACGATCGTTGATAGTAGGCAACCTTGTCTTACTCCTGTCCATTACCTTCACTACAAAGGCATCACTAAGCTTTCCATTGTGTTATGAATCACTTGGCATGTATCCTCATCGTATAGCATATAGTTGCTGTTGAATGAGGTTGATAAATGTTTGTGGCACTCCGTAGTGTTGAATGTGATGTATTAGAGCTGTGTATTTTGAACAAATTGACCATATGTGAACTTGTCAAACTTCTGATATGAAAATTTATGAAAAATTTTAATTAAGTCAGTAGAAAACATGAAAATTAGTAGGGCACAATTAAAATCTAAATCACATCAGTGTTGGTATGAAAATTAAAATCAATATTACCATGGTAGATTCAAAAGGAGTAAAAGTTACTTTAATACATATAAAGACGGTTTAAATTTACGGATGACTAGAAAACTTGGTACTGATTACTTTCATGCGATGTCTTAAAGGCTGTTTTTATGTTGATCTTAGGATTATTTTCCACATACTTTTTGTCAATAGACGAAGATGGACATTTTTCACCTGCATTTATTGGATCCGTTGAGGTTATTTGTTTCTGAGGCAACTTAGGTATATATTAAACCATCCTTAACTGAATATCATAAGTACTCCCTCTTAAGTATATGTCATATATGCAAGTAAATTGATAAACACAGGGAGACTTGATACAGTCGTTTATGTACAGTTTTGGCTTGTATTGTAACATGAACTTTGTCTTCTCTACATTGTTGACCATGGCTATACAATAACATGTTTCACAAATGACTGATCTAAGCTTTTTTTTCAAAGTAAAGTTATATGGATCACCTCTAAATGATAATGAGATGTAGACATTTATCTTAGGAATTGAACATGCATAAGTAATGAATTTTACATAACTTACTGAAAGGCAATTGATATGTTAATCAAATGTTATCATGCTCTTTATTCCCTCTCTCTCTCTCTCTCTCTCTCTCTCTCTCTCTCTCTATCCAAAATGGTTCCGCTTACAACATAATCGAAAATCAATTGCCATCCTAGTTAGACAATTAAAAATTATATCCAGTTGAGCAAGTAGAACATGTTTATTCAATTATCCAATGATATATTATGTCTTGTCGTAGTGTATTATACCATGCTAATGATCATTGATGAAAGTAGTTGTATGCTTGTTTCATAGGCATCCTCTAACATCTGATAAACCGTTGAAACATGTGTGTGTTGTGTGTGTGTGTGTGTGTGTGTGTGTGTGTATGGAATATTTGCTTAATCTATGATGCATATCTTGATACTGACAAGTAGACATTTGACATCTATGTCAATAAAACGAGATATTTCCCAAAACAGAAATTCATTTATTTGCTATTCTTACCTTGATAAGACAGACATATGTACGACTAATTAGGTATATTCTGGTCTTATTTGTGATATAATAGTAAATGATTTGCAATATATTCAGTAAAAACAGATACACAAATATATTTTCATGCTGATTTCAAAGTATTTGATTCTGTATACTACTCATAGTGACATATTCTATCTGATAATTCAATCATTTAAGTTATTTATTAGGAAATTCATTTTTTCCCCTTTTTTTAATAATTTGTCATTTAAGTTCCTAGTGGAACATAAGGATCTAGTAGCAAGTAGCCATTTCAATCTATCCTCTGCAGTCTCTTCAAACTGGCTCCACCAATGCCTACAAGCTTTCATTCTTTCCTCACACCATCTCCTCCATGTCACACTCGCCTTGGACACCCAAATCGTCGTTTCCCATTAGGCTTCCACTCGAGGGCCTGGCCTGGACTGACCTGGCATGTGATGTCCCTGAACCGTCTTCTCAGTGTATATCCAATCCAATCTATCTCCACTTGCTTCTTCTGCATAGTTGTTGGGTGATGAGTTCTTGGTTGGTCCATAGCCAGAGTTTTCTGTTGCTTATTCCTATTATTATGGCCATTTGATCTTCAGTATCGAACGTAGGAAGCTGTTGATGAATGTCTGCAGTTTGTTAGAAATGCTTTTCGTAACGCGCCGACTGTCTCAACCATCACATAGAAGCACCGACTTACTTGACTGACATCAGTGTTGAAAATGTGGATGTTGTTCACGCTTTATACTGTGTGCAGTAGATCTACACACTGATTTCAGGTTAATGAAGGCCTGTCTTGTTTTCCCGATCCTGGCTTTGACATCCTCCCGTTCATGGTGAATGGTGCTTGTTGTTGGTGGCGTTGGTTGGGTATCCTCCTCACTTCTGTCTTCTCTACATTCACTTGAAGTCCCGTCTTCGCTGCATTGCCTCTTCTGTCAACTCGTTGGCTTTTGGCTGCAGATCTTCGAGTTTGTGTGACATTAGACATAAATCATCGTTGGCGAAATCCAAATCTTCCATGGTATTTTTATCCGTCAAAAAGTGTATTCCCGCCTTCTCGCTCCTCACAGTTTTCTGCATGATCCAGTCCACAACTGTTTGTACTAGGTTTTCAGAATTCATTCTTCTTACACCTTCAAGTGTTTCATTCATAACAACTCTTCCAGAAGTTTTTGGGAGGCAAAAAAGAATATTTTCATAACATCAGTCATATGAAATCTTTGTTTATAATTCTTCACACTTTGTCATTTGAACATAATACCGCGGTGAATAAATTGATGAAACAGAAACCAATTAATTTCATAGACAGTTATTCCAACTATGTATCGTATATTGTTTGATTGCAGCTTACATGATAATTATTCATGTGTTTATCTTAACTGACCTATGCTTACTATAGAAGACTTACAGTTTGGATTGCGTTTCAATTTTGAAAAATTCCATAGTCGCAATTAATTTGGAAACCCTGTTGGAGGCTGTAATGTTGACTCAAGTTCAAAATGTTACCGGTATTTATTTTAAATATTTCTCACTGGAATCCAGGAGACAAAATGATGCCGATTGGTGAAATCCTTCCAGAAGCCAATTGGCCGAGGTGTGGGATGATATGGATGCCAAAATGGGAGCGGACAACACAGGAAGAGAACTAATCATGGGTGGAGAGGTATTCGATGAAATGATGAATGAGAACGGGAAACTCTCTACAGACTCGTGTGCCTTCAATGATTTGGTGATTGGAGGCGATGTGTACAAACACAAGGATATTGACAAAGCGAGCGATATGGATTTGGTTTCACCAGATGGACACACCACAGTGAAAATCAGATCGACTTCATTTGAATGTGAATAAAGTGGATATTGAGATGCAGCCTACTGGAGACAACATCAGATTGAGAAGATGAGCAGATGTAGGTAGGTTGACAGTAGTCTGTATGTAGTGCAAGGAAGGTAGCTACCTTCAAAATCAGGTTGAAAGACTTAAATTGAAAGAAGCTGGTGATAGACGACCAGAGTTCAAGTTGAACAGGCAGAAGAGAAGGTGAAGGACGGAGCAACAAAGAAAATCTTGACGTCAGTCGTCAGGACAAAATAGAAAACATTGAGCAACATCCCTGAATAAACCTGCTTGGAAGAAAAGTGGAACTCTGTAAAAGGGACGTGAAAAGAAACCTCAATAACCGTGTTAAGAAGGAAGAAGAAGAAAGAAGACAAGGAATAGATCTCTACAGACACATGGAAGCTGATAAAGAATGGAGACGAAGACAGTAAAACAGCAGATAAACCAGTACAAGGATAAACAACGAAAAGAGGAACGGAACACAACCTATTAAACACTACACTGGATAAAGAAGCAGAGAAGAGTGCGTGCAAAGACAAAAAATACTTCTACGACACACTTGCACTGAAACAGAACTGGTCGCAGGTAGGATAGACAGAGACCTGACAACACTATATCAAATAACCAGGTTACTGCTATCTGCTAGGGAAGAGATAAACCCAGATGAAGCCAATGAAAGATGGTGAAGGAAACTTATTTACCGCCAAAGAGGAGAAATAAAGGAAACGATGAGCTGACCACTTCAAAAACTCTTGAATTGACCACCGCCTGCAACTCGTCCAGAAATACCTCCGGCTACCCAGCCACAGAACTATCAGTGAACAGAGACCCTCCAACAGAAGGAGAAGTGAAGTCCTGTACGCCATAAAGTTACTGAAAGGCGGGAAAGCATCAGGGCCAGATGGAGTTCCTCTAGAAGTACTGAAAACAGATGTAGAGACATCATCAGTGGACATGCTTACACCACTATGCTACGATGAAATAGTTGTCTAGTGCTTCCAGGTTTTCAATGCTTTTCCAAGTGATGTCAGTCAGTGGTGAATACAATCTTCAATTTTCATCTCAGAGTTTGCATTACTAGGCGAAAACAAAAAAACGATAAAGTAACAAAAGCTAAAATCCACTCACACAAATGCTCAGTATTCAGCTATCGTGCTTCTTAAAAACAGGGTGAGAAACAGTCAACACAGTAATTAAATGATGGAAATAATTTTCGTGAGCTTGAATAAGCAATGAAGGATAAATTTATTGTATATGTTTTCATCTACAAAATAGGCGTCCGATTTTTATTATTTACAGTGGGGATAGCTTTTTTATTAAATATTTGAGGAATGAAATCACTGATTAACTATAATGGGGAATAGAAAATATCAACTATCATTGATAGGGATGATTACATTAACAGGACTTCAAAGTATTCAAATCGACAATTACATTTTGATGAATACTGTGAAATAATAGTACCGATGGAGTGATTTTTGTTGTCCAGTTTATAATGTGTAACAAGAAATAAAATTGATGACCGTCTCTTTCTGAACACACAGTTCTGGATGAACTCGTTGAATAGTAATGGTTACTGCTTCCATGATTAGAAGTAGGCGCTAGGTCTTACATATATTGACTAGTATGAAAAATTTCATCACATTTACTTGATATCTCATATCATATAAGTGGTAAGCTAGTGCTCTATTGAACGAGATGTAAACTGTTTGACGTGTAAGCAGTAAACCTGATGGGCAACCGGCTTTCTGTTCTTCCTATTTACTTGCTACCGCATACATATGTGAATTGATAAATAAAAGTTAGAAGTTTGTTTTATTTGGACTGTGTAATTGTACATGGTGTTTTTATACAGTAAGATGTGTCTTGCAGCTGGATAGGTCTTAGACAGATACCTTCTAATTCGTTCGTTGATTGTTATCGCAACATCATCTCTTCTGAATGACAAAATTGACAGACATTAGTTTCTTTTCAAGAGTAATACATTCCACTCTCTTCTCCTTGTTTTTGCAGTACTTTTGAACAAATTTCATTAGATAACCATTATTGCTTAGATATGATTCGATGAGTTGAAACTTTTCTTACCAATGCCTGTCACTATCCAATGAGTTTAATCAAAATGTGAGTTCAGAAATAAAATTATCTCAAAAAATTGAAGAAATTTTTATAGCATATTTAGTGAGGCAATGAACGGTCAACTTTACTGTTTATTCGTCTATTATACAAGGTATTTTATCAAACTAACTACTTCCCTTAAACTACAGATATTCATCGACAACTGCCTACTCTGGCTCTTTACTGAAGATCAGATCAGATGGCCAGAATGAATAAGCAACAAGGAACTCATTCTGGATGGCAATGAACCAACCAAAAAATATGCAGAAGGAAGTGTGGATGGACTGGGCACACACTGAGAAGGCCGACTGGGGACATCACGCGTCAGGCCAGTTGCTCGAGTGGAACCCCCATGGGAAGCGGCGAGTTCGGCGTGTGAGGTGAAGGTGATATGGAGCAGATGGCGTGAGGAAGAAATGAGAGCTTGTGGGCTGTCGTGGAACCAGGTTCAAAAGTTTGCAGAGAAGAGAGTTCACTGGAGACGTGCTACTGAAGCCAGATGTTCCACTTGGAACATAAGGGACAAATAATAACAATAATATAACTACTTCCGTTAACGTGTCATCCCCAGCATTTCTTTAAAAGACTCATTTTAGAGTAGACGTATATTTTCATACAAAGATAGCACAAACACACATCATCAGATGAAAATTAGACTAATCTCTTGAAAATGTTATTCTAACATAAATTCAAGGTGTTGAAAAATAATCCAATTCAAATAAAAAAAACTATTATCTTTCAATAAGAACAGTCTGGTTTTCTTAGGTTAATCATCTGAAAATTGACTTGGACATGTACTACTCTTCTGCGTTAACAAATCAAAAGAACATTTATGCTTTTAAGCATGAGAACTAAGATGAAAAGAAAAATCATGAATTATGAATTATTACCAATATTATTATTATTACTATTTGTCCCTTGGGTTCCTAGTGGAACATAGGGATTCAGTAGCACGCCTCTATTCTACTCTCTTCTCTCTAGTCCTTTCAACCTGGCTCTTCCAATGCCCACAAGCTTTCATAACTTCTTCATAACATCTCCTTCATGTCACCCTCACCTTGGACACGCAACTCGTCGTTTCCCATTCCGGTTCCACTCGACCACCTGACTTCACCCGGTGCGTGTTGTCGTCATTCGGCCTTCTCAGTGTATATCCAATCCAATCCTTCTCCACTTGCTTCTTCTGCATAGTTGTTGGGTGATGGCTTCTTGTTTGGTTCATTCCCAGAGTTTCTTGTTGCTTATTATCATTATTCTGGCCATCCGATCTTCAGTATCGAGTGATGGCCGATGGGTTCTTGATTAGTTCGTTGTCAGGCCAGAGTTCTTTGTTGCTTATTCTTATTATTCTGGCCATCTGTTCTTCAGTATCGAGTGAGCGTAGGTGTAGGCAGAGGCTGTCACTTGATGCATGTCTGCAGTTTGTTGCAAATGCTTTTCGTGACGCGACAACTCTCTCAACCATCACATGGAACAACTGACTTACTTGGCTGACACTAGTGTTGAAAATGAGGATGTTGTTCAGCTTTATGCTGAGTGCAGTGCAATGTAGTGGAGTACATGTCCACACTGATCATTCCAGATTAACTCAGGAGGGCGTATCTTACTGTCTCTCTAATGCTGGCTGGCTCTGACTTCCTCATGTGTGCCTGTGCTGTCTGTAGTTGAAACGGTGCTGCCCAGCCTAGGTAGGTGAAAGAGACTACTTTTTTAGGCTTCTCCTTTTCATGGTGACTGGTGGTTCTTGTTGTTTGTTGGGTATCATTATCACCTCCGTCTTCTCTACATTCACTTGAAGTCCTGTTTTCGCTGACCTGCCTCTTCTGTCAACTTGTTCATTTTTGCCTGTAGATCTTCGAATGGGAGTCAACAAGAACCAAATATTGTTCTCATCCTCTTTGAGGAATATTTAGCGTCACCTGCCGACTACCGAATGTAGGGTTGAATTCCTGACTATCAGTTCGTCGGTGACCAAGCCAGATATTTGTTCAGGTTTTTTATCAGACCCTCCATGGTTATATTATTGGCCTCTGACACTACCTGATCAAGCAACCTTCGCAAAGTACTAAAATTCACTGAAGTATTAGAATATTAACATTTTACAAACTCTGTACGATTGTGCATAGCTGTAGTGACAATTTGGTCTGATGTTGTAATTCTGATGTAAATTTTTTTACAATTTCCTTCATGGATGATAACTGGTGAAAACTAAATTCCAAAATGTTATGTAAGTTACTTTGTATATAATTAGGTGACATATTTTGCTGAAGTGTGCAAAATTATCGTTAAGTGTATGGTTTGGGAAAGAATCCATCAACAGTCTGTGTCATTCTATTGGCATATGATTAACAGCAAGTACTTAGTTGGTATAAATACGACCTGTGATCTTAACACTTGTAATATTTCAGAACACATGGATTAGTCAGAAATCTTCCAAAAAAGCCTCTCTTCATCCTGGTTTGTTACTTTTAAGAATTATCAACCTGTACCATCCTACTGTATAGTAGTGTGTGGTCATGTGCATAGCTATAACAAGGAGATTTCTAAAATCCTTACCTGATTTACTTCTGCCAATTTTAATCCAGTTAGGCTGTATGCTCATCAAATAGCTTAATTGACACTGGTCAACTAATTCACCCTGTGTATTTGATCTCGTAATCGTCATAAGAGATTTGGTGAACGACTTCGATAAATGTGATCTGTTAACCTACAAAACTTATTTCGAAGTGAGTTTGTCATTTTAAATGCCACTCTAATGGTAGCCTTATTGAGAATCCTATGTAGTGTCTATGTGGTGGCTTCCTTGTTTGGTAATGATGTAGAGATTTTGAATTCTGTCTTCACAGTACTAATGCTATTATTATTATGAGCATTGGCATTAATATTATTATTACCATAATTATTGCTGTCATTACCAATATTACTACTACTATTGACACCTGTGTTACTGATATTTTTCTCATGGCTGCTTAGGAACTCATCAGTTAATTCGGCAGAGTAATTGTTGATGAGTAATGTGTCCTTAATGTATCTGGTTTCTTGGCTTGGATCTTCTGCTCACTACTACGTCTTTTCACCTTGTTTCCATAACATTTTACCAAGTCAAGAGAGCCAGAAAACTGAACACTGAACAGAAGATCCAAGCGAAGAAACCAGATACATTAAGGACACTTTACTCATCAACAATTACTCTGCCAAATTAATTGATAAGTTCCTAAGCAGTCATGAGAAAAATATCAGTAACACAAGTGTCAATAGTAGTAGTAATAAAAATAGTGTTAATAATATTAATAACAATACTATGAAGACAGAATTCAAAATCTCTACATTATTATCATACAAGGAAGCCACCACACAGACACTACATAGGATTCTCAATAAGGCTACCATTAGAGTGGCATTTAAAATGACAAACTCACTTCGAAATAAGTTTTGTAGGTTAACAGATCACATTTATCGAAGTCGTTCACCAAATCTCTTATGACGATTACGAGATCAAATACACAGGGTGAATTAGTTGACCAGTGTCAATTAAGCTATTTGATGAGCATACAGACTAACTGGATTAAAATTGGCAGAAGTAAATCAGGTAAGGATTTTAGAAATCTCCTTGTTATAGCTATTCACGTGACCACACAACAGAGTGATTCAGGGTGATAATTTTTGAAAGTTATCTAGTTCAGGAAGTGGATAGAGAGACTGATAACCGAATCCATGCCTAATACATCGAATCCTAACCTGTCCTAGAGAGATGGAAAATTCTATTATCTATATTACAAAGCTTAAATAGGATAATCAACTTACAAATGATTGATAAATTGCATAGTGAATTTTGACATTTCTCATAGTTCAGTAATTTTTTTTTCAACTGTCCAACTGTGATGTCAACAATGTTTCCATTGGAAACCACTCCACAAGCTTGATTACAAGGTGTCATATCTAACGTAAAAGTTTCATTAACTAGCTAAGTATACTATTACTACTGGCTGGGTGGTTTTCAATAGAAATTCTGTTGAAACCAAAGTTGAGCAATTGAAAAGCTACTTAGCTGTGAAGAATATCAATGTGGACCAGTCAATTTGTAGTTAATTAGCCAATTGTTCATTCTATTTTGTATTTACAAGTTAATGCAAATGAGCTGAAGTAATTTGATTGTATGAGATAAGTTTGTTTGGATACACTACTGATGAGCTTGATCCCAAAAGAAGTGAAACAATCATCTAGTCCTTAGATCAGTTTGATCTAATTAGTGAAATCGACAGATTAACTTGACTGGCTTTTAACTATTCAAACTGTTCAGTAGTTGTATGTTTCTTCAATGCTTCATATACTTCAATCTATACTATATAGACCGTTGGTATTGTGTTATCTTTAGTGAATGACAATTAGTCTTGCGATGAAAGTTTCTTCATCTAAAAGATCAGATAGGATTACTAAAAAAGGAAAATTAAATTCTTTCTAGAAAACAAAAAACCCAGTTGCTGTAAAGTTTTCTCTGAACATTACTAAGGAATTTGCTACATTCAAAACTGATGCTTAAGCATACAATTGTTTTAAATCAACAGATTTTCCATAGACCTGACTTCATTACACATAGTTCTATGCTTATCTGAAAAACAAAAAAGAAAATAGATGAATAATAGTCAATTATGAGATTGATATAAATCATCATTTAGTTGTATACTGTTAAAGTAAATTATTGAATGATACTTATACACTTAGGAATAAATTTACTTCAAAGGATTGAAGTGTTCTAACAACACCTAGAAGTAATCTAGCACATAGTTGTATCTATTGAGTTCAAAAAACAAAAAGGTTTTTACAGATTTGATTATTTTCAATCCTATAACTTGGAGAAATTCAATAAACTATCTTACCCTAAGCTATTTCATTCACCTTAAACTTCCGTCATATATATATATATATATATATATATATATATATATATATATATATATATATATATAATATTCATGATTATGATTCAATTTAAGTTTGGACTAGATATTTCTTTATCCTTGAATATTGCGTGACTACGAGAGTTATAAGCCTTGACCTATTCTAATAGCTGAAATATACATACTCGTACTCGTATTTTTTACCTGATTATGTTGATTTTTTTATTATTTTCATTGTAATTTCCATAGTTCATAATGATGATTATTCTGTCCACATCTTCATTACCACTATTGAATTGATGATAATGATTAATTTCATTTTTTCATCTATCTCAGAGTATATACATTAGAGGTAGATGCTGAAGACTATTCAGTTAAAAAGGTTAATGATTATTCAAGCGTACTAATATGAATTCTAAATAATCCAACTAAGATTTGATTTCAAGACCATTTTTACATCCTATTTTGTTTATTTCACAATCATATTCATCATAGAGTAGGACTGGTCTTCGAATTTGTATAAACTTAGGGGAACTGAAGTGTTGAGTCCTTTCTAGTGTGGAACTTCTTAGCAGTGTACACTCATGAGCTGAAGCTCTTCGGTTCGACCCCTACAGTGGGTGGTTCATTCAAAAGCTTTCCGAAGTGGTCAGCTCATCGTATCCTTTGTTTCTCTCCTTTGGTAATTACATTTCCTTCATTATCTTTCATTGGTTTCATCTGTGTCGATCTCTTCCATCGCAGACTGCAGTAACCTGGTTATTTGATACAATGTTATCAGGTCTCCGTCCCTCCTACCTGCAGCCTATTCTGCTTCACTTGCGAGTGTGTCGTGGGAGTGTCTGCTTCACCATCTTCGTCTCCCTCCTCTATTAGCTTCCATGTATCCCTCGAGATCCATTCCTTATCTTGGTTCTTCTTCTTCCTTCCCAACACGGTTATGCAGGTTTCTCTCCATGTAACTTTCATAGAGTTTCAGTGTTCATCCACACAGGTTTCTTCAGGGATGTTGCTCGATATCTCCCATTTTGTTCTGATGGCTGACGTGAAGATTTCATCCTTCAGTTCAGTTTCTGTTCTGTGTTCAACTTGAATTGTGGCCTATCACTAACTTCTTTGAAGGCTTTCAACTTGACTTGGAAGGTCCCTTGCACTAGATAGTGCATAGTGGTAAATGAAGTGTGAATTTTATTGGTAGTTTGGTTTGAAAAAGGAATACTGTGAGTCTTCTGGAACCGGATCCATAACAAATATCTACATATCCAACAGGCTTAAAACATGTAGATTAAACTTAAATACTGTCAGAAAAACGCAGCAAGGGTAACTAGGGAGTTGGTATATGCTCATTGAGAATATTACAACAGAATGTAGCTTTAAACAACAGAGCTTAACATGTAAACAGACTCAATGGCTGATTTTTCAGTATACTTGGAATATATATAATCGTTAATATAAACCTCGTCATATAAAATACTTTTATATGGTAGATATTCATCAACATTTTTGTGCTTATACATACTTTTCCGCATCTTCAAAGAATAACTGGATATCATCTTGTATAAATAGATTTAAATTCTCACTTATATCTGAAATTAAATTTCACATAACATGAAAAAGTGCTACAAATGAGGTAAAGGTCCTTCATTCTGCAGTGCACGCTAATCTCTTTATAGGAAGATGTACAACTTGTTTAATTATCATTTGTACATACGACTTTTGCTCTGCCGTTTCTAGGACTAGGTAGGAAACAAGTTGACTGAATTTGCTAAGGTAAGTAATTTTATAATTTCCTACATTCCAAAACTGAAGCTACACATAACAAACCACAGAATACAAATCTCAGTTTCCACAAGTGTTAAGCTTCTCAATTTAATCGATAGCAATCCTTTGGCTAATAAATCTTATCACTTCTGTTACATGACTGTATTATCCAGCTGATGATATTCATCATTCACGTTGCATAGATCAGTCTACCAACGATGGCTACTGTGCTCGCTTCGACGGTACATATACTGAAATTGGAACGATACAGAGAAGATTAGCATGTCCCCTGTGCTAGGATGACACGAAAAATCGTGAAGCGTTCCATATTTAGTGACCCAGTGGCTCAATGCTAACGTGCTGGCCATGGAACCTGAAGGTCGTGGGCTCAATACCTGGTGGGGTCGTGAGTGCACACTGCTGGAGGTCCCATACTAGGACGAAACAGTTGTCCAGTGCTCCCAGGTTTCCTTTGTTCCTCCAACTGATATCAGTCTTCGATGAATAACAACTTGAGATAAATATTCATTCACAATCACATACTGATATAATCTCGATTGTATAACACAACAAACAGAATTTTCCCATATTTTGGAATGTAAAACATAATACAAACTGTATAAATGTTAACCCTTTGTATGTGTATTGTGTTTACCTTTTAAATTTAGCCTTCTCTTTATTGGTATACACTTTCAGTGATAGAAGCTAAGAATCTCTACGACTAAATATGTTGAAATCAAAGAAATTCAATGTATACCACTGACATTGTATGAACTGATGTTCATGTTAGCAAAGAAATGAACATTGGGAAGGTTATATTTATCTGTTAACTTCACCTTTTATACAATGTACCCATGAAATATCAAGTAGAATGTATACAGAATATATGTAAATAGTTTCACGAATGATACCTAATTTGGTTAGATGAAAGATGAAATAACTTCAGTGTAGGTAGAGATACGATAAGTAACTAAAAATAATAATAATAATAATAATAATTACATAGAATGAAAAATTCATATAATAGAAAATATTTAACATAGAGTAAGGAATATTGATACTGGATTACGTCAACATATGTTTCCTATGCAATAAATAGTATTCCTTTTAGATTATTACAAGAAAATATTAGTGAAAAATCATAGTAATATTTATGATGAATAGAGAAATATTCAGAATGTCAGTAGGTTATATATTCAAGAGATAAGTAAGACATTCTACAAAATGAAAAGAAGCTCAGATTCTGTAATTAAGGGAATTATTTGTGCTGTTATAGATTCAATAAGCAGCAACCAATAATTAATATAGTCTTTTGCTGTGATAGTAATAACAATAGTTATTTACAAGTAGTGTTCATCAAGGACTGACATCAGTTGGGGAACCATTGAAAGTCTGGGAACACTGGATGGCTGTTTCGTCCAACTGGTATGGGACTCCTCAGCAGTACACACCCACGACCCGGCTAGGGGTCGAACTCAAGACCTCCACGTCTCACGGCGAACGCGTTAACCATTCAGCCACTGAGTCGGTTCCCAGTGGTTCACAATTTCCAACTTCTGTCAATTCACAACATAGCGCGACTATCACCCAAGGTCTTCAGTTAGCATCCACTTCACTTCCGACTGGTTGACCCCACAGGTCATCGCTTCTCATTAGAACTTCCTAACATCCATCTGGAAGCAAGTCACTAATGAGCACTATAGAGTAGTGTATTTTTGAGATGAATGGGGATTTCTTAATTTAGAAGTACTACGTACTGCTGAGGAGTCCCATACTAGTTGGACGAAACAGCTGTCCAGTGCTCCCAGATTTTCAATGGTTCCCCAACTGATGTCAGTCCATGATGAATACTACTTCTAAATTAAAAAATCCCCATTCATCTCAATAATAATTATTGTTTGTCCATTGGGTTCCTAGTGGAACATAGGGCTACATTAGCAAGTAGCAGTCTTTTCAACCTGGCTCCAACAATGCCCAAAAGCTTTCATTTCTTCCTCATATCATATCCTCCATGTCACCTTCGGCTCAGATGCCCAACTCGTCGTTTTCCACTCGGCTTCCATTCCAGGGTTCGGCCTCACCCGATGCTTGATGTCCCTAAACAGTCTTCTCAGTCTGCGTCCAGTCCAATCCACCTCCACTTTCTTCTTCTGCATATTTTTTTGGGCAATAGGTTCATGATTGGTTGGTTTGTTGTCAGACACAGTGAGTTCCTCCTTGCTTATTCTTATTATTCTCGCAATCTATCTCATCTTCAGCATCGAGTGAGTGTAGGAGTAGGATAGAGCTGTTGATTGATGCATGTCTGTAGTTTGTTGCAAATGCTTTCCGTAACGCTCAAAGTCTTTCAACCATCACATGGAAGAACTGACTTACTTGACTTGACTGAGTTAGTGTTGGGAATGCGGATGTTGTTCACGCCTTATGCTGAGTGCAGTGCACTGCAGTGCAAAGCAGTGGAGTGCAATAGATCTTCATACTGATTTCAGATTGATTCAGGAAGGCGTGTCTTGTTGTCTTTCCGATCGTGACTGGCTTTCACATCCTCATTCATGTCTGTACCGCTAGTAGTTGAAACGATACTGTCTAGGTAGGTTGGTTGTCAGAGACAACTTCATTTAAATTTCTCCCGTTCATGGCGATTAGTGCTTGTTGTTGTTGTTGATAGGGTATCTTCATCATCTCTATCTTCTCTACGTTCACCTGAAGGAATTCCCGTCTTCCTTTGCTCCCTCACCACGCCTTTTTTGCCAACTTTTTAGTTTCCTCCTGTAGATCTTCGAGTTTGTAGGACGAGACATTAGACATAAATCATCATCGGCGAAATGCAAATCTTCTAAAGTCTTTGTCTTTTCATCAGTCAAACAGTGCATGCTCATCTTCTCACAGTTCCTTGCATCATTCAGTCAACCGCAATCAGAAAGATGATCGGTGATAGTAGGTGGCAAGCTTGTTTTATTCAAACCCCTGACTACACTTCAAAAGCATCACTGAGCTTTCTATTGTAAATCACTTGGCTTATAGCGTCATCATGTATCATTCGTCAAAAGAAGGGATCCTCACTAGCTTCTAACACACACACACAAACTGTTACATGATCAAGATATCATGATGTGCTTATTATTTTGTAAGTGATTCATTTCAATCTGGTTTACTTTCAGCAAGATTACATATTATGGAATCATGTGTGAGCGTCGTTCATAAGCACTATCCACCGATCCAACTTCGAACAGATTCCTCTTGCTGCCATTCATTAGGCAGATATTGATGGTCAGTCAGTCAACTTTATTATCCATGACTACATGGTTAGATAGGTAGATGCTGCTTATAATTGTAGACAATGTTCACAAAATCAAATCTACCTTGTCGAAACCTGCACTCACTTTGTGAATTACAGATATCCTAACGAAAGGGAATCTTGAACCAGATTTACATGGGCAGTAACACGTGTAGATACAATCCTTTTCACTATCTTTGAACTAGCCTATCATTTCCGCCATATGTTCCACACATTTGATGATGATTGCATTGACACTAGAATCTTCAAAACGCCTATTCTCAGTTTCATTTCATTTCGAAGTATATTTTCATGCTATCTGTAAGAATGTGGAGATTTACATGTTGTTAAGTGGAAAAGTGGGACGTAACCACCTACTTCAAAGTATGGAACATGCAAAGCTATCAAACTTACTTTTTTCTCCACTCAACTAAAAACCGTAAATCATATAAGGTGTGTAATCCTGGCATACTACATTAGAACAAATGACAGAGTGAAAAATATTCTATTCAAGAGTAGACTGTAGTGGATACGATGCCACATATATTGGAGAGACATCACATCAAGTATTAACACGGTTGAAATTGTAAGAAACCATCAAAAAATTCCTATGATTTGGAAAAACTTGAAAAAGCCTTTGGCATCTCTGCTCATGCCTTATATTCAGGTTATAAAATATCATTGGAAGAGGCAAAAGTCTTGTAAAATGGTTTTCATTCTCATAAAGAGCGGACCATTGCAAATGTTTTGCACAGTTGTTCATACCTTTCATCAGTCAACAGAAAAGATGGGTTAAACATCCCGTAAACATTTGGCAAACATAAATGACTCTCACAGATAGTTACAAATAATATATGAAGAGAAGGTAGAACAAAACAAATTGTCTAATCCTATTGCATAATACTTTACTGATCTATTATTCTTATTATTTTCACCTTCCTTTCCAAGTTAAATACATTGCGTGAACCATTCTATGTATTATTATTATATTATTATTATTAGTCCCTTGGGTTCCTAGTGGAACATAGGGCTTCAGTAGCACGCCTCCAGTGACCTCTGTTCTCTGAGATCTTTTGAACCTGGTTCCACGACAGCCCAGAAGCTCTCATTTCTTCTTCGCACGACCTCCTGCATGTCACCCTCGGACGTCCAACTCGTCTCTTCCCATGGGGATTCCACTCGAGAGCCTGACCTGACGCGTGATGTCCTCAGTCGGCCTTCTCAGTGCATGGCCAATCCATCTCCACTTCTTCCTGCATATTTGTTGCGTGATAGGCTCTTGGTTGGTTCGTTCCCAGAGTTCCTTGTTGCTTATTCTTTCTGGCCATCTGATCTCCAGTAGCGAGCGTAAGCAGTTGTTGGTGAATGTCTGTAGTTTATTGGAAATCCCTTTCGTGACGCGCCAAGTCTCTGAGCCATACAGAAGCACTGACTTGACATTGGTGTTGAAAATCCGTATCTTGTTCTTTGTGCTGAGTGCAGAAGATCTCCACACTGGTTTCAAGCTAATGAAGGCCTGTCTTGCTTTTCCGATTCTGACTTTGACGTCCTCGTCCGTCCCGCCTGTAGTTGAAACAGTGCTTCCTAGATAAGTGAAGGAGGTTACTTCCTTCAAGTTTCTCCCGTTGACGGTGATTGGAGTTTGTTGTTGTTGTTGTTGATGGTGGTGGTGCGGTATCTTCATCACTTCTGTCTTCTCTATATTCACCTGAAGTCCCGTCTTAGCTGCCTCTTCTGTCAACTTGTTAGTTTTTGCCTGCAGATCTTCAAGTTTATGTGACATTAGGCATAAGTCATCGGCGAAATCCAAGTCTTCTAGGTTCTTTTCCGTAGTCCAGTGTATCCCCCTCTTCTCGCTGCCTACTGTTTGCTGCATGATCCAGTCCACCACAATCAAGAATATCATGGGGGATAGTAGGCAACCTTGTTTCACTCCTGTCTTCACTTCACTTCAAAGGCATCACTGAGCTTCCCATTGTGAATTACTTCGCTGGCATGTGGCATCTTCATATAGTTGTTGAATGAGGCGGATAAAGGTTTGCGGTACTCCGTAGTATTGAAGCAGTTTCCAAATTACTTCTCGGTCGACGCTGTCAAAGGCCTTCTCAAAGTCGATGAAGTTGAGGTAGAGAGCTGATTGCCATTCTACGCTCTGTTCTATGATGATACGAAGCGTTGCAATTTGGTCTGCACATGATTTGTACTTCCTGAAGCCTGCCTGTTCCGGTCGCAGTTTTGAATCCAGTGCGTCTTTAAGCCTCTCCAGGATGATGCGGCTTAATATTTTGCCTGCTCTGGGTGGACAGGAGAGTGATTCCTCGCCAGTTCTTGCAAGCACTGAGGTCTCCCTTCTTCGGCAGTTTGACAAGGTAACCCTTCTTCCAATCGTCAGGTACCTTCTCTTCCCTCCACACCTTCTGCAATAGTGGTGTGAGCATGTCCGCTGTTGTCTCTGCATCTGTTCTCAGTGCTTCTGGCGGTATTCCATCTGGTCCTGCTGCTTTCCCGCATTTCAGTAGCTTTATGGCGTTCAGGACTTCCATTTTCGTTGGGGGATTTATGTTCACTTGTAATTCAGCGGCTGCAGGTGGTATTTCTGGACGAAGTGCAGGTGGTGGTGGTGGTCGATTCAAGAGCTTCTTGAAGTGGTCGGCCCATCGTTTCCTCTGTTTCTCTTCTTTTGTAATTAAATTTCCTTCTTCATCTTTTATTGGTTTCATCTGTGTTGGTCTCTTCCCTGATAGCAACCTGGTTATTTGATACAATGTCGTCAGGTCTCTCTTGCCTGCAGCCTGTTCTGCTTCACTTGCCAGTGTGTCGTAGAAGTGTCTTTTGTCTTTGCGTGCACTCTTCTTCACTTCTTTGTCCAGTGTTTTATACATTGTGTCGTTGAGCATCCTTGCACTGGTTTATCTTCTGCTTCACCATCCTCCTCTCCTCTATCAGCTTCCAGGTATCCGTCGAGATCCATTCCTTGTCTTCTTTCTTCTTCCTTCCTAATACGGCTGTGCAGGTTTCTTTCCACATAGCTTTCAAAGACTTCCAGTGTTCTTCCACACAGGTTTCTTCAGGGATGTCCCTCGATGTCTCCCATTTTGTCTTGATGGCTGCTTTGAAGATCTCCTTTGTAGTTTCATCCTTCAGTTTCCGAGTGTTGTACTTGAATTGAGGTCTATCACCAGCTTCCTTGAAGGCTTTCAACTTGATTTGGAAGGTTCCTTGCACTAGACAGTGAGTGGTCTGAACCTACATCTGCTCCTCTTCTTGACCTTGTGTTAAGTAGACTGCGTCTCCATTTTCTTGAGATTGAGATAAAGTCGATTTGATTTTTAGTGTGTCCATCTGGTGAAGTCCATGTCGCTTTGTGGATATCCTTGTGCCTGAACACACTGCCTCCAATCACCAAATCGTTGAATGCACAGAATTCTGCAAACAATTCTCCATTCTCATTCATTTCACCTAGCGCCTCTCGACCCATGGTTAGTTCTCTTCCCGTGTTGTCCCCTCCCAGTTTGGCATTCATGTCGCCCATTAGAATTTTGATATCAGCAACTGACGTCTTGTCCAGTGTTGATTGAAGTTGTCTGTAGAATTCCTCCTTTTTCTCTTGCTCTGCATTATTTGTAGGTGCATAACATTGTATGATTGTGACCTTTCTTCCTTTTGAGTTGAATCTTGCTGTCATGATCCTGGAGGAGATTGGTTCCCACTGCATGAGAGCCTTCGATGCTCTTGAGGACATCATGATAGCCACTCCCTCAGTGTGCTCGTGGTTGGCGTCTGGGTGACCGGAGTAGATTATTGATTCTCCAGTTGACAGTTTGGAGAGTCCACTCCCATTCCATCTGCTTTCGCAAATCCCAAGCACTTCGATGTGATACCTTCTCATCTCCTTTGCAATCTGGGCTGCCTTACTGGGTTCAAACATCGTACGGACATTCCATGTCCCCACGTTTACTTTCGCTTTCATCGAGAGAAGACACATCGGCCAATTGGCTTCCCGAAGGCTTTCACCAAATGGCGTCATTTCGCCTCTCCGATTCCAGCGGGGAATAAGTTTGTTTTCATTTTTTATATTTTGTTTGTGCTTTGAAGTTTCTTTAGCGGTTAGATTTGTTTTACGGGGTAGGGTTGCTAGCCCTATGCCCAACCTTCCCTCTTTACCCGGGCTTAGGACCGGCTAGTAACTAGTAAACTAGTTAACCAGGCGAGGTTATTCTATGTATTACATAATCCATTTTGTGATCACTCATACTTCAACTACTATCAAAATCACCTTTATTTTTATCACTATTATTATTTAGTATATATTTGAAGAGATGAGTACGAGCTTCCAGTCTGAATGGGAACAACATCACTCATTGAGGTGCAGGTACACCCAGTTGACGAATTAGTCCTAAGTAGAATGGAACACGCGTTATGGATTCTTCTACTAGTCACAACCGAGTAAATCGCCATAGTAAATATTCAGGCAATAGGGAAGCATCCGCATAAGAACTCATATATATATCAACAGAGGTCGAACCATTCAATCCACTAAAACAACACAGAATTACAAGTACATCAACAAGAAGGTATACTGATGATATATTGTTTGATGTTCAAATATTCACCTTTCCAATATGGTAATCTATTCTTTCTCACCCTTGATGACTCATAACCCCATTGTACTTTTCAGAGCTTGAACTAAATTTCCCCATTCCATTTTTCTTCCACTTTGCTTACTCACACAGCTGAAAAAGCCTCTCTCACCGATTTGCTAGTTCATTCACATAAAATATATTATCCTTTGATAAGTTGAGGAATAATACAACAATATTCATTTATTTTGTTACTTGTTTTCAAATACTTTACCAGAATTACAGAAGTAAGACTACACTTTATACGATGAATCATACGAACTGGAGACGTTAAAGACGGTAACTTATTTTAAATCAAGAATAACGTCGTCAGTGAATCTGCCTACTTTCTACTTGTCATTTAGGTGTAAAGAATATCGTACAATATGATATGTGAGTAGTGTTTTGAGGATGATAAAGTGAGCGTAAATCTGCATGTATATCGCGTACTGAGAAGGGAGGTTAGGGTTAAATAAATATGAGTTATGTTGTAGACAATGGAATGTATCTCCTTGATCTGTTTGACTTTAAGCAATCAAGACTTGTCAACATGGAATGAAGAGGGAAAATATTACTATGAAAATGTTTTTGTGTTACAGACCATTTGATGAATCCATCATTTTGAACAATACATACACTAAATGCATCAGTAGCGAATCCCATCACCAACTGGATTGACAATATATAACTAATGGAATTGGAAATCATTCGAAGAAGATTAACACTCTTAAGAAAAACTAGATAAATAACTACCCAGACTGGTATCTTGATGGTGTGCGAAGACAACCTTTGGCGTTAACCAGTCTGAAGAAAAGCAGACGCCAAGTGAAGACCATGGTTGACAGTCACGCTATACCGTGAAGTGACAGAAGTAGGTGGTCGTAAACCACTGAACCCTGATCCAGTGGCTCAATGGTTGAAGAGTTCACCGTAAGACCTGAAGGTCGAGAGTTCGATCCTCATCCAGAGAGTCGGTGGATATTGCTCAGGAGTTCAATACTAAGGCGAAATAGGTGTCCAGTGCTCCCAAGTTTCCAACGGTCTTCTAACTAATATCAACCCTTATAACTAATTATCTGTTTATATGTGAAAGACAAAACATTTGTGGTTTATTTTTAAAAACCTGAGACAATGAATCACTTGTGAATGAGGTAAATACTTGAAACGAAATCATGTGAATCGATGGTGAAATACAAATGTTGACTGAATCATTTTGAAAGACAAATACTGATATATTTCTTTATATCAAACGCTTTATACAATTCATTATGAAAACTCAGACTTATTTCATCATCTCTTGTACAGATGTAGTTGTTAAGCATATATGGGCGATAGAATTACTCATCGAATTACCGAAGTGTGTCTGTTGTCAAAATGTGTTAACAGGCTCATAAACAACATGAATTTTGTCTAGTGGTACACGTGGTTCATCCATGTGAATTCGTCGTCATCATCATTATCTTACCTCTTACTGTCCTACAAGATAAAGTAGTTAACGATCGAGTAAATTCCAAGTCAAAGATAAAATCTAGAAGAATCTGAAGATAATTCATTTACTACTTCTAAATACGAATAGAACTCCACAGTAATTTACACATTAGCTATACATTTAGTCACACTTTGTAAGTCCTCTATACTATGTACAGTTTAATAGTACACCGGATTTTTATCATTTCAACTGCAGTTGATATTTATAAAGAAAACTTTGATTTGGAAATGGGCATGATGGTAACATTTATACAAATATCGAAATAAGAAAGATGACTTTTCCAGTAACTTTATCTCTGATGGATAATAATCAACAAATTAGAGCTGGACTATTGTACCTCGTCACACAATGTAGGCTGAAGTAGGTTCAGGCTGGAAAAAGTCTCGAGACGACCAGAATAAAACATGACATGAATGTATGAAGTGTTCGACTGTTCGTTTTAGCCATATGGGGGTATGTAGACTGTGTGATTATGGTCCGTGGGACAACAGAAACCAGTGGTTGGAGACTCTGGGTGACGATATGGCTCAGAACCGATGTCACTGGCGATATACCGAATCTCACCATTTTCTTATTCTTACATTCCCTATTTTAGTACTTTATATTTCTTTGGACTGAGATTTCATCTCTTCATTTTCCACTTCACTGCGTTTTTACTTGATGTAATGATATGTGGTATGGTAACTCGGACCGTTATGCAGTAATGCCTGGTGCTATGTTCATGACTGATGATAATATTGTCTCATGACTGGCTTCTAACACTGTTAGCGTTCAACTGGGACTTGAAGCTTATTAAGTAGAGCACCAGACCGGTAATCTGCAGGTCACTGATTCGAATCCTCCTACGACCTAGATTTTCATTTCACTTTTAATCATCATCCAGTATTAACATAAGCCTGCAAAACCATGGCTATCTTAGCTGGTCAAACTGATACACAATGATTTCTGTGATAAACATCAGACAATTTTATTGTTCATAAATCAATGAAAAGTCGAAGGAATTTTTCTAGTGTTGTTTTAGATTATCTATACCGGTTAATTATTTTATAGCACTTTGTATTCGGAGTAACTAATATGAAACTATGGGAACCTTTGCATCCATAAGTTTTCATGCAAAATTTTTCTAATCTAAAACGATATACGCTTATATGTTGGGTCGTTAACGATAGTATTGTAATAGAGGTTACTAAAAAGAATGGATATAAGTAGTATATATTGAGAGGGTGGCAGAAATCAAAAGAAATTACCGGCAATGAGGTAAGGATTCTGCACAAAGAAACGGAAGAGAAAACATAAGCGTATTAGGAGCAAATCAATAGAGAAGGAGAAGAGGAAATGAAGGACATTTTGCAAATGACTGCCTTAGTCCAAGGTTGATGTCTACTGTACCAGATGTTAGTAAAAATCTTTCCTTCCTTCATCACTGACTTCTCGTTTCCTTCAGTATGTGTATGGGGATTACCATCATGACTGGTCATTTGTCTTCACCTCAAACAAATTGTCTCTATCTCTCCCTTGTACACACAGAATTTAGTGTACTGTACAATGTTGTGTATAGAAAATTAGAACAGGAAATTGCTCATTACAACTCACTATATCTCTTCTACTGACTGTGAAAATTAACAAATTTATCAATGAATTGTAATTTCTAATGATGAATGAGTTTTAGTGTCATTGCTTGTATTACACCATCGTTGATTGGACCGAATTGATCAGTCTCTGTTGGCATATGGGCTCCTGTGGGGATGCCTCGATATTACCTGTGTTTTAATTATGTATAGTAATGATGGGTAGTGGCTAGCAGTGGAATCCAGGATGTGAATTTAATCCTATTTGGGACTCACTAGTCAACTGGATGTACGTGCTTCCCAGTGAGTGGTTGTTCCCACCGGGACTCGAACTCGGGAGCGATGGCTTCAAACGCGAAATGCGCATTTTTGAATTCCACTGCTAGCCACTGCCCATCATTATTATACATAGTTAATGAGTTTCGTTTATAAAAAAATAAAAGCATGTTCAATATATAGACAGAATTCTGTGAATATATTTCTCGATTAATATCCATTAATTATGCTTTCTTTCTTATCCCATAGCTAAGTATGCATAATTATTAGAATGTTAGGATTGATAATGATACGGTTTTAAAGTATATACATATTTTTATGAATACAGTTTTTTTTTTGTTGTTGATGAAATCAGTGTATATATCTACGTTTACAAGCAACGCAAGGCTTGTGCTCACTGACAGTTATGTGGCTGGGGTGCTGGTGGTATTTCTGGACGAGTTGTAGGTGGTGGTATTTTAGATAATCTACCCAAAATTTAAAAATTCAATTGACTGGAAGGTATTTTGGACTCTTACAAGGTGAATAGAAGATCTTTTCTTATTTGAACACCAGTAACTACTGCTTCAGAAAGTAGAGTTGCGTATTTAGATTCTGAAAAAGTTCTACACTAACCTAAGTTATTATTACTTATCCCTCGGGTTCCAAATGGAACATAGGGCTTCAGTACACATCGCCAATGCGCTCTGTTCTCTGAAATATCTCGACCCTGGCTCCACGACAGCCCACAAGCTATCATTTCCTCCTCGCACTATCTTCTCAATCTCACCCTCACCTCACACGCCCAACTCGTCGCTTCCCATCTGGGTTCCACTCAACCAACTGGCCTGATGCTTGATCTCCCCAGTCGGACTTCTCAGTGCATGCCCAATCCATATCCACTTCCTTCCAGTGAATATTTGTTCAGCGATAACTTCTTGGTTGGTTCGTTGCCAGACAGAGTGCCTTGCTGCTTATTCTTTCTGGCAATCCATCTGATCTTCAGTAAGGAGCCAGTGTAGGCAGTTGTTGATGAATGTGTGTAGTTTGTTGGAAATCCCCTTCGTAACATGCCAAGTCTCTGAGGCATACAGAAGCACTGATTTGATGTTGGTGTTGAAAATCCGGATCTTATTTATGCTTTTTGCTGAGTGCAGTGTGGAAGATCTCCACACTAGTTTCAGGCTGAATGAACGCCTGTTTTGCTTTTCCGATTCTGACTGGTTTTGACATCCTCGTCTGTCCCACCACCTGTAGTTGAGACAGTGCTTCCTAGATAGGTGAAAGAGGCTACTTCCTTTAAGTTTCTCCCGTTGATGAAGATTGGAGTTTGTTGTTGTTGGTGGTGGTGGGGTTGTTGGTTGAGTATCTTCATCACCTCTGTCTTCTGTATATTCACTTGAATTCCCGTCTTCACTGTCCTTCCTCTTCTGCTAACTTGTTAGTTTTCGCCTATAGATCTTCACGTTTGTGTGACATTATACACAGGTCATCGGTGAAATCCAAATCTTCTAGGTTCTTTTCCGCTATCCAGCGTACCCCACTCTTCTCGCTCCTCACTGTTTGTAGCATGATCCAGTCCAGTCGACCACAATCAGGAATATCATGGGGGATAGTAGACAAACTTGTTTCACTCCTGTCTTCACTTCACTTCAAAAGCATCACTGAGCTTCCCATTGTGAATTACTTCGCTGGCATGTGGCATCTTCATATAGTTGTTGAATGAGGCTGATAAAGGTTTGCGGTACTCCGTAGTAATGAAGCAGTTTCCAAATTACTTCTCGATCGACGCTGTCAAAGGTCTTCTCAAAGTCGATGAAGTTGAGGTGTAGATTTGACTGCCATTCTATACTCTGTTCTATGCTGATACGAAGCGTTGCAATTTGGTCTGCACATGATTTGTACTTCCTGAAGCCTGCCTGTTCCGGTCGTAGTTTTGAATTCAGTGCAACCTTAAGCCTCTCCGGGATGATGCGGCTTAATATTTTGCCTGCTCTGGGTGGACAGGAGAGTGATTCCTCGCCAGTTCTTGCAAACACTGAGGTCTTCCTTTTTCGGGAGTTTGACAAGGTAGCCCTTCTTCCAATCGACTGGCAGGTACCTTTCCTTCCTTCCACACCTTCTGCAATAGTGGTGTGAGCATGTCCGCTGTTGTCTCTGCGTCTGTTTTCAGTGCTTCTGGTGGGATTCAATCTGGTCATGCTGCTTTCCCACATTTCAGTAGCTTTATGGCGCTCAGGACTTCCATTTTGTTGGAGGATTTATGTTCACTTGTAGTTCAGTGGATATATTAGGCAACATAATTAATTTACAATGAATTCCACCAAATTCAGTGAAAATAACTTTCGTACAAAATATTCCTCTTTGACTTAAATGAATAAAGGATCTTAGTCATTTTATGGATCCATACTTTTTGTGACTAAAAGTTTTGTTTGAATTTAGTCTTCATTACCCTCAGGCATGAACGAATTTTTGAATACATTTCACGAGCCGATGACGTTACATTTGTAATTATTGTTTACGATTAAAATCTCCTCCCTAACCTTGGGTGAATGAAGCGTTCTGTTTAGTTTGCGGCAATCAAGCTGTTTCACAAAGTCAATCATTATATTCATTCTACTACATTTTAATTGGCTTCTTACACAATGCTATGAATTTGGCCTCAATACTGTTAACTGAATTTGGGGGGGGGGGGTTGTGGGAACTGGAGATATTTCAAGTTAGGATTCATTATGGGCTAACATCCGTTGGAGGAACATTAGAAAACTGGGAGCTCTGGACAGCCAACTGTTTTCTCCTAGTATGCGATTCCTCAGCAGTGCGCACCCAAAGACATGACAGGGGTTGGACCCAGGACCTTCAGGTTCCGTGGCTACTATGTTACCATTGGGCCACAGGCTCGGAACCCAGTGGTTCATGCTTACAACTTCTGTCAGTTCACGACATTGCGCAATGTACACCCAGTGTCATCGTTTAGTGTTTGTCCTCACATCTACCAGGTTTGCCTCACTGGCCACGATTTCTCACTGGGATTTCAGGAATCACTTCTCTAGGCTAGTCACCAATGAGCACTAGTTTAATTGAATTTGGAGGGTTGTAAGGATGAATGCCAACTGGGAAAATCTCTAAATGCTCACAATCCCCCGCGCCCCGCCAAATTCAACTGAACTAGTGTTCATTAATGACGAGATTCGAGAGGTGATCCCAGAAGTTCTAATGAGAAGTCACAACCAGTGGGGCAAATCTGGTAGAAGTGAGGACAAATACTAAACGATGAGATTGGGTGTACATCACACAATGTTGTGAACTGAAAGAAGTTGGAAATATGGACCAATGGATTCCAACCCAGTGGCTCAATGGTAACGTGGTGGCCACGGTACCTAAAGGTACCGGGTTAGATACCTGGCGGCGTTGTGGGTGCGCACTGTTGAGGAGTCCCGCGCCAGGACGAAACAGTTGTGCAGTGCTCAATAGGTTTCCAATGTTCCTCAAACTGATGTCAATTTGCGATGAATATCAACTTGAAATATCTTTATAATGTTAGCTTAAAGACTCTTTTACATAAAAGGTAACCAGACTTCAGACCTTCTGTTTGCACATATCTAAGATGGTTGCAGTTTGCGTCTACAACTAAAGATGAAACGAATATATTGCCTAATCTTCTGACAAACAAACAGATATTTCTAATAATATTCCTTTCACAAAGTATTCCGTCTTACAGTTTAGGATCCCCTGTAAAATGATGTACACGATAGGAACAAATGACATTACTATTATTACCACGATTATTATTATTATTGTTATTATTATTATTATTATTATCATTATTATTATTATTAGAACGCAGTACTGTTCATTGGAAATACTAATTAGCTTAAAAGAAAAAATAAAGGCGAACAACATTCTTTCCAATTAACATTCATCACAATTTACCCAAATATACAGGAGGTATTTTCAAATTACTACTCCCATTCACGAATTTTGATAGTGTACACAGAAGATGAAGTTTATATGAAAAAAATGTGATGAATTTCAGCGATATATTTCCAAGAAATTTATCGCACATCTAATTGTCAAGAAAATATAAATCAAACTAACAAAATTCATTCCAAAACACAAGCTGAATGGTTTCAACAACACAAGTGTGTAGAAAAAGGTAGCGCAAAAACACAATTCAAAAGTAATATATGAACGTCACACATCGAAATTCCTCAAGCGGAAACAGTCCCAAACATAGGCCGACAAAACCATCCTGATTTCAAAAAATCAGCAGGAGTTAAGAAAATGCCGAAAAAGCGCTCCAAGAGATTTGAAATCGTCCAGCAATATCCATCAAAACAGAAGTCAGCTAAGAATCCTCCACGTTTCCCACCAAAGACTTGGCCATCGCCAGATCAAGGTTGGTCCAGAATCCACATCGATTTCACAGGTCCATTACATGGAACCTACTATCTGATTCTTGTTGATACTTATTCCAAGTGGCCGGAGATCGTAACAGTATTCCCCGCATCATCACACCGAACAATCGCTGCTCTCAAAAATATTTTCATCTGCCATAGGTTCCCCGAGACCACTTTTTCAGATAATGGGTCACAGTTCACCTCCCACGAGTTTACACAGTCTTGCAGTGTGAATGCAATCCATCATATTCATGCAACACCGTACCATCCACAATCCAATAGCCAGGCAGAAAGATTTGTTGATACCCTTAAGCGAGCTCTCCTTAAAGCAGAAGCAGGAGGAGGAGGAGGAGGAGGAGACACGGATGTCATACAACAATATCTATTCATCTATCGCTCAACACCAAATCACGCCCTACCACATCGAAAACCTCCCACAGAAGTCTTAATGGGAAGGAAGCTGTATAGTCCACATCACCTCATACACAAACAACGCAAACAGTGGGACCACATCTCAACAAGGGAGACCCCGTCTACGTACGAGATTACACACGTGGACATGTGGATGTGGATGGAAGGTGTTGTTGTCATGAGAAGACACGCTAGAGTGTGATGTACGATATTAAGGCGGGTCAGGAGAAATGGGCGAGACACAAGAATCACATGCGTTGCCGAAAAGCAAACCAGTCAGAGGGTCCAACAATACCACTCGGTATTCTGCTGGATACGTTTAAATTACCAACGACACTGAAAGGATCCCAAAAAGCAAAGATAATAATTTTTTTCAAAAAGAGGAGGTGTTGTAAGGCCCCAGTTTTCCACTAAACACTCATATTGATCTGAACACTTTTAACTTGTCATTTCCACACTATTTTGACAGCATGACTAGTAGTTTAGTTCATTTTCTGCCTCCATTGTAGTGTAATTCGCTGATTGGTTAATCCTTACTCATACTATGTCAATGTCTCGCATTGCGGACAAGGTCATAATTCGGGTGCACACATATTCACGTGGTTTGTCTACTAAAAGGACTTGAAAGCGCACAAACTCACGTGAGCCTGACTTTTGAGAAGGAGAATAAATGTCATACGCCTTTCCCAGATTTATTCTTCAGTTGACGAGAAGATAATGCAACCAGCCGGTCAGTCGGTCAACAAAAACTTTACATGGACTGGGCAACATCTGAATTTTCACAGTTATTATCGAATTCAGTACAAGCGGGGTGTAACAAGATGCTTGTTTAATAAGAAGGATGAGAAAATCAAATTACTGACCAAAAGACATGGAAAACAGATATCTGCTGAAGAAGACACAGGTATAGCACCGAAGCCAAACTCATTTGCTGTTCCTAAGACAAGTGTCTTCATCATTCTGCCATACGTAGGGGAGTTGAATAGTACGATTTTCAGACACAGATAAATATCACCTATTAAGGAAATTTATAATCATTGTGAAAGAAACAAAATAAATGCTTCACCACAAAAATAACCACAACACCAATGATTATGACACATCCCACTGTGTTTATCAGTGTTCGCGTATTCGACCACACATACATGGGCAAGAGTTATCAAGCCATGTAGTTGATGGTGTGAGTACATGTAATTCTATGTTGGATTTGTTTCTCTGATGTAAGCGCATAGAAAATAATAAAAATAATACTATAGTCAACCGAATAGAAAACAAAGCTACATACTATGTAGAAATAATTGTCAAGACAAAACATGATCAAGGGTAGCATGGTAACAAAATGAAGATGATATCGAGTTGTTAAAATATATCAAAGAATACAACAAAATTGTGAATAATAAACCAGAGATGGAGGTCGATGTGTTGTATATACAATTCACTGAGACCACAGTAACAACGAAGGTTGAACAAGTTGCTTTTGTACACATAATTCCGGTTTCTGCATGCATATGGGAGGAGATTCTGGAACACAGAGAAGGCAGTTTCACCCTGTACATGACGTTGAAGGCTGCATGAGTTGTGATGCTGTGAGGAGTATTGACAAGGTGTTCAATTATAGCACTCTTGATGGATCCACCTGCACCATTTTGCAGCGAGGCACGCAAATATTCTCTAACCGGTTTCGAATGCATACGCATCGAACGATCTACATCTAACCCCCACCACACCACACCACACCACACCACACCACACCACACACAACACACCACACCTCACCACCATTAGGAACAGGTGAATCGATAAACACACATGGTAGTGGCCAAATGTAGAAGCTCATCCTTCGGGTTGCCAGGAATAATTGGACGACTGGAAAACAATACCTTCATAGTTGACGCGAAGGAAGTTTTCTTTAGTCAGTTTGAAACTCCTTTTCAAGAGGAACGCGAGTTCCTCTTCCAAGCTATCAGTGCTGGAGTTTATTCGAATAAGGTAAGCAAGCCACACAATATATACTCCTTCTCGACTTATCGGTATTCCATTGTAGAAATTCATCAGCTGACCATTCCATACAGGTCTCCTGTAGGTAGACCTCCTCAATGTCCCGTCATCTCTTCTACTGAACTTCTACATCCAAAAGTGGAATCTTCGATTCGCTTTCTACTTCACGTGTGAATTTAATTGAGAAGTGACAACAACTAAATAATTGTAAAACCGCTTCAGCTGTAGTCACCATGACAAATTAGGGAGATATCGTCAACATACGTTTCGTAAAACAAAAACTTGTTAATGATTGATTTTACACCACTGTTTTCTATACTGAACATAAAACAATCTGTCTATAGTGAGTCAAGAGGAGAACTCATAGCGATCCCATCTGTTTGACAGTAGATGACATTGTTCAAGCTAACTAAATCTGAGCTCCGGTTCTTTTAGGTCTGAAGTAGGTGTTCCAATGTTTATGTTGCTGTCATCTATATATTTACATGGGAAGCTGTTGTAAGGCCCCAGTTTTCCACTAAACACTCATATTGATCTGAACACTTTTAACTTGTCATTTCCACACTATTTTGACAGCATGACTAGTAGTTTAGTTCATTTTCTGCCTCCATTGTAGTGTAATTCGCTGATTGGTTAATCCTTACTCATACTATGTCAATGTCTCGCATTGCGGACAAGGTCACAATTCATGTGTGTGTGTGTGTGTGTGTGTGTGACATCACGTGTTTTTGCATTGATTGATTGATTGCTATACTCGGAGGAATAATCTCTCGCAACCGGCTTCGGTCTTTTTCTCTATTCGTCCCGGGTTTTAGTGGGGGTCTATTGCTTACGAAGTTTGTTATCAGTTAAGTGTGCGTATTATAATATCCGTTGGGAATATATAACCGTTGGCGAAGTAGGTGTTAAAATAGATGTAGAGTGACTGCAAAAAATTGATGGAGCAGCAAGTGAAGAAGACGGAACTGCCTGCTTGTCTACACGTCACTGCATCTACATCCACTTCACCTTTTTTCAGATGGTATAATTGGTTCCAGTAATTCAGAGTTTATATGCAATCCAGATGCTAACATCTCTTTTGAAACATGATTTCAAGGATACGAAGGCGTCTTCAGAGTTGATTTTTGCAAATTAAGATGACGTGTGAAAAGTTAGAATTCTACTCCGAAGGCTTGGTCCAGATGAGTTGGATAAATATTGCAATGTTATCCTTCCATAGAACCCACGCGACAGAACACTTGATGAAACTGTGGTGCACCTTCCTGGCACCAAAATATAACTAAGGCTGAAATACATAGTTTAAATTAAATTAACTAAATAAATCTCTAGCTTGCCACCGGATGCTTAGGGTGTTTTAAGTTTTGTTTTAACGAGCATGCATCCGAGCAGGCTTGGACGCCATTTTTGCGCTCCATTGTGCTGATCACCACGCACGTACTCCGAGTCCCTAGTTCAGCCTTACAAGCCAGATAAGTTGATTAAACTTTTCCCTCATTCATTATCATCACATTTACCTTAAATACATTGCGTATCAGTTCTTTTGATTTGTGTTTTGTTACCAGTACTTACACGTTAGGTAAAGTACTGGTTAAGCAGGTACTAGAGCACATCAAATTAAGTAGGGTTGATCAAACGTTACGGAATTGTAACACGCATCCCTACAAAATTGGTGAGCCCGAGTATCACTTCTTACTTTGTCTAGTACCTTTGTTCTCTTGCGTTGATTTGTCTGGCCTATTTTTTTTTTGGCACGGTCTAGCGTTTTTTTTAATTATTGCACTCCTCATTGGTTATTTTTGCATTGTAATTTTTTTTATTATCACTATCGTGCCTCGTTAATTCCCTGATCAATGGCGGATAACGACTCGACTGCGCAGATGGCCGTAACCCTCCAGCTTCCCACCTTCTGGGCCCACAGACCATCTGCATGGTTCTCCCATGTGGAAGCTCAGTTTGCCTTGAGACACATTCAATCACAAGAAACTAAGTCCAACTTAGTCATCGTCAGCTTACCGGAAAATGTGATCGAAGACGTCTCAGATGTGCTAGATGACCCAGCACCGAATCTTTACGATCGCCTCAAAACCGCCCTCATCAAACGTGTTGCACTTACTGACCAGCAGAAAGTGCAAGAACTTTTCAGGGATGTGCATCTGGGTGATCGCAAGCCGACGCAACTGCTTCGTCAGATGAAGCAGCTGATTGCTGACTTCAACATTGATGAAGCATTTCTCAAGCAACTGTGGTTACAGAGGTTACCACAGTCGGTTCAAGGGATCCTCGCACCCTTCCATAAGTGTCCCTTAATAGAGCTGGCGGAAGCGGCTGACAGAGCTGTGGATGCTACGAAACCCAACACTAGTATCTCAGCTGCACTGTCTACTGCCACGGATTCGTCCAAAAACCCAATCCTCCCTCGGCTGTTGAGCCAACAAGTTTCGATGTTATAGCTCACATCTCGAAATTGTATGAGGAGTTGTGCAGCATCAGGAACGAAATGCGGTCTGGTAGTGCTTCCAACGGTCGCACGTCTCGCTCGCGCAACAGGTCTGCCTCCCGTACCGGTAGCAGACGTTCCAAATCGCGACAATCCCAACCCAGGTTGTGCTGGTACCATAAACGTTATGGTGCCAATGCCAAAAGGTGCACTCGACCTTGCACCTTCGAGGCTAACCAGGCGGGAAACGTGTGAGCCAGCACGTGACGGCGACTAACGTCGCTGGCGAGCCACTTCCATGTCGCCTCTTCTTCGTCACTGATCGACATTCTGGGATACGCTTCCTAGTTGACACTGGGGCAGAAGCTAGCGTCATCCCACCTACGAAGGAAGAGCGTCTGCGGCCAATGTCTCTGCAACTTCGTGCCGCCAACGGTTCGCCCATCACAACCTATGGTCGGAGATTCCTCGATCTCAACCTTGGATTGCGTCGTCCCTTTCGTTGGGTTTTCATAGTGGCAGATGTGACCACCGGCATTATTGGTATGGATCTCTTGCAGCACTATCAGCTGCTGGTAGATGCTGGCAAGCATAAGTTGATAGATTCTACCACAACACTCTCTGTTTCCGGTATAGTCACAAAGACGCCGCCCCTCAGTCCCGTGTACTGCACGACGGACGCTTCTAGTCCCTACGCGTCTATCATTCAGTCCTTTCCGGATGTCTTTAAGCCAAGTCGTTGTGTCCCTTGTGTGACTTCGAACGTTTCTCATCACATAACGACGACTGGCCCGCCAGTGTTTGCGAAACCACGGCGATTATCCCCGGAGAAACTGCGTGCTGTAAAAGCCGAGTTCGAACACATGCTTGAAATGGGAATAATCAGACCATCCAACAGTCCATGGTCTTCACCCTTGCATGTGGTACCCAAGAACAATGGCATGGACTGGAGGCCTTGTAGTGACTACCGAAGGCTCAAGGCTAAAACGATTCTAGATCGGAGGAGGAGGAAAATGAAACAAGTTTATATATATTAATATGTTTTTGCAGAATGTCTCACTAGAATGAAAACAATTGCAATGAAAATAGGTAAACTCAATAATGTAATGAAGGAGGTCGTTTACACAATAGGCTTAGCAGGATTAGTTTGTTTTAGAAAATGAATATTTATACATCATAATCTGTTTTATTTACTTTTTCATTAACTTCCAAAATTCGGTCAGAGGAAGTTTTCATTAAATGATCTTTCCTTTTATTATTCTGTCCATTGTTAACACTGATTTTAAACGTGTTACTTTCATCATATATACATGACCTGATTATGCAATGTGATATCTTTTTCTTAAAACAATAACACTGATTATTATTTTGTTTAACCTCACCTGGTTAACTAGTTCACTGGTTACTAGCCTGGCTTAAGCACGGTTAAAAAGTGAAGGTTGAGCATAAGGCTAGCAACCCTAACCCAAAAAACGAATCCAATCTCTAAAAAACTTCAAAGCACAAAATAAACATAATCAAAAAATAATAAACTTATTCCTCACTAGAGTCACACAGACGAAATGACGCCGGTTGACGAAAGACTTCCCGAAGACAATTCACCGATATATCTACTCTTCTCTCAATGAAAACAAAAATTAGAATGGAGACATGCAATGTCCACACTATGTTTGAAGCTGGCTGGCTGGCTGGCTGGCTGGCTGGCTGGCTAGCAAGACTACCAAGATTGCAAACGATATGAGAAGATATAATATAGAAGTGCAAGACTAGGAATCTGGGAGCAATCTGATGATGGAATGGAAGTGAACTCTCCAAACTGTCAACTGGAGACGAGTCAATAATATACTCCGACATTGTCACTCAGACAAGACAACAACCACGAGCACACTGAGTTCTCCAGTGACTATCATGATATACCCTTCAACAACATTGAAGATTCTCATGTAGTGGCAACCAATCTCCCCCCACACACCCACCCCACACCACCACCACCACTCGTCCTCCACCATCAGCATCATGACAGCAAGATGGATCCCACTCAAGAGGAAGGAAAGTCACAATCACACAATGCTACGCTACACCACACCACGCTATGCACCTACACATAATGCAGGTGAGGAGAAGGAGGAGGAATTCTACAGACAACTGCAATCAACACTGGACAAGATTCGGTCCCAGTTGGTGACATCGAAATTCATTCTAGTGGGTAGATTGACATGAATGGCAAACTGAGAGGAGTGGACAACACAGGAAGAGAACTGATCATGGGTTGAGAAACACTTGGTGAAATGAGAATGAATGATAATGGGGAACTGTCTGCAGACTCGTGTGCCTTCAATGATTTGGTGATTGGAGGCGATGTGTACAAACACAAGGATATTGACATAGCGAGCGATATGGATTTGATTTCACCAGATGGACACACCACACTGAAAATCAGATCGACTTCATTTGAATGTGAATAAAGTGGATATTGAGATGCAGCCTACTGGAGACAACATCAGATTGAGAAGATGAGCAGATGTATGTAGGTTGACAGTAGTGTGTATGTAGTGCAAGGAAGCTAGCTAGCTTCAAATTCAAGTTGAAAGAGTTTAATCTAAGGAAGGTGGTGACAAATGACGAGAGTTGAAGTTGAATAGAGTGAACATAAAGTGAAGGAGGAAACTACAAATTACATCTTGATGTCGGTCATGATGTAGAAATGAGAGAGATTAAGCAACATCCATGAATAAACCTACTTGGTGGAGCACTAAATCTATAAGTACGAGACGTGTAATGAAACCTGCACAGCTGTGTAAGCAAGGAGTAGGTAGAATAAAGAAGACAAGGAATGGATCTTGACAGATACATGGAAGCTGATAGAGGAGGGAGTGGAATATGGTGAAGCAGAACATGGAGCAGTGCAGTGTTGGGATGAGCAACATAGAGGGGAACTGAATACAGCATATAAAACACTGGACAAAGATGTGACAAAAAGTGCACAGAAAGACAAAATACACTTCTACGACACGCTTGCAAGCGAAATAGAACAGGCTGCAGGTAGGAGAGATCTGACAACACTGTATCGAATAACTAGGTTACTACTACCTGGGAAGAGATTAACACAGATGAAACCAATGAAAGTTAGTGAAGGAAACTTATTTGCCAAAGAGAAGAAGCAAAGTAAGAACGGGCCGACCACCTCAAAAAACCTTGAATCGACCATTTTCACCTGCAGCTTGTCCAGAAATACCACCAACAGCCCAGCCACAGGACTACCGGTGAACGGAGACTCTACAACAAGAGCAGAAGTGAAGTTCTGTATGCCATAAAGTTGCTGAAAGTTGAGATGGAATTCCTCCAGAAGCACTGGGAGCAGACACAGATACAAAAGTGAGCATTCTCACACGACTAGTGCAGAAGGTTTGCAAGGAAGGAAGGAAGGAAGGAAGGAAAGGTACCTGCCTATTGGTTGGAAGGGCGGCTACCTTCTGGAACTGCCAAATATGTGTGAGGTAAGTTTGTGCTTTACTGCACTCAGCACAATTCGTGAACAGCTTCCGTATTTTCAACACAAATGTGGTGAAGTCAGTGCTCCTGTATGGCGCGTAAGTAAATGTATTTCCCACAAACTACGCACATTCCTCAACATCTGCCTACGCTGGCTCTTCACTGAAGATCAGATGGTCAAAGCAATAAGAATAAGCAACAAGGAACTCACTCCGGATGGCAAAGATCCAACGAAGCATGACACTTATCGCTGAATAAATATGCAGAAGTAAGCGGAGTTTGATTTGATTGGGCATACACTGAGAAGACCGACTGGGGACATCACGCGTCAGGCCACTTGCTCGAGTGTAACCCCGATGGTTAGCGATGGGTTGGGCATGTGAGGTGAGGATGACATGGAGGAGTTAATGCAAGGAAGAAATGAAAGCTTGTGGCATTGTTGTAGTCAGGTTCAAAAGTTTGCAGAGAAGAGAGTGGAATGAGATATGCTACTGAATCCCTCTATTCCTTTAGGAACCCATGGGACAAATAATAATAATAATATCATTTTGATTACTTAAGATAGCCGCAGTTTAATAGTCTAGTATTTATACTGAGTAATGATTCAAGGTAGAGTGGAGAATAGGATAGCACCTGGATTCTATCCAGTGGACCTTTATCAGGCCCGGAAACTCGGTGATTACTGGTTTGAATCTGGTCACCGTTCAAATTTTCATTTCACCTTCTATTATCATTCTGTGCAAACAATAATGATGCTTTTTTTCGCCTTTACTCCTTTCATATCTAGAATGATTTGTTATGAGTGGGCTTATTTTATTCGGTGTAAAGTTGCATTTCCATAAATATTAATTATGAAAATGAATAAAGTAAATAAAAGGTTAATATTTGTTAATCAGCAATTCAAACCATAATTTTTATCAGTGAAGTAATATTTTTTTATATATTGTTGTCTATTTGATGGCTAATAGTGGGACATAATACTGGTGTTTCTTCCTGTTTATGACTCATCAGTTGGATGTAATTGGGCTCGTGTGAGTGATGTTTTTCTCCCGGAAACTGGAACTTTACACTCATGACTTCAAGTTCAGTGTTGTCCACTAGTCCAGTAGAGCACTAAATGACGATGACTTCTTTAGCAAACTGTATAGTCATGATAAAAATCGACAAAATGTTAGATGAATTCACCGAAAATTTGCTTAATCAATATACATACACATAATACAAATGTATCATGCAGCACACCGTGGGAGAGAAAAGATGAGCATATGCTGGACCAATGAAAAGAGCCTAGAAGATTTCGACTACGCCAACGATGATTTATGTCTAATGTCTTGTAACACACACTCGATAATCTACTGGCAAAAACCAACAAGTTGACAGAAGTGGCATATCAGCGAAGACGGGACTTCAAGTGAACGTATAGAACACACTGGTGATGAAGATATCCAACCAACAACAGCATGAACAACAAGTACCAATCACCGTTAACGGGAGAAACCTAAAAGAAGTAGTCTCTTTCACCTGCCTATGCAGCATCATTTAAACTACAGGCGGCACAGACGAGGATGTCAAAACCAGGATCTGAAAGACAGCAAGACAGACTTTCATCAATCTGAAATCGGTGTGGAGATCTACTGCACTCAGCACAAAGCGTGAACAACATCCACATTTTCAACACCAATGTCAAGTCAGTGCTGCTATGTGATGGTTCAGAAACTTGGCTTGTCACGAAAAGCACTTCCAACAAACTGCAGACATTAATCAACAGCTGCCACCTACGCCTAATCTCAGTAGATACTGAAGATCAGATCAGAAGGCCAGAAAGAATTGGTAACAAGGAACTCTAGCTGGCAACGTTCCAACGAAGAACCTACCACCTAACAAATATGCACTGGAAGAAAGTGGAGATGGATTGGATTGTGCATGCACTGAGAAGGCCGATTGGGGACATGACACGCCAGGCCGTCGAGTGGAACCGAAATGGGAAACGACGATTTGGGCGTCCGAGGCGAGGATGACACAGAGGAGATAGTGTGAGGAAGAAATGAAAGGTTGCGGGCAGTGGTGGAGTGAGGTTGAAAACACCGTACAGAAGAGAGTGCAATGGCCACGTGCTACTGAGGCCGTATGTTCCACTAGGAATCCAAGGGAATAGTAATAATAATCATACAAATCTTGGTTGGATTTGTTAAAGTGGAAGAAATAGAAAATTGGTCATTGAATTAGGAGCAAAATTGATTTCAGGTGGTTAAATAAGGATCAAGGGATGTCAAATATTCATTCATTACATTCATTGAGAAATACAAATAGCAAAATAATACTGTTAGACAAGTGTAAAATGACGATAATTCAAATGAGGTATTCAGGATGAACTAAAATTGAATAACTAATCAGAAAGAGTTTCTCAAAATGCTTTGGAAAGCAGTTTTGGCCTTTCTTCATGTATAGATGATATTTAATCTATGCATAATTAATGATGGATGAAAAAATCCCTCCAACATGTTTTTATTGACTGAACAACGTTTTAGTTCATTCACCTAACAGTTACCAATTTTTGTTACAACTGTTAATGAAAATGAAGATGCTTAAAAGAAATATTTCTTCATCGATAAAAATCTTGTTCTTTTAATTGATGAATAAATGGGTATATTTCATAAACGCAAAATACTGAAGACAGAAACCGTTAGTTAAGGATTTACAGAGGGAATGCTTTAATAAGGAAAGTGAACATACAATTCTCACTTCTACTACCGGATGAAAGCAGCCAACTTGATATCTGTCATAACCAAAGTGTTCATTGCATATTCAGCTGTCATCAATTATCAATAAGATCGGAATACCGACGGTGATGAATTGCAGAAAGTCTCAAAAGACTAACCAGTGAAATTATAACTACTATTTGTCCATTGGATTCCTAGTGGAATATACGTCTCCACTTAACTCTCATCCCCGCCTATAAGCTTTCACTTCTCCCTCACACCATCTCCTCCATGTCACCGTCGCCTCAGACACCCAACTCCTCATTTCCCATTTGACTTCCACTCGACGGCCTGACCTCACCTGGTGCATGATGTCTCCAATCGGTCTCCCCAGTGTATGCTCAATCCAAGTCAATCCAACCCATCTCCACTCTCTTCTTCTGCATATTTGTTGGGCGATAGCTTCTCAGTCAGATGGTTCGTTGACAGGCCACAGTGAGTTCCTCCTTGCTTATTCTCATTGCTCTCATCATCTACCTCATCTTCAGTAGCGAGTGAGTGTAAGCGTAGGAGGCAGCTGTTGCTTGATGCATGTCTGCAGCTTGTTGCAAGTGCTTTCTGTAACGCACCAACTGACTCAACCATGACATGGAAGAACTGACTTACTTGACTGATGTTAGTGTTGCGAATGAGGATGTTGTTCACGCTTTATGCTGAATGCAGTGCAGTGCAGTGCAGTGCAGTGCAGTGCAGTGAAGTAGATGTCCACACTGATAATTTCAGATTAATGCAGGAAGGCGTGTCTTGCTGTCTCTTCGATGCTGCCTGCCTGCCTAGGTAGGTGGATAGGTGAAAAAGACAACTGCGTTTATATTTTTCCCGTCGATGGTGAGTGGTGCTTGTTGTTATTGGTTGGGTATCATCATCACCTCTGTCTTCTCTAAGTTCACCTGAAGTTCACCAGTCATATTGTCAAGGAGATAATTTTATGCTTACACGCGGCAATAATTATTCCATATGGTTTATTTATCGTCTCTGAACAAATTTAACATGAGTGAACAATAACTACTTCAGGTTCTAAAGTTATAGATCCCTGAGCATAGGTGAAATGCGAAATCCACTATAAGGTGTAACCTAAAATCACTCCAATATTGAACTCGCTAGTATTATGGGAGACTCGAGATCAAATGAAATGGACGTAAGTCTTTATCAGGTTAAGTTCTTGGGTCCCATCCCTGAAGAGTTCGCAGGTGCGTACCGCTGAGAAGTCCCATACTAGGATGAAACAGCTGTCCAGTACTCCCAGGTTTCCATGATGAATATCAATTTGAGATAATAAAAAAAGTTTCCTAGTAACATTACCGTTCTTTATCCATTCTCTAGATTTCAACATGTATTCACTGATAAAGTTTCCTGGATAATTCAAAGGAGAGACTATAGCAATCCCATCTACTCACTAATAAATTGGTTGAACATAACTTTATTGGTGTATAATATTGGGTAATGTAATTCACCTATCCTCATGGATTCATAGCTTTGCACCTAGAAAAGGAAGTTATTGAAACCAACTTTTCATTCATATCATTCCTGTTTCGTAAGAATCGATTTATGGAGAATCTTTATTATTTCTTATATCAGGCTACTGAAACATATGACATTGTATAAAAATACATAGTAAACCAATATCAACATATTAACCTAATGATTATTTAAGAAAGTTTTTTACCAAAATCATTTTACTATTTTGTTTATTCATTAACTTTACTGACTACATAACTTTTAAACTGTCATAGGTTTCTGAACAATATATATATATATATATATATATATATATATATATATATATGTTAGAAACGAGAATCAATTGAAGAATGAAAAATACAAAAAAATTTCAGGTCAGTAGTATATAAAATTATTTGTAAAATATATAAGAAAAGGATATTAAACTTTCTTTTCATGTATTTATTCATATTTCATTAGTAGTAAATGTATTCATCTTCACTTTTTAACAGTGTAATAAAACCAATACTAAATAGTTAATCCAAATCATCTCATCATCATCATTATCAACACAGGACCAGGCATTACTGTATAACGGTCCGAGTTGCCACACCTCATATCAGCACATCAAGTAAGAAGGTAGTGAG